>VMYD01000200.1:5000-605000 GCA_007663325.1 Eucalyptus pauciflora
CAACCCTCAACCCTAAACCCTAAACCCTCAACCCTAAACCCTCAACCCTAAACCCTCAACCCTAAACCCTCAACCCTAAACCCTAAACCCTCAACCCTCAACCTCAACCCCAACCTCAACCCTCAACCCTAAACCCTAAACCTCAACCTCAACCCTAAACCTCAACCCTAAACCTCAACCTCAACCCTAAACCTCAACCCTAAACCCCTCAACCTCAACCCTAAACCTCAACCTCAACCCCAACCCTCAACCTCAACCTAACCTCAACCTCAACCTCAACCTCAACCTCAACCCTCAACCCTCAACCTCAACCTCAACCCTAAACCCCAACCCCAAACCCTAAACCTCAACCTCAACCTCAACCCTAAACCTAAAACCCTAAACCCTCAACCCTAAACCCTAACCTCAACCCCTCAACCTCAACCCTCCTAAACCTAAACCCTCAACCCTCAACCCTCAACCCTCAACCCTAAACCCTCAACCCTCAACCCTCAACCCTAAACCCTCAACCCTCAACCCTAAACCCTAAACCCTAAACCCTCAACCCTCAACCCTCAACCCTCAACCCTCAACCCTCAACCCTAAACCCTCAACCCTCAACCCTAAACCCTCAACCCTAAACCCTCAACCCTCAACCCTAAACCCTAAACCCTCAACCCTAAACCCTAAAACCTAAACCCTAAGCTCCAAGCCTAAACCCGAACCCTAAACCCTAAACCCGAAACCTAAACCCTAAACCCTAAACCCGAAGCCTAAACCCCAAGCCTAACCCAAAGCCCTAAGCCATAAAACCCTAAGCCCCAAGCCCTAAGCCATAAAACCCCAAACCCCAACCCCCAAGCCCCAAACACTAACCCCCAAACCCCAAACCCCAAACCCTTAACCCTCAACCCTAACCCTCAACCCTCAACCTTAAACCCTCAACCCTAAACCCTAAATTGCTTAAATTTTGGACTCACAAGGGCCCCAAGTAGATAAAATGAGAAGAACTGGGCCAAACTAGTCAGGAACTAGTTAGAAATCGGCCGTATCAAACCAACCCGGTCTAACTAGCTACTGGGGAGGTTGGCCAATTCAACCCCTTAATGGCCAGTTCCTGAAGCCCAACGATCAGTTCCAAGATCCTCTCATTGTCAATTTGACTTTTGAATTTTCAATTTTCCAAAATTTTACAAATGAATCCTGAAATTTCATCAAATTCCAAATTTATCCATAATTGGACATTTTGATTTTGAAGCAATTCCCAATTTTAGCTTGAGTTTTTGAAAATCAAACTCACTAGATCAATTAATCGACACCTCAATATCATGATGGAGCCTTCAAAATTGATGTGAAATCGTGGGCATTCTGTGAGGCTAATGTCGAAACCAAATATTATTGTACATGCATCTTGCCATGTGTGTTTGAGTCATTTAGATTCCAAATTTTGTGATAATGTCTTCTTGACACTTAAGTTTCGTGTTACAAGGTTTGAGTACATGTTCATGTCATTGCATTTGAGTGTCATTTTGCCTGATTAATATGTGTCGTAAGAGCTCATGTTTACCTAGAAACCCTCAAGTATTTATCTTGAATCTTGAGTCATCTCGTATTGTCATCGAATTGTATGATATTTTCTCATGCCGATTTAAAGTTAGATGATCACCCCAATTGTTTGTCGCATCTAATTCTATGTCGCATGTGATTTTTTTTCATGTCATTTTTGTATTACTTGAATGGTTTCGAGATCTATTGATGTATGTTTATGTTTTGTGTTTTAGTTACTAACATGCGCATCATTAGAGATCTTGAACTTAGAGCACTTAATTGACCTAATATGGACTCGAGCCCTTCTAGGAAGTCATAAGGCACATTTAGAGGTTTCTAATGCCACTGATTTCACGCAAATCGCTTATCGTTTAGAGCATTTTACATTTTTTTCAAAGCTAAATCATCTTCTGAACATGGGATCAATAATCACGCCATTCACTAGAAACGTATGTGTTTGTGATTTGCGCACGACTTTGGTAATAAGTGACCCACCGATGGCTCACTCATCTGTTTGATTGGTTGAGAAATAAGGTTCAAAAGACCTATCGCATGTTTAAATTTATACAATGCATGTGACTTTTGGATGAATGGTAAGGTCGATGCATGATGCCGAGAAAAAACCTTGGAATCACATAAATCGCTTGATTATGAGACTTATAAGCGTTATTGGTCATGCGAGAACATAATTGGTCAATAATTGCTATAAGTCACAAAAATGGATTAGGTAAGTGTTTTAGTGGAACGCTTGCATGAAAGACAGAGGCCGACCCCGATGTCCTAAATCTGATTTTTGCATTGAACTTTCTTTAAATGATTGATCTTGACATGATGTCATGTTTTTTATTGTTCTAATGTGTATGCTTGTTTCTTTTTATTGTATGTACCTAGTTATAAGTTTCTAGATTAGGGTTAAATTAGAACTCCAAAGATGGAGAAAGCGCGAAGACGGTGTAGGTCAATGTCCATTCCAACCATTATCATGTATTATTTATTTTCCCAACATATGTCTCGAGTTCTATTTGTTGTATAAAGCCCGACGAGTTACAGGTTTTCTCTCTTCCTCTTATCTTTTTCAATTGTGTTTCTCTTTTATATTTTCTAGGATTGCATGGTAGATTTACTACTTTCCGTAATTGTTTACTTACTGTCCCGTAATTTCAATTCCATTAGTTACCTTCTTTTCTTGTTTTATAGAACTAGAATTGTATAAAAATGACTAACCATGCATGATCGCTTAGTCTAGGACTAATGATCTCGAAAATGTAAGAAGAAATGCATGGACATATTAGGAAAACACAACATACTGTTTAGATACCGAAAGGGTGTTAATAGAAATATTAGCGTAACCCAAGTCTGCAAACCCAGATATCTTATTACGTAGGAATCGAGGGAACACTCTCGACCCTAGATTAGGTTTCTAGCCGACCCAAACGAGGCTAATGGCAACCTTATTCTTAGGTTGTCATAAACAACTAGGCCGTATAAATGATCCTGTCACACGAGGTACAAGTTTCGATGAAACTCACCATGGTTTAGCATACTTGATGTGGCAATACCCCAAATGATAAAGTAATGACATCCTTATGGACGAAGTGTACTATCGAAAGAGTTACCATGGCAAAGGCACCCTTAAATCCGATACTCCCATCAAACCTCTTCTTTCGAGGTGTATCGCTCGTGTGGGTACGAGTCGCGGCACTCCACTATCATGTGGAGTATGAGTTTGGGAGAACTCGTGATCTCATGGAGAGAACCCACAAGAGGCTTGACCCAAAAGGTGAGGTGATGATGTCTTTCGGAATACAAGCCGTGAAGGAACTCTCGTGATCAAGTATCCCTAAATCTAACATTTCCCCCTCCTTTCCTCATAGCAAGGGATCGAGGGCGGCGAGATCAGGTCACAACAAGTATTCACTCACAGATTTCACCCATAAACCCTCCTAAGGTCCTAAATTGGGCGATCAGGGTTTTAGACTATAGTGTCATGCTAAAGCTCATAAACATGCATTTAAACTTAGACATCCAGCACTTCAATATAAAACCTTATACATTCATACATCCTTACTCCACCTGCAAAACAAAGGGTTTACACTCACTTCACCCCTTATAACTCCCACCTACAAAACCATTAAACACATGGTTAGCGATTATCCTGATTTTCCACGCAACTTTGACATGTAAGCGATTCTATGCAAAACACGTTAGTTTAACCCAACAACAATTTTTAAATAGCTTCCAGTCCTCTTAATCTAGTAAACAATTCCCAACGGAGTCGCCGAGCCTATCGCGACCCGATCTCGCCGCCCATCGATCCCTCTCGCGAGGAAAGGAAAAGGGGAAAGTCGGGTTTAAGGGTACTCGATCACGAGAGTTCATTCAATGCTTGCGTTCCAAAAGACATTATCACCTCACCTTTTAGGTCAAGCCTCTCATGAGTTCCCTCCATAAGATCGCAAGCTCTCCTAAGCTTGTACCATGCATGACAATGGAGTGTTGCAATCCATACCCACATGGACGACAGACCTCATGAGAAGAGGTCAGGTGCCGATATCAAATTTAAGGGTACCTTTACCATGGTAGCCTCTCAATAGTACGTTTCGCCCATAATGATGGCTTTACTTCATCCTTTGGAGTACTCCCACATCAAGTATGCTAAACCATAGTGAGTTTCATTGAAACTCATACCTTGCGTGACAGATTCATTTATATGGTCTAGTTGTTTATGACAATATAAAAATAAGACAGGAGTCGCCACTAGCTTCTTGGGGGGTTGGCTAGAAACCCAATCGAGGGTCAGGAGTCTTTCCTCGATTCCTACACAACCAGATATCTAGGTCCAGAGACTTGGGTTATGCTAATATTTCTATTAACGCCCTTTCAATACATAAATAGTATGTTGTGTTTACTTAACATGTTCATGCATTTTTCTTACATTTTTGAAATCGCTAGTCTTAAACTAAGCAATCATGCGTGGATGGTCATTTTCATGCTATTCTATTTCTAAAGAAAATGAAAATAAAATTGTGAAGCAGTAAGTAAAAAATTAAGGAAAGTTGTAAATCTATCATGCAATCCTAGAAAATATAAAGCAATTGTATGCATGGGCGGTACATGCGATGTTTCAAAAACATCTTTCGAAATCATCCACAAAATTTTGAGACAAGTTTTGTTTTGGCTATGAAAGATATTCAATTACCAATGCTAGCTTGAGACTCACATAAATGCACTCACAAGCATCGTAGACATTTTGAATACAATTTAGACCGTGACTTTTCACAATGTCAAATAGACTTTTAAAGAGGTTTGAAAATATTTAGAATTAAGGAACATTAAGTTGTGGAATACATTCAATTGCCAAGGCTAGCTCAAGGCTCGCATAAAATGCACTCTCAACCGTCGCATGCATTTTGAATATGATCCAAATCACAACTTTTCCTAAACCAAATCGAGTTTTGGAAAAGAATTTCTTAGATATTATTTTTAGGAAACATCACATGTACCAAAGTATTTTTTGAAAAATGCAATTTGGAAAGGCTAATTGTTTAGCAATGTGGCACCCCCAAAACCCGATAAGGTCGCCACAGATACTACGCGTTAAGAATCTAAGGCAAAAACAACTTATACAACATTAGTAGAAAGAATTGTAATTCAGGCCGAGGCTTAGGCGTAAATTTTTTTTTTTTTTTTGAAAAAGCTTTATTTGCGCAGCTCACAGCGACAATAAGAGGCGAGTCTCACCATCTCTCCGCTTCCCTAACGACAGCACAATGCACACCAACTATTTTGATTGAAAGAAAACACAAGGCCGAACCACTTTTATTTACATATATATATATTTACGAAGGGTTTTTCACGGGTCGATACATCAAAAGGTAGGCCAAGACTCTTCCATACGCTCGGCCTTCAACCCAAAAAGGAACACACGACCCACTAAAAACAGCGTGTATAATCCTCCCCTCAGACTGCTAGTGTCGGCCATATCCCAAAAAGTTGCCAACTCCTAATCCTCACGCGCGGGCCATCACACCCATCCTGGTGCGTCAAGCGGTGGGGGTGGTAGCATCCCCATCATCATTCCGTCGCGGCGAACGTGGACGGACACGTACTCCTGAATGATCGGGCCCCCAGACAGACCCACGTCATAAGTCACGATCGCGCGAACTCATATGAACGTCAAACCAGGTACGGTGGGACAATCTATCTCCAACAACTCGACCTCCACATCAGACGGAAGGTCGTAAAATACTCCCCGCGTGACAGTAGGGAGTGACATCGTGCTAATCTGAAATGTTGGTCCCCGAAGAGGTGAGTACAACCACTCAGCAGGTAAAGGAATCCAATAACCACTCAATGCATCAAACAATATGAACAATTACATCATACATGATGTTCATGCATTCCAGCATACTTACCTCGAAGCCATGTATATGCCATCATACATCATGCCATAGGTAATCATCATCATCTCATGTCACATATGCATCTCATCATGCCATAGGTAATCATCATCATGTCATGTCACATATGCATATCATCATGCCATAAGTAGTCATCATCATGTCATGTCACATATGCATGATTTAATTTCCACTTTTTGTTCTCAATTTGATCATCACATCACTATTTCTCGGGATCATCCATCCCACACTTTACGCTCGCACCCTATCCAGGCATTGCGAGAAAAACCTCCGGCATTCAGCAATTCATGGCCACCGGGCATCCGGCACCTCCACATCCCGGGCATCTCGCATCCCAACTGGCATCACAAGGCATCCCCTCGGGCAAAGACCTCCGAGGCTTCCGACACTCAACCATTCCGGGCATCCTGATACTCACAGGGCCATCCGGTCATGTATCTCTATACATTCTGGGCATTATCATCCTCCACAAACAACTTCCCCATTTACCATTACTCATGTTTGCCAATTTAGGTCTCAATATACCATGCACATGATGAAATGGTAAGACAAGATCACCTTCGTTCTTATACATGCATCATTAATCATTTACATACGTGCAGTAAAATGCAATCACTCATAGTAATTAAATCCTTATGGAATATATGCCACTCAAAACAATTTACTTACCAAATTCATTTAGAATTTATTTAAATTCCAACTTATCCTATTTTGCAATTATTTAAATTAAATAATCACACAAATCCCAAATTCATGCAATTAAAGCATATGATAATTTAATACAATAAAATAGTGATTTTCTACAGAAAAACACATAGCCAATCAATTTCTGCACAAAAGGTAATGTTTACTAAAATACCGCATGGAATCTCGGACAAAGGCAGAATGTGCAGTTTTCTAAGTAATTCAATTAAAATGCCCAAACGACCTCCGAAAATTATGAAATTATACCAGGTTATAGTTAAGACACTAAATTAGATTTTTCATGAACGAATCTAGGCCAAATTCGTTTTAAATAAATTTCTATAGTCATACGAAGACACGGGTCAGATCAACGAAACGACCAGGGTCCTATGTCCGAAATATTGAGGTTTAACCTACCTATCCTTCTTCATTTTCTCTGAAATTTGGATATCTTTTACTTTTAAAGATCCCCTATAACTTTCATGAAGGAACTTAAGCCAAATTTCCTCCATATGAGTCCATGAAGTCTCGGGTGTCCCGTACCGCGACTCCAGATTTATCATCTTCAAGATCAGGTCGATTTCCTAAGCTATACTTGTTCATTTTGCTTCAAATTTTAGTATGTTGATCCTTAAGATGTTCTCTACAAGTTTCATGAAGAAGTCGAAAAGAGATTCTTGGTAAAAATCAACATGCAGCCACAAACCTACCACAAGGTCAGCAAAATAGTTCCAGATCTAGAGTCTCCGTAGGATGGGGTTTTGACCCCTTAAATCTTCATCATTTTGCACGAAATTTTAGTATGTTGTAGTTCAAGGTGTTGGCTACAACTTTCATCAAGATATTCAAGTCAAAATCGAACTCCAAACATGCATGCAAGCTCCCACAAGATTCTGACTCCAGTGATTCATGCGAAAACAGCAAGGTTCATCAAGAAACGACCCACTCTAGCTTCGGTTCCTAGCTTCTAAACATCTAAGAATTCAATCATCCATACAAAACACACATGCAAGAGTAGTAATGGACCCTAAACTTGCCTTAAACACAAAAGAAATGGCAGACGAACGGCGGCGAACGGCGGCGAACGGACGGCTCCTCCTTCTCTCGGCCTCCTCCTCTCTCTCTCGCAACTCTCTCTCTCTCTCTCTCCTCTTGGGCGACACTTTCTCTCCCTCTCTCCCCCAACCGGTCACCCTTTCCCTTAAACTTCCCCCAAAGGCAATCATTAGATTGCCTCCCCCAAGGCCCAATGCATGGCAAGCCCTTTTTGCCACTTGGCAAAGCTTCATGCAATGGGCTTGGGCTTGGGCCTCTTGGGAGAAGTGGGCCGGCCACTTCTCCCCCTCCCCCCATGGGTCGACGGCAGCCCTTCCTTTTGGGCCTTAATGGGCCGGCCACTTGGCCCATTAGGGTCCACCCTTGGGCCCAAGGCCCAATCAAATTTTCTCTTCTATATTTTATTTTTTTTTAATTTCTTTATAGGGACTAAATCACTAAATTTCACCTAATTAAAATCCTATAATATTTTATCTATGAGAACTTAATCTATAAAATGCATGGCCAAGCATAGACTATTCTCATTAATTTGCCTTATAATCCAATTTCAAAAATTTAAATTAAAAACACAAGCACAAAACACAAAGCCTTAAGAGAAAACTAAAGGCTAAAACACAACCCATAGGTAAATTCATTACCTATTCAAGAGCTTTAGGACACCTTAGGTCTTGCCCCTAATTTCTAGGATGCCACAAGCAATAAAGATCAAAGCATTTAGAACAACTTCCATGAAGATGACATGGCCTAATTTCATGCACAAAGTAACTTAAAAGGTGCAACTAAATAAATACAACGCAAGGTTCACATTAAGAAATTCTATAGACCAAACATGTCAAGTTAACAAAATTGAGTAATGCCCATTGACAATCTAGCTATAGAAAAATTCCCCAGTATGCACGATATAATAATGAACAAATTTTGTGAAGAAATTTTTCCTAAACAAGCCATTATTTTACAAAAAATCATAAAACAAGCAACAGCAGGTCGAAAATTTGTTAAAACAGTAGGATACTTAGCCAATATTGCAAGGATTTTTCATATCAAAACAAGTCTAAAAATCACCAAATTTACACACAACATAGCCAACATGATGAACAACAAGTTTCATTGAGAGGCCAAGTATAGAATCCTAATATAAAAAATGGAACGAAAATGTCAAAGGTCTGTCCAAATAGGGGTTGGAATGGGGGTCCGAATTTTATCCCATGTCAAATTTTGATCTAGTTTTTAAAAAAAAATGAAAAGTGGTCCGAACAATTAGCGATCTATTTGAAATCAGCAACATTGGAAACCTCTAAGTGTGTCTTTCGACTTCCTAGAATGGCTCAAATCCAAATTAGGTCAATTATGTACCCTAAGATTGAGATTTCTAAGAGTGTGCGTGTCAATAACTAAGAAAACAGAATACAGGCATGCATTAAAAAACCTCAAAATCATTCAAATGGCATGAAGAAATCACTAGAGACTTGGGATCATATGCAACGAAAAGTTTGGATAATCATCTAATTCTAGGTCAACATAAAAAATGTCATAATATTTAAATGACATCATGAAATAATTCAATATTCCTAATGATATGCTTAGGAATCCTTAGTGTAATGAATACTTTTGTGACATAAATTTAATGTGCAAAATGATTTTCAAAAGATATGACCTAAACATATATGCAAACCTTATAACATAGGGTTTAATCGTCAAGAAGACATATAATCGCAAAATTTGGACTTTAAATGACTCAAACAAGCATGGTGAGATGCATATACAGTAAACTTTCATTTCAGCATCAACTTCACAAAACAAGCATGATTTCAGTCATTTCAAGACATGCAAAAATCTTACAAAACATCTTACATATAGAGCATTCAATGATGAATATTTCTTATTAAGAGTTCGAAACCTAAATATGATCGCATGAATCATAACAAAAATAGCAAAACATATGCATATCTAAATTATGTATTGCTGCAGCACATTTTGACCATAATTCATGCAATTGACTCACTTGCCAACATCAAGACTTTGCAAAGCATGTATTAATTGAAGATATACACCATGTATTTCAATTTTCTTAAACGATTGGATACCAAACAAACTCATTTATGGGCTCAATTTCAGCAAATCACAATTCATAATAGTGTAGGCAGCTTGTCCTATGTTTAGATCTAGGCAATTTTGCCCTAGTTAAAAAAATCTAAAAATTACGAAAAAATTGCAATATGTTCTCAACATAATTACACGCAAATTTTATGAAGGAAAGTTCCTTCAGAACTCAACATCACAATCAATATAAAAATGAAAAAATCAGGAATCAACATAGAGCAGATTGACCTAGGTTCAGATCTAAACAATTTTGACCTAGCTAATCAAATCTAAAAATTCCAAAAAAAAAGATACATAAAATTCTTAAGACGATAGCAAACAACATTCATAAGAAAAATTTCTCTAGAAATCAACACAAGAAATTTTACAAAAAAAAAAAAAAAGCAGAAGGCATAACAAGAACAGAGTTGAAAACTAACCTAAACTACTGCAAAATCGCTCATCTTTGGATGTATTTTTTTAAGGTCAAACGATGTTCGATTGGGGCATGCAACCTATCAATTTGAAGCTAGTGATGTGTGTTATCAAAGTTTAGAAGGACTCAAACTCAAATAAGGTCATTTCAAACCTTGTTTTGGCCAAAACAGTAAGTCGGTTCAAGGAGATGAAAATACAAGTTTAAGGCCAAATCAAGTTAATCATTCAAGATTAATCAAGGATACTCAAACACAGAAAATCAACATCCAAATCCTTTGATTTAACATCTAAACATAGTATATTTTCCTAAAATTAAACCATAGCCCCAACCGGTTAATCCGATCTCGCTTCACGAGGTTCGAGATCGAGATTGTTAACTTCTTATGTGTTTTTGTCGATTTTGATTGCAATCAATTGAAAGTTTCACTGGAACTTCAATCAAACTCCAAGGATCAAATTTGGACAACAATAATCAACTTCGAACCGATTGAATCGCCAACTTGGATCAATACCGAACCGATCCACATGGACTGATTTGTATCACTGAGGGAGCTCGGTTTAATTGGAAGAGTTCCTAACAAAATTGAGCTAATCATTGACTTGTAGTGACTAGGACAAGAAGGTGTGGTCGCCTGCTGAATCGACAATCGGTGGTTCATCAGCATGAGATCAATGGCGGTAGACGGTTTGGTGTAGAGAGAAAAAAGAGGAGAGAGACAGGCGGTTAGGCTAGAAAACAAAGAGAAGAGAGAGAGAGAGCATAATTTCATCCAAGTGAGGCCTCCCCTAAAATGGAGGGAAAATTGGACTTATATACTGCCCTAAGTTAAGCAATTACGATCGTCAGTTCAATCCGACAGTCGAAATTTTGATCCAACGGTCAAAAATTCATTTTTAAAGCTCTAATATGATCTAGAGGTGTCGGTTAATTGATCTAGTGGATTTGATTTGCAAAAACCCAAGCCAAAATCGAGAATTGCATCAAAATGTCCAATTAGAGGTTAATTTGTAATTTGATGAAATTTGAGAATCAATCTATAAAATTTTGGGAAATTGAAGGTGCGAAAGTAAAATTGATATTAAGAGGATCCCGAAATGGTCATCGAAGGTTAGGAACCGGCCAGCAAGGCGCGGAACCAGCCATTCCCGCCAATGATCGATCAGATCGGTTCCGTTTGGTTTGGTCAATTTTTGACCGATTTGGTCCGGTTCTTATCATTTCGCCCACTTGGGACCCCTATGGATCAAAAATTTATGCAATTTGGTCTCTAAAAAACCAAATTGGAAATGAACTATATCATTTTTAAGAAGAAATTGATCAATTAAGATACAATTAAGCTAATCAAACCCTATGAACGTGATCTAAGGGTCTTTTATTAACCTAATTGAATGATTATCATGAAAAATAACGAGTCAAAACCATGGGTGCTTTGAATTGGGCTTAAAGGGCTAAAATGGTCAAATTAATAATTCAATGGGCAAAATTGCAAGTTAACTAAAATTGAATTCAATTATCCTATCTAATATACTACTCGTGTAAGATCACTTGTTGCATTCAAATTGACCTTGAATTAAAGGGCCCAAGCTTATATCAAAACTAGATTTAGGCTTAACGTTAAAATTGGACCTAAATTTATTAAATTAGTTAAGTGAAATTTTTTCAAGCTAGATAAAATCTTCAAATATTACTTTTTTTTACCTAATAATTTTTTCAGGACACAGTACCATTAGATTTTCACAAGCGGAATATGAAGGGAAAAAAAAAGATAAAAGAAAAGGAGATATTGCGCACCTAATCAGTGATTCATGGTTGTAATTGTGCACGGTTATCTCTCTCTCACAGCTCCAACTAAGAAATCTATTTATTTCTCGTGACTAAAGCATTGCACAAATTTAGTTGGATTAGAGGGGATAATTAATGGGATCTTGACTTATCAGCGCAAAATTACTCTCGTGAGATTCTGTGAATTATTATGATGTAGTAGGAGGAGATAATTGTACTTCATGGCAAAATAAGATGTGCATTGGAATTCGTCGTAGGCTAGGGGTTTATGTTTCCGTGGGGCAAAATAACTGAGAAACGACCTGTGAGGGTTAACAACCGTCGGATCCATTTACTTTTGCTCGTTCCCTTAACAGCGTGAGCGGGTGTATTGTAACTTGTACAACATATATTCATCTGAATATCTGGCTTCTCATGAAGTTGACTTGTCTAAAGGTGTGGCGTCACTCATTTTATGAGCCGGTTGTGTCGTAGGACACCGTTTAAGCATTGCTATTGATGTCCAGCAAATTCGTTTTTTTTTTTTCATAATTTTTCTTAATATGAGTGCCTTTTTAAAAAAATAAAAATAAAAAATCGACAGCCTTTGCTTTAAGGGGCCTTTTTTCTTACTACTAGTGTTGTGCATCATGAGCTATATGAAACCCAAAAATGTTGTGCATCCAAAATTAGGTTTTGTGACGCTTTCATACTGAAATAATTGTAATACTCCTCTTTCACAACGTTCACATGGAGCCTATGAAATTCATCGGCTAGTTGACAAGCTGACTGCATCTTATTCTTTTAGGGAGCCATCATCTAATTGGATTCTTCTTTTACATTCATCTTTGGCACCAAATGACCAAAAGAAAGCTTTTCCACGGCCTCCTGCAAATACACACAAGGCAATGCTTCTATTATAACTTCCCCAGTTCCCAAGTTTAAACACACTTCAGACTAGTGCACCTTGATTCTGAGCAGAAAATCACTTTTCTTGTTTTCTGAATGGGCAATACACTTGATAATGGCTTGTGCAATGACAGATATAAATGGCTTGTTCTAGAAAATTTATTATGGACCATTAACCAATCAACTTGGTAGTACAATAGGCCACACCGATCGCGAAATACCCTCCAAGCAGCACCCTACTTGCAGACTTGACCAGAGGCAAATTATTGAGCTTTGCACTTAGTGCGACAAGGCCGACCAAGGCTATGCTACTCACCACCACGACCTCCAGCCGCCTCAACTAGCGATCCTTAATAAATGCAACTCCTAGAAGCGGCACCAGGGACCCCATGGTAGAGGATAGTGGAGATGTCCCTTCCGCCTGCCATGGCCTTGGAAGGTTCTCTCTTGCAATCCTCTCCTCAGCTCGTGTGGCTCCCTTCATGTCCTCCTTTTGGATTTTGGCCACCACAACATTGTATCGGGAGTAGACCGATACGAGCTCGACAATGGCCCTTGAGCAGGCCCTGAAAATTAGCCCCAATGCCCTGACTATGATCATCGTCCTCACATCCTTTTCAATTATGCTGATGCATACCAGGAAGGACATCATGGCCACTATACTCTCGATTGCAGTAAGCAGGGCAGCGCCAAGCCTCTGAGCTGGCTTTATTAGCTGGACAGGCTCAGTTCGAAATCTTGTGGTTCAGTTGAGGGTGTCGCCATAGAAGTGGTAAGACAAGAGGGTGCGCGCAGAGAGGAACATGAGAGGGTGTGCAGAGAGGATACGCTCCCTAAGAGATATCATTAATAGAAAAACGTCCATCTATATATGTTGAACTATTGTGTTCCAAAATAGAAACTAGTTTGGAATTGAATTGTTCTGAAACATCCACTAGCTATTTTTATTAAACAATGGAAGTTTGGAACACAACAGGAGGACGGAAACTATTGGAACATAACTGATCCGGAACATCCACTAGCTATTTTTATTAAACAATGGGAGTTTGAAATAGAACAACAGAACAGAAACTAGTTTGGAATAGAACTGTTCTAGAACATTACTGCTGGAGGGGTTGGTATCACGGTTCAGGTATTGCCTTTGTTTTGTGTATCTGAAATGGAAGACTCCCATGGTATTTTCTGAAGTTACTGATTACCGTCAGTGCATTTTAACCTATGCCTGACCTTTACTTTTCTAGCATTACTTGTTCTTCAATTTAAGTTAGAGTTGTCCAATTCTTGGCCTTGATGTGTGTACTCTTATTGTTTGTAACTGTACGAGCTCCTAGTTTTTTCGGACAATCAACTTAGCAATAGATACTTATGTACTTAATGCATTGTTCGCGCTTATTTACAAAATGTACAATGACACCGCACCTTCTAAAAAACGAGGATGTTTGAACTGCTATTTCAACCTTGCCATTTAGGTGTATCTTCCTTTATGTTTAGACAGAGGAATTTATGCACGTGACATGTCAGAGAAAATAGTTTGGCGGTGACACTAGAAAGCGAACAAGGTGGATAGACATTTAGCACTTTCTAAACAGAAAGGAAGATACACCTAAATGGCAAGGCTGAAATAGCAGTTCAAACATTCTCGTTTTTTAGAAGGTGCGGTGTCATTGTATATTTTGCAAATAAGCGCAAACAATGCATTAAGTGCGTAAGTATCTATTGCTAAGTTGATTGTCTGAAGAGACTAGGAGCTCATACAGTTACAAACTATAAGAGTACACACATCACAGCCAAGAATTGGATAGCTCTAACTTGAATTGAAGAACAAGTAATGCTAGAAAAGTAAAAGTCAGGCTTAGGTTAAAATGCACTGATAATCAGTAACTTCAGAAAATACCATGGGAGTCTTCCATTTCAGATCCACAAAACAAAGGAAATACCTAAACTAATGATACCAACCCCTCCAGCAGTAATGTTCCAGAACAGTTCTGTTCCCAACTAGTTTATGTTCTGTTGTTCTGTTTCAAACTCCCATTGTTTAATAAAAATAGCTAGTGGATGTTCCGGAGCAATTCTGTTCCAATAGTTTATGTCCTCCTATTATGTTCCAAACTTCCATTGTTTAATAAAAACAGCTAGTGGATGTTCCAGAACAATTCTATTCCAAACTAGTCTCTATTCTGGAACATAACAGTTCAACAGATATAGATGGACGTTTTTCTATTAATGACATCTCTTAGGGCGCGTGTCCTCTCTACATACACCCTCTCATGTTCCTCTCTACGCACACCCTCGTCTCACCACTTCCATGGCGACACCCTCAATTGAACCACAAGATTCCGAAACTGAGCCTGTCCAGCCATCAAAGCCAGCTCAGAGGCTTGGCGCTACCCTGCTCACTGCAAGCGAGAGTGTAGTGGCCATGATGTCCTTCCTGCTATGCATCAGCATCATTGAAAAGGATGCGAGGACGATGATCATAGTCGAGGCATTGGGGCTAATTTCTGAGGCCTGCTCAAGGGCCATTGTCGAGCTTGTATCGGTCAACTCCCGATACAATGCTAAGGTGGCCAAAATCCAAAGGGAGGACAAGAAGGGAGCCACACGAGCTGAGGAGAGGACTATAAAAGAGAACCTTCCAAGGCCATGGCAAGCGGCAGGGACATTTGCACTATTCTCTACCATGGGGTCCCTGGTGCCGCTTCTAGGAGCTACATTTATTAAGGATCGCTAGCTGAGGCGACTGGAGGTCGTGGTGGTGAGTAGCATAGCCTTGGTCGGCCTTGGCGCACTAAGTGCAAAGCTCAATAATTTGCCTCTTGTCAAGTCTACAAGTAGGGTGCTGCTCGGAGGGTATTTCGCGATCGGCGTGGCCTATTGTACTACCAAGCTGATTGGATAATGGTCCATAATAAATTTTCTTGAACAAGCCATTTATATATGTTATTGCACAAGCCATTATCAAGTGTATCACCCATTTAAAAAACAAGAAAAGTGATTTTTTGCTCAAAATCAAGGTGCAACTGTCTGAAGAGTGTTTAAACTTGGGAACTGGGGAAGTTATGACAGAAGCACACCTTGTGCATATTTGTAGGAGGCCATGGAAAAGCTTTCTTTTGGTCATTTGGTGCCAAAGATGAATGTAAAAGAAGAATCTAATCAGATGATGGCCCCCTAAAATGATAAGATGCAGTCAGCTTAACCCCTCAACCCGAACCCCGAACCCTAAACCCTAAACCCTCAAAAACCCTGAACCCCCGAAACTTGAACCCCGAAATCCCGAACCCCGAAACCCCTGAACCCCGAAGAACCTCGAAGAACCAGAACCCCGAAACCTCGAACGCCGAAACCCCGAACCCCAAAACCACCTAACCCCTCCCCCCAACCCAACCCAACCCACAAAACCCCAAACCCAAAACCCAAAACCCAAAACCCCTAACCCTAAAACCCTCAACCCCCAAAACTCGAAACTTACCTGTGGCACATATTATTTTGCATTTTCTCATTTAAATGGTGAGCATTTATTAATGGTTGAAGGGGTATATTGAGGTTATTTTAGGCTCATTTTGAGTTACATATGATTTATTTTCGGTTATGGGAGTTATTTCATGATTACATTACTGTATTATTTATTTTTGGTTTTGGTGTTATATTACTAGTCTTTTGTACTTTTGATGTTACTATCAATTCTTCGAGATCATTTAATGGTTTTCAGGTCATATCAAGGTCATTTGATGCTTGTTTTGAGTTTCTTGGTTTACATGTAGGGCTTATTTCAAAATAATTCTTACTTGTGGGAATTTTCATTTTTGGATTTATTTCAATACTGAGCATTTGTTTATGGTTTTAGGATGATATGGGGATTATACAAGTTCATGGGTTATCTTAAGATCAAGTTCATGGGTTATTTTAAGATAAAAAATAATTGTCACCTTTTTGTTTTTGAGTTTAGGTGTTATATTCATGATTTTATATACTATGCATGTTATATTGGAATTATGCTATATCTAGGATATTAGGTTTATCTAATAATTCTTCAGGCATATTGAGAAGTTTAGATGTTATTTATTGATACAACTCCAAAAGGCTTATAAGTTATGGCATGAAGACTTATTAGTTCTTTAAAGGTTGTTTGTATTTTTGAGATTGTATTTGTTGCTTTTTTGCAATTTAGAGTATGTGACCCATGTAGGGGCTATAAAGGGATCCTCATGGCTTAGCTTACCACATACAAGCATGTTTAACATCTCAACCAATGGCAACATGAAGATTAATCATTATATGGGCATGTAACATTAAGTTTCATATCCAACGTTTTAAATAATATGGCCCAAGCATGCTTTAAACAACCAATCATGGCCAAATTAAATGACCACATCCACCTATGCTTCTCCGACTAATCATGTTGGCTTTTGTTCAAGTAATTAGTAAGCAGACACCAAGCAACCCTATGGAAGCAAGTGATTGATAGATCATTTGACACTCATCTGCAAGAATGTAACCCACACAATACATGCAAAAGTAGCCAACTTAGCATATTAAGTATCCAAAGATTTGGAATTAGCATCACCCCTCCAAATAATGTCAAGAATATTTGGCTATAAGGGTATATTTGTCTATTTCTTTTATTATTTTATAAATGGGGACAATAAAGACAATATTGTAATTTTGGCCTTTGCGCTTTATTATAAATAAATAGCTTGGGGTCACATCGACCTAACCAAACATTCAGTTCAATTTTTCTCTTTCAACATAGTATCAAAGCCAATATCCCTTATGAGAAGGTTTGTAGTAAAAAAATTTCACATGGATGTGCATTGACAAGAGATCCCACATGCTCTTTATATTCATATCATATCCCTCCACATATAAATTTAAGCTTTTGAGTTGGACTTTCGAACATGGTATCAAAGCCAAGGCCAAACTAAAACCCTAACCCCAATCTCTTCAATGTGTAGTCCTTCCCACCACAGTTCCTTCTCACCTTCTCCTTTGCTTTCTTTCATAGTGTAAGGTAGCACTAACGAGGTGATTCTTTGAATCTAGTGTCTACCCTAAATCTCACCTCTATGAGATAAACTAAAGTTTGGTTTTAGTAAGAGATAGGTGGTTCGACTTCTTCTGTAATTTTTTGGATCTTCTTGTTTGAGATTGTTTTTACCTTGCCACTAGCCTACAATTATCTCACGTGTGAAGATCAAAGTACCATAGTCCGTGGACCACCATATTCATTTCTTTCCAGAGTTCTTGGAAAATATAGAATTATCAATTTTTTTCAAGTTTCAAAAACCTTGAAAATTGATTTTTTGCCTTCCCTAGATCTAATTTAGCTGATTTTTGAATAGCTTCAACTCACTACGAGAGGACTTCCATCCAATTTTTGGCCGTTTCTAGCAAGTTTTGCTGGTTCAATTGCTTCTTTTACATTGTTTCGGGGAAAAGTCCGAGACAATGTCTGACGGTCCAGTTGTGAACCCTCCACCTATAATAGATAGATGTTCAGATCATATCACGTTTGCTACGATCTCTATGAAGCTTCACAACATAAGTTATTTGATATGGTCTCGATCCACATTTTTTTACCATCGCAAGCCATGAGCTTCCAAAACATATCAATGGCAATGGCACTTCTATTAAGCCGAATACATCAGGTAATGCTCAAGATAAGTGGATCTCGAATGATTCTTTGGTAATGTCTTTTCTGCTGAATTCGATGCGACCACAAATTGCAAAAGGATATATACTTCTTGATATTACCACACAAATTTGGTTGACTTTAAGATACTTATGTCTACTTTAAAATGATGCATAGGTGTATGAATTTCGAAAATGTGTTCATGACATCACTCAAAATGAGACGACAATATCTCGATATTATGTTGAGCTTTAAGGCTCATGGCAAGAGCTAGATCATTATGCCAATTGCCACCCAACCAATGCTATAGACACTACTGCATACAAGAGACATGGACAAGAGTAGAGTTCATGATTTCCTGGCAAGATTGAATATTGAATATGATCAAATACGTGCTCAAGTCCTTAGTCGGTCTTCATTCCCTACTTTGGAACAGTCCTATGCACTAGTTCACTTTAAAGAAAGCCATCGGATAGCGATGTTCAATCTATCTATCGTAGATCGATCTACTCTACAAACCAATATTGGCACTATTGTCAAATCTGATTCATCTACTCGATCTGACGATACTACGTCATGAAATGTGAGCATTATCATAGGTCATATCATACCTAGGCTACCTATTGGAAAATACACGGAAAACCTATATATTTAAAAGCAAAAAGGGCACAAAGAAAGGGAAAAAAGACGAGCAAACCATACCGAAATTTTTCTCAATGCACCTACTATTGATATTGATTTATCACAGGAAGAACTTCAGGCATTTCGATGTCTATTGAAAGCTTATGCTACTACTACCTCCTCCACAATTGCCAATTTGCATTTTCCTTATGCTTCAGACCTAGCCACTTCAAGTATTTTTATTAGGAGGTTTAATACATCAATTGTTTTAGCCCATGTATCAAGGATCCATGGTCTCCCATACAGGGCTACTAGTCACATGACAGGCTCTTATGGTCTCTTTTCATAAATACACCCCTCACTCTAGCAAAGATAAAGTGCGCATAGCTGATGGACCCCTCTTCTTTTGCATGAAAATGGTCTAACAGATGTTCCTTCACTTGTTCCTCATCTTTTGTTTTACATATCCCATCATTCTCTATTAATCTCCTTTTTGTTAGTAATCTAACTGGAGACTTAAAATGTAAAGTAGTATTTTTTTTTTCCATCTTAGTGTGTTCTCCAAGATGTAGTAAAGGAGGAGATTGGATATGGTATATTCGATGGTGGTCTTTATCTGCTCGAGGGTCGTGGGGCTTCTAATTCAACTTTTGTCTTATATGCCTCATCAAGTTAATTCGGCATTGACGAATCTCCCCCACCGGCATTACATATTAGGTCATCCCCATTTAGGAACTTTAGAAAAAGTTTTTCCTAGTCTCGTTTCAGCTTGTAATAAATATGAGCTTTTTTTGTGAAGCTTGTATTTTGGCTATATAAACTCATTCAACTTATCAATCTTCAAGTAATAAAAGTTGTTTCCTTTTTCATGTGAATCATACTAATGCATAGGGACCTTCCTGTCGCACTTTTATTTTCAACCATCGATGGTTTCACTTTTATTGATTGTCATGCTCGTAAAGCTTGGATATATCCGTTAAAACATAAAGTGACTTTTTTTCGCTCTTTTCAAATCTTTCACAAAATGATTCAAACTCAGTTCATCGCTAATGTGAAAATTCTTTGCAATAACAATAGCATTGAGGACATTGAAGTTCAATTTCAACATCTCTCTCTACTCCAGCATTATCATTAGACCAGTTGTGTTGATACGCCAATACAAAATGGCGTTGCTGAAATAAAGAATCAACATTTGTTAGAGGTTGCTGGGTCTCATGTTAGCTCATCATGTCCCAGCTCAATACTGGAGTGATTGTATTTCCACTATTGCTTATTTAATAATCGGATGTCAATTAGAATTCTTAATTCCTGTACACTTATTGATGTTTACAAGGATCATAAACTTTTATTCTTCCTCTTAAAATTTTTGGCTATGTTTGTTATGCTTGTAACACCACCTCCAAGAGTAACTTGGAACCCAATGATCTTCGCTGTATTTTTTTTTGGGTATTCAGCTACTCAAAAGAGTTATATGTGTTATCATCCTCCTTCTACGTGCACAATTGTCTCCAAGGATGTGATTTTTTATGAGTCTAATTCATACTATTTTGCTCCACCTATTCAGGAAGAGTGTCCTACTGTAAAGGTGTTGTCCATTTTAAATGTTTTGAAGGATACCACTTACACTTCTCTTCCAATAGCCTTTTATCGTTCTCCTCTTTCTAAAGAGGAGAATAATGCAGCACAAAAAAATGATAGTATAATACCACTAATACATTGCATGTTCAATCATCATCTCCAAAACCGGATTTTACTATTCCCGATGAGCTTTCTTCTTCTAATCTTCTTATTTCACTTTGAAAGGGTAATAGAATTTGTACTCAACACCCTATATCTCATGTTGTCTCATGTGACTGTTTGTTTAGCTCCTATCGAAATTCTATGTCTTCTCTATCTTCTGCTTCCATCCCACGAAATTGGCAGGAAGCTTTTATAGATGAGAAGTGTAAGGCAGCGATGGTGGAGGAGATGCATGCTTTGAAGAAAAATGGCAAGTGCGATATTGTTTTCCTTCCTCCTAGGAAACAACCAATCAGATTTAAGTGGGTGTTCATAGTCAAACAGAAGATGACTAGTACCGTAAATAATTATAAAGCATGATTGGTGGTAAATGGGTTTATTAATACTTATGGTATTGACTATCAAGAAACCTTTGTTCCTGCTGCTAAGTTGAATATGGTTCAGGTTCTACTTTCTTGTACTATTAACCCGAGATGAGATCTTTAGCAGTTAGATGTGAAGAATGCCTTTCTTCATGGAGAGCTAGAAGAGGAAGCATAAATGGGGATTCTTTCAGGTGTTTCTTGTGACAAAACTCAAGGTAAAAGTGTATAAGCTGAATCGTAGACTTTATGGTTTGAAGTAGTCACCTCGAGCCTAGTTTGGTAGATTTCAAAAAGTTACAGTTTCTGTCGGTGGAAATATGGTTATGTTGATCATACTTTGTTTGTGAAGAGATGGGGTGCTAAAGTCACTATTCTTATTATCTATGTACACGACATTGTTGTCATAGGAAATAATAATGATAAGATCAACCATTTGAAAAAGTTTACTGGACAAGAGTTTGAGATAAAGGATATTGAAAAGTTCCGGTACTTACTTGGGATTGAAGTTGTTAGATCTTCAAAATGTATCTTTTAAACCCTAAGGAAGTATGTCCTTAATCTTTTGACAGAAGTTGGGTTATTGGGATATCGTCCCTCTAATACACCTATTGAGGCCAATACTCGTTTCTAAGAAAAGGATCGTGATCTAGTAGATAAAAGTCGCTATCAGTGATTAGTGGGCGAGTTGATTTATTTTGTCTCCTCATGATGGCTGGAAAGTTGAAGCCAATATAGATGCTGAATGGGCTGGATCCCTAGATCGAAAGTCTATTTCTAGGTATTGTACATTCCCAGCTAGGAATTTTGTTACTTGGTATCATACAAAGCATAATGTAATTTGCTTGATCTATTGCTAAAGTAGAGTTTTGTGCAATAGCACGGGAATTATGTGAGTTGTTGTGGCTTAAAGGATTATTTGAAGATATTAAGCTACTATTAGTATTGCTCACAATCCTGTACAAAATGATCAATCCTATACAGTATGATCATACGAAACATGTTTAGATTGACAAATACTTTATCAAAGAGAAGTTAGAGTGGTTTGATTTGTACGCCATTTGTTCACTCTAGTGATCAACTCTCTAACGTGTTAACTAAAAGACTAGGAGTTAAATCATTTCATCCTGTTTTAGTCAAATTGGGCATGCATGATATGTATGCTCCAACTTGAGGGCAAATGTTGGGAGTATTTGGTTGATAGGAGTATATTTGTCTATTTCCTTCATTATTTTATGTATAGAGGCAATAAAGTAATATTGTAATTTTGACCTTTGAGATTTATTATAAGTATATAGTTTTGGATCACATCCACCTAACTAAGCAGTTCAATTTTTATCTTTCAATAATTCTCATGACTGAGTACCGCCTTTTCATAGTTCCGAAAAGGACGAAGGTGACAACTTTAGCTAAAAACAAGGAGAGGCTATTTCCATGATTGAAGCAATTGCCCCCAAGACTCGCTCTCTTGAAGGGGATTGAATCGGTCCCCAAAACCTTCCAAACGCAAAAGGATTGAAAGGCACGTCTGTCATTTTTGCAAATAAAGCGAGCTTCTACTCTTGCAAGTTGGTCCTTGGAATTTGGTATTTTCAGAAGGGTTCATTGCCACTAATTCTATACAAATATACCCACCATCCACCACTAAATCACATTAACAAATGTGGAAATCATAGAAATATTAATTTTCTAGAGGGGGGAAAAAGACCTTTAGATCGAGTTCAGAGCTGCCATGCTTGAACATGGCGTGACACCTTCAAGAGTCTTCCACCTCACACAATTTTCTCGCTTCCCTCTTAAATGACTTAAGATATGGAAGCACAGCTGCTGCATGGGAACCATAGTGATGCTCAAAGATTATACCTAGTCCATTCAAGGTCTCTCCAACATCAACAGCACCCAATGATAGCTGAATGGATAAAAGCTTTACCAGTTCATATCCACTGATGACATGATCAGCACTATAAAGCTTATCCAGAATCTACATAGACATACAGAACTACGAGTAAAAATTCTTAAATAAATTTTAAGAGGCTTGCACTCTCCATATCAAAAGCAAACTGCATTTATTAGACATATCAATCATCCTGAAATAACTCAACATCACATTATAATCATGAAGTTTCTTAAAATTTAATGTTTGTTGAGACTGAGAAAACATTTATGCAGGAGGATAGATAGTAATCTTAGTAGTGTTGATGACAATTCCCCATTTTAACCTAGGAGGTGCCGTATGCCTATCAAGTTTTGAGATTATTCAAAATGCTCATGAAGAAGTTTGTACATGTCTCCACACTTCGACAAAATTTTAAATGTCACGCCCTCATGGTCACATATCCATGACATAGACATATCCATACATTTGCATACAACCATATCAAACTGCACTTTCAAAGTGTATTGTCCAAGCACTTGCAGCCCATGTACAAGGGGCCATGCCAACTCCAATTACGAAAAAGTTGAAAATGAGAACCGGTAACTTGCTAGGATGTATATTATGATGCAAATTTTCTATGATACGTTTTCACCCAATTTGATGTTGCAAAGGACCTTGATAATAGAGAAACGATTCTTAAGCTTCATTGTTTAACGGTTTAGCAAAACTAGTATTTCTCTCTTCATTTCAAAATTTAAATGCCAAAAACAACTATTTCGCAATTGATATAAAGCCTCATCCACACAAAATGCCTAAGTCCACATAACTTGCTTTATCTACAGTCGACACTTAACGGTTTTACAGAAAACCTCACATCTTGATTAGCTTCGATAGATAAGATCAACTCTACAGAAATTGATCAATCTCACAAAATTCCACAAATTTAAGATTAGGCCGTATTTATGCAAACTTTAGATTCTCATGAATGACAGCGAAATGCGAATGAGTAAAAATGATGGTGCCAAACATTTCCTTTTGCCACACGGCATCCTTAGTTTTATCTTTGTTGCAAATCATCAATTCAGGTGTATATATATAGTTGTGGGCGCGTAGAATCTTTTTAAGCCTTCAACAATCATATTCTTTTTATGTTTTTGGTCATAACATCATATTCTTGTTTGAGTTTGCATAAATAGCCTTTACTTGAGACTTGAGATTCCACGAGAGGCAGAATAAATGTGTTGGTTTTTTTCGGTTTTTTTGGTGAACCATATGCACTTGAATATCAAACTTTTAAGGTCCTACTGAAAAGACATAGGTAACATTTTGACAGCAGAAATTACTAGGAACACTGATTTTCTGTCAGTGTTATATTGGCTCATCACCTGCAGTTTGTTTCACCTGCCTACTCATGCTTGATACTGAAAACACTAGTTAAATGTGAAGGGTAGATGATGCAAACAAAATCCATTTTTTACCATGAGTATATTTTCCTATTCATACAAGAGGATGATCTAGGCTGAGAGATTTACGAGTTCACTTTATAGAATGTCAACATTTGCATAAATTCATCATATCCATGTTTGCACAAGTCTTGACAACTGGCAGACAATTCTTTTCGTGAGGTAATAGTCAGATTGGAGAGATTATGACTAGACTTGCCCGGACGTTAGATTGTTCTATTACACTTTAAATTCCGTAGTTGGTTTTTTAATCTTCTTAGTTGTCTGTTTTTCATCTTTCCTCAAAACATACTTGTTGAATCATCAATTTTTAGGTCAAATTAAAGGTTACATCAACAATCATTTTGGCTGTAAAGGAAAGTACAGAAAATGAGAAAAAAGGGAAACGAATAGTTAACTGCCGAGAAGTCCACAAATGATTCTCTGGTTGCAGGACGAGGAAATTTCATGATGTTAACATAAATGCATGTAACTCACGGGGTTGCAAAATCGGAGCCATCAACTGAGGGGTGCGAAGAGGACGATCCTTCACTTCCGGGACCCTGTGCTATACTTGGCTGCATCTCGCTCGTCATTTTACAGAACAATATAACTGCAGATTCAAGGAAAACAAAGATCAGAACATGCACAATGAAACGCTCCTCTGCCATCGAAAAAGTTCTATACTTTTTCGTTTTCTAATCAAGCGAGTGTGATAAAGCGAATACTAGCTTCGGCTCTACCAGCAACAGAGAGAGAGACAGAGACAGAGACAGAGACAGAGACAGAGAGAGACAGAGAGGGAGGGAGGGAGGGAGTCACGAGAGTGATGGCGTCGTTGAGGGCTTCCGTGGACACGCTTCGGGGTTTCTCTTCCGACCTCAAATGGAACGGAGTTACGAGAGTGATAGCGTCGTTAAGGGCTCCCATGGACACCCTTTGGGGTTTCTCTTCGGACCTCAAACGGAAGGATGCGAAGAAGAAAAAGGGGGAGAGGGTGGTGGCATGCGACGAAACGAAGAAGAAAAAGGGGGAGAGGTGTGTCCGTAGAGAGAGAGAAGGGAAGTCAAAAGGTTTCTCTTGGAATGCGAAGAAGACGGGGGAAAGGATGAGGATGACAAACCGAAGAAGAAGAATGAGATAAGAAGGGGCGGAGAGGCGGGGGAGACTGTTCCCGCATAACTTCCGGACATGAATTCTTATCCAAAATAGATTCTCTGCTGATTTTGTTGTTTTTATCGTTATTATTTATTTTGGAGGTGTTCCATTGATTTTTGTCTCCTCTTTTATTTATCCAACTGAGGGGATGCAGCCTCTGCACAAATTCGAACCCCTTAGCTTTTTATATGAGTCTCACACACACATTATATCTAAATATCATTTTAACTAAAATAATTTATTCTCTGTTATTCTCATGCCTAAAAAAGTCCCTCTAACTTGGCTGTATATATTTCTTGATCGTTCTGAATTTTTATATATTTTTCAATTATTTCATCATGAAATTACTAATTAATTTGATATATCCCTTAACATTTTATGAACAGATAATGCTCTAGAACATTCACAGAGATCAATTTCTTTTGTTCTAATTTTGGCATTATACATCAAATGAATTGTACTTATACTCCTTAGTAAAATGGTGTGGCCGAGAAAAAGAACCATCACCTTCTAGAAGTTGCCCGATCTCTCACATTTTCCTTCCCTATTACATGATTTTGCTTTATCATTACATACTTACATAATTCCTACCCGGTCTTTTGTTGATCTTCCTCTCAAGAAAGAAGTGGTGAAGTGTCAGTGAGTGTACACTATCAAGTACAACACAAATGGCTCGGTTGAGCTTCTTAAGACTCGGCTTGTTGCTAAAGATTTTACTCAAATTTATGGAGTAGGCAATTTTAGGACGTGTTCCCCTATGGCACGTATCAATTTTGTTCGTGTTATTATTTCTTTTAATATGAATTTTGATTGACCATCAACTGCATGTGAAAAATGCTTTTCTTTATGGTGATTTGCCCGAAGAAGTATATATGGAGCAACTACCTTGAGTATGTTGCTTAAGGGGAGAATGGTAATAAAGTATGCTAGCTACATAAGACTATTTATGGTTTGAAACAGTCTCAAAGACCACGGTTTGAGAAATTCAATTCAGTGATTTTTAGGTGTTGTTTTCACCAATGTTATTCATATCATTCTATTTTTGTTTGCATGAAGGAGTCAAGGGTGGTCATTCTTGTTGTATATGTGGATGATATAATTGTCTCTAGTGGTGATGTGACCGACATTTCTGAAGTTAAGTCTTTTTTCAATAGAAATTTCAAATTAATGACTTGAGAGCTCTTAGGTATCTTTTGGGTAGTGAAGTTTTATGAAGTAGGAAAGGTATTAGTCTGTGTTGCAGAAAAATGTCAAAACATGCACCAATCGAAGCACAAGTAGCAACGAATGAAAGAAAAATTGAAATCACATGAAAAGCAAGATTTATGTGGAAATCCCAAAACGAGAAAAATCATGGGGAGAGAGAGGAATTTCATTATCTTTAATATAAAAAAAAATACAATCTAAAAGCTCAAAAAATCACTTGGTGAGCGACAGGATCTAAGAGATCCAATAATGAGATAGGAAAAAAAAAATATGGAGGCTAGGTTCTTTTTTCCTCCCTTCAAAAATCCCTAAAATAAAGGTGCGTGGCATAAAATTCCTTTATCTCTCTATTTAAAAGTCAAAACTCAACAAATATCCACATTAACTTTAAATCTTCAAAAGAGCATTATGCCAAACACCACAAGACCTCTCTCTCACCACCAAAAGTGACCACACAAGACTACGCCCAAAACGGCGGAATCAACAATGCACACCCTTAAGCCTACGTGAGCATACTCAATGTAGGAAACAAGGGATGAAACGCTATCAACTCTACCTAAGCAACTCAAATGGTGAAAACACCAATCAAGTCCAAGTAATGCTTGAACTTAGTCAAAGGAACTGATTTCGTTAAAACATCTGCCAAATTATCCACAATAGGTATTTTTTTCATCATAATTGTATCTTTAGTAACCTCATCACATATAAAGTGATACCATATGGCAATATGTTTTGTATTCTCAAGATATATCGTGTTCTTGGTCAACTGGTTCGCACTTTAGTTATCGCAAAAGATAATGAATGCTCTTTTCTGATTCACATCAAGTTCTATAACCAAACGCTTCAACTAAAGAGCTTCATTTACTGCTTTCGCCACTATGTATTCTACATCGGTGGGAGACAAAGTAATTGTATCCTACAAAATTGCTCTCCGACTAACCGCAGAACCCCCAAGCGTAAAAACATAACCTGTCAAAGATCTTCTTTTGTCGGGATCGCTTGCATAGTTAGAATCAATGAAACCAACAATTGAATGTCTTATATCAAAACATCTATCAAAGACCAAATCCACATCTAAGGTACCCCAGATATACTAAAGAATCCATTTCATGGCTTGCCAGTGAGTTTACCTAGAGATAGATAAGACTACCCACAGCGCTAAATATGGAACTTGAAACTTCTCATCTTCCTCTTCTTTAGTTTTAGGCGACAAAGAAGCTAAAAGCCTAAAATGGGATGCTAACAAAGTACTTACCAGTTTAAAATTCTTCATACCAAAGCGCTCGAGTACTTTCCTAATATACTCTTTCTACAAGAGGTATATAACTTCCCAACCTATCTATCTCTACGAATTTCCATACCTAGAATTTTCTCGACAGCTACAAGATCTTTCATCTCAAATTCGCTACTAAGTTGCCTCTTCAAATTTTGTATCTCTAATATGTTCTTCACTGCAGTAAGCATGTCATCCACATATAATAGTAAATAAATAAAAGAATCATCATGCAATCTCTTATGGTACACACAATTGTCGTGCGCACTTCGAAAGTGGCTATGACCTAACATAAAGCTATCAAACCTCTTGTACCACTGTCGCGAAGATTGCTTGAGATCATATAAAGAACATTTCAACCTGCAAACGTGATCTTATTTACCCTCAACAACAAATTTCTTGGTTTAAGACATATAAATTGTTTCATCAAGCTCACCATATAGAAAAACAATCTTGACATCAAGTTGTTCAAGTTCCATATCATAAAGGGCTACTAACGCAAAGAACACACTAATGGAATTATGTTTCGCAACTGAAGAGAGCACTTCATTGAAGTCAATTCCCACTTTCTAACTAAAATCTTTCGCTATCAAACGACCCTTACATCTTTCATCTTTAACCCTTGGAATTCTCTCTTTTCTTTTGATTCTTTGAAGACCTATTTGCACCCAACAACTCTTTTTCCCTCACGTAATTTCATAAAATCCCAATTTTGATTCTTATGAAGAAACTCCATGTCTTCATTCATTGCAACAAGCCACTTTCAAATTTAGAACAAATAATAGCTTCATGCAAGGTAGAAGGTTCTTCAATACCAAGCTTGAGTATATGCTACCAAATTAACAAAACTATACTTTTGGGGAGGCTTAATTTGTTGTTTAGCCCTCCCTGTAGCTAAATTTTGAGGTTGTTCAATTTCTTCTAGTTCTTCTTTGATGGAATCTGAGTCTCATTACTCATAGTCACTTTTTGGCTGAATAGGAATATCTTCAACTATTTTTCGTGGATGCTCTACATGAAGCTCTACCTATTTCCAAACATTCTCCTCATGAATACTTGTGGACTTAGTAACGACTTTTTCTCGGTTTAAGCAAAGAATTTTCATCAAAAGTAACATCCATACTAATTATAAACTTTGATGACTAAGGGTCAAAATATCATAACCTATATTTTTTAACTCCGTCTACATAACCAACGAAAATACACTTCTTAGCCCTAGGTTTAAGCTTACCATCTTTTACATGATAATAAGTAGGACATTTGAATATTTTTAAATCAGAATAATTATAAAGTTTACGTAACCATACCTCACTAGGAGTCTTACATTCAATTGCAGTTAAAAGAAAATGATTCACTAAATAACACACTTTGTTTACGGCTTCCGTCCAAAAGTCTTTGCCAAGTCCAAAGAGCACACACCTAACTTTCTCTAAAAGTATCCAGTTCATGGGCTTCGCCACCCCCATTTTGTTTAGGTGTATATTTAATTGTTCGATGTCGAACAATCCCTAAATCTTCACAGTGCTTGTTGAAATTACCTTCGCAAAACTCAAAACCATTGTTCATTCTGAGACGCTTTATCTTCACCCCATCTTCCGTTTCATGAACGTATAAAAAATCTCACCTTTATGCTTCAAGAAATAAACCCAGACTTTCCTAGAAAAATCATCAATAAATGTCAAATTATAAACTACACCACCCTTAGATGTTATATATGCTAGTCCTCACAAATTGGAGTGAATATGGTCAGCCGTGCCCTTCGTTGAGTGCACCTCAATAATGAAACTAACTTTGCACTGCTTTTTGAAAACATAATGTTCGCAAAAGCCAAATGAGACCATATGATTCCCTCAAAATAAACCACGTTTACTCAAGATAGTCATTCCTCTTTTGCTCATGTGGCCCAACCATATATTCTATAACATTGATTTTTTTATAATCTAAGGAGGAGGATATATTTAAAGAACTCACAACGATACTTCCCTGCATAACGTAAAGATTTTTCTTTATGTTGTCTCTCATCAAAATCAATGAGCCTTTTGAAATTTTGAAAACTCAACCTTTATCTGTGTATATGCACTCAATGGAATCTAAACTGCTCAATGAAATAAGGTTTTTCTTCAAATATGGAATATGTCTAACATTTGTCAAAGTTCTTACTATATTGTCATGATATTTAATCTACACCATATCAATACCCACAATCTTGCAAACAGTATGTTGCCCATCGAAACTGTACCACCATTGACCACCATTGACATTTTCATAGGTGTGGAATCAACCTCTATGTAAACATATGTGATATGAGCATGCTTAATCTAAAGTCTATTCATCATCAACATGACAATCTAAAGACAAAATAATAAGAACATCGTATGCATTAGCTGACTCGTTATTTTTCACCAAACTAGTTGAATTGGAACTCTCCATCGACTTCTTCCCCTTAACTTTGAGCACTAGACACTCATTTTTGTAATGTTTGAATTTATGACAATAGTAACACTCTACCTTACTTTTATCTCTGACTTAACTAGACTTCAAATGTCATTCACTATTACTGCATCTATCATAATGATTTGACCCGCCCCTAACAACTAAGCCATCAACTTTATCATCACTACTACTCGCATTCAATTTTGTATGCATCTCCACAATTCAACAAGGCATTAACATTCTCAAAAGTTATAGATTTTCTTTCATATCACATAAAATTCACAAAATTTTCGTACAAGCTCAGTAGTGAGCATAACACAATCAAAGATTGATCTTCATCATCTGACTTCAAATCTAAATTTTTCACATCTATAACAATCTTATTAAATTCATCTAGATGTTCTTGGATAGGAGTACATTCTTGCATCTTTAGCGTGTAAAGGCGTTGCTTCAAGAATAATCTTATCGTAAGAGACTCTTCATGTAAATGCTTTCAAGCTTATTCCACAATCTTGAAACCGTTTCTTCATTCACGACTTCACAAAACACCTTATCGGATAACAACAATTGGATGGTGATATGCAGTCTTTTCTTCCATCTACTCGATCTCAGCCGCAATCATATCGTTGGAATAATTCTCTTCCAAGGCTCTTACTGAACCTTCTCAATGCAATAACACTTTCATCTAGATCCTCCATAACCCAAAATGTTTTTGGCCATCGAAGAGTGCCACTTCGAACTTGATAGATGCCATCTTGAACAAAAAGACCAAAATCCCTTAGCTCTGATACTAATTTGTTGCAGAAAAATATGAAAAGATGCACCAATCAAAGTCCAATTAGCAAAGGATGAAAGTAAAATGAAAATCACACGAATTGCAAGATTTACGTGGAAAACCCAAAACGGGAAAAATCGTGAGGGAGGTCTCACTATTTTCAACAACAAAAAAATACAAGAGTACAATCCAAAAACTCAAAACACGTTCTTTTTATAGTCTTCCTTCAAAAATCCCTAAAATAAAGGTGCATGGTCTAAAATATCCTTCTTCTTTTCTTTTTCTTTTTTTAATTTGAAAGTCAAAACTCAATAGTTTATCTCAGGGAAAGTATACTCTTGATCTTTGTCTGAAACCGGTATACTAGCTTACAAGCCAATTGATAATCCTATGGATCCAAATGAAAAGTTTGGAGTTGATGATGGATATGATATTGAAGATAAGCATCAATGTTGGCGTCTAATTGGGAAACTAATTTATCTTATTATTACACGTCTCAATATTTTCTTTATTGTTAATGTGGTGAGTCAGTTTATGGAGTCACCCAAGAAGGCTCATTAGGATGTTGTTTATCGCATTCTTCGGTACGTTAGAAGCGCTTTTGGTAAGGGACTAATTTATAAACGAATTAGTTGTCCCACTCTAGTTGGCTATTCTGATGCTGATTGGCCCGGGTCATGTGATTGATGGTCTATGACTGGATATTGCACTTTTCGTGGTGGTAATTTGGTTACTTGGAAAAATAAGAAATAGACTAACATTGACAGACCTAGTGCGGAGGCTAAATCTCATGCTATAGCACATATTGTGCCTGAATTATTGTGGTTGAAATGCCTTCTTTAGGAGTTTGAATTTTCTATTAATCAACCAATCAATATGATATGTGATAATTAGGCAACAATTAATATTGTTGGGAATCCTATTTTTCAAAAGCGAATTAAGCATATAGAAGTTGACTATAACTTTGTTAGTAATGCTATGAAGTAGAAGTTGATTGCTACTGCTTACGTGCCCCTAGCATTGTTTCGTCCTATTTTTATTGTTGGTTGTTCCAAGCTAAGCATATATGACCTATATGCTCCAACTCGAAGGGAGAGTTACAATACTTGAGTGGTGTCAATTTCATTTTCTAGGGTTTATTTCTTTTAATAAACAAGGGCGTTATGGTCAAGTATAATTCATATTTAGTATAAATATATTGCCACGTGTGTTAATGTTACACAAAGAAACCAAGAGCCCCTTTTTGGCTTTTACAATTTGTTTCTCTCTCTTCTTATCCTCTCCATTTCTTCTCTCTTCCTTCTTCTCTCTTGCTATTTACGGTAAGTTTCTCTACTCAGCTTTGCGACAATGGTCACAGAAGGTAACATACGCCTTTTCAAAGATTTAAAGGAATGTACAAATTTCTCTTTTAAGGGGAAAAAAATGCTCACGGTCACATTTCACAGATTTATCATTATAACAAGGATTTGATTTATTTTCTTTTGATTTGTCATGACAATACGCAATATAACAATAGGACTTGCAAATACACCTGGGAAGGGAACCGATCATGATTCTAACATCCATATCATTTCGATTTGTCATCACTCCAGTCCACAATGGTGGTGCAATATAGACACATTGAACCGGTGCCCTTGAGCATTTCTTAAAAATCAATCAAATGGATATTCTTTCGCAAGCTTCTTTCTCCCTTATTTCTATTCTCTACCGAAGGGACATAAAAACAGCATAAATGCCATAACTTTCGTATAGCACTCTTTTAAGTGCCATAATTTTTTTTTAATTACTTGAGCGTCATAACTTCTATAAAATATTCTCGAGTTTCATGACATTCAATCAATCACCTAGAGCGCATTTGATAACCATTCTATTTCCCAAAATATTTATGTTCAAAAAAAAAAAATTTGTTCTGTGGACAAGTTTCTAAACATTCGAAGGCCTTTTGGTAACTACACAAAATCATCAACGATTAGTGGGCAAGTTGATTTATTTGTCTCATACCCGACCTAATATTGTTTTTGCCATGTGGCTAGTGAGATTATTCATGCACGATCCACACTTTACTCATATGGATGCCATTCTTTGATATTTGAAGTCTTGGATTCTTTGGTCTTCTCATGATACAAATGCTAATTAGGCTAGATCTCCCAACTAAAAGTCTATTTCTAGGTATTGCACATTCTTAGAAAGGAATCTTGTTACTTGACGCAGTGAAAAGCATAATGTAATTACTATATAAGGAAAAAACCACAAAAAACACAAATTTTTGCCCAAAGTGACACATTTACCCAAAACTTTTTTTTGTGACGTGAAAAATCCTAAACTTTGCCAACTATAACACATTTAGCCCAAACTTTTTTTTGCGACACAAAAAACCCTAAACTTCCTAAACTTCTGTCATGTGACACATTTACCCTAAAATTATATGGCATTTTGGTTTTTTTACTTTTAAATTTTTTTTACTTTTTTTCTTTTTTTTTTCTTTTTCTTCCCTCCGCCGGCCATGGCTGGCCAACGGAGGGAAGCCAGCATTTGGTGAGGACAACCCTCGCCAGATCTAGTGAGGGCACCCCTTGCACGACGCCGATAAGGGCCTGGCGAGGGATGCCCTCACCGGCGTCGGGCAGCCCTCACCTGTGTCGGGCGAGGGCGCGAGGGAGGCCCTCCCCGACCCAACCGAGGGCCACCCTTGCCCGACGCCAGCAAGGGCGGCTCTCGCCGAACGCTGGCAAAGGGAAGAAGAAGAAAAAAAAAAAAAGACAAAACAAATAAGACAAAAATGCCCTTGATGGGGTAAATATGTTACAGTTTGAAAGTTTTGGGTTCTTCACGTCACAAAAAAAAGGTTTGGGGTAAATGTGTCACTTTGGGCAAAGTTTAGGGTTTTTTGTGGTATTTTCCCTAATAGATATAATGCTGAAGAAAAGTTTCATGCAATAGCACAGGGAGTTTGTGAGTTGTTATGGCTTAAAGGAAGTTTGTGAGTTATGGCTTAAAGGATTACTGAAAGATCCGATGTATCTATCCATGTTCCTAAATAATAAGGCTGTTGTTAATATTGCCCACAATGTTGCACGACATGATCATACGAAACACATGGAGATTGATACACTTTATCAAGGAGAAATTAGAGAGTGGTTTAATTTGTATGCCATTTGTTCAATCCAATCATCAACTTGCTAATGTGTTCACTAAAGGGGTATTGAGTTAAATCATTTCATTTTGTTTTAGTCAAGTTAGGCATGTGTGATGCCTATACTCCAACTTGAGGGAGAGTTTTGAGAATATTTAAATAATAGGAGTACATTTGTTTATCTCTTTTATTATTTTATGTATGGAGGCAATAAGAATAATATTGTAATTTTAGACTTTGAACTTTATTATAAATAGATAGCTCGAGGTCATATCGATTTAACCAAGTATTCAATTCAATTTTTGTCTTTCAACAATTCCCACAACTAAGAGTACTTGCATTGCAAAGTTTCGAAAAGGACAAAAGTGACAGCTTTAGCTAAAAACATGGAGAGGCCATTTCCCTAATTGAAGCAATTGCCCCCAAGACTCTCTCTAGAGGTGGATTGAACTGGTCCCCAAAACCTTTCAATTGCAACAATATAGAAGGCCACGTGTTTGTCATTTTTGCAAATAAAGCGAGCTCCTACTCTTGTAGGCTGGTCCTTGGAATTTGGTCATTTCAGATGGATTCATTGCCACCAATTATATAAAAATATGCCCACCATCCACCACAAAATCACATGAACAAAAGTGGAAAACATAGAATATTAATTTTCTAGAGAGGGAAAAAAGGACCTCTAGATTGAGTTCAGAACTGCCATACTTGACACCTTCAAGAGTCTTCCACCTCACACAATTTTCTCGCTTCCCTCTTGAATGACTTAAGATATGGAAACACAACCGCTGCATGGCACCCATAGTGATGCTCAAAGATTATACCCAATCGATTCAAGGTCTCTCCAGCATCAACATCACCCAGTGATAGCTGAATGGATAAAAGCTTCACCAGTTCATATCCAATGACGACATGATCAGGACTATAAAGCTTTTCCAGAATCTACATATACACATACAGAACCGTGAGTAAAAATCTTTACGAAATTTTTAGAGGCTTGCACTGTCTGTGTATGAAAAGCAAGCTGCATTTAGTAGACCTATCGATCATCCTGAAATAACTCAACATCACATTATAATCATGAAGTTTCTTTAATTTTTATGTTAGTTGAGACTGAAAAATTATTTATGTAGGAGGATAGATAGTAATCTCAGTAGTGATGATGACAACTCCCATTTTTCCCCTAGGAGTGCCGCATGCCTTTCAAGTTTTGAGATTATTCAAAATGCTCATGAAGAAGTTTGTACATGTCCTCACCCTTCAATGAATATTAAAAATCACACCCTCATGGTCACATATCCATGACATAGGCATATCCATACATTTGCATATAAACATATCAAACTGCACTTTCAAAGTGTATTGTCCAAGCACATGCAGCCCATGAAATAAGTGCCATGCCAACTTCATTTTAGAAAATGTTGAAAATGAGAACTGGTACCTTGCTATGATGTATATTATGATGCATGTTTTCTATAATACATTTTCACCCAATTTGATGCTTCACAGTGAGAAGAAACAGAAGGCAGAACATATGATATGTATGAAAGAAAGAGCTCTGTATATTGAGATTTCTCAGAACAATTGATTACAACAATCAACAATATCCCTCCTCTTCTCTCAGCTTATACAATCTTACGAATCTCTACTACACAGAAAGCATGAAAAACCTGAGAAGATGGAGAGAGAAAACCAGAGAAGCTCTTACGAACACCAAGTTCATCTTCTTCTTTTCAATCAGCTTAATGAGACTTTTACATTGAGTTTTCTACTTAAACTCTCTTTCAAAACTGACTTAACAACTTCAGTTATGATGGGATTGAATAACCGAATGACTCTTCGTGGATTGCCAGCTCAACTTCTTCACGGATTGCCAGCTCAGCTTTTCTGTATTTGAGTTTGCTCTGCTTCTGTTTCAGCTTGTTTAGCTTCTGACTTTGCTTCAGCTTGTTCAGCTTCTTCTGACTCTGCTTTTCTAGTTTCATCAGCATCTACCATCTTTGTCTTTGATCTTTGTTCTTTAATACACAAGACCTTGATCACAGAGAAGCAATTCTTAAGCTTCATTGTTTAACAGTTTAGCAAAAACTAGTATTTCTCTCTTCATTTCAAAATTCAAATGCCAAAAACAACTATTTGGCAATTGACATAAAGCCTCATCGACACAAAATGCCTAAGTCCTCAAAACTTGCTTTATCTACAATAGACACTAACAGTTTTGCAGAAAACCTCTCACATCTTGATTAGCTTTGATTGATAAGATCAACTCTACAGAAATTGATCCATCTCACAAAACTCCACAAATTTACGATTAGGCCGTATATTATGCAAGTTTTAGATTCTCATGAAGGACAGGAAATGTGAATGAGTAAACTAGGTACAAATTATTTATTTCTGAGTCTTATAATCTGTTTATATCATGACGTGCAGTTCCAACTTTAAGATTTGAAACTGGTTCTGGCAAAAAGTTACGTATACCAAAAATGCAGAAGCTGAAGCCAAGCCATTCCATAAGCGAATGTCAACAAAATGCTGTGTTTTGTGTAAAACAGACATCTAAGCGGAAAAAGATAGCCGTAACTCTCAGTCAATCATCAAATATATTTTTTAGACTGATGTTCAGTGCAAATAATAAAATAATCATGCCTTGTTTTGAAAACAACCCAAAAAAACCTATATCTACTGTATCACGTATTTGGTAAGTGACATTCAGCGTCACGATGCGTTCTTCATACCAAAGTGATCCATGATCTAGGTAACCTATATTCCTCTCAGCCCGCTATAACAAGGCCCATCGACCCACCTAATTGCGAGTTGGTTTGGGCCTTTCCCCTCTAATTGCGGAAGGGGGGAGGTTCGAGTCACCGCGTGCGCATTAGCGCGACTTAAGCGGAGCACCGTGGGAGGTGGGTCCCCGCGCCAGTGCTCCCTGGGGGTTTACACCGAGCGCTTGCTGTGAGGTGGTTCCTCCAGTCTCCAAAAAAAAAAGCAATACTTAAAGTCATTCATTCCAATTGTACTTCTCATATTCAAGGGAAATAAAATTGCCAGTACAGGAATCTATACTCTCTTACATGCTAGATATGATGGTGCCAAACATTTCCTTTTGCCACACAGCATCCTTACTTAGTTTTTCTTAGTTGCAAAAAGGACTATGTCCCTACCACCTTTTGTCATCAATTTTACTAGGCCACCAAAAAATAAAAAATAAAAAAATAAAAAAAAAGCTGGAAAAGAGACAACTAAGAAGATTAAAAAACCAACTACGGAATTTAAAGTTCAACAGAACAGTCTAACATCGTGGCAAGTCAAGTCATAATCTCTCAAGACTTAGCTATTACCTCACGAAAAGAATAGTCTGCTAATTTTCAAGACTTGTACAAACATGGATATGGCAAATCTATGCAAATGTTGACATTGTACAAAGTGAACTCATAAATCTCTCAACCTAGATCATCCTCTTGTATGAATAGGAAAATCTACTAATGGTAAAGAATGGATTTGGTTTGCATCATCTACCCTTCACATTTAACTAGTGTTTTCAGTATCTAGGATGAGTAGGCAGGTGAAACAAACTTGAGGAGATGATCCAACAAAGCACTGACAGAAAATCAGTGTAGATTTTAGAAATCAGGGTATTCCTAGTAATTTCTGCTGTCAGAATGTTACCTGTCTTTTCAGTAGGACTTTAAAAGCCCGAAATTCAAGTGCATATGGTTCACAAAAAAACTAAGTAAAACCAACGAATTTGTTTAAGATCATCAAGCTTCTTATTCTGCCTCTCGTCGACTCTGAGTATCAAGCCTCAAGTTAAAGCTATTATGCAAACTCAAACAAGAATATGATTGTTATGACCAAAAACATAAAAAAAAATACAATTGTTGAAGGCTTAAAAAGATTCTAAGCGCCCACAACCACATATATATACCTGAATTGATGATTTGCAGTGCTCCATCGCGCACTGCAGCTCTCCAATGAAGCAAAATGCTTGTGCTATGCTGTCCTCTGCCTACGAATGTAGTTTTGACATATTTACATGAAATTTGTTACCCTTCAGAACTCGACATGTTAATGCTTTCTGATCGCAAAATAAGCCAATCGCTCAAGAAAAACACAATAAGGAAATGGTGAAGTGGAGGAACTTACTTCTGCAATGCTTTTGTTATATGCATGCAACACTTTCCTCAGCTGATCAAGAGATTCTAAAGCATTAGAAAGTAAAGAACTTGACAGTTCTTTTCTAACTATTCCATCCTGCAACCTGTCAAGAAGTGAAAGCTCTTACAGATGAAATAATAGGTGATGCATGCAAGGAGAAGGACACGATTTGCAAATTCTAGTACTAGTTAGAAAAGAATTTTAGTGTAAAACAAAAAATTAAATTGGCAGTTTCACTTTTAATGCTCTTTTGTATGCACCCAACTATGCAAAATTTACAGCTCAGATTTACTCGAATTCATCAGGAGATAACCTCCTACCTTGCAGTACCCACTCCACACTAAGTCCTTATCCAAAATACCAAGGCAAAACCTTCATGGAGATACACAAAATTACCTTTTAATATTTCCTAAAGCTTTGCTCACCATCAGGCGAGAAGATTCCAGGTCACAATGGGACCCACATTTCAAGCAATATCCTACACCTGCATGAAGGGAGCTATAACTTTTCTCCTGGGCATTGTGATCCATTTCGCCAGCATAGAGATCGCCAAACTTATCCATCTGTGAAAAATTTTACGTAGCCACCACAGGAACAAGAAAAAGATTCCTCAGACTAGTTTTTCAACGCTGTTATTTCAAACAGAAAGGCCTATGAAAATTAACATGTGTCCTAGCTGAGAATTACTTATGATACCTGTACATAAGGCTCCAAGCTATATATGTCTCCAGCATGTCTTGACTGCTTAAGTTTTTCAGTTTCAGATTTTATGTCAAATGTATCCAAAACTATGCCAGAGCAGTGAGGATGAACACAATGAAAAGCACTCAGAACAAGATCAGAGAGATTCACAACTGAACAGCTTCTGCACTGACATTGAAAACAATACTTCTCTCCCAGAAATTTAAGGCGGTCTTGACAGCTCCATTGCCCAACCTGCAATCAGGGAATCATCAATATAATTAATAAACTGGAGAATTGTGAACAAGTTACATGCATTATTATTATCAAAGTTCTCCCCTGTAGATTTCTGCACTGACGTTTAGCAACTCAGCATGATTATTAATTGAAATGAAGAACCCGATGATCAAGGATCATAGTACCTGTGGACCATAAGACAACTCTAGGGAACATCCTGCTTCCACCAGTTCCGTTGTTCGGATGAAGAGAGTACGAGCAAGAAAATATGCATGAATGTTTGGACGACAAGAATGGCTAAACAAACTGCCAACGGCATAAATAGCTTGACCAACGCTGACCTAGATAATAATCACCAAAACAGACCACAAAAGATTAGAAAGACTTTCTTCCTTTGTCACAGGAAAAGTGACAATTCTGCTTGGACATTTTCGATAATGGTAGATACATTTCTAAATAGCCAAAAAAAGAACAGCAAAAGGACCTTGGTGATATTCCATCAGAAATGCTAAGGCTTGATTAAAGAGCATACTATCAGGAGAAACCTGTTCTATTGTACTAGCTGAAGCAGCTTCATTGGATGAAAGTTTTCTATGAGGATCTTGCGGAGCATTGGGATCACTAGATTTCATCCGGATGATAGCCATAGAATTAAGCCTTATTTGACACATAATGATGATAATCTGCATCGATAAGAATGGGTGTGAAGCATTAGTGACTAGATAAAGGTAAATACGAACAACCTCAGAATTTTATCTTGTCCATTAAGGAAAACAAAATTCATAACAGTAGCTATCAAAAGATTGAGAATAATGGTGATAAGAGTGACAGATTCTTACCAATTGAAGTAATCAATTAAAAATAGCATTTTACGGTAGAATAATACACTTCTTAAATTTGCAGCCACATATCCTTCTTATGAAACAAGAATAATCAAATATACTTGGTATAGGTGAATGGACAAGCTGTGGCAAATCAAAGGACGTATTGACAGTGCCTGAACAAGTTGAATAGACACCCAAAAGTATGATATGTGGCTTCCGACCAAAACAAGAGCAACTATAAGATCTTTGTTTCTTGACCAATAATGAGAAAGAACTACCAGAACTGTATGTATGGAAGTAAAATTCTCAACTGCAGCTTGAAGGACACAAGTGTTAGTTGCAGGAGTGAAGAAGGAAAAATAGTAAAATATTCATCTTTCTCATGTGAGAGTGCACCCCAGCATGTGCTCATGCATGCCATTGTCCATGTCCGCTCATGCTTGCACGGATACAAATGCCAATGTGTACCTCTCGATTGAGAGAGAGGGAGAGAGAGAGAGAGAGAGAGAGAGACCTGATATACAAAATAAGGATTGACTGGAAGGTCAAGGCTGAGAGAGCGTTGAAGACAAACGAGTAATACAATTGCGTATATACACAGTTCCAGTTTAACCTCTACTGCCAATTCAGTGTAACTATAAGAAAGATCCTGCAATTAAATAGATCCATGAGATGCTCATGTAGCTTATGAAACTTTAAAAAGGTTCAGGAACTAGATAATTTAATTACTGTCATAAGATACCAAGGCTTTTATCTCCACCAGGTCTCTTCTTTGCACCAGGGACTTCACTACCACTCGACCAGCTAAAACTACCTCGTGTGGCAATACAGCTGGCCAGTTTGCATCCAGGCATTCTTGTCTGTGTTCTGGAAAGTGCTCAGGAATTTTCTCCTCCCAATTTTCAGAAGTAACTTCTCTGATATGATTTTCAATCTCTGTAGGAACTTCTACGTGAAGGCTAACCTCTTCTATGTTGTGTCTTGATTGATGTCCTCCTGCTTTTAGCTGGCAATGCTCAGAGCAGTACCGTGGTATTGCACAGAAAGAGCAGGGTACCACATCCGCTGGTAATTCATTGAAGCAATAGTGACAGTACCTGTCTCGACAATTCTTCAATATGACTTGCATGGCAGGGGAGCACCCTCGTAATAAAATGTGTTCTGCAGATGATTAACACTGACCTGCCTCAGACCATCACTATTATAATCTGGTCAAGAATCCCTGTGGGGTATCGCTCGGATTAGACAAATGAAATAGTTTTTTGGTAATCACATAGTTCAAAATTTAAAAGCCCTAAACCTTTTACATGTGGTTCTGTCGCAACCTTCACGCATCCTTAAAAGAAGGCTAAGGAAATCAGCAAGTTGATACTTTTCACCAGAAAATAGATTCATACTAAGGAAGGCAGCTAAGTCATGCCAACAGTATTTAACATGGATGGATTCTAGCTGGCTTACAAGTTAGTTCACTAGAAGGGCTTTAAGTAGTCCAGCTCATAAAATAAAGAATTGCTGTCATAAGCTGGCCAGAGTTGCTTCCATTAATGGTACATGGAATGCAATTTGTCATGGTGCGCCACAAGCTAATGGTACGTGGAATGTGACTTTTATCAGTACTGGGTCACCTGAAAGGCTAGTCAGGTGCTGATCTTTCACACGTAAATTTATGCCTTAAACCGATGTGCATATGTCATTCCATGTGTCAACAGAGAACTACAAAAATTCTGTCATACTTGGCATTCTAGGACTCAATCTGTGAAAGTAGACAGACCAGAGACAAGCTAGGGTAAAAATCCTTACCGCAGCGTAAGGTTCCTCACTGTGAACCAAATAAGATGGAGGAATTTCACCAGTTGAAGCCATCCCCCTTCCTTTATGTGGCATCACAATGGACTTCACTTTTACCTCGTGCGGCACATCTATCAAAAACAAGTACCAAGGAGAATGATTGAGAATTAGGCATTACTTACAGATCACCAGCAAAACAAGGTTCTCACCATCCAATTAAGGTATCCAATCATCAAGTAATCTAGTGACCAGAAAAGGAACTTCACATATTAACCAAGGAAAACATTCACCTCCTAAAACCCAACTTAAAATTATATCCCCAAATAAGGACAAAGGTCGACCAAAATTTCTCGTCGGACTTTTCACTCATCCTCCCTCATAGGTAATGAAGGAACTGAAGAATGGATACCAGTAGTCTGACCAAATTTTAGTCATCAGAAGACAAAGACCAGCAAAATCAACTTTATGTATCCTAATTGAAGAAATGAACAATCTTTTCGAATGGAAGAATTTGTTTCCGGTAGGCACCTCAATATTGAACCATGCCTTCATCTCATAGCTACTTATTCTAGATTAATGGTCCCACATCCACATAGCATGAGAGGAAGAGCAACTGGGGATCTCATCGCCAAACTCCTTATTTGCCACCCAATTTCTAACTAATAGGTCAAGCTCTAAGCCTAGGTCAAATCCCGGTCTAAACAATAATAGAGCATTCATATGCCTTCATTCAATAGCTTGAACTTTTAGATCAGTGGGTTGTGGTCCTACATTTTTTGTAATTCCACTCTTTCACTAACGAATATATTAAATTTTTAGATTTTTAATTCGCATTTCCTGAACATGATTTTAACGTAATACCTGATAGAAGTATTAAAGAACTATGGAGTGCCATGTATCCTTGTTCAAAGAAAATTTTGCATAACCAATCACAAATTGTATGTACATATAATATAAAAGTTTCCTTCAGCTTTGGTCTCTTTCCAGGATTTCACCACTTTCTTGAATCAACTCTTCGAGTTTTGGTAGGACAACCTCGAGTTTTGCATCAAATAAGGTTGGCTCAAGTTCATGCATAATGGAGCAATCATGTAGGTTTTGAGAATTTGAAATATCAGCTATTTAACCAAAAAGACAAAAAAAAAAAAAAAAACAAACATAGGCCAAAACGAGTATGAATTGAATCAGTCCAGGTCAGATAGATTTCACCAGTGTGACCAACTTTTGCCACCTCTATGCACAGTTGGCTGATGAAATTCTAGAATTTCTCTCTAGAAAGGAGACACATAGGCTTAAGATGCACCCTTGATACCAAACAAAGGAATAAACATGTCAATTACATGATAGAAGAAAGCTACTAAAAACTGAAGAAGCCTTCCAAAGATGTTATATTTGTGGGAAGAGATAAAATCAATCTATGTAATCAAAAAAACCCTTCCCAACATCGTCAGCAGGATCACAAAATTCAGCTTGTTTGGTTCAAAAGATCAGGAAGAACAAGAAAGGCTTCAATGTAGTAACTTGTTTAGAAGGACTAAGGGAGAAGTAAGAAAAGGATGAGGAGGAATACATCTTTTGCCTTAATAGCAAATATGTGGTTCTTAAATCCCTCCGAATCCATATGAATAGGATGGATTTCCAGAGTAGGGGGTGCTGGTAATAGATATGTCATTATTTCCCAAGTCAAACCTTCTCTTTTTTTTTCCAGTTCTGATGACATAGAAGAGCAGTAAGGTCATGATACCTTTTCCTTGCTCTGATTAACTCTTTTCTTCTTTTTCCCATCCTAATATAGATTATTACATTTCCCTCTAAATAATCTCCATCAAGCAAAGTTTTCACGTGGTAAATATTTAGCACATAGATCAGTAGTTCTCCCATATTAATATAAATGTTAAAATCACATTAAGAAACAGCAGAAAACAAACAAGGAACTTTGACATCATTCACATAGCTGCAGAAATAAGTCTCATGAGAAAGGCAGCAACAAGAATTCACCTCCACATTATATTATGCATGGACAACAAAGAATAACCTCACACCTGAAATTTTGAAGATGTTCTCATCGTGCTGAGTTAATGAACCAGACGTCCTTGTGAACTGGACCTGAAGTAACTTCATCTCACCTTCAATCTGTCTCTTGCCACCCGATGATGTCTCCATCAAATTTGCTACATGCAGGTCTGCCATTGCATCTTCATAATTTTCTGAAGAAGCATTGATCTTACCCCTCCAATACCATGCCTGCAGCAGAAATTAACTATTTTCAGAAAATCAAGTATGGCAAGCTAACCAGACCATAGATAGCAAGAAGAAGGCACAATAAGGGTCTGCGTCCTCTGAAATTTTTTGGTGGCATAGTTTAGTAACTGAATTTGAGTTGAATTAAATAAGTCAATGCTTAAAGTAAGATTTGAGCTCAAACCAAGGCATCTTTATGAATTAGAGCTTCAATCAAGAGAAACTCAGCATACTTGAGCTCAACTCATCTCTGGCTCATGTAAATTGAAACAATTTCAAAAGTCAAATCCAGCCAAAGTTCGCTTAAGTCAAACCGCTACTATTTCTATAGAATAAAAGAGACTTTCATTTAACATGAAGGGACAGTTCTCTTTTATTCTCTTACTCGTGCTATTTGTGCAGCTTGTTCTTTGAACTGTTTTTGGTGCAATCAACTCTTCTACTTTGTATGATTTCACAACAAAGTCCCTTTGCATTAACACAATTAACTATGCTGAGAGAGTGTGCTTGTGTAGGGACGTCGCCACCTAAGCAACCACCGGCCATGGCTATATGACCTTCGCACCTCTCAGTGTGAGGAGTGGTTATCACCAGCTTGGTTCTGGCAAGACCACACTCACCATAGATGACATCACAGATGCAAGACAAAAAATATGCCATGTACATAGTCTATGATACAAATTCCAATCACCGTTTTAACAGTAGAAGGATATTGCAATTGGAGTCATAGCTTCATATACCTTCGCATATCCTGGGGAAACTTGAAGCGCCCTGTTACAGTCTCGAAGACACTCTATTTTAAAGCCGAGTTTCTGTAAAAAGAGGAAATAGCAATGAGACAAGAAGAGAGAAGTTTAAAATTAAGCTTTAAGGGCCAAGCCTTAGTCCAACATCAGCCACATTATCTCACTACAAATCCAAAAGATAATCACCAAGATGCATACAAAATCAAGAAACTTCCTTTGGTATAACCTGGTTGAAAATACTGTAAAGTCCCAAAAGTAAAAGATATGGGTTTCAGAACAAAGAAACTGCCATGGGCAATATAATATATAGAAAAAGCATGAAATGAGGGCGTACAGCACAAGAACTTACATACAATGCGACCGCGCGATTCACATATAAAACAGAGACGAGATTTTTGTCCTTGTCGTGAGAATCAAAGGGAGCAACGATGAGCATGGCAACGTCCACTCGACACATATCGGGGACAGCATTCTCGAAGGAGCTTCGATCCTGCTTCTACCGCAATCCGGCATCCATTGTTAAGGCATCTTATATAGGGGCATCATCCACCCGACACACATCGAGGACGGGTTCTCATAACCATCACACGATTATTCAATTCTGGCCAAGGACATTGCGCTTTGCACTCACATGCCTCAATTAAGATAATGTGCTTGGCCTATTTTCTTCGTATTAAAAACACCTAATGAAAATAATCGTGTGTGGGTACACGATCAGATCGAACAAGAAAAATCGATATCCTACCTTTTAAAATCCTACTATTTTATATAGTATTTAAAAGCATTTTCGATGTCAAAACCCAACACCCAATATTTTCTAGTTAAATACCAAAATTTCATAATCTTGAAATAAATACTCAAAATCACAATCATCACTCAATTGCACAATCCAACAATCAATTGCATAAACTAAGCACAACATTGTAATCAGCACAAAATTCCGGTCACTAGCTATTTCGGTATAATGTCCAGAAAATATTAAATAATTAAATAAATGCAATTTAATTGAATAAATGCATACTTAGGCCGAAAATACTAATTTAACCACTTAAACGGGCCTAGAAAAATAATGCACCTATCTACATAAATCAAACAACCTAATTAACCCTTAACTAGTCTAATATAACCACTTAATGAGCCTAATTAAGCAATTAAAGAACTAATTAAAACTAACTAACCACATAAGCCATACTTAAGCTAATCTAATTAACCCTTAAGCATCATTAACCTCCTAAGCAAGATGTAGTGAGTACATTCACCGGTTTAGCGGGCTGATGAGTTCACGCAATGGCAACACAACGGCGAGCAACACTTGGGTCTACGGCGACGCCAAGGGAGGTTTGGACGAGGCTAAAAAAGACCCATGAAGCTCACAGCTAGGCTATGAGGTTTGTTTCTGATGTTGGGCCAAGAAGGCTGGACGAGTAGCTTGCTTGGGTTGAAACGGCGAGGCAGGACAGCAGCGTCTGCAGCGGGACTACGTGGTGGCTTCGGCAGCTTGGGGGTAGCGAACAACGGCTAGACGACGGCCTAGGTGACGAAGGCGACGCGAGATAGTGAGCTGGGCTCGCAAAGACACAAGCAGGAGGCGGATGGCGTTGACGGGCTCGGGCGACAATGACGGCTCTTGGATGGCTTCGAGCAGGTGGTCAACAGTGCAGGGGCTTGGCTAGCTAGTTCTCTAGTTTTCTTGAGCTCAAACAACCACAAAAATGGAGAAAGCAAAGCCAAGGAAGAAGATGAAGAGAGCTGCAGCTAAAGGGGGACCACCAAGGGCTCTAGCCTTCACAATTTATTGCACAAAGTCTCGCTAGATGATCCAAATATAATATCATCAACATAAATTTGAACGAGTAAAAAGCTTTTACCTTCCTTTTTAATGAATAAAGTAGTATATACCTTTCCTTTAGTGAAACCACTTTGAATTAAAAAGTTACTTAGCCTTTCATACAAAGCTCGAGGAGCTTGTTTCAATCCATATAAAGCCTTCTTCAGTCTGAACACAGAGTCTGGTTTCTTTGAGTCTTCAAATCCAGGAGGTTGTTCCAAATAGACTTCTTCTTGAATAAATCCATTCAGGAATGCGCTTTTGACGTCCATTTGGAATAACCTGAAATTCTTATATTATGCAAAAGCAAGTAATAATCTGATTGCTTCTAACCTTGCTACAGGAGCGTAAGTCTCATCATAGTCTATCACTTCTTCTTGCGTGTATCCTTTAGCCACGAGTCTTGCTTTGTTTCTTGTCACTTTGCCTTTTTCATCGACTTTATTCCTGAAAACCCATTTAGCTCCAATAATAGATTTACCTTTTGGTTTAGGAGTTAATTCCCAAACGTCGTTAATACTGAATTGTTTGAGCTCTTCTTGCATTGCTTCAATCCAACTTTCATCAGCTAAGGCTTCTTCAATGTTTTTGGGTTCTATTTCAGAAATAAGTGCAACATCACTAGACTCTTCTCGCCTTTTGGATCTTGTTCAAATTCCCTCTTTAACGTTTCCAATAATGAGTTCTTCGGGATGACTAGACTTGTGCTTCCAATTACTGGATAGTCTAATAGGTTGTTGATCTTTTTCTTGAGTTGATTCTTCATCAGTAACTTGTTGTACTGCTTCTGAATTTTGAACTGCTTCAAGGGAGGTAGATCTAGTAGAGTCTGGAGCAGATTCTGATTCTTCAGTCTGAATTGACTGAATTTGTGAAGAGTCTTGAAATTTGATATTCATTAATTCTTCCACAGTCTGAGTTTTCTTGTTGAATACTCTATAGGCTTTGCTTGTAGTTGAGTAACCAAGAAAAAATCATTCATCTGATTTTTCTTCAAACTTATCAACTCGATCATTTGCATTTTTTAGAATAAAGCATTTACAACCAAATACTTGAAAATAAGAAACAATTGGTTTCTTACCTTTAAAAATTTCATAAGAAGTTTTCTCAAGAATTGGTCTTAAAAACACTCTGTTAATAATATAACAAGCAGTTGAAACAGCTTCAGCCAAAAACCGTGAAGAAATATTACTTTCAATCAAAAGAGTCATTGCCATTTCTTATAAAGACATATTCTTCCTTTCCGCAACTCCATTCTGTTCTGGTGTATATAGAGAGGAGAATTTATGCTGAAAACCAAACTCATCACAAAATTTAGCAAAGTCTTGATTTTCAAACTCACCTCCATGGTCTGTATGAATGCTTGAAATAGTGTGACATTTCTCATTCTATACCTTATTAGCAAATTTTGAAAAATGAGAGAAAGTCTCAGACTTACTTGCAAGAAAGTAGACCCAAGTAAATCGTGAATAATCATCCACTATTACTAGGCAGAACCTTTTTCCACCAATGCTTTGTGTTCTTGTAGGTCCAAATAAATCCATATGCAGAAGCTGCAGTACACGATTAGTGGAAACTTTATTTATTGGTTTGTAAGAATTTCTAACTTGTTTACCCAGTACACATGGTGCGCATGGATCATATTTTAAGTAATTGAGAATAGGCAATTCTCGAACAAGTTTCTTGGAAGAGATCTTGGTAATCTGCTTCATGTTGGTATGGCCAAGTTTTCTGTGTCATAAATTAGCTTCATCTTGTACTGATATTAAGCACTGTGATCTTTCTTGATTCACATCCAGAAGATAGACATTTCCATGTCTACGTCTAGTAAAAGATTGAGTAAAGTCTTTACTGATTCCTGAGCACGTTCCTTCCTGGAAATTGATCTTAAATTCAGTATCGCACAATTGGCTTATGCTAAGCAAATTGTAATTTAATCCTTCCACTAAGGAAACATTGTTGATTGATAGACTTCCAATTTTTACTGTTCCGTGACCAATAATCCTTCCTTTGTTGTTACCACCAAAAGAAACTTTTCCTCCATCTATCTGGACAAGTTTTATGAAGCAACCTGAATCTCCTGTCATATGTCTTGAGCAACCACTATCTAAATACCATTTTATCTTCCTTTTGATAGTGACCTGCAATTAAGAAGAATTCAAGCTTTCTTTGGTACCCACATCATTTTGGGTCCAAAAGAGTTAGAACAATAAACAGTCTTTGCCCAATTCCTTTTAACATGTCTCCAAACCAAAGGACATTCTTTCTCAAAATGTTCTAAGCTTTGACACTTTGAACATTTTAGAGCATTTCGGCCAACAGGTTTTACAAAGACGTTCTGGAAATGGTTTTTATAAACAATTCTTGTTGGTCTTTGTTTGATTCTTTCATTCACCTTTGGGAAATCTATTAGTGGAATAGTTTCAGAAGTCATACCGAGACCTAACTTATCAAAGTAGGGTCTTTGTATTGAAAGAATCTTATCCAATTTTTCAGAACTATTTGAAAATCTTTTTGATATGTTTGAAATTTCACTTTTCAAATGAGGGTTTTCTTTGAAAACAAAATCTGAGTTTTCTTTCAAGATCGTAAAGTTATTATCTAACTTTTCAAACTTTTCTTTCCAAATTTTCTCATGTTGCTTCAATGTAGAATTCTCATTTTTTTAATTCGGAGATCCACTTAAGAGAGGTTTTTAGACCAAGACATAGTTCATCAATATATTTCGAAACTTTGACAGGAATTTTTAGATTACTAACCTCAAGCTCACTGTCTGAGTCTGTATCTGTCTCAAGGTATGAGTCTGAATCAGATTTTGCCATCAAACAGATATTGGCATAATCATCATCACTTTCTTCATATTCAGTATCACTCCAAGTCTCTGCTTTGAGTGCATTTCTGTATTTCTCAGCCTTTCCTTTCCTTTTTATTTAACAGAGGACAGTTGGGTCTGATGTGTCTATTTTCTTGCATTCAAAGCAAGTCACTTCTTTGTTGGAATCATCTTCCTCTGTTGATTTGTTCTGAAACCTTTGTGAGCTTTGTTTCTTCCAATTGAATTTTCTTCCCTTTCTTTTCAGCTTTCTGAATTTTTTTTATCATGAGTGCCAGTTCTTCATCATCTAGATCTTCTTCGGAGTCTGTAGCATCAGAATAATCATTAGACTTTAATGCAATAGATTTCTTACCTTTTGAATCTTCTTCTTCGTTGGTGTGCTCTACTTCGTAAGACTGAAGAGTTCCAACCAGTTTGTCTACAGAGAGTGATGCAATGCTCTGTGTTTCCCTTATTGAAGTCTTTATGTAATTCCAATCTTTAGAGAGTCCACGTAGAAGTTTGTTGACCTTCATATGTCCTGAGATTGGATGTCCCTGATATTCAAGACCATTCACAATTTCAGTAAAATGATTAAACATGTCAGTTATTGATTCTCCTGATCTCATCTTGAAAACTTCATATTGACCCAAAAGAATGTTGATCCTTGTCTCTTTCACTCGATCAGTTCCTTCATAGGTGATGTGAAGCCTATCCTAGACTTCTTTTGCTGTATCACAAGAGGATATTATGTTATACTCAGTAGGGGATAAAGCACAATATAAAGAATAAATAGCTTTAGCGTCAAGAGTCTGTCTCTTGGTTATTTCTTCTTGAGTCATCTCGATAGGAGCAGCAACTTCTTTTCATCTCTCTGATTATGATGTAGCAACATGAATGATTCCTTTGTCTACTACTTCCCATTCCAAGGGATCTTTCGATCTTAGGAATGCTTTCATCTTGTTTTTCCATATGCTATAGTCTTTTCCATCAAAGTATGGAGGTCTGGTGTTGCTTTGACCTTCAACCAACCCTATAGGCAATATACTAGCCATAGATCTTTTACTCGGAAGTAAAAAAATACTTCTAATAAACAAGTACACAAACTCTGATACCAATTGTTAGAACTAGTACAAGCACTTAGAGGGGGGTGAATAGGTGATTAAGATGATTTTTATAAATCCGTAACAGAATGTAGACAAATTATTTTCTGACAAACTAAGGAATTAAAAACAGCAATCGATATAAGTGAAAACAATATAAAGTAAAAGGATTAGGGATAGAGAATCAAGACTCTAGATTTATAGTGGTTTGGCTTAGACCAAGCCTACGTCCACTCTCCCGCACGGACAGCCCTCTGGCTAGATTTCACTAAGAATCAAAAAGAGAATTTATAGTCTCATGTCCTTGAATCCACAGTGTAGAGACTCTACTACACTTCCTCAAGGTCTGACCACACTTCAGTCTCTCTTTTGATTACAAGTATAGCTCGAAGGATAAGATCACAAAATAACAAAGAGATTCCGACTTTGGAATTCTTCTATCTGGCACTCTTGAACAACTTGAGCGTCTCCCTTTAAATACTTCTTCATGCCTTCATTACCGTTGGCACCTTCCAAAGAAATTCTTCCAATCAACCCGTTAGACAGAATCAATTTAGAGAGATCTCGAACTCTTCAAGGAAAATGTTGATAGCCCATCAATCCTGCTCGCCCATACAATCAGGATCTTGGTTTCCATAAGTAGAACCTTCCAAGTATAAGTTGGGAATCTAGAAAATCTAGATTATTCGAATACGAATAGAAGATATTGAAGTTCTAATTCCAGTCGAGAGATATTCCTTAACCATTGGAGTCAAAACCACACTATAAGTAATCAGAATAGAAGTTTTGATTTTTGCCGGTCTGGAATCTGTCCATGAGAGTTAGACTTTGAAACTTGAGTCTTGATGTCTTCAGACTTTGCCAGTAGAGTCTGCAAGTCTTCAGACTAGACTGATGGAAATGTTTTGTCGACTTCAAAATACCTTAAGAGAATTTTCCAACACTTTCAAAGTATTTTAGGCAAAATATCGAAAATGAGTTTTCTCTGGAGTAAAAGTGAATTTACTCTGACAAATCTACATTCTCTAATTTCACCTGACTTTAAGGGAGCTGTGATCCCCAAAATGATAAACCGTACGGAAATAGAGCATTTGGAACCCATTTTCCCCAGAGATTTCCTACTGTTGAAGTGTTGTAGGCAAAAGATCGAAAGGGAATTTTATCTGACAAATCTTCGTTCTCTGATTTCACCTAACTTTAAAGTAGCTGTGACCTCCAAAATGATAAATCGTATAGAAATAAACCTTTTGAAACCTATTTTTCACAACAAATTTCCAACCGTCGGAGTATTTTTGGCAAAATATCGAAGGGAATTTTCTATGGAGGAAAACAAAATTTTCTTTGGCAAATCTTCGTTCTCTTATTTCAACTGACTTTAAGAGTCTTGTGATTTCCGAAATGATAAATCGTATCGAAATAAAGCGTTTGGAACCCATTTTTCCTGGCATATTTCCAACTGCCGGAGTTTTTTAAGTAAAATATCGAAAATGAATTTTCTATGGAGCAAAACGGAATTTTCTCTAACAAATATTCATTATCTGATTTCACCTGACTTTAAGAGTCGTGTGATCTCCAAAATGATAAAACGTGCAGAAATAAAGCTTTTGGAACTCATTTTTCCCAACAGATTTCAACATGTCGTGGTTTTCTAGGCAAAATATCGAAAATGAATTTTCCATAGAGGAAAATGGAGTTTTCTCTAACAAATTTTCATTGCCTGATTTTACTTGACATTAAGCGTCTTGTGATCTCCAAAATGATAAATCAGATGGAAATAAGCTTTTGGAACCTTTTTTTGCCGGCATATTTCCAACTGTCAGAGTTTTTTAGGCAAAATATCAAAAAGGAATTTTCTATGGAGCAAAAGGGAATTTTCTCTGACAAATCTTCGTTCTGTGATTTCGCCTAACATTAAGGGTCTTGTGATCTCTAAAATGATAAATCGTATGGAAACAATTTTTTTGGAACACATTTCTCCAAGTAAATTTCCAATTGTCGGAGCTTTTTAAGCAAAATATCGAAAGGAAATTTTCTCTAACAAATCTTCATTCTCTGATTTCACCTAACTTGAAGGGAGCTGTGATCTCCAAAATGATAAATCGTACATAAATAAAGCTTTTACAGCCCATTTTTCCAAGCAGATTTCTAACTGTCGAAGTATTTTTGGCAAAATGTCGAAAGGGAATTTTCTATGGAGCAAAACATAATTTTCTTTGGCAAATCTTCATTCTCTGTTTTCACTTGACTTTAAGGGTCTTGTGATCTCTGAAATGATAAATCGTACGGAAATAAAGCTTTTGGAACCCATTTTTCCTAAGAGATTTCCAACCATCGAAGTTTTTTAGTTAAAATTTTATAAATGAATTTTCTATGGAGCGAAAAGGAATTTTCTCTGATAAATCTTTGTTCTTTGATTTCACCTGACTTTAAGAGTCTTGTGATTTCCAAAATGCTAAATTGTATGGAATTAAAGCTTTTGGAACTCATTTTTTCCAACAAATTTCCATACATCAAAGTTTTTTAGGTAAAATATCGAAAATGAATTTTCTATAGAGCAAAAGGGAATTTTCTCTTAAAAGTCTTCGTTCTCTGATTTCACCTGACATTAAGGGTCTTGTTATCTTCAAAATGATAAATCGTACGGAAATAAAAATTTTGAAACCCATTTTTCCTGGCAGATTTCCAACTGTAAGAGTTTTTTAGGCAAAATATCGAAAATGAATTTTTCTATGGAGCGAAAGGGAATTTTCTCTGACAAATCTTTGTTCTCTGATTTCACCTGAATGTAAGGGAGCTGTGATCTCCCAAATGTTAAATCGTACGGAAATAAAGCTTTTCGAATTGATTTTTCCCTGAGGATTTCCTACCGTCGAAGTCTTTCAGGCAAAATATTGAAAAGGAATTTTCTATGGATTAAAAGGGAATTTTCTCTAACAAATCTTCGTTCTCTGATTTCACCTGACATTAAGGGTATTGTGATCTCCAAAATGATAAATTGTACAGAAATAAAGCTTTTGGAACCTAGTTTTTGGAGTAGATTTGCAACTGCCAGAGTATTTTAGGTAGAATTTCGTAAATGAATTTTCTATGGAGCAAAAGGGAATTTTCTCTAACAAATCTTAGTTCTGTGATTTCACCTGATTTTAAGGGTCTTGTGATCTCCAAAATGATAAATTGTACGGAAATAAAGCTTTTGGAACTCATTTTTCCTAGCGAATTTCCAACGGTCATAGTTTTTTAGGCGAAATATCGAAAATGAATTTTCTATAGAGCAAATTTCAACAAGAAGGCCTCGGAGGAACGACTGTGCCGAAAATTAGAGGAACGGCACAAAAGCGGCAATTTCTCCAGTTATATGCACGTTTGCATTAAGTTTGAGTTTGAAGGTTAATGGAGGTTGGATTTGAATATAAAGTGAAAGTTGATAAATTTTTTTTAAAAGACGAAAAAAGTACCCAATAGAAATTCGTGACTTTTTAAGGAATTAGACCCTTATGTGTATATTTACTTAAGAGATGACAAATCTATTTAAATGGCAATTTATTGTTTCACAACATCATCTTTTTGTATCATACATTCACATAAGAGGTTTCCTACCTAACTGAGTAGGAGGCTTCCATGGATAACATGAACCAATCTCTCCGGTTTGATTGAGCATACAAGGACCATTAGGAAAGATCTTCCATATACACTTCGTACAATAAGCATCCCTATCACCATCATATATGTCAAACTTTTGCAATTGACCTGGCCATGCAAAGCCACAAAAGAACAACGTTGTATAGAAGACATTAGGTGTAAATTTGAATCCCCAGCCGCTGGTCGTTATGTCATGGATTCCGAGATCGTCGTCTTTGGATTTGCAATGCACTCGTAGAGTAGTTCCAGCAGGCAAATTGTTATTGATCTCAACATATGTCTTGCTAAACAAACTTCCTGCACAACTAGTTATGAGTAAAGAACAAAAAAAAAAGGCCCTTAACTGATAAGCTCCTCATTGTGTAATACATTGCTCCAATATCAACATCATTCACTTATTTATGGAGGGAGAGTGGAGGATATCTTATCTTGCCAACTGGCCACGACTGTATGACCTTTTATTTTTGTTCCTTTTTACTATGGGATAATAATTGCCATATTCCTTTTTTCTTTTCCTTCTTTTATTTTTCTTCATTTTCGCCTTTTCATCAAAGTTTCCTTTTCTGCAGATGCCATACATTCACTAATCTTCGGTATGAGAATTGCCATATTACCTTCTTCTCTTTTCAACTTTGATAGTATGGGATAAGAATTCCCATATTACCTTTTATGTTTCCATATAACCTTTTATAATCTTTCCTTTTTATTATGTGATAAAAATTGCCATATTACCTTTTATATTCTTTCCTTTTTACTCCGGGATTATAATTGCTACATTACCTTTTCTTCTTCTTGATTTTACTTTGGGATAGTAATTGCCACATAAAATCAGTTACCAACCAAATATAATATCTTCTTTATAGGTTAATTAAACGAAAGGAAACGATTGTACTTTGTAGAAAGTTGTTTTGCATATATATTTGGCTCACACAAATTAGGTGCACCTGAGAAAATAGAATCGTTCATTTAGAGGAAATAAAATATTAGAGATAGAATATATTAGTTCTTGAATCTTATACCTATCTATAAAAATATATTTCTATTTTTAAAATAAATATTACATTCATATAAAATAACAAATTATTTTATATCATTTATTCTCATTTCGTGAGAAAGTGCAAAATTTATTACCTTTTATTCTCATATACATTGCTCCAATATCAACATCATTCAATCATTTATGGATGGAGAGTGGAGGATATGTTATTTTCCCACCTTGCCACAACTGTATTACCTTTTATTTTTGTTCCTTTTTACCGTGGGATAATGATTGCCACATTCCTTTTATTTTTCTTCTCGTCTCCTTTCGTTGAAGTTTCCTTTTCTTTTTTTAAGATGCCATACATTCACTAATCTTTGGTATGAGAATTGCCATATTACCGTTTTTTTTTCAACTTCGAGCTCGCCCACATCCCTCGGTGGTCGATAAAATTGCGACGTCACAGGACACGTCGCCGACCCATTCATTTTATTACACATGCGGAAGCAAATAAACAAATCCTCAGACAACACAAACATGTAGAAAAGCAGGACAACAATTTTCACAAAACGCTTTTATAAACAAACTGAGTTTATATACAATACTAGTCTATAAACAAAAACCTATTCCAAAAAGAAGGGTCACTAAGCCATCTAGGCACAAGACTCTTCAGCTGAGACCTCTGAGACATCCGGGTTATGGGTCTTCCACGACACCATCAGGGATGTCGGTATCAAGGGGGCCAGCCATCTCCTCACCCTCAATAGTGGATGTGTCGAAACCATCTAGGGGACCCTCCTATTCTCCGTTAGGCCCATGGCAAAACCACTCCCTGAATCGATGAGGTACCAACTCTAGTAGACCCTTGTCAACCATGATTGTGCTCACCATGAGCTCATGGAGCCAGGGAGTCTTGGGGACAGGGAAAAAGGTACTCTGCTCACTAAACCCCCTTGATTGTCCAAAACGCACTGGAGGGACCGCCATCTATGGACTTGAAAAGTTAAGCCCACGACGGGGTGAGACAATGTCTGAGCGAGTTCACTCTCTAAACCCCAATTAGAAAGGATATACGCCTAGAGGTAGTCTAACCACACATCACAGAAAACTCACCTCACCTAGTTCCTTCCTGCACGTTAGTACAATTCATATCACAGATGCATATAATAAATACACATATCAATTGGAACGTCTCCCTCAACCTCAATCAATCACAGGGGACCCAATTATAAGGCCAAATCGTTATAACACATCTCATTCCCTGCGACACAACTTTGTCTCATAATCAGGTGTGTCTATCTCAATCAATCACGCGTTCCAATTGATTACTAACCGCACAGGCAGTTCTACCCAACGCACATCAGTCTTCTAGCATAGCTAGGCATCGTTTCATCCCTTGAGCATGGCAACGTCCACTCGACACACATTGGGGACAGCATTCTTGAAGGAGCTTCGGTCCGGCCTCTACCGCAATCCAGCATCCATTGTTAGGGCATCTCATATGGAAATAACGCTTTCGGAACCTATTTTTCCCAGCAGATTTCCAACTGTCGAAGGTGTTTAGGCAAAATATCGAAAAGCAATGTTCCATGGAGCAAAAGGGAATTTTCTCTGCCAAATCTTCATTATCTGATTTCAACAGACATTAAGGGTCTTGTGATCTCCAAAATTATAAATCGTACGGAAATAATGCTTTAGGAACCCATTTTTCCCAGCAAATTTGCAATTGTCGTATTTTTTTGAGCAAAATATCAAAAAAGAATTTTCTATTGAGCAAAAGGCAATGTTCTCTGACAAATCTTCATTCTCTGATATCACCTAACTTTGAGGGAGCTTTGATATCCAAAATGATAAATCGTTCTGAAATAAAGCTTTTGGAACCCATTTTCCCTACAAAATTTCTTATTGTCAGAGTTTTTTAGGCAAAATATCGAAAGGGAATTTTCTTTGGAGCTAAAGAGAATTTTCTATGTCAAATTTTTGTTCTCTGATTCCACCTAACTTTAAGGGTCTTGTGATCTCCGAAATGATAAATCGTACGGAATTAAAGCTTTTGGAACCCATTTTTCCTAGCAGATTTTCAACTGTCGAAGTTTTTCAGGCAAACTATCGAAAAAGAAATTTCTAAGGAGAAAAAGGGAATTTTCTCTAAAAAATCTTCGTTCTCTAATTCCACCTGACTTTAAGGGAGCTGTGATTCCAAAATGATAAATCGTATGGTAATAAAGCTTTTGGAACCCATTTTTCTAGGCAGATTTCCAACTTTCAGACTATTTTAGGCAAAATATCGAAAATGAATTTTCTCTGGAGTAAAAGCAAATTTACTCTGACAAATGTACGTTCTCTAATTTCACCTGACTTTAAGGGAGCTGTGATCTCCAAAATGATAACGGTACGGAAATAGAGCTTTTGGAACCCATTTTTCCCAAAGATTTCCTATTGTCGAAGTCTTGTAGGCAAAATATTGAAAGGGAATTTTATCTGACAAATCTTCGTTCTTTGATTTCACCTGAATTTAAGGGAGCTGTGATCTCCAAAATGATAAATCTACAGAGATAAAGCTTTTAGAATCCACTTTTCCCAGCAGATTTTCAACTATCGGAGTTTTTTAGGCAAAATATCAAAAATGAATTTTCCTTGGAGTAAAAGGGAATTTTCTCTGACAAATCTTTGTTCTCTGATTTCACTTGACTTTAAGGTAGTTGTGATCTCAAAAATGATAAATTGTACGGTAATAAAGCTTTTGGAACCCATTTTTCCTGGCAAATTTAGAACTATCAGAGTATTTTAGGGAAAATATCAAAAATGAATTTTTAATGGAGTAAAAGGAAATTTACTCTGACAAATCTTTGTTCTCTGATTTCACCTGAATTTAAGGGAGCCGTGATCCCCAAAATGATAAACCGTACGGAAATAGAGCTTTTGGAACCCATTTTTCCCAGAGATTTCCTACTGTCGAAGTGTTAAAGGCAAAATATCGAAAGGGAATTTTATCTGACAAATCTTCGTTCTCTGATTTCACCTAACTTTAAGGGAGCTGTGACCTCCAAAATGATAAATCGTATAGAAATAAACCTTTTGAAACCTATTTTTCCCAACAGATTTCCAATCATCGGAGTATTTTTGGCAAAATATCGAAGGGAATTTTCTATGGAGCAAAAGAAAATTTTCTTTGACAAATCTTCATTCTCTTATTTCACCTGACTTTAAGAGTCTTGTGATCTCCGAAATGATAAACCGTATCGAAATAAAGATTTTGGAACCCATTTTTCCTGGCATATTTCCAACTGTCAGAGTTTTTTAGGTAAATATCGAAAATGAATTTTCTATGGAGCAAAACGGAATTTTCTCTAACAAATCTTCGTTCTCTGATTTCACTTGACTTTGAGAGTCTTGTGATCTCCAAAATGATAAATCATGCGAAAATAAAGCTTTTGGAACTCATTTTTCCCAACAGATTTCCACGTGTCAGGGTTTTTCAGGCAAATCCATAAAGGAAAATGGAGTTTTCTCTAACAAATTTATGTTGCCTGATTTCGCTTGACATTAAGCGTCTTGTGATCTCCAAAATGATAAATCAAACGTAAATAAGCTTTGGGAACCTTTTTTTCCCAGCAGATTTCCAACTGTCGGAGTTTTTTAGGCAAAATATCAAAAAGGAATTTTCTACCCGCACAATTTTGTCTCATAATCAGGTGTGTCTATCTAAATCAATCACGCGTTCCAATTGATTACTACCCGCACAGGGAGTTTTACCCAACGCACATCGGTCTTCTACAGACTTGAAAAATTAAGTCCACAATGGGGTGAGACAATGTCTCGACAAGTTCACGCTCTAAACCCCAATTAGAAAGGAAATGCGCCTAGAGGTAGTCTAACCACACATCACAGAAGACTCACCTCGCCTAGTTCCCTCCTGCACGTCAATACAATTCATATCACAGATGCATATAATAAATGCACATATCAATTGGAACGTCTCCCTCAACCTCAATCAATCATAGGGGTCCCAATTATAACGCCAAATCATTATAACACATCTCATTCCCTTCCACACAATTTTGTCTCATAATCAGGCGTGTCTATCTCAATCAATCACGCGTTCCAATTGATTACTACCTGCATAGGCAGTTCTACCCAACGCACATCAGTCTTCTGGCATAGCTTGGCGTCGTCTCATCCCTTGAGCATGGCAACGTCCACTCGACACATATCGGGGACAGCATTCTCGAAGGAGCTTCGGTCCTGCTTCTACCGCAATCCGACATCCATTGTTAAGGCATCTTATATAGGGGCATCATCCACCTGACGCACATCGAGGACGGGTTCTCATAACCATCACACGATTATTCAATTCCGGCCAAGGACATTGCGCTTTGCACTCACATGCCTCAATTAAGATAATGTGCTTGGCCTATTTTCTTCGTATTAAAAACACCTAATGAAAATAATCGTGTGTGGGTACACGATCAGATCGAACAAGAAAAATCGATATCCTACCTTTTAAAATCCTACTATTTTATATATTATTTAAAAGCATTTTCGGTGTCAAAACCCGACACCCAATATTTTCTAGTTAAATACCAAAATTTCATAATTTTGAAATAAATACTCAAAATCACAATCATCACTCAATTGCACAATCCAACAATCAATTGCATAAACTAAGCACACCACTGTAATCAGCACAAAATTCCAGTCACTAGCTATTTCGGTATAATGTCCAGAAAATATTAAATAATTAAATAAATGCAATTTAATTGAATAAATGCATACTTAGGCCGAAAATACTAATTTAACCACTTAAACGGGCCTAGAAAAATAATGCACCTATCTACATAAATCAAACAACCTAATTAACCCTTAACTAGTCTAATATAACCACTTAATGAGCCTAATTAAGCAATTAAAGAACTAATTAAAACTAACTAACCACCTAAGCCATACTTAAGCTAATCTAATTAACCCTTAAGCATCATTAACCTCCTAAGCAAGATGTAGTGAGTACATTCACCGGTTTAGTGGGCTGATGAGTTCACGGCAATGGCAACACAATGGCGAGCAACACTTGGGTCTACGGCGACGCCAAGGGAGGTTTGGACGAGGCTAAAAAAGACCCATGAAGCTCACAGCTAGGCTATGAGGTTTGTTTCTGATGTTGGGCCAAGAAGGATGGACGAGTAGCTTGCTTGGGTTGAAACGGCGAGGCAAGACAGCAGCGTCTGCAGCGTGACTAGGTGGTGGCTTCGGCAGCTTGTGGGTAGCGAACAATGGCTAGACGACGGCCTGGGTGACGAAGGCGACGCGAGATAGTGAGCTGGGCTCGCAGGGACACAAGCAGGAGGCGGATGGCGTTGACGGGCTCGGGCGACAATGACGGCTCTTGGATGGCTTCGAGCAGGTGGTCAACAGTGCAAGGGCTTGGCTGGCTAGTTCTCTGGTTTTCTTGAGCTCAAACAACCACAAAAATGGAGAAAGCAAAGCCAAGGAAGAACATGAAGAGAGCTGCAGCTAAAGGGGGACCACCAAGGGCTCTAGCCTTCACAAATATCTCCATTTCATCATCACAAGGCCCCCACAAGCCCAAGCTTCATCCTCAGCCAAGTTTCCTTCACCAAGCTTCCTCCACAAGCCTCCCAAATGTTCCAAAAAGTTGCAGCCCCATGGACCTACGAATTTTGAATTTTCCCCCTCCAATTCCAACTCAATTTCTCTCCAATTAGGACAAAATGTCAAGGAAGATGCCCACACTCAATTCCAAAATTTTCCTTGCCAATTAGTCCAACTTTGAACGCCAAAAATGCAACAAAAAAGGCCCTCTAAATTCCCTAGTCCAAAATAGCCCAACTCTGAATTTTCACCAAAAACTCGAGTTTGCAGTAAAATCTTCGGAGGATGAGTTGACATTCCTAAAAGAAATCGTGACATGAAAGTACTTTCAATTTCTAAAATCGGGTTCAATTTCGCAATTAATTTCAAACGAACGCGATTTTAGCGTGACCTAATCTACCAGGTAGCTTTTAGGAATCTTTTGCACATTTGACCCGTGTTCAATTATTTATGAGCCACATTGTGCATCTTCGACTTACTAACGACTCTTGATTGTAGTGAAAATCTATGAGGTTTCAAATACGGGCACATGGTACAGAAATGACAGAAAAATCAATTTAGTGCCGTTCGACGAGAATTTTGCAATTAGGTGGAATCACCCACACTCTAATCACATGCCTTTGTTGATCCGACCTATTTTCGGTCTTTAGTCAATTTTGACAGTGCCGTATTGACCCTTGCAGATTAGCACGGTCGAGCAGTCGATTTCTAGTCGAATTCTCAAGTCGGTTGCATTAAAATCCCTTAACTACTTCACCAGATAGATTAGTTATCTCGCGAGTGATCAGCTCAAAGAAAAGACTATAGGCACATCGATGAAAAGCCCAACTCATTCGATCAAAAATAGAATCAGAAAATCAGGATGTTATAGGATAAGAATTCTCATATTACCTTTTATGTTTCCATATAACCTTTTATATCCTTTCCTTTTTACTATGTGATAAAAATTGCCATATTACATTTTCTTCTTCTTGATTTTTACTTTGGGATAGTAATTGCCACATAAGACGGCTACCAACCAAGTAAAATATCTTCTTTATCGCTTAATTAAAAGAAAGGAAACGATTGTACTATGTAGGAAGTTGTTTTGCATATATATATATATATTTGGCTCACAAATTAGGTGCACATGAGACAATAGAATCATCCACTTGGAGGAGATAAATTATTTGCGATAGAATATATCAGTTCTTGAATCTTAATCCCTACGTATAAGAAGATATTGCTTTTTTAAAGTAAATATTACATTCATAAATAATCACAAATTATTTTATATCATATATTCTCATTGCATTATAAAGTGCAAAATTTATTTGTGATTATTCTATAACCATAGAAATACAACATTTTGATCTCATGCGGGCACGTTATCCTCCTCCATGGACAGATGACCTGAAATCGCAGAGAAGGCCATGGCGCATAAGACACTTAAAATGGTTTAAGCAATGTCGAGCACGCAGAAGGCCAGGCAGTCAGCAATGGACAATTAGGATTATAGCGAAAAAGGCCCATCTCTAACTTGTCATCCACCAACGAAAAAAGTTCGGGTTGTCTCAGCTTTGGTGCACTACAAGTTTAGGCTACCTTGGATTTGATTCATTTTGGATTCACCGTGGATCGATTAGCAATCACTCAATGTATGAATTTTCTTGAATGCAGGTTGTTTCCAATTCATATTCAATGAGGTTTGTCCTTGACATTTTTTCAGTCGACTCGGTGATGTGAATCATTGCGGAAATATCGTTCTACAAAGGCCCGAATGGTGCGAATTGTGAACCTTGACCTCCAATCGAACTTGTGATTAGCAACCTCGGTATGAACGTGACCTGTTGACAAACTCGTGTCAACGAACCAACATTATAGACGCCACAAGCGAAAGAATTTGATATCTTGCTTAATAAGTCGAATCGGCCGTTACAAGGGAACCTTGATAAGGTCAAGTCCTCAAAAGAATTGTAGAATAGAACCTCTCAATTCTTTTCCTAAAAAATAAAATATATCTCCCAAAGAAATTCGGCCAATCCTTAATATAGGTTTTCTAACCGCCACACAAATCCTAAAACCAACCCTAGAAATCTAATGCGTCATATTCTAGAATATACCTAAACAAAAAGATAATTTTTTTTTTTTTTAATTTGGTCAAATATTTGGTTACCATATAATCAAATTGCGTCAAGATTTCCAAGATTCTTCAAGATTTGATCTAAGGTCATCTCCAAGCCAAATATTACACCAAGATTCTTCAAGATTTGATCCAAGGTCATCTCCACACCAAAGATCATGAACCATGATGCCAACAGCTTGCCTGAATTGCTTGGCCTGCGCTTGAGTGATCGAACTTGTTGGAATAGACAATAGGTCCCTAACACCTCCTCCTTGATATGGCTCGATGTGCACATCACTCGGGGTTGGGTTGAGTTAGTTTCTTGATGGGATGACCAGGTTTGTCGAGTTCAAGTTCCCACCTCTCCTGGCGGGAGCAGGCACACACAATAAAAAAGGATGCCATCCATTTGATGCATTGATGTTATTTAATTCAGTTTCTAAAATACAGGGAAAAAAATTGAAAGACAAAAAGGAAAGAGAGCTTTAAAGAGAAAGGCATATTTATCATAGCGTACATTCTATAAAAAAGAGTATAACTTGGCCATGCTAAAGGTTTCACTATTTAGTGAATAAAACCATGTTTGTGCATTCTATGTTTTCACGTGCTTTTGTCCATCAAGGTTTCACTGAATTGTAAGTTATAACATCATGTGTCCTCAACAGGATATAACTTCACAATAGTCGAAATAGATGAGCACATTTTACCTCCATGAGTTGCACAATAACATCATGATGAAATTCTCTCTCTTTACATAGTCCTGAGCACAAGGGGACAAATATCCTAACAGCTAGATTTTTGTAAAAGAACGTTTGTCTAACAATTTTAATCTTCCTTTCAGGATTTGCTAGTGCATCATGTGTAATGAGTATATGCTATGGTCATCCACCTTAGCCCAAGTACAATGCTCTCATAGCAGAATCCCACTTTATTAAAAGGAATTTTGTTAATGAGTGCCTCAAGAGTAATTATTAAGCACTCAATAAGGAAATTTTAGAAATTTCATTTACGTGCAATTTATAAATATTCCGTGGACACTCGCATGACCTTAATTGAAATACTCCTAAAACAAGCTAAATGCACTAGTAGCTATTTATGGTTGAGTGCCTCACTTTGTTTGCTAAGTCAAGATTTTGAGTTCATGTTGCAACCCTGAACAATATTCCGACACCCAAAAACTGAGCTGAATGCAATGGTATTAAATTGATTAGAGTGAATCCGTGTGCTGTTTGAGAGGTTAAATTTCAGTATTGAATAATATATTCATTAAAATGTATTTCCATGCACCAGCATAACTTTACCATACCTAAAATTAAAAGAAAAAAATGTCCACGATGCTGTTTTCATTAGCATATGATAAAATCCTGTACACATTATGCAAAAGGGTATGATTAATTCACGAGTGTATGCCAATTGATGGCATCTGAACAACACAGTTTATTTTCACTCGAGAAGAAGATAGGAATGGACCTTTGCATGAATTGGGTGGCCAATCCTATAAGGAAAAAAAAAGGAATTGCATCATAAAGTATGTCTGCAGCCTTCAACTTTTGACATGTTTTCTGTATGGGAAATGATGAATTATTGCACAAGGTACTCAATAAAACCAAACAGCCTATTACCGATAAGCCCCATTAGATGGCATTTAGCAACAGCAAAAGCACCCGAAACACAAACTACAATCCTTCCTGTACACAGACAGAGATATATGATTGGCCATCTAAATGTACGGGAATTGGACTTCCCTGGCATGATAAGCTCACGTCTGGACAGCAAATGGTTCAGCAATCTCTAAAATTCCAAATTCAATCCAGAAAAGTAATGCTTATATGTGCAAGAATGTCTAGTGTCTTGTTATATTATAGAACCCCTGTTGAGATCCAGGGAAAACTGGACAGGATAATTAGCAAAGGCAATGAATTTGGGGCGACCAAGTAAGATCTCGTGCTAGAGAGAGCACAGAACAGCAGAGAATGATTCAAAAGAACTTATGAGCACTCAAGAGTTTAGAGCAGCGAGTAATGTAATAATAAGAACATGGTGTGACCCACTCAGATGAGATGAGATGAAATGAAGTAAATAAAATTTGTTTACAAACATGAAACGATTGTTAACGCCTATATTTTCGCGACCCGTTTAATCATTTATTAATTGCATAGAAAATTAGGGATTAAATTTTAAACCTAGCAAAAATAATTTCCATTAAATTCCATGGCATATAGACATTAGGACCATTTGTATTAGCAATATTAGAGCCTTTTCGTTAAAAGAAAAAAAATTGAAAATTAATTAAAGAACTATTATTAAAAAAAAAAAAAAGGAGAAAAAAACAAGCAAGACCGGGCTGCGGCCAAGCCAGCCCAGCTTTCTTTCCATTTTTTATTTTCTTCTTCTTTTCCTCCTCTCTCCTTGCCTAGTCCTCTTCTTTTCTAGGCCAGCCCACACGCCTCTTCTTCTTCTTCCTCTCTCCACTCTACTCACGCCTTTTGCAAAAAGGAAGAGTGACGAAGGTACAAAGGCAGGGGAGCAACAGGTTGCAAGAATATACCAGGGTTGGTGATCAAGCCGACTGCGACAAGCTAGCGCTGGCCAAGCTTAAGAGGAAGAGAACAAAAGGTTTTTTTGGGGGGTTTCATTGAAGGGAGAGATCTGAGAGCACGAGAGAATGGAGGGCAAGCTAGAGGGAGAGCTTGAGATGGAGAGAGTGCTTTGCCATCACCTGAGGTCCCCCCATTGCTTGCCGTCCAAACCAGGTAGGTCTTCTGAACAATAGGCTAAGTAGCACTGACACCAATATTGACATACGACGCGATACAACATGCCGACATGTTGTTTCTCCAAAAATAAATAATTGTGGCACATTGGGACACATATATATTTTTATATATACATGATAAATTATAATTTTAGGATTATTTTAATCAAATTAATTTGATTTAAATTCAAAAATAAATAAAAACAAATAAATAAAAATAAGAGTATAGAATGAATTTACACTAAAAATATTAATCCATCATTTGTTAATATTATTCATTATTTCAATTTGACAAATTCAACTCCATTTTAATAATCCATAAAACTTAGAGGAACAAAACAAGTAATCTACACTCTACACTTGGGTGTTAGAACATATCAGAAGAGAAGAGAAAAAAAACCTTGGGGGTGAATTGTGTGTCACGAGAAGTGAGCATTGAAAAAAAAAACTATGTTTTTCTTCTTTCCTCCTTTATTATTTTTCATTTTTTTACATATTTACATTTTGACTACTTATTTATTGAAAATTTTTATAATTGATCCCGTGCATGTCAAAATTCAGGAAAGTTGATCAGGTGTCGGATTTTCCGACATGGGTTAACCGAGTGTCGAAGAGTGTTAGTGTGTCAAATACGACATGAAGACTTCTAGAGAATGTCGATGCTTCATAGCCCACAACCTATTGTCTTCTTTTGAAAAAAAAACTACAGAACACTCACACTTATATAAGGGCTCACTTCTTTTCAACTTTCCTATGTGGGACAAGGAAAAGCACCATTAACCAACATTTTATCCCCACCAAATGGTGTTATATTTTATATTATATCACTCGACCATTAAGTTTGACTCGTCTTTATATAAATAAGATCTTTCTCCATTTAATAATCAGGATGTGTTTGAATTTACATTTACTTGAGGCCAATTTTGGAGCAGCTTTGTGATAATGGAACCAATGGGCAATATTCAGTATTAAGGCCACAAACACTTTGACATTCTTTTTTTTTTTCTTAAAAAAAAAAACTTGAAGCACCTCAAACTTTGCTAACATACAAATATGATACCAAATAAATTCGCATATAATTTTCGACATTTGAACGAAATTATAGTTTTTAGCGGAAAAGTAAAACGTTGCATTTAGGTTGGTCGTTTTGATAATTTTTTTATTTATTTCAAGAGCAGACAAGGAATAATACAATAAGAAGTGAAATGCAAAATAGAAAGCGCGTAGCGAAACGTTTGGTGGCTGCCTAGCTGTGGCCGGATAATTATTGTGGGCTAAAACTCAACTCCGAGAAAAAGAAAATTGGGTGTTACCATAACGTTGAATATAAACTGTGAGAAAGAGAACATATGGGAACCAGTTGAAATGTTTGTAACCCAAGTTGAAATGTTTCTCAATTACGACAGAGACGATGCGCCAGAGAAGACAAGAAAACTACATAGCGAAGGCTTGATTGGTGGCCTAAGTCAAGGGAAAATTCTAAATAAGTATAAGAAGTTCAACCATTCTCTTAAATAAGGGTTTGAAGTTGTATAACCATTTCAAATAAGGGCCTATCCTCACCAGCTCAATAGCCGAAAAAAAGTTCCAACCCATCAAGGGTATTTTCGTCAAACACATTTAAATTTTAATTGGATTAAAAATTCAAGAAGATGGAATCCAATTCAGAATTTTCCTTGGGAAAGTTATTTTAACAAAAAAAAAAAGGCAAAAATACAAGGAGGGAGTTTGGTTTGAGTTTGGTCTCTAAGTTTTAGTTTTTTTTTAGGTTTTTTTTTAGAATGGAAAGAGAACCAGAAAAAAGATAAAATAAATTTAAAAATTTAAAAGACATAATTGCCCTTATGAGCTAGTGAGTTCAAGCCATTCTTTGAGACTAATATGGTCATTTCAGACTTTTATTTGAAATAAAGTCCACTTCAGGCCTTTATTTTAGAAAATAAAGAACCTAAGTCCTTATTTGAAATAATGTCCACTTTATATACTTATTTAAAAAAATGATGGCACTTTAGGTCCTTATTTTAAAATTTCTTCCTAAGTCAAATAAAAATCCCATGACTAGGGCGAGTCGACTTTCACAACTTTCATAACAATTGTCTTTATCCTCCACATGCACAACACCCCAGGTTAATGGAAATATATGATTATTTTTATCTCTTCCAGGGGCAGCAGCCAATACCTCTTTTTGTACAAACCCTTCAAAAGCATTCAAAAGCATTCATCACTGTTGTACAGCCAGCCAAAAAGCCCTTTTTGCGTCCCTCAAAATACAAATACATCTTATCACATTTTGTGGCTAAGTCAAGCACCGGCCTCCTCCACATAAACTCTATTGTCTGGCTTCCAAAGCCTGCATTCCCATTTAATCTCAAGACACGTGCATATTCTTCCCTTTTTTTACCCATCGATGTTTACATCACCTTGTACTTGCCCTTTTGCATTGATTTACAGACACATTAACCACTAGTTGTTTCTTCCTTAGCTCTTTCAATTTTTCATTTTTTTTTTGGTCGAGTAACTTTTTGAATTGAGGACACTTATGTTAGACATGCCCTTGATATTGTTGAAGAAGTGCTTGGCCAACCACAAACTAGTTATCCCTTTATTGTCCAATACATACCCTCCTAGAATGAGCTGGAATGAGCCAATGCTAACATTGAGTTCCATTGACAATTCTCTTGTGCACAATTTGCTCTAACATATTTCTAGATCCTTTAATGAGATAAATTTTCCTCTATTCAGCAATTGAGTACTTCATACTAGCATCTTTGACTTATTATACATAAAAATTTCAAAGATACGCAAAATACGTTTCTAGCATTTGAATCATAATAAGGATACTTCCTATTCATTCTTCAAATAACTACTTCATTTTCATTCTCATCCAATGATCTAATCCTCTCATCATCACCATTGTGATATTACTCGAGATAACAAAAGAACAATGGACCTAAAATAAATTATCATCAATCCATCATACGCTAGTATAAACCTAGAAGGACTACAAAAAGAATCATCTTCACTGTAATCCAGTTTCATAAAACAGGACTAGAACCTTTTCCATGTAAGAGTGCCTTTTGATTACTGAGGGCAGAGCGTTCCTTTCTAAAAAAAGATCCTACAACTATAACTAAAGAGCAACAAGGGAACCATCAAATGATCACCTCTCAAAAAGTCAACATTTTCAAAAATATAAGAGGTGTGGAAAGTTTCATTCGATTCTGAGACTTCCAGCTATGGTTTTTGGGCTCTAGGACCGTTTTCGGGCGTTGGACGGTTTGATCGAAACTTGACCAGCAATTATTTCCTCATCCAATATCTGATCGACCCTATCTTTGTTGCATCAGAATGCTTGCAAGCCCTTGTCTCAAGATGTGCAATTGAAATTTGAAAATCACAAACTTTCCGATACTGTGAAAATCGAGTGACTAATCTAGAAGGCTAAAAAATTACTGCTGGATTTTTGTGGCAATATGAATAACAAGAGACTCAATTTGATGAGCATAACCCATTTTCTAAGTTAAAAGGTTGTTTGGAGCCTAGTAGCTCATCTTCAAGAAAATTGTCCAAAAAATCCTAAATCTATTACACTTTTGCCAATTTATTCATAAATCTTTTAATTTGGTTAATTCAAGCCTAAACATTTTTACTTCTTGCCAAATAAGTCCATCTAGTCAATTTTAGCTAAAAAATGATGTGGACGTTGGCGGTGCTACGTAGGATTGTTGGCGTTAACATAGACATTTTTAAATAATATTTTAATATTTTTTGAATTGTTATTTTCTTTTTGCTTTTTTTTTTTTTTTTATTTTCTCCTCGGCTTTCTTCTTTTCCTTTTCCGGTGGCCGACCACCGGCCATGCCCCGATGAGGGTCAACCTTGCTTGGGTGAGGGCTAACCTTGGCAAGGGCTCCCCTAATCAAATTTGGCGAGGCCGGCCCTTACCCAGGCTAGCACGACCTCGCTCGATTGACACCTGCCGAGGCCGCCCTAGCCTAGGTGAGGGCTCGCTGAGGCTTGCCCTTGCCCGGCCAAGCCTTGCCTATGGCGGGCGAGGCCAACTATTGGCTGTTTCCTGTGGCTGGTGGCTGGTCATCGAAAAGAAAAGAAAAAAAAGCCAAGGAGAAAAGAAAGAAAATAAAGAAAAGAATGAAAAAAAAAAGTAGAATTAATAATTTTAAAAAATATTAAAATATTATTAGAAAATGTCCACGTTAGCAATAGCGGCCCTACGTGGCACCATTGATATCCATGTCAATATTTTCTTGCTAAAATTGGCTGAATATACTCAATTGGTAGTAAATAAAAAAGGTTGAGAAATAAATTGACAAAATTAAAAAGTTTAGAACTGAATTGGTAAAAAGTGTAATGGGTTTAGAACTTTTTAGACAATTTTCCCCTCGTTACTCAAATAGGGTTCCACTGATGGAAGCTCATTAAGTGTTCTATCATCCATGTATTGGAGCTTCTTCAATCAATCGTAAAGATTGCCTAGGATCTTGGGCTCATTTACTAGTATCCTCCATTAAGATTGTCTGCCCTTTCTTACCAGAGATAATATCAGCGGGGCTACTTTTTCTTGCTGTATCTTTGAACCCTAGGGAGTTTTTTTTTTTTTTTTTTGGTCTAAAACGATAGTATTAATTATGAACGCAAAATGGAACAACCATTCGACAGTGTTTCAGAGTAAAGAACGCCCGTGGGCTTTGGTAGCCTAGTCGGCAATGACATTTGCTTCTCTTTGACAGTGACAAATCTAAAAATTAGGGAAACAGGGCAGGAGCGCCGTACTTTCAGCAAACAGAGCTCTGTGCTCCCAAGGTGTCGATCTAGGGTTCTGCACAACTTCCACAAGCAGAGTAGTCGGATTCCAGCACGAAGTGATCCTTTGATCTTCCTTTCTATAGCAGAAATTTAAGAGTGAGATTGAGGGCTTGCACCTCTGCTTGCAGTGCTGAGAAGGCGGTGACAGTGCTGGTGAAGCCATCGATCAGATGGGCAGAAGAGTCTCGGCACATGCACACCACTGTGCCTTCGTTGGGGGCTGATGGGTAAGCACTGTCTATGATAATCTTTACAACTCCCGGCTCTGGTGGGCGCCACAACTGATCTGGCACTGATGGCTGCAGTCTCTGTTTCAGCATCGCCCTGTTACAGCACCGGATGGACCAACCCCAGGGAGTTAATCTGAAGCTTTTCCCTTTATTTTTATTTTGACAATTCTCTTCTTCAACGGCGTCAACCCTTTCGTCGGCCAATAAGGCCACCTCTCTTCCAAGAGCAAGTCTCCCTTCTCTTGTTTCCGCATAATCATTTCCTTAAGGAAAATAATTTGTCAAGAGATTAGTTACTTCACTTTGTAATCCATTAACATGTGTATTAAATGAAGGCAAAGATATAGCCTTAATCAATTCTGTGAATTTTCGAAATCATAAAGGGTAATTAAAAGATAGTATTACAAATGGAGGCTATTGGATCCTAGATCTGTCAAATAGATGAAAATTTGTGTTTCTATTTGGTACATTTGAAAGTTCATGCTAAAATTGTCACAACAATAAAGGTATGTGTTTATATTTGACCTAATATCCTAAAAAACCTCCAACTATGATTTTTATCCTAATTTTACATTTTCTCTTATAATTGGGACTAGAATTAGAGTTGGTTTTTTTTTTTAAATTAAAAGAAAAGAGGGGCCGCTACTTTATATTGCTTTTGCCTTATAAATAAGAGGGGCCGGCCCACCAGGCTCTGAAGGAGCAGCTGCTAGCTAAAAGATAAGCCTCAGCCTCCCCGTCTATCTTATCTCTTATTCTATTGGATCCTGCAAGCTGCGGCAGAGCAATGCTGCATTCAGTTCCGGCGCATAAATCTGTGATTTCAGGGTTCGGTCGGTCGAATGGGCAAATCTCCCTTCTTGAATCATGGTCGACCAAATTTCAGACCCGTTTCCCAATCAGGTGCTGCATTACTTCCTCCGGTTGGAGCGGGAGGGGTGGATTCAAGAGGCACGTGGTCGTCCAAGGAGCCCATCCAAATTCGGACCAGGAAGAGGAAGACCAAGAAGAGTTTCGAGTAATGACAGCAACGAGGAGCCAGTACAACGACATTGTCATAGTGGACACTGCAAGATCCCGGTTCCTGTTGTTGGACTCCACCCACAACGTTCACAGCATGGTGAACAAAGGAGAGGACAAATGGAGTGGTTCCTACTGGGACGAGTTTGCAAGCCTGCCAGCTATAGTCCCCGAAGGCCCCATCGCCATCTTTGGATTAGGGGGCGGGACTGCTGCTCATCTGATGCTGCAACTGTGGCCTTGGTTGCAGATTGAAGGGTGGGAGATTGACGAGGTTCTGATTGACAAGGCCAGAGAGTATATGGGGCTCTCTGATTTGGAAAAGCCTAATCGAGCAGGTGGGATGCTCAGCGTTCACATTGGCGATGTCCTTTCTCCTGTGGTAAAGGATGATAGAGGATATTACTCAGGGATAGCAGTCGACTTGTTCGCGGGAGGCAGGGTGTTGCCGCAGTTGCAGGAGGTCGAGACTTGGGTGGAGTTCAAGGAGAGGTTGATGCCCAGTGGCCGCATCATGGTGAACTGCGGGGGAATTGATGACACCGATCCCACAGGAATCACTAGAAAGTGGGAGCTGAATTCCACAATCAAGGCAATGCTGAGTGCATTCCCAGGAGAGTTGAGCTGGAGAAGAACTGCACAGGCAGAAGGCGAAAACTATCTAGCCCTCACCGGACCTTCGCCTGATCTTGATTTGTGGTCTGCCAGAGTCCCCGGTCGTTTGAGCAAGAATGTCAGAGAATGGAGGCCTTGCATTTGACTTATCTTGCCCGAACAAAATTGACCTGTAAACAGCCCTCATTTCATGATATGTTTGAGACGTGCAGGAACCGTGTTCTATCCATATTACTAAAGAGATCATTTGCATCTGCATCTCCTCTCTTCATTCAACTTCATCTTTGTTCGAATGTACCATCCATCAGTCAGGTAATGGTACTGGATGCCTCCTCCACTACTCATGCTAGATTCTACAGTGGTATGATTAGACTTCACAGCGGTCCACAGCAATGTTTCGTTCTGAATGGTCTTCCCGCAGCAAAGGATGCGAAGAGAGAGAGAGAGAGAGCGTGTGTTTTTTATGTGAGGGTAGGCTTTTTGACATAAAAGATAATTATAGTGTAAGCTAGAGATAGATTGATGCTGTTTTTAGCTAGCCTTTTTCCTTAAACTGAGCACGAAGGAAAACTTATCCCCACTATATGCGGATGTGTATTCCAATTTTGATAGCAAATCATTTAGTTACTGCTATATAAGCAATGCTTATCAAACCTTTACAAGTCAAGACTTTGTCCTTGCAATATCCACAAAAGGAAATGAGGAAGGGCATATTTCTGGTATAAAAGAACAAGAAAGGGGACCTTCTGGACATGATTCCAAAACGGAACCGACTTGATGACGAACGCCTTGAACGTGAGAATCCAACGGGTGAGTACGTGAAAGTTTTATAGAACCCATCACGCATTAATGAATGGAAACTCGGGATAATTTGAGGAATCATGTTTGAGACCTCCTATTTTAATACCCATTAGACTACACTTTGTTCTCAACATGAGATTTTTTGCACCATAGTTATGTCAGGGTTCGCACCTGCACTGTATGCATAATCCACTTATTCGGATCTACAGGTATGGAAGTACCCTCTGAAGTCCGTCGGATCTAACGCCACTACTCGCTAAGCATTAATTCAATGGAGATGTTGCCAAAAAGGTCTTAAGAAAATCAAGCAATTATACGAAGAAAAGAGGAAGAGAATTTGGAAGCAACGTGTGTATCCCAGTCAGTCAAACAATCATCAAGAGCCTGCCTTTCACCTCAAGAATAATTTTAACCCACTTTTCATAAGTCTAAAAAAAGCACAGCGTTCTACCCGCACGATAATTTTGGCATCTGTCAAACTCCGTCGAGAATCACCGTTTTTCAAATCTTAATGGCTTAAATCGTGGAAATTTGGTACTAGCATCAATTTCACTTTGTTGCACGTTCGATAAGAAAAAAAAATTAGATGAATAATTAAACGTTGTTGGATTTTGGGTTTTAATTCCAGTTATAAACAAGCTCTATCTCCTCCCTCCCCACCTCAATTTCAGCTGAACCATCACCGCCATGACACTGACCATCATCGCTTCCGGACACGTTCACTTGCCATCGTCGCTAGCTGGGACAGCATTCGCCATGCCGGCTCGGGCGACGCGAGATAGTGAGCTGGGCTCGCAGGGACACAAGCAGGAGGCGGATGGCGTTGACGGGCTCGGGCGACAATGACGGCTCTTGGATGGCTTCGAGCAGGTGGTCAACAGTGCAAGGGCTTGGCTGGCTAGTTCTCTGGTTTTCTTGAGCTCAAACAACCACAAAAATGGAGAAAGCAAAGCCAAGGAAGAACATGAAGAGAGCTGCAGCTAAAGGGGGACCACCAAGGGCTCTAGCCTTCACAAATATCTCCATTTCATCATCACAAGGCCCCCACAAGCCCAAGCTTCATCCTCAGCCAAGTTTCCTTCACCAAGCTTCCTCCACAAGCCTCCCAAATGTTCCAAAAAGTTGCAGCCCCATGGACCTACGAATTTTGAATTTTCCCCCTCCAATTCCAACTCAATTTCTCTCCAATTAGGACAAAATGTCAAGGAAGATGCCCACACTCAATTCCAAAATTTTCCTTGCCAATTAGTCCAACTTTGAACGCCAAAAATGCAACAAAAAAGGCCCTCTAAATTCCCTAGTCCAAAATAGCCCAACTCTGAATTTTCACCAAAAACTCGAGTTTGCAGTAAAATCTTCGGAGGATGAGTTGACATTCCTAAAAGAAATCGTGACATGAAAGTACTTTCAATTTCTAAAATCGGGTTCAATTTCGCAATTAATTTCAAACGAACGCGATTTTAGCGTGACCTAATCTACCAGGTAGCTTTTAGGAATCTTTTGCACATTTGACCCGTGTTCAATTATTTATGAGCCACATTGTGCATCTTCGACTTACTAACGACTCTTGATTGTAGTGAAAATCTATGAGGTTTCAAATACGGGCACATGGTACAGAAATGACAGAAAAATCAATTTAGTGCCGTTCGACGAGAATTTTGCAATTAGGTGGAATCACCCACACTCTAATCACATGCCTTTGTTGATCCGACCTATTTTCGGTCTTTAGTCAATTTTGACAGTGCCGTATTGACCCTTGCAGATTAGCACGGTCGAGCAGTCGATTTCTAGTCGAATTCTCAAGTCGGTTGCATTAAAATCCCTTAACTACTTCACCAGATAGATTAGTTATCTCGCGAGTGATCAGCTCAAAGAAAAGACTATAGGCACATCGATGAAAAGCCCAACTCATTCGATCAAAAATAGAATCAGAAAATCAGGATGTTATAGGATAAGAATTCTCATATTACCTTTTATGTTTCCATATAACCTTTTATATCCTTTCCTTTTTACTATGTGATAAAAATTGCCATATTACATTTTCTTCTTCTTGATTTTTACTTTGGGATAGTAATTGCCACATAAGACGGCTACCAACCAAGTAAAATATCTTCTTTATCGCTTAATTAAAAGAAAGGAAACGATTGTACTATGTAGGAAGTTGTTTTGCATATATATATATATATTTGGCTCACAAATTAGGTGCACATGAGACAATAGAATCATCCACTTGGAGGAGATAAATTATTTGCGATAGAATATATCAGTTCTTGAATCTTAATCCCTACGTATAAGAAGATATTGCTTTTTTAAAGTAAATATTACATTCATAAATAATCACAAATTATTTTATATCATATATTCTCATTGCATTATAAAGTGCAAAATTTATTTGTGATTATTCTATAACCATAGAAATACAACATTTTGATCTCATGCGGGCACGTTATCCTCCTCCATGGACAGATGACCTGAAATCGCAGAGAAGGCCATGGCGCATAAGACACTTAAAATGGTTTAAGCAATGTCGAGCACGCAGAAGGCCAGGCAGTCAGCAATGGACAATTAGGATTATAGCGAAAAAGGCCCATCTCTAACTTGTCATCCACCAACGAAAAAAGTTCGGGTTGTCTCAGCTTTGGTGCACTACAAGTTTAGGCTACCTTGGATTTGATTCATTTTGGATTCACCGTGGATCGATTAGCAATCACTCAATGTATGAATTTTCTTGAATGCAGGTTGTTTCCAATTCATATTCAATGAGGTTTGTCCTTGACATTTTTTCAGTCGACTCGGTGATGTGAATCATTGCGGAAATATCGTTCTACAAAGGCCCGAATGGTGCGAATTGTGAACCTTGACCTCCAATCGAACTTGTGATTAGCAACCTCGGTATGAACGTGACCTGTTGACAAACTCGTGTCAACGAACCAACATTATAGACGCCACAAGCGAAAGAATTTGATATCTTGCTTAATAAGTCGAATCGGCCGTTACAAGGGAACCTTGATAAGGTCAAGTCCTCAAAAGAATTGTAGAATAGAACCTCTCAATTCTTTTCCTAAAAAATAAAATATATCTCCCAAAGAAATTCGGCCAATCCTTAATATAGGTTTTCTAACCGCCACACAAATCCTAAAACCAACCCTAGAAATCTAATGCGTCATATTCTAGAATATACCTAAACAAAAAGATAATTTTTTTTTTTTTTAATTTGGTCAAATATTTGGTTACCATATAATCAAATTGCGTCAAGATTTCCAAGATTCTTCAAGATTTGATCTAAGGTCATCTCCAAGCCAAATATTACACCAAGATTCTTCAAGATTTGATCCAAGGTCATCTCCACACCAAAGATCATGAACCATGATGCCAACAGCTTGCCTGAATTGCTTGGCCTGCGCTTGAGTGATCGAACTTGTTGGAATAGACAATAGGTCCCTAACACCTCCTCCTTGATATGGCTCGATGTGCACATCACTCGGGGTTGGGTTGAGTTAGTTTCTTGATGGGATGACCAGGTTTGTCGAGTTCAAGTTCCCACCTCTCCTGGCGGGAGCAGGCACACACAATAAAAAAGGATGCCATCCATTTGATGCATTGATGTTATTTAATTCAGTTTCTAAAATACAGGGAAAAAAATTGAAAGACAAAAAGGAAAGAGAGCTTTAAAGAGAAAGGCATATTTATCATAGCGTACATTCTATAAAAAAGAGTATAACTTGGCCATGCTAAAGGTTTCACTATTTAGTGAATAAAACCATGTTTGTGCATTCTATGTTTTCACGTGCTTTTGTCCATCAAGGTTTCACTGAATTGTAAGTTATAACATCATGTGTCCTCAACAGGATATAACTTCACAATAGTCGAAATAGATGAGCACATTTTACCTCCATGAGTTGCACAATAACATCATGATGAAATTCTCTCTCTTTACATAGTCCTGAGCACAAGGGGACAAATATCCTAACAGCTAGATTTTTGTAAAAGAACGTTTGTCTAACAATTTTAATCTTCCTTTCAGGATTTGCTAGTGCATCATGTGTAATGAGTATATGCTATGGTCATCCACCTTAGCCCAAGTACAATGCTCTCATAGCAGAATCCCACTTTATTAAAAGGAATTTTGTTAATGAGTGCCTCAAGAGTAATTATTAAGCACTCAATAAGGAAATTTTAGAAATTTCATTTACGTGCAATTTATAAATATTCCGTGGACACTCGCATGACCTTAATTGAAATACTCCTAAAACAAGCTAAATGCACTAGTAGCTATTTATGGTTGAGTGCCTCACTTTGTTTGCTAAGTCAAGATTTTGAGTTCATGTTGCAACCCTGAACAATATTCCGACACCCAAAAACTGAGCTGAATGCAATGGTATTAAATTGATTAGAGTGAATCCGTGTGCTGTTTGAGAGGTTAAATTTCAGTATTGAATAATATATTCATTAAAATGTATTTCCATGCACCAGCATAACTTTACCATACCTAAAATTAAAAGAAAAAAATGTCCACGATGCTGTTTTCATTAGCATATGATAAAATCCTGTACACATTATGCAAAAGGGTATGATTAATTCACGAGTGTATGCCAATTGATGGCATCTGAACAACACAGTTTATTTTCACTCGAGAAGAAGATAGGAATGGACCTTTGCATGAATTGGGTGGCCAATCCTATAAGGAAAAAAAAAGGAATTGCATCATAAAGTATGTCTGCAGCCTTCAACTTTTGACATGTTTTCTGTATGGGAAATGATGAATTATTGCACAAGGTACTCAATAAAACCAAACAGCCTATTACCGATAAGCCCCATTAGATGGCATTTAGCAACAGCAAAAGCACCCGAAACACAAACTACAATCCTTCCTGTACACAGACAGAGATATATGATTGGCCATCTAAATGTACGGGAATTGGACTTCCCTGGCATGATAAGCTCACGTCTGGACAGCAAATGGTTCAGCAATCTCTAAAATTCCAAATTCAATCCAGAAAAGTAATGCTTATATGTGCAAGAATGTCTAGTGTCTTGTTATATTATAGAACCCCTGTTGAGATCCAGGGAAAACTGGACAGGATAATTAGCAAAGGCAATGAATTTGGGGCGACCAAGTAAGATCTCGTGCTAGAGAGAGCACAGAACAGCAGAGAATGATTCAAAAGAACTTATGAGCACTCAAGAGTTTAGAGCAGCGAGTAATGTAATAATAAGAACATGGTGTGACCCACTCAGATGAGATGAGATGAAATGAAGTAAATAAAATTTGTTTACAAACATGAAACGATTGTTAACGCCTATATTTTCGCGACCCGTTTAATCATTTATTAATTGCATAGAAAATTAGGGATTAAATTTTAAACCTAGCAAAAATAATTTCCATTAAATTCCATGGCATATAGACATTAGGACTATTTGTATTAGCAATATTAGAGCCTTTTCGTTAAAAGAAAAAAAATTGAAAATTAATTAAAGAACTATTATTAAAAAAAAAAAAAAAAGGAGAAAAAAACAAGCAAGACCGGGCTGCGGCCAAGCCAGCCCAGCTTTCTTTCCATTTTTTATTTTCTTCTTCTTTTCCTCCTCTCTCCTTGCCTAGTCCTCTTCTTTTCTAGGCCAGCCCACACGCCTCTTCTTCTTCTTCCTCTCTCCACTCTACTCACGCCTTTTGCAAAAAGGAAGAGTGACGAAGGTACAAAGGCAGGGGAGCAACAGGTTGCAAGAATATACCAGGGTTGGTGATCAAGCCGACTGCGACAAGCTAGCGCTGGCCAAGCTTAAGAGGAAGAGAACAAAAGGTTTTTTTGGGGGGTTTCATTGAAGGGAGAGATCTGAGAGCACGAGAGAATGGAGGGCAAGCTAGAGGGAGAGCTTGAGATGGAGAGAGTGCTTTGCCATCACCTGAGGTCCCCCCATTGCTTGCCGTCCAAACCAGGTAGGTCTTCTGAACAATAGGCTAAGTAGCACTGACACCAATATTGACATACGACGCGATACAACATGCCGACATGTTGTTTCTCCAAAAATAAATAATTGTGGCACATTGGGACACATATATATTTTTATATATACATGATAAATTATAATTTTAGGATTATTTTAATCAAATTAATTTGATTTAAATTCAAAAATAAATAAAAACAAATAAATAAAAATAAGAGTATAGAATGAATTTACACTAAAAATATTAATCCATCATTTGTTAATATTATTCATTATTTCAATTTGACAAATTCAACTCCATTTTAATAATCCATAAAACTTAGAGGAACAAAACAAGTAATCTACACTCTACACTTGGGTGTTAGAACATATCAGAAGAGAAGAGAAAAAAAACCTTGGGGGTGAATTGTGTGTCACGAGAAGTGAGCATTGAAAAAAAAAACTATGTTTTTCTTCTTTCCTCCTTTATTATTTTTCATTTTTTTACATATTTACATTTTGACTACTTATTTATTGAAAATTTTTATAATTGATCCCGTGCATGTCAAAATTCAGGAAAGTTGATCAGGTGTCGGATTTTCCGACATGGGTTAACCGAGTGTCGAAGAGTGTTAGTGTGTCAAATACGACATGAAGACTTCTAGAGAATGTCGATGCTTCATAGCCCACAACCTATTGTCTTCTTTTGAAAAAAAAACTACAGAACACTCACACTTATATAAGGGCTCACTTCTTTTCAACTTTCCTATGTGGGACAAGGAAAAGCACCATTAACCAACATTTTATCCCCACCAAATGGTGTTATATTTTATATTATATCACTCGACCATTAAGTTTGACTCGTCTTTATATAAATAAGATCTTTCTCCATTTAATAATCAGGATGTGTTTGAATTTACATTTACTTGAGGCCAATTTTGGAGCAGCTTTGTGATAATGGAACCAATGGGCAATATTCAGTATTAAGGCCACAAACACTTTGACATTCTTTTTTTTTTTCTTAAAAAAAAAAACTTGAAGCACCTCAAACTTTGCTAACATACAAATATGATACCAAATAAATTCGCATATAATTTTCGACATTTGAACGAAATTATAGTTTTTAGCGGAAAAGTAAAACGTTGCATTTAGGTTGGTCGTTTTGATAATTTTTTTATTTATTTCAAGAGCAGACAAGGAATAATACAATAAGAAGTGAAATGCAAAATAGAAAGCGCGTAGCGAAACGTTTGGTGGCTGCCTAGCTGTGGCCGGATAATTATTGTGGGCTAAAACTCAACTCCGAGAAAAAGAAAATTGGGTGTTACCATAACGTTGAATATAAACTGTGAGAAAGAGAACATATGGGAACCAGTTGAAATGTTTGTAACCCAAGTTGAAATGTTTCTCAATTACGACAGAGACGATGCGCCAGAGAAGACAAGAAAACTACATAGCGAAGGCTTGATTGGTGGCCTAAGTCAAGGGAAAATTCTAAATAAGTATAAGAAGTTCAACCATTCTCTTAAATAAGGGTTTGAAGTTGTATAACCATTTCAAATAAGGGCCTATCCTCACCAGCTCAATAGCCGAAAAAAAGTTCCAACCCATCAAGGGTATTTTCGTCAAACACATTTAAATTTTAATTGGATTAAAAATTCAAAAAGATGGAATCCAATTCAGAATTTTCCTTGGGAAAGTTATTTTAACAAAAAAAAAAGGCAAAAATACAAGGAGGGAGTTTGGTTTGAGTTTGGTCTCTAAGTTTTAGTTTTTTTTTAGGTTTTTTTTTAGAATGGAAAGAGAACCAGAAAAAAGATAAAATAAATTTAAAAATTTAAAAGACATAATTGCCCTTATGAGCTAGTGAGTTCAAGCCATTCTTTGAGACTAATATGGTCATTTCAGACTTTTATTTGAAATAAAGTCCACTTCAGGCCTTTATTTTAGAAAATAAAGAACCTAAGTCCTTATTTGAAATAATGTCCACTTTATATACTTATTTAAAAAAATGATGGCACTTTAGGTCCTTATTTTAAAATTTCTTCCTAAGTCAAATAAAAATCCCATGACTAGGGCGAGTCGACTTTCACAACTTTCATAACAATTGTCTTTATCCTCCACATGCACAACACCCCAGGTTAATGGAAATATATGATTATTTTTATCTCTTCCAGGGGCAGCAGCCAATACCTCTTTTTGTACAAACCCTTCAAAAGCATTCAAAAGCATTCATCACTGTTGTACAGCCAGCCAAAAAGCCCTTTTTGCGTCCCTCAAAATACAAATACATCTTATCACATTTTGTGGCTAAGTCAAGCACCGGCCTCCTCCACATAAACTCTATTGTCTGGCTTCCAAAGCCTGCATTCCCATTTAATCTCAAGACACGTGCATATTCTTCCCTTTTTTTACCCATCGATGTTTACATCACCTTGTACTTGCCCTTTTGCATTGATTTACAGACACATTAACCACTAGTTGTTTCTTCCTTAGCTCTTTCAATTTTTCATTTTTTTTTTGGTCGAGTAACTTTTTGAATTGAGGACACTTATGTTAGACATGCCCTTGATATTGTTGAAGAAGTGCTTGGCCAACCACAAACTAGTTATCCCTTTATTGTCCAATACATACCCTCCTAGAATGAGCTGGAATGAGCCAATGCTAACATTGAGTTCCATTGACAATTCTCTTGTGCACAATTTGCTCTAACATATTTCTAGATCCTTTAATGAGATAAATTTTCCTCTATTCAGCAATTGAGTACTTCATACTAGCATCTTTGACTTATTATACATAAAAATTTCAAAGATACGCAAAATACGTTTCTAGCATTTGAATCATAATAAGGATACTTCCTATTCATTCTTCAAATAACTACTTCATTTTCATTCTCATCCAATGATCTAATCCTCTCATCATCACCATTGTGATATTACTCGAGATAACAAAAGAACAATGGACCTAAAATAAATTATCATCAATCCATCATACGCTAGTATAAACCTAGAAGGACTACAAAAAGAATCATCTTCACTGTAATCCAGTTTCATAAAACAGGACTAGAACCTTTTCCATGTAAGAGTGCCTTTTGATTACTGAGGGCAGAGCGTTCCTTTCTAAAAAAAGATCCTACAACTATAACTAAAGAGCAACAAGGGAACCATCAAATGATCACCTCTCAAAAAGTCAACATTTTCAAAAATATAAGAGGTGTGGAAAGTTTCATTCGATTCTGAGACTTCCAGCTATGGTTTTTGGGCTCTAGGACCGTTTTCGGGCGTTGGACGGTTTGATCGAAACTTGACCAGCAATTATTTCCTCATCCAATATCTGATCGACCCTATCTTTGTTGCATCAGAATGCTTGCAAGCCCTTGTCTCAAGATGTGCAATTGAAATTTGAAAATCACAAACTTTCCGATACTGTGAAAATCGAGTGACTAATCTAGAAGGCTAAAAAATTACTGCTGGATTTTTGTGGCAATATGAATAACAAGAGACTCAATTTGATGAGCATAACCCATTTTCTAAGTTAAAAGGTTGTTTGGAGCCTAGTAGCTCGTCTTCAAGAAAATTGTCCAAAAAATCCTAAATCTATTACACTTTTGCCAATTTATTCATAAATCTTTTAATTTGGTTAATTCAAGCCTAAACATTTTTACTTCTTGCCAAATAAGTCCATCTAGTCAATTTTAGCTAAAAAATGATGTGGACGTTGGCGGTGCTACGTAGGATTGTTGGCGTTAACATAGACATTTTTAAATAATATTTTAATATTTTTTGAATTGTTATTTTCTTTTTGCTTTTTTTTTTCCTTTATTTTCTCCTCGGCTTTCTTCTTTTCCTTTTCCGGTGGCCGACCACCGGCCATGCCCCGATGAGGGTCAACCTTGCTTGGGTGAGGGCTAACCTTGGCAAGGGCTCCCCTAATCAAATTTGGCGAGGCCGGCCCTTACCCAGGCTAGCACGACCTCGCTCGATTGACACCTGCCGAGGCCGCCCTAGCCTAGGTGAGGGCTCGCTGAGGCTTGCCCTTGCCCGGCCAAGCCTTGCCTATGGCGGGCGAGGCCAACTATTGGCTGTTTCCTGTGGCTGGTGGCTGGTCATCGAAAAGAAAAGAAAAAAAAGCCAAGGAGAAAAGAAAGAAAATAAAGAAAAGAATGAAAAAAAAAAGTAGAATTAATAATTTTAAAAAATATTAAAATATTATTAGAAAATGTCCACGTTAGCAATAGCGGCCCTACGTGGCACCATTGATATCCATGTCAATATTTTCTTGCTAAAATTGGCTGAATATACTCAATTGGTAGTAAATAAAAAAGGTTGAGAAATAAATTGACAAAATTAAAAAGTTTAGAACTGAATTGGTAAAAAGTGTAATGGGTTTAGAACTTTTTAGACAATTTTCCCCTCGTTACTCAAATAGGGTTCCACTGATGGAAGCTCATTAAGTGTTCTATCATCCATGTATTGGAGCTTCTTCAATCAATCGTAAAGATTGCCTAGGATCTTGGGCTCATTTACTAGTATCCTCCATTAAGATTGTCTGCCCTTTCTTACCAGAGATAATATCAGCGGGGCTACTTTTTCTTGCTGTATCTTTGAACCCTAGGGAGTTTTTTTTTTTTTTTTTTGGTCTAAAACGATAGTATTAATTATGAACGCAAAATGGAACAACCATTCGACAGTGTTTCAGAGTAAAGAACGCCCGTGGGCTTTGGTAGCCTAGTCGGCAATGACATTTGCTTCTCTTTGACAGTGACAAATCTAAAAATTAGGGAAACAGGGCAGGAGCGCCGTACTTTCAGCAAACAGAGCTCTGTGCTCCCAAGGTGTCGATCTAGGGTTCTGCACAACTTCCACAAGCAGAGTAGTCGGATTCCAGCACGAAGTGATCCTTTGATCTTCCTTTCTATAGCAGAAATTTAAGAGTGAGATTGAGGGCTTGCACCTCTGCTTGCAGTGCTGAGAAGGCGGTGACAGTGCTGGTGAAGCCATCGATCAGATGGGCAGAAGAGTCTCGGCACATGCACACCACTGTGCCTTCGTTGGGGGCTGATGGGTAAGCACTGTCTATGATAATCTTTACAACTCCCGGCTCTGGTGGGCGCCACAACTGATCTGGCACTGATGGCTGCAGTCTCTGTTTCAGCATCGCCCTGTTACAGCACCGGATGGACCAACCCCAGGGAGTTAATCTGAAGCTTTTCCCTTTATTTTTATTTTGACAATTCTCTTCTTCAACGGTGTCAACCCTTTCGTCGGCCAATAAGGCCACCTCTCTTCCAAGAGCAAGTCTCCCTTCTCTTGTTTCCGCATAATCATTTCCTTAAGGAAAATAATTTGTCAAGAGATTAGTTACTTCACTTTGTAATCCATTAACATGTGTATTAAATGAAGGCAAAGATATAGCTTTAATCAATTCTGTGAATTTTCGAAATCATAAAGGGTAATTAAAAGATAGTATTACAAATGGAGGCTATTGGATCCTAGATCTGTCAAATAGATGAAAATTTGTGTTTCTATTTGGTACATTTGAAAGTTCATGCTAAAATTGTCACAACAATAAAGGTATGTGTTTATATTTGACCTAATATCCTAAAAAACCTCCAACTATGATTTTTATCCTAATTTTACATTTTCTCTTATAATTGGGACTAGAATTAGAGTTGGTTTTTTTTTTTAAAATTAAAAGAAAAGAGGGGCCGCTACTTTATATTGCTTTTGCCTTATAAATAAGAGGGGCCGGCCCACCAGGCTCTGAAGGAGCAGCTGCTAGCTAAAAGATAAGCCTCAGCCTCCCCGTCTATCTTATCTCTTATTCTATTGGATCCTGCAAGCTGCGGCAGAGCAATGCTGCATTCAGTTCCGGCGCATAAATCTGTGATTTCAGGGTTCGGTCGGTCGAATGGGCAAATCTCCCTTCTTGAATCATGGTCGACCAAATTTCAGACCCGTTTCCCAATCAGGTGCTGCATTACTTCCTCCGGTTGGAGCGGGAGGGGTGGATTCAAGAGGCACGTGGTCGTCCAAGGAGCCCATCCAAATTCGGACCAGGAAGAGGAAGACCAAGAAGAGTTTCGAGTAATGACAGCAACGAGGAGCCAGTACAACGACATTGTCATAGTGGACACTGCAAGATCCCGGTTCCTGTTGTTGGACTCCACCCACAACGTTCACAGCATGGTGAACAAAGGAGAGGACAAATGGAGTGGTTCCTACTGGGACGAGTTTGCAAGCCTGCCAGCTATAGTCCCCGAAGGCCCCATCGCCATCTTTGGATTAGGGGGCGGGACTGCTGCTCATCTGATGCTGCAACTGTGGCCTTGGTTGCAGATTGAAGGGTGGGAGATTGACGAGGTTCTGATTGACAAGGCCAGAGAGTATATGGGGCTCTCTGATTTGGAAAAGCCTAATCGAGCAGGTGGGATGCTCAGCGTTCACATTGGCGATGTCCTTTCTCCTGTGGTAAAGGATGATAGAGGATATTACTCAGGGATAGCAGTCGACTTGTTCGCGGGAGGCAGGGTGTTGCCGCAGTTGCAGGAGGTCGAGACTTGGGTGGAGTTCAAGGAGAGGTTGATGCCCAGTGGCCGCATCATGGTGAACTGCGGGGGAATTGATGACACCGATCCCACAGGAATCACTAGAAAGTGGGAGCTGAATTCCACAATCAAGGCAATGCTGAGTGCATTCCCAGGAGAGTTGAGCTGGAGAAGAACTGCACAGGCAGAAGGCGAAAACTATCTAGCCCTCACCGGACCTTCGCCTGATCTTGATTTGTGGTCTGCCAGAGTCCCCGGTCGTTTGAGCAAGAATGTCAGAGAATGGAGGCCTTGCATTTGACTTATCTTGCCCGAACAAAATTGACCTGTAAACAGCCCTCATTTCATGATATGTTTGAGACGTGCAGGAACCGTGTTCTATCCATATTACTAAAGAGATCATTTGCATCTGCATCTCCTCTCTTCATTCAACTTCATCTTTGTTCGAATGTACCATCCATCAGTCAGGTAATGGTACTGGATGCCTCCTCCACTACTCATGCTAGATTCTACAGTGGTATGATTAGACTTCACAGCGGTCCACAGCAATGTTTCGTTCTGAATGGTCTTCCCGCAGCAAAGGATGCGAAGAGAGAGAGAGAGAGAGCGTGTGTTTTTTATGTGAGGGTAGGCTTTTTGACATAAAAGATAATTATAGTGTAAGCTAGAGATAGATTGATGCTGTTTTTAGCTAGCCTTTTTCCTTAAACTGAGCACGAAGGAAAACTTATCCCCACTATATGCGGATGTGTATTCCAATTTTGATAGCAAATCATTTAGTTACTGCTATATAAGCAATGCTTATCAAACCTTTACAAGTCAAGACTTTGTCCTTGCAATATCCACAAAAGGAAATGAGGAAGGGCATATTTCTGGTATAAAAGAACAAGAAAGGGGACCTTCTGGACATGATTCCAAAACGGAACCGACTTGATGACGAACGCCTTGAACGTGAGAATCCAACGGGTGAGTACGTGAAAGTTTTATAGAACCCATCACGCATTAATGAATGGAAACTCGGGATAATTTGAGGAATCATGTTTGAGACCTCCTATTTTAATACCCATTAGACTACACTTTGTTCTCAACATGAGATTTTTTGCACCATAGTTATGTCAGGGTTCGCACCTGCACTGTATGCATAATCCACTTATTCGGATCTACAGGTATGGAAGTACCCTCTGAAGTCCGTCGGATCTAACGCCACTACTCGCTAAGCATTAATTCAATGGAGATGTTGCCAAAAAGGTCTTAAGAAAATCAAGCAATTATACGAAGAAAAGAGGAAGAGAATTTGGAAGCAACGTGTGTATCCCAGTCAGTCAAACAATCATCAAGAGCCTGCCTTTCACCTCAAGAATAATTTTAACCCACTTTTCATAAGTCTAAAAAAAGCACAGCGTTCTACCCGCACGATAATTTTGGCATCTGTCAAACTCCGTCGAGAATCACCGTTTTTCAAATCTTAATGGCTTAAATCGTGGAAATTTGGTACTAGCATCAATTTCACTTTGTTGCACGTTCGATAAGAAAAAAAAATTAGATGAATAATTAAACGTTGTTGGATTTTGGGTTTTAATTCCAGTTATAAACAAGCTCTATCTCCTCCCTCCCCACCTCAATTTCAGCTGAACCATCACCGCCATGACACTGACCATCATCGCTTCCGGACACGTTCACTTGCCATCGTCGCTAGCTGGGACAGCATTCGCCATGCCCCAGTCGCATCCATAAGGCCGCTGATGGAGCCACCAACGATCACTGTCATGGCCATATCACCACAACCACTCACATCTTTCTCCCGCATATCTCTCTATAGAAGAAATTTTGTGCCTTACTTCAAGTTCTATGAGAAAATTGTCCGAAATATCTAATGTTTATTGTACTTTAACCAATTTAGTTTTAAATATTTTTAAATTTTTCTATTGAGTCATAAATACTTTCACATTTTGTTAATTAAGTTCATTTAGACAATTTTAGACGGGAATTGCTAATGTAGATGCTGATCATTCTATGTGGCACGACCTATTGAGGTAAAAAATATGTAATGACTCCTATTATACTTTCTTGTGATAGTTGCTCAGTCTCAGGTTGTGGTGTTTCCTAACTACTTATTGATTTAAGGTTTTGTTCATCCTACCGACATTTCGTGTGATGGACGTTGAGAAACAAGGTGCAATTCGCACCAATACTGAACTTTGACATAACGAACATGGTCCCTTCCTATGGTTAAGGATGATCACACTAAATGAAATACATCATATGAAACAATGGTACCGATTAAGAAGAGTTTTACTTTTCAACACGAATGTAAGATATGGGTCCAACCCAACAGGCCTTATCCAATTGTATTCCCCATGAATTTTAATTCACCAAGGTCACCATGAGAAGATTTTTTAATTTATAAGATCAAAAATATGAGGAATTTGTGATAGATAATTTGTTGTATGGGCAATGTTAAGGAAGACAATTCTTTTTATTTTGGATGGAACTTCTCAAGGATTACGACTGTGATATTCTTGACCACCCTAGGAAAGCCGACAAGGTGGCTGATGCTCTTAGTTAGAAATCAACTATCGCACAAGTGATGGTTTGAGAATGGAGTCTTCCTGAAGGAATTTGAGATTTGGAATACAAATGCGAGGTAAATCAGCTTTCTAATCTTTTGGCTACCCTTAGAATTGAATTGTAAGTGTAGTCAAAGATTAAAGCATTACAACAAGACAACCTTGAACTTCAGAAAATTCGAGAAGGAGTTTCAAAAAAGAAAAAGCTTGATTTTTAAGTGACTGAAGATGGAGTATTGATATTCCATAGACGATTGTGCATACTCAACAATGCAAAACTAAAGGAAGAAATCCTATCAAATGCTCACCAAAGTAACTACAACATACATCTAGGTAGCACAAAGATGTGCTGGAATCTCAGACAATATTATTGGTGGAATGGCATGAAGGTTGATAGCGCCAAATACATCACAAAATGTTTAACGTGTCAACAAGTAAATGCACAGCATTGCAAACCCGGTGGATTACTTCAACCACTAGAAATCCTAGAATGGAAATGGGAACACATCACAATGGGCTTCGTCATGGGACTTTCAAGGTGCCAAAGAGGCCATGATTCTATCTAGGTAATAGTTGACAAATTGACCAAGTCAGCTCATTTCTTGGCGGTACGAAAGGATTTCTTATTGGAAGAATACACAAGGCTTCATGTCCAATAGATAATTCGATTTCACGGAGTGCTAGTGACAATTATTTTGGCTAGAGACCCCAAGTTTACTGTCACATTTTGGAAGTCTTCAGACAGCTATGGGAGTGAAACTTTAGTATAACATAGTTTATTGTCCACAGACGGATGGCCAATCTGAAAGGACGATCCAAATCCTCGAAGACATGCTACGAGTGTGTGTGCTTGATTTTAAAGGAGGGTGGGAAGAATAGCTACATCTCATTGAATTAGCCTACAACAATAGCTACTAGTAGAGCAATGGGATGGCACCACTCGAAGAGTTATACGGACAAGCTTGCAGAACTCTAGTTTGTTGGGATGAGGTCGAGGAAAGAAGGATCAATGCTTAGAGTTAGTCTAGATGTCAGCAGATGCAGTGAAAGTGATTAGAGAAATACTTAGAACTACCCAAAGCTGCTAGAAAAACTATGCGGATATACGATGTAGTCTTTAGAATTTCAAGTAGGTGATCACTTCTTTCTTAAAGTATCACTTATGAGATGTATGTTGCATTTCAACAAGAAAGGAAAGCTAAATTCGAAGTACATACGACCTTTTAAGATCTTAGAAGAATAGGGAATTTAGCTTACAGGTTAGCACTTTCGCCCAGACTTGCTCAGGTGCATGACATGTTCCACGTATCTATGTTAAAAAAGTATGAGCTAGATCCGGCACAGATGCTAAACTCTGAAGAGATCAAAATGGACGACATAGTGTCGTATGTTGAAAAGCTTATGCAGATTGCAGATAGAGAAGAGCAAGCGCTATAGAATAAAACCATTCCCTTAGTTAACGTCATTAGGAACAACATGGGAATGTTAGGAATCGATGAGGCTTCGATATCGACATCTATTTAAGGAATCAAGTATGTCTTTGAATTTCAAGGACGAAATATTTCTTTTAGAGGGAAAGAGTTGTGACATCATCAACTCGAACCCTTATCTAGACCATGAGGAATGGACTAAGGATCGATACATCAATAACGAGGATAAGTTGTGACTTAATGCTAGTAATTGTTCACAAGCCGGCTAACTAATTAAGGGCAAGGCAACTCAAGATCAGGGTTGCAATAGATTGAAGTGATTGATTGTGAAAAGACCATTCGACCATAAGGATTGTTATGGGCAATCACGTGCCATCATGAATTAGTTAATGGATGGGTATAGATCAATTCAACTCAAGTATATATAGGTTGCGGGTGACGCTGCACGATCAATGTACTGTTTGTGAATGACCCTAATCTAATCTTGAACGACCATGAGTCAAGGCAAGTTGATCGATCCTACTTGATTATATGACAACCAAAGATTATTCGTTGATCGACCAAGCTTGAAAGAAAGTCATATGTAAAACCTTGAACAGGCGTCGAACTTAGTTCGAGTTTGATCACTCGAATTCTGCCAATGCCGCCCATATTTGCATAGGTCACATTAAAGTTGTTCTCGATTGAAACTTAGCTATGAACCTCAGTCCGATTATGAGTGTCGATTGTAGATGCTATCAAGACATTCCTATTCAATTGAAATAATTTTAGTGAACCAGTGAGTACATTAATCGGAGAAATGCACTAATTTGAAGAAATAGACTTTAGTGGACCTAGAGGTCAAACCAATTTAGCCTATTAAGATTTAAATTGAGATGAGACAAATTTTGGGAGACCATACAAAGGGTGTAGGTGCCACTTCGGTGTAGACAAGGGGGAATGGACCATTTTACCCTTCTTGAACCTAGCCAATAATTGAGAAGTCAAGAAGAAATCTTGGCCCTTGAACTTGGATGACGATCTTGGCAAAGATGGAGGACTACATCTTGTCCTCCAAATTTGAAGCCATCATAAAGAGAGAGCAATAATGTGATATTCAAATTTCGCCGACCCCCGTATACTTAACGGTCCATGCCACGTTGACAAGCTTGTCATCGGACTATGATGCTGGCACCACTCACGGCCACCGTTTCGCCACCACCATCACCGTACCGAACCACCATGTCTCATCACGTCCCTGCGGCACCACCTCATCGTCACGTCTCCGCCGTAGTATGACAACTTAACCATCACCTAGTTCATTATCTCATTAAAATTTCTTCTTTATGGAATGCCATAAGCGAGACCAATGTCTGCTTCCTTCGGTACGTTATCAAGCTAGCTTCCTCATGCAATTCTCCTTCATCCCCATGCATATGTTCAATTGGTCAAAGAAAGGGGCAAAGAACTCCCACCGTTTCCTCCACGTCAACTCCATCCGCTTCTCCTCAGAATTAAGACTTTGACCTCAATATGCAGCCACGTTTTTCCTCCTCAACCTGCCAGCGAATGAGAACCTTGACACAAGACCTCAGCCACGTTTCAGCAAATTTCTCAAAGTGGCAAGGGAATTTCAGCCAAGGGACACGTCCCCTCCACGCGTCTCCCCTTGGACTGCCACAGAATCAAAGATTCTTGACCAATATGGTCAACAGGCGAAGAAGCCGACGCATAAAAGGAGACCGTCTCTCCTTCTTCCCTTACCTCCCAGCTTCATTCGTCCATCAACGTTCTCAATGAATCTTCAGCAAAAACTTTCACAACCTCGTTCTTCTTTGCTACTCAACGCCGGCTGTTTGCACCGCCACGCCGCACCGCCGTCTCGCTTTACTCTCTCTGTGGACCAGGAACCCCACAGCTGCGCCCTCGTTCAGCTCACGTTGCCTCACTACTCCGTCACCAGCTCGCACCACAGCTTGCACCACCGCGGATTCAAGGCAAGTGGAAGTCCTATTTCTCTATATTACGTGGTGCTGCCATTACTCGAATTTCCATTATAGGAAATCAACCAATTTGGGCTTAAATTAGTTAAGTTGCTGTTGTATTCACGTTTGCTTCACGTTGGTTAGAACTACGTTTGATATTGACTCACATAGTCGAGCACCGTGACGACCGTCGGCACGGTCAACATTGGTTTGGGGTTGTAAGTCTGTGAACCACATCGATCGTCAGAAAAGTCAGCACTGGTCTTCCATAGGTTGAGTCGTTATGGGTCGGTACAGTCTTGGTATGGATCTTTTTCGGACTCGAGGAGAGTAGTGTTTAGGTGATACGGATTAGTCGAGGCTATGGTCGAGTTAGTGCGTATGTGGCCCCGCAAAGTTCAAGTCATATTAGGCGTGTACCATTGCACTAGGACAACTCTTCATGTTTTGTCTAGTGTTTCAAGTGTTAGAATTCCTTAGATGACTCGGTCATACTAAGTCAATTTCGGAATAGTGTGGGTTTGGTTAGGTTGATGGCCGTATACTTATGCATCAGTGGATGGTCAGTCTAGTTATGTTTGGATGACCTCAAATAGAATCCTTATATTGTTGCTCCATGGTTTGAGTTGATGGATACTGTAGGGCCACCGAGGCGATGATGCCCCGAGTGTCGGGATGCTTGGAGGGGTGTAACATAGTGCCCTCTAGATGCCCGGGGAATGAAATAAGGACCCCGGAGGTCCTCGTGATGCCAGATGGGATGCGAGATGCCTAGAGGGATGCAACACGGGTCCCTTTAGAAGATGGTGTCAGTTAGATCCAAAATGGATACGACTATTGGATTCCCCGAATGTCTATTTACTCCCCGGTGTGTCATTTCTATGAAATTCCTTTAGAGTTATTGTAAATTGAGCTATTTCGATTTCGTATATTGCAGGTTTAGGATTCCGTCGGATGGGTAGTGGTAGACTCATGTAGTATAGTCTAATAGGCTTTTACTTGCTGAGTGCTTGTACTCACACCTTGTGGACCATATATTTTTTAGGCACGTAAGTATGCCTTTGCAACCCATGTCCTCCACGATGCTCTACGGCGTCCCCACCGATCTCACGCGGGACCAAGTGGAGCAAGTCGACCCTAATTTTCTTGAGGTTACATTCATACGTATCACTATGACCCTGACGGTGGATGCTGGTCTTCCATCAGGCCCTATGCGGATGGGGTTCATCGCACTCTATGCTTGGGTCAATAGGTGTACGGTGGGACCACTTCCACTCCCTGACAGTGACGGCGATGGTGATAGCGGAGTAGAGTAGGAGGAGGGCTTGGGGAGTGAAGGCTGCATGTTTTACAAGATCGGGACGTGTTACGAAGACGGCCATGTAAATCAACAGTAATATGGTCGTAGTAGTGTTTTGGATATAGCCCGAAAAGGGAACTTTTTGGCCTTAATGTACCGACCTAGGTCGTCTAAAATATATAAATAAATAAAGTGCTTGGTTCTATATTTTTGTGTGCATTGATTTAAGCTGTAATGGAGTTATCATTATATGCTTCCGCATAAAAATACTAGTAATAACTAGGGAACGTCGCGGTGACCCTAACGGTCCAAGGGTCGTCACAAATAATGCATGTTGTATTTAATGTGATTGACTCCATTCTCTTCAAGTTCTCATTCTTTCTTAAGCTCGCTCTCTCTCTCTCTCTCTCTCTCTCTCTCTATCTCTCTCTCTCTCTAACTCCCCTTTTCGGCCGAGACCCTCCTTTCGTCTCCTCTCTCTCTTTTTCCCTTTCTTTTTCCTCCCTTTCTCTTGCTCGTTTGCTACCCATTGCTTGCCTAGTTGATGCTCGTTGCCCGTTCGCCACTACATGCCTATCTGCTCATCTGTCAAGCTATTGCTATTGCTGTTGCCGTCCTCATACCACTGCTATGTTGCCGTCCTCTAGCCCTCATCGGTTACCCCTCATCTCATCATAGTTGTCATATGTTGGCTAGGCTGTTGCGTTATGCAAGTCGGATTTAGATCCGTTTGTAGAGTCGTTAAAGCCATCCTAAGTTGAACAAACTTACGTGACTAATTTTGTATGGTTTGCTCATGATTTACTTCGACTATAAGACTCAGGGATGAGTAAGGAGTGAGCATGTGTTTGTCGAGGTTGTTCGGGTTGGCATGATTCATGTACATAATTTGTTTAAGCTTAAATTATTGCTTGGGCTAAGAGATTTACTGTGATTATTGCTTGTGGACCATTTATTATTGTTACATAAGTTTAATCCTCATGTTTGATTGCCTTGGTTGGTTGTATATGGTTATGTGATGTGGTTTATTGTATGTTATGACTATCGTGATTGAGTCGTCCATCTATGTTGTTAGGAGATTTGATATTTAAGCAATATGGTTGCAATATGGATGTGGTATTTGCATGTAGAAGTCCATAAGTCATAGTCAATCCTTGAGTTGAAATCGAACCTTCAAATCTAGAATAGTGTTGGTTCTTCGGTCACTCTTTTAGTTTGGCAATATTGAGGCGTATCATTTTGTCACGACCCAAACTCCATCTCTAGGGTCATGAGTGACAAGGGTTATTTTCACAACGTCCCAGACTTGTCGTCGTCCCTATTCTTTTTATCTTGTTATTATGCACATGTGGAAACGTGAACAAATAACTCCCCGAACAAACAACAGCTGGAAGACTGAAACATACATCACACATAACATACTAATTTATGTTATAACAATACTTTTACAAGCCCTTTCTCTACGGGCCCTCTTTTCTTTTTACATCATAATACAAGTTTTCCACATAGGCCAAGGGAAATCTTATCTCCTCTAGTGTGACTACAGCTCCCAAAACTAATGTAAGACTTCCATGCCTACAAGACTAAAAGATGAGTGGTGAGTTTTGGGGAAACTCGATAAGTAAAATTCCTAGTTCTCTACTAGGAAAGCATCTCACCTCAAAATCTAGCAAGTACAACACTCACAAACAGTGTCGATGGCAGATCAATTGCAAGTCTATAGGCCAAGCTTGAAGTGGGCGTGTGACGTCCTGAAATTTGAGCCCTTTGAGGGATGAATGAACGTAAATTTCATCAATGCATTGTTGGTTGATCTCACTCAGAATTGATTACTCTCGAGATACTGACCTTGAGGGGAAAGGCTAATGAGGACAGAACTTGTGCAACTAAAGAACTTGACCTGGGAAAACGACTTGACTGTGAGACTTGTGTGAGGATGATCCTATAGATAGGCAAGTTGATCTTAGGGATGACTAGAAGTCGATTTGTGGACAGAACATAATGGAATGACGGGTGATTCCATTTACTGTTATCGAGCCCGCGAACGACCCTATGTCGATCCTCGATAATCGTGTACTTTGAAATAAGAATCTATCCTTCGCAATTTTCATGTAGTCAAGGATGTCCATGTGTCGAGATGTCTTGAACGTGGTTTGGCACGAGTCGGTTATGCGTGAATCCTCGAAGCCACCTGTCAGTCTAAGTTGTACCAAAATGGCATTCTGGCGAAATTGACATGGCATAAGAATCCAAGATTGGACTTTGAATTTATGAGAACATCTAGGATGGACTTTAGATGATGCTACTTCGATTGCCGACAATGCCAATTAAGCCAAGTATTTGAAAAAAGGACTTACGGACCAAGGAAACGAGTCCATGAAGACGTGGGCTGGGCAAGGACTTACCAACTAATTCCCAAGCCCATTCCTATTCAATTCTTACCCGTTTCTTAGGCCCGCTCTTCATTTTCATTCCAAGGGCAGATTGGTAAATGTGCAAGGTGGAAATGACCATTTTGCCCCTAGATATTATGTGGTAAGTCAAAAGAAGTGTGAGAAGATGAAGTCATGTGCATGGGGACTTGAAGCAAGCTTTGAAGAGCCTTAATGAGGCCTTGACAATAGCTCTCACTTCACTCTCTCTCCTCCTCCTTAGCCCCAAGAATTCGCAACCCCCTTTCTCCCTTGTTTTCCTTCCCTTCCTTCTTCTTCTCCTGCAGACATTTCTCTAAAAACCTGAGTTGTTTGCTGGCTTCCCGTGCAAATCACCACCCGTGCCACCCGCCACCGTGCTTAGGAGGCCAAGTCCGTATGCCCCACGGTGGCCGTTCGCCGGACGGAGCCGCTGGCTAGCCAGAAACCAGTTGCTCCCCTGTCCACCTGACCCTACTTTGTTCCGCCCAAATCAATGTTTTCCTCCTGTTTCCTCCTATTTCAACCCAACCTCCACCTAGCCCAGCCACCAACCACTCCCCCTTGACCCTTAGGTGCCACCGGTTGCCGGCCAGCCCCTTGCTGAAGCTCTTATCAGCCCGGCCAACTCCTTTTCCGCCTGTGTAGTTTGGTTTCTAGGAGTTGCAGTGATAGGCAGAGTTTTTTGCTGTTGTTTCAGCCTTGGGACTACCTTGGATCGATGTGGTCAAGGTCCCTGTGTGTCGCCTCCATCGTTGTTGTCGCGTCTGTGTCTCCAGCTCACTTAACGATTGAGTTTAGCACCTAATCCGTTGATTAGTGCCTAAACTTGCTTAGGATTGTTTAGTTAGGGCTAATCCAAGTTTAGGAGGTTTAATTAAGTTATATTAGCCCTAAGATAGGTGATTAGATAGATGGTTAAAATTAGTTTAGGTTAATGTTGCTTAATGTTGCTTAATTGTGGTTTATGTGTTATTAAGCATGTTTAGCCTTAATTAATTTATTGTTTGCCTTAATTAATTCTAGAATTTCACTATTCGTAGTGCACTGTTCACAAAATACTGTTCACTCGCATTGTTCATCCAAAAGAGACAAATTGTCTAAATTCATTTTTTTTAATCTTATTAGGTGAATTGGATGTGTAAATGCATAGACATCCGCATGAATCGTATGGTTTTCACAAAAGGGGGAAAATGATTTGTCCGAGGGACATTGGAAATAGACTGCTTTTATGGAAAAACGATTTGGTGTTGTATACGCAAGCACGTGTGCATTGACTAATACTCAAACATAATAGCAAGTTGTGGTGGTATGCTTGTGTGATCACTAAGTGGAACTAGTCGCCCAACGGGAGTTTGGGGGTGATGGCTAATTTTATTGAATGCCCGGCAAGGGTCTGGATGCCAAGTCGCGGTTGAGGCCGGACCGATGCTTCTTTATGGAATGTCATCTAGGCAAGGGTTCTAGACGTTGCCATGCCCGACGGGGCAGGAAGATGCTCGATTGTCATTGGATGCTCAGCGGGGGTCCAGATGATTACCCACTGGGAAGTTGGGCGTGGCCAATGGGCCGTAATAACTGGAACATGTCTAAGTCATTGAGATAGTTGTGCCTTATTATGGGGTAAAATTGTGTGGCACAGTATGGGACGTGTCATCACGAGTTTACCTTATAATCGAGACCCATGTGATTGATTGATATGTGTTATGTGGTGAACTAATGTGCAAGAGTGTATGAGAATAATGACATCATTGGTTTCGGTTATGCATGAGTTGATCATATTGTTTATGGTATGCACACATGAATCGATAACATGCAGGGTATGGCATGCCGGGTAAGGTTGCATGCGAACCGACTAATTGATTGTTGGTTGGCCCGGGTTGTGTTATTTGTTGGTTGTTAGTTGTTAGTTGTTGGTTTGTTTGTGGGGTAGTTTTGGAGAGATACCCCAAGTTGAGTTAGCGTACTAACCGGGGGCTTAGGAGGAGGACTCGCTGAGATTTTATCTCACTGGTTATTGTATAACCATTTTTAGGTCCTTAGAATGGCGCTTTTGCCAATGAGATTCAGGATCCCTAAGGATTGAGATACTCTTGTGATGCACCACCGCTTCCCGGGTCGGGCGCATCTTTACGAGAAGTATCTCTCCACCATCTAGGTGGATGAGAAACTGGGGCAGTGGATACCCCATTAGTTCCTGGTGTGGTTCATCCAGGATGGTGATATGTTGATCGGTCCCCTGCAAGGTTTTGATAGGCCGCTCGATAGGGGCCTCGAGGACGCCGACTGGGATCCCATGGAGCTAGACCCTCCTGACGATGCAATGAAGGATCCTGCCAATGATCGACCCGTACACCTCCGACTATGACTCAACATAATTTGAGTCCGCTGGATCTGAGTGACCGTAGTGCCGAACCCGAGGGTTCTTTTTGTGTATAGTTGGATTAGCCTAGCCTAGTTTCTTTTTGGTCTGGCTTAGAGGATGGATCGGCCCTTCTGTTGGGCTTGTAGATCAAAAACAATCCTCTGTTGGTTAATCCAATATAAAAATGTATATACGAGTAGATGTTGTTGCTTTTACTATTCATCTCTCTATCCCTGTTTAGTTGCTTGATTGTCTGTTTGAGGGGAGATGGTTCGTTTTCTGCTTGCGTGTAATGAAAGATTAAAATGAATGGTCGTCGACGAGTCCTGGGATGTCACTTTCTATCGACCAAGGAAGGGGTTGTTGCGTGCTCGGGTTTTGTGATAGTTAGTAGGAAATGCTTTTTCCTTATGTAGACGCCTATGATTGATTAGCTGATTAGTAGTTTGCTTTGTGTGGGTCACTCAGTTTTCCTAATTTTGTGTGGAATTGGAAGACAGGTTCTGTAGAGATCCTGTAGAATGAGTGATTTGGATTAAAGGACTCCTCGAAAGAGGACTGTCACATCCGTTTCTCGGGGTAGGACATCAACTAGGGTTGGTACCCAAGGTAGAACGCTGGCTTAGGCCAGTGTGAGAGAGAGAGCACTGCTGCAAGCCAATACTGGTGTAGCAACACCCGACGATCCTAGAATAGATGGGATTGTCTAGGCGCTTGAGACGTTGGGTAACCTAATGGAACAATAAGCATAGAATCAAGCCGTCGCCACTGTTGTCACCAATGCTGCTACCGTAGCCGTACCTGCTGAAATCCAACCCGAGATTGTGATCGAGGCGTGACCGAGGTACAAGTTAGTGGAGCAGTTTCTGAAGCTGAAACCACCAAGGTTTGTTGGAGTAGGTGATCCCGAGGTTGCAAGCCTTTGGATCAGAGAGTTAGAAAAGGTCGTCACTATGACATGCCAAATTTCACCAACCATCATTAGTATAATTGGATCATTAGAAATTTGGATTATTTTAGATTGGCCTAGAAAGTGAACCCGATGGACCGTGAGGATTGAGTGGGCTTGAGGAGCAAGCGGGCCGCATGATTATTTTAGAACTAGGCTTGTAAACTCGAGTGAGAGATTATGGGCTTGGACTTGGCTTAAAGTGGGCCAAGGTTCTGAATTATTAGATACGTAAATTTACTTTAGTGGGCCGGATTGTTATAGATTAAGCCCGTTGGGCCAGAGATGAATATTTAGGCCCGAGTGATTTTATTTTCAATTAAGTTTATAGATTATAGATATGATAATTTGATTAGTGATTATTTATAACTTTAACATTTCTTGTGATGAATTCTTTATAGACTAACATTGACTAGTCGATATGTTATATATGTTATGACTTTGTATAATTATAAAAGGATAGAAATCAAGTAGAAACAAAAGGAAATTAATTGAAAACCATTAGAAACTAATGAACGACACGGATTAGAGACTAATTCAATTTGAGTGACAAATGGCGAAAGAGATCAAACTTGGAGGCCACGACATTTCTCTCTCTTCTCTTCGTTTTTCCTCATCACCCACGGTTTCGACTTCCTACAAACCGAAACAAGCAAAGAAGACATAATTATTAACAAAATCTACTCATCAGTCTAGCCTAGGGATTAGCTTGTAGACCTATTTCCCACATAAATTTTGAAACCCTCTCTCTCTCTCTTCAAGACCAAAACCCACCTTCATCTTCTTCTTCGTATCTCTCTTGGTCGAGCAGTGAAGAACCAGCAACAAAACCAGCGATTTCTCCTTTTGCATGCGAAATTTTAGTGTTGATCTTGAAGCATCTTTGTGTTGTTTAGTAGCTGAAGTAAGGTAAGGAAATATATAACTCTAAATTGAAAGTTATCCATCGTTTCGTCAAGAAAGCTTGTGGATCTAACCAAATAGTGAAGGATTTGATTTGTAGTTGTTGTTTTGTGATTAATCTAAGCTTGGTAAGTGTTAGATTGAAGGTAGAAGCCATTGCATGTTACCTTTGAGTCTTGCATGTTTCGAAATCCAAGTGTGAGTATGCTGTCTTTGTTGAGTGAAGTGATGAAATGGTTGCCGAGTGGATGGATGTGGTGTATATTGTTCTGAGTGAACTCACGGATGCAATTATACTTCGAGCCGAGCTATGGATGGGCTATTTGTTAAATAAAAGCTTGCTGAAAGTACTTATAGTTGCTGTGAAAAAGTATTGAAGTGTTGTAGAAGGGAATTGTGGAAAAATAAGTGGTTTGGTCGGGCTAGGAGTGAAGGAATCGTGTATACCTATTCTGTTCTAGGAGAAAACGGTTAAGGAGTCTTCTGTTTTGTGTTATTTTCTTTATGTAGGTTGATGAAAATAAGAAAGGAACCATTCTACATGATAGAACATCTATAAGATAAAAACATAGAAATTGAAGTGAATTTAGTAAAACCAGTAAACTGTTTTTGTAAGAAACCATTTTACCTTTGTCGATTATATTAATTTTCTGTGATTACTTAGTTAGAATTGGACTTCGAATCCTTAATGAAAATGGTAGAACACATCTTAAGGAATAACGTGTCAATATTTGAGATTAAATGTATAAGAATTGGCTAGTAAAACAATTTTCTTTGTAGATATAAAATCTGGACGTCGGTACAGGGTGTTAGTAAAGATTATAGCAATTTTTACTCTTAATACAGTGAGATTCAGACTTAAGTTTCTGCACAGAAAATTTCAATCTATGTCTCTAATATAACATACTAAAATTTGGTAGTATTTCAACAAGAATTGATATATCTTCTGTGTTCGAAACCGAAATTGTACATTTAGCTAGTAAACTGTTTAAACCGAGAACATATAATAAATGTTGTGTCTTATATATTCGACTTGCATGACATACATAGAGTCTATTAAGCTCATAATAGATATTAGTCACATAAGAATAAGTCTCATACATCATTTGAGGTGTAGGTACTTATAGTATCATGAGGGTGCAATGAGTGCGGTGCATAGTGCTTGATTATGGGATAAATATTTGTTTGTCATGGTATGGGACATGTCGTAATGGGTTTTATCTTATAATTTGGACATGCATGTGTGCTAGGATCATGAGAGTTAGATATATAGTTGTATACTTTGGAGTCTTTTCTTTCGCATACGATAAATGCTTTAATTAAAGGTGTGGTGGTGTGAAACGTGTGCTTAAATGAGTGAATGAACCCATCGGTACAAAGATACCGGTGATGCCCCTGGAAGTTTGGGATGCCCATGCTGAGTGGTCTTGGATGCCTCGGTAGAGAGATACCGGGATGCCTCGGAGTGAGATGCCCTTGTGTGTGATCAAGGATGCCTCAATTGTGTGATACTGAGATGCCCCTTGCTGAGTGGTCTTGGGAGGACCTCGGTTGAGTGATGCCGGGATGCCTCGGAGTGAGATGCCCATAATAGAAATATTGTGGAAGTCCAGATAAGGTAACTTCCGGAAGTGACTCGATCGGGTCGGCAGAGTTCCTGTTAGTGACTGATCGAGGGTGGATTATATGCACACTAAATATAATTGAACTTGGCGAGTGAGTCCATTCATTATTATTGCATTGCATCTTGATATAAGATTGAGCTTGAGAAAGGTAAGCATAGAAATGGATGCACATAAGGTGATTACAGACATGATGTCTTAATATGCAATTGTTTATGTTTGTGACAATCCTACCTTAGTATCTTGAATTGTTTGGTATGCTAACCTTCAATAATGATCACTACATAAATAAATGGAGTTCGCAGGCTTGTCAAGATTGTAATAATAATTGTATATTTCCGCTTGCGCTTAGTACATGACGCCTTGGGACGTCACAGCTCGTTACATTCACACTGTTGAGGTGCTTGGAGGAAGATAATATAGTCATGGCTATCTACCAGTTGCAAGGAAATGCAAGTACTTGGTGGGAAGCCACAAGGGGAAGAGTGTTTCTAGAAGGTACGATTCTGAAGTGGAATGCCTTCGTGGAAGTCTTCAATGGGAAGTACTTTTCTGACTGCGCCAGAGAGTAGAAGATGGCAGAATTTCAGCATCTGCATCAAGGCCCAATGTCGGTAGATCAGTATGAGGCGAAGTTCGCCGAGCTATCACAGTACGCCCTCAGACTGATTGAGGATCCAGTAGACAAAGCAAGGAGATTCCGAGATGGACTGAGACCAAAGATAAAGGATCCACCGGTGCCGTTTAATTTGAAGGATTACAATGATCTGTATGAAAGAGCATAGCTGATCAAGAGGAACTTGAATGAACGAGCCGCTACATCTAGGTCGCGGTTCAGGTCAAGCAAAAATGGTAATCGGTTCGGGAAAAGGCCGATATCTGGAGTAGAGTATTCCATTCCTCCTAACAGGAAGGGTAGGATTGAAAAGTCGACATCCATTCCAAATGGTAGATGCCAAATTTGTAAAAGAAAGCATGGACTAGCCCCGTGTCCTGGTAGAACAGGAGCTTGTTACGGATGTGGTCAGCACGGCCACCAGGTGAAGGACTGTCCGCATAGGTCCAGAGGAGCACAGACACTACTACTGCAGATAGGGCACTACTAGAATAGGTGGCCTCTTGGGACAGTGCCTGTCTATGTGCTAGAGGATAAAATCGTGAGGCTTGGTATGGGACGAACCAAAGCGAACAATATCTTTGCAAATTAGTCCCTATAGAAGCGGGACCCCTCCAATAGATATGTAGCTCGGGAGCGAACCAGGCAAAAGCTAGTGGACTTGTAGCGACCCGGTCCGACGAGGGCGGGGAGTGATCACCGAGGCCAGAGGGCTTGGACAAGAAGTGGCTCCTGGCAGGCTTCTAAGATGGCTTGGGGGTAGGAATGAACCGAGTTATGCACCGAACGAGAAGGGCGGTGTTTCTAGGATGATTTGATTTGAGGGCATAACTAGTATGGTCAAGTTGGTAGGACTTCGGTTTGTGAATGAGGTTGTAGAAGGAAGAATCATTGGTTAGGATTGAACTTGACTATTTTGCCTAAGTATAACTTTGATGTCGTATATAAAAAAGGGTTGACTCAAGGAGCACCTTGTTGTAATGGATCGTTGTTATGTAATAACTCAGTTTAACCCGTTAGCATGTGGAAGTTTCTAGTTTATTGGAAGTCAAGGGAGATCCTCGATTACTTGAACTTTGTCGCTTAAGCGACTCGGTTACTAGATGTGGGTTGTCGAGGTTATTTGGCAACTGTAGTTGGTGTGTCAATTGAGTAGCCAGGAATGGAAGACATTGATGTATGGAAGGACGACCTAAACTCTTGAGGACATGTTATGAGCCTGTGTTATAGATTTTAAAGGTAGTTGGGAAGAGCAACTTCACTTGGTTCAGTTTGCTTATAATAACAGCTTTCAGCAGAGCATTAAAATGGCACAATTTGAGGCTTTGTATGGGAGACCCTACAAAACTCCGCTTTGTTGGGACGAGATTGGTGAGCGAAATATCACTGGCCCAGAGTTAGTACAGCAATCCTTTAATGCAGTTCAGATTATCCGAGACAGACTAAAGACCACTCAGAGTCGTCAGAACAGCTATGCAGACAAACGTCGTAGACCGTTGAAATTTAAGGTGGCCGATCATGCATTTTTGAAAGTATCGCCAAGGAGGGGTACTTCCAAGTTCAGCAAGAAAAGAAAGTTGAGTTCGAGGTTGAGAAAGTATGAAGCAAATTCGACTCACGTATTGAACTTGAAGAATTGGACGTAGACGACAGGGTGCCATACATGGAAAGGCCATTACGAATAGAGGACCGTAAAGAACAAGTGCTTCAAAATAAGACTACCACCTCAGTTAAGGTGACTTGGCGATATCACGGGATAGAGGAAGCTTCATGGGAAAATGAGGAAGCAATGAAGTGACAACACTCCCATCCTTTTTTAGAATTTACTTGTAACTGCAAATTTTGAGGATGAAATTTTTGTAAAGGGGGAAGAATTGTGACATCCTTAAATTCGAGCCCTTTGAGGGATGAATGAACGAATTTTGTTAATGAATTATTGGTTGATCTCACTCGGAATTGATCACTCCCGATAGAACTCGTGCAACTAAAGAACTTGACCTGGGAAAACGACTTGACTGTGAGACTTGTGTAAGGATGATCCTATAGATAGGCAGGCCGATCTTAGGGACGACTAGAAGTCGATTTGCGGACAGAACATAATGGAATGACGGGTGATTCCATTTACTGTTATCGAGCCCGCGAACGACCCTATGTCGATCCTTGGTAATCGTGTAGTTTAAAATAAGAATCTATCCTTCGCAATTTCGTGTAGTCAAGGACGTCCATGTGTCGAGATGTCTTGAACGTGGTTTAGCATGAGTTGGTTACACGTGAATCCTCGAAGCCGCCTGTTAGTCTAAGTTGTACCAAAATGGCATTCTGGCGAAATTGACATGGTATAAGAATCCAAGGTTGGACTTTGAATTCTTAGGAACATGCAGGATGGACTTTGGACTATGCTACTTTGACCATCAACAATGCCACTTAAGTCGAGTATTTGGAAAAAATGACTTACGGACCGAGGAAACAAGTCCATGAGGATGTGGGTCGGGCAAGGCCAGTGTGGGCCTCAGGCCCAAGGTGGGACAACCACCATGGTAGGCCCAAGGCAAGCAAGTGAGCCCATTGAGCCTAACTAACCATTTTACCTTTCGAGCCCATTATCTAGCCTTGAGCCATTTCGAGCCCAACTAATTCTCGAGCCCGTTCCTATTCATTTCCTAGCCCATTTCTTAGGCCCGCCCTTCATTTTCAGCCCAAGGGAAGATTGGTAAATGTGAAAGGTGGAAATGACCATTTTGCCCCTAGATATTATGTGGATAAGTCAAAAGAAGTGTGAGAAGATGAGGTCATGTGCATGGAGACTTGAAGCAAGCTTTGAAGAGCCTTAATGAGGAATTGATAGCAGCTCTCACTTCATTATCTCTCCTCCTCTTCAACCCCAAGAATTCATAGCCTCCTCTCTCCCCTGTTTTCCTTCCCTTCCTTCAGCTTCTCATGCAGGCCTTTCTTAAAAAACCTGAGTTGTTTGTTGGCTTCCCGTGCAAATCACCGCCCGTGCCCCCACCATCATGCTCAGGAGGCCCAGTCCGTACACACCATGGTGATTGTTCGCCGAACGGAGCCACCGGCTGACTTGCCAGCCGGCCAGAAGCCAACGCTCCCCTGTCCGTCTAACCCTACTCTGTTCCACCCTGTTCAATGTTTTCCTCAGATTTCCTCCTGTTTTGATGCAATCTCCGCCCAGCCCATCCACCGGCCAATCCCCCTTGACCCCCAGGTGCTGCCGATCGCCGGCTAGCCCCTCGCCGGGGCTCCAATTAGCCCGGCCAACTCCTTTTCTGCCTATGTAGTTCGGTTTCCAGGAGTTGCAGTGAGAGGTAGAGTTTGTTGATGCTATTTCAGCCTTAGGACCACCTTGGATCGCTGTGGTCGAGCTACCCGTTCGTCGCCTCCGTCGTCGCCGCTGCGTCCGTCTCTCTGGCCCACTTAACGGGTGAGTTTAGCTTCTAATCCGTTGATTAGTGCCTAAACTTGCTTAGGATTGGTTTAGTTAGGGCTAATCCTGGTTTAGGAGGTTTAATTAAGTTATATTAGCCCTAAGATAGATGATTAGATAAATGGTTAAAATTAGTTTAGGTTAATCTTGCTTAATGTTGCTTAATTGTGGTTTATGTGTTATTAAGCATGTTTAGCCTTAATTAATTGATTGTTTGCCTTAATTAATGATTTGCTTAATTCTGAAATTTCACCGTTCGTAGTGCACTGTTCACAAAATACTGTTCATGTGCACTATTCACAAAGTACTGTTCACGCACATTGTTCATCCAGAAGAGAAAAATTGTCTAAATTCATGTGTTTTAATCTTATGAGGTGAATTGGATGTGTAAATGCATGGACATTTGCATGAATCGTATGGTTTTCACAAAAAGGGGAAAATGATTTGTTTGAGGGACATTGGAATTAGACCGCTTTTATGGGATAACAATTTGGGGGTGCATACGCAAGCACTTGTGCATTGACTAATACTAAAAAATAATAGTGAGTTGTGGCGGTATGCTTGAGTGATCACCAAGTGGAACCTGTCGCTCAATGGGAGTTTAGGGGCGATTCTCGAGTTTATCGGATGCCCGGCGAGGGTCCGGATGCTGAGTCGTGGTTGAGGCTAGATTGATGCTCCTTTGTGGAAAGTCATCTAGGCGGGGGTTCTAGACGTTGCCGTGCTCAACGGGGTGGGACGATGCCCGATTGTTATCAAATGCCCGGTGGGGGTCCGGATGATCGCCGATTGGGAAGTTGGGCATGGCCGGTGGGCCTTAATAATTGGAACGTGTCAGAGTCATTGAGATAGTTGCACCTTATTATGGGGTAAAATTGTGTGGCACAGTATGGGACGCGTCATAATGATTTTACCTTATAATCGGGACCTATGTGATTGATTGATATATGTTATGTGACGCACTAGTGTGCAAGAGTGTACGAGAATCATGGCATCATTGGTTCCAATTATGCATGAGTTGATCATATTGTTTATGGTATGCACGCATGAATCGATAACGTGCAGGGTATGGCATACCGGGTAAGGTTGCATGCGAACCGATTAATTGATTGTTGGTTGATCCTGGTTGTGTTATTTGTTGGTTGTTGGTTGTTAGTCGTTGGTTTGTTTGTGGGGTGGTTTTAGAGAGATACCCTGGGTTGAGTTGGCATACTAACCGGGGGCTTAGGGGGAGGACTCGTTGAAATTTTATCTCATTGGTTATTGTATAACCACTTTCAGGTCAGGACTGGGATACTGTTGTGACCCACCACCACTTGCCGGGTCAGGCACATCTTTACAAGAAGTATCTCTCCACCATCTAGGTGGATGAAGGACCGGGGTAGTGGATACGCCATCGGTTCCTGGCGTGGTTCATCCGGGATGGTGATATGCTGATCGGTCCCTTGCGAGGTTTTAATGGGCCGCCCGGTAAGGGCCCCGAGGACGCCGGCTTGGATCCCATGGAGTTGGACCCTCTTGACGGTGTAGTGGAGAATCCTACCCCCGCTTCACCAATGATCGACCCGTACACCTCTGACTATGACTCAACGAAGTCTGAGTCCGCTGGATCCGAGTGACTATAGTGCCGAACCTGAGAGTTCTTTTTGTGTAGAGTTGGATTAGACTAGCCTAGTTTCTTTTTTTGTCTAGCTTAGAGGATGGATCGGCCCCTCTGTTGGGCTTGTAGATCGAAAACGATCCTCCTTTGGCTAATCCAATATAAAAATGTATATACGGGTAGATGTTGTCATTTTTGCTGTTCATCTCTCTATCCCTGTTTGGTCGCTTGATTGTCTATTTGACAGGGAGATGGTTTGTTTTCCGCTTGTGCATAATGAAAGATTAAAATGAATGGTCGTCGACGAGTTTTAGGACGTTGCTTTCTATCGACCAAGGAAGGTGTTGTTGCATGCCCAGGGTTCAGGGCGTGACAAGACGCGTACTAAACGTAAGGGATGTCACTAGGTGTGGTCACCCTTGTAGAATAGAGGTGCTAGGTTAAAGCCAACATCGGTTCTTGGACAAGTATGAAGGAATCCACTACACAGACATGTAAATGGCAAGCTTTTGTTGTAAGGAAAGAATATGTTTGACATTAGATGCATATATATAAAATTGTGTTCTAATGTATGCCTTTTACTATCCCTATTGTTTGTTAAGGGTTGGGAGATGTTTGTTTTGCTTCCGCTTGCATATAATCAAAAGATAAAATGAATGGGTTGGCGACGCATCTTGGGACGTTGCAATTCCATGACCGAAGAGATCGAGGGATGCCGCCCGCTCGAGGGTCAAGGCGTGACATCCCCGCTTGGTTGGTATCAGAGCATGGTCAATACCTGAAGTGATAAGGTGTGTTTAGAATTTTTGGATAGTTAGTTAGGAAAATACCAAATGCTTGTGACTGTTGATTGTTTTCTTGAATAGCGTTTTGGATTCCTAACTTTTGTGTTGGGATTGTAGAGTGAACTTTCATCTAGAGCCTTTGTTAGATGTGTCTATCTAGAGACGGTTTTATTAAATAAAAGAAGAAGTGCCCCATGGACACTACCGGCGCCTTAGCTTGGTGGTATGGGGAATGAACGAGTCCGAGAGCAGCCAAGGTTCGATCCTTGGAAGCAGCAACGAGATTGCCTTGTAAATAGAAGAAATTTTTTTTTGTGTCCTTGAGTTTTGTTAAAAGCTATTTGGGAATTGTGGTGATCACGTCAAATGAATAATCCAAGGATACCAAAAGAAAGGACACAAGAGGTTTCCGTGGATAGGACAAAGAGTTTATGGGATGGTTTAAAATTGAACATTGGAAGTCAGTTGGTGCCCCTGAACCTAAAAGATAAGTAAGCCTAGGATAGTGCACTACTAGGATTGGTGACCTCTTGGGAAAGTGCCTATGTGCCAAAGGATAAAACCGCAAGGCTTAGTATGAGACAAGCCAAAATGGACAATATCTCTGTGAGTTAGTCCCTATCCAGTAGATGTGTAGCTCAAGAATGAACCAGGTGAAAACTAGTGGGCTTGTAACAACCTGATCCGGTAAGGCCAGGGAGTGGTCGCCGAGGTTAAAGGGCCTGAACAAAGAATGGCTCCTGCAAGCTTCTAGGATGGTGAAGGGGGCAGGAATGAACCAAACTATGCACTAAATAGGGGGGCAGCGTTTTTGGGATAATTTTATTAGAGTGGTGTAGCAAAAGTATGGGCTGGGCAAGCTTGTAGAACTTCAATTTATTGAAATGAGGACCACTAGCTAGAGTTACACTTAACTATTTTGCCTATGTATGACTTTGATGTCATAATTGAAAATGATTGGCGCAAGAAACAATGAGCTATATTGGATTGTTGCTTGGCTCAAGGAGCATCTTGCTATAATGAATTGTTGCCGTAGAGTAATCCAGTTTAAACAGTTGAGTCACTCTAGTTGTGTGTTTATGGGAAACAAATGAGGACCTTCGATTCCTTTGATTTCGTCACTTGAGGTGACCTGACTGTTGGATGAGGGTTGCCAAGGTTATCTGACAATGATAGTTAATGGTTGAGGAATTAAGGAATGGACTCTACTTGAAGGAGTATGGGATTTGGATTTTAAATTTGAGGTAAGCCACCTCTCGAGTCTTTTAGTGGCCCTTAGAATTGAACTTTAAGTGTAGGCAAGGATTAAAGAATTGCAACCAATGGATCCTACAATTCAAAAGATTTTGTAAAGGGATGCAAAAAAGAGAAAGCTTGACTTTCAAGTGACCGAAGATGGAATATTAAAATTCCGTGGACGTTTGTGTGCCAAACAATGTAGAACTCAAGGAAGAGATTCTATCATAAGCTTATCGAAGTTGATGTAGCCAAGCATGTAGCCAAGTACTTGACCTGTCGGCAAAGTGAAGGCATAGCATTGCAAACCTGGTGGACTACTGCAACCACTTAAAATTCCAAAATGGAATTGGGAGCATATCACGATGGATTTTGTGATGGGAATATGAAGGAGTCAAAAAGGTAATAACTCTATTTGGGTTGTAGTAGATAGACTTGGATGACAAAAATGTTGTACTTGGAAAGACCGATGCAGATAAAGTATAGAAAAGAGCAAGTGCTTTGGACCAAGACAATCCCTTTAGTCAAGGTAATCTGGCAACATCACAGAACAAAGGGACCAACTTGGGAAAATGAAGAAATAATGAGGTGTCAAGACCCCAACTTCATCCCCAGGGTCACAAGTGATGGGGCGTTATTTTTGCGACGTCCCAGGCACATCGCCGTCCCGTTCTTTTTATCTTTTCATTAAGTACATGTGGAAATGTTACAAACAACACCCAGACAACAATAAGTAGCCAAGGAAACAACTACTTGCAAATATACAGTTATATCAGTTACATTTATAAGCCCTTCTATCACATGCCGTTATATTTACAAACACTACATTTTCTACACTCCAAAGGCCGGGTAAACCTTAGCTCCTCTAGCAAGACTGAGTTGTGGGAGACCTCAATAACTGCAATTCTAAAAAAAAGCGGGGTGAGTCATAGACTTAGCAAGTAAAACCCACTAATTTCTAGGTAGGAGGATGCCTCATCTATCAACAAGCATATAACTCATCCGAAACATTAGTAGATGATAGATCAATAACAAAACAAAAGCTTTGTCTTGGATGAAACATGAGGAATCCTCAATCAACAGTATGCAAGCATAAACCAAAATATTCACCCACAACATGAGGAATTCATGCCTCACTCAATATTATACAAGCATAAACATGATCCATTCCATAGTACGAGGAACTCACGCCTAACTCATATGCAAGCATAACCAAAAATCTATTTCATAATGCGAGGCACTCATGCACACGAGATTCATTTATTAATAGTCGAAATCCATCGACTCTTCCGGAATCCACCGAGCATCCAAACTTAATCAGGTAATGTCCCCTAATCAAAGGGTGACAGCTAGAATTATCACAACATCCCATCCTTTTGATGAGGCATCCCATTGGTGTGGGGGCATCTCATTCTTATTAACGAGGCATCACGTTGGCATGGGGGCATCATCATCGAATTCATCAATCGACGGCATAAATTAGTCCATCGTGTGTCCATGCATTAAGCATCACAATCCAGTTCTTATCTTTGCTTTTAGTTCAAGGGCCCGAAGGCGTACCATGCATAAGTGTGTGAAATGACTTACCGAAACCAAGATGTTAAGCATGTCGAGCACGAATCAAGGATCGCGACTTGATCCGACACGTTTGGGCACCGATCTAGTACCCAACTTGGCTCGGGAACGACATATCTTGATATTGCACCGAGACCATGATAGGACCGGCTCGTCGTGACATGTTCACCGACCTAGTACCAAACTTGGCTCGGGAACGATACACCTCAATACCGCACCAAGACCATGAAAGGATTGACCCATCGTGATATGTTCACCGACCTAGTACCAACGTTGGCTCGGGAACGATATGCCTTGATACCACACCAAGAGTAAGAAAGGACCAATCCATCGTGATCCCACATACATCAAGTCCGACAAAAACCCTTTTTCAGAACTCAGGACGTGAACTAGAACATGCACTTGTGAAAGTGGTTGGAAATACTTTTGTAAGGAATAGCAAGCTTTCACAAAAACGTTTTTCAAGTAGGTTTGTATCAAAGAAAAAACCAAAACATATCAAATAAATACACAAACCGAGCTTCTTCCAAGAAACTCAAGCCAAAGCACGAGCCAAAGCTCATCAAACAATGATTGAACTCAATCAAGGAACAATGTCTAAATTTTCTAAAGCAACCATAACCGAATCTCAAGCAACAACAAGTCAATCAACTTCAGTCAAGGACTCGCTGCACACTCAGAATAGCGTAACACAACATCCTAGCCAAATATTAGTAAGTTCTACTTACCACACTTCAAGGAACAGCCTAGGTGACCGACCAACGTGCATGCGAGCAAACGGGCAAGAGGGCCGCGACCACAAGAAAGAGAGACAGAGTGATGGTGAGGGTGAAGTTGAGAGAGTGAAGAAGGAAGAGGGGGTGGTGTGCTGTGGGAATGAGGGAGGAATGCCCTTCTCCTATTTATAGACACTCTTAACTTGTTCTCTAAGCCTTAAAATTCAAGACTTCCTCTCTAAGTCAAGAAGCATTAAATGTAAGGTAACTTGATCACAAAGTCTCAAGGTAGGATAGGGCTTTAGCTTGGTAGCTTGGGACACCTCAACATGGCATTTAAAGACTTGAATCCAAGCTTGGGTGTGACTCACACCTCCTGAGTGAGAAAAACAGTTTTGAACAATTTCTGAAATTAGTATCTTTAACTTATCAAACGGAATCGAAAGGTTATGATATTTTAATATGTTATAGAGAAGACCTCAAATAAAATTCTTCATGCAGGAAGTCAAGTCAAATTAGTGCTGTGGAAAGAGCAGCAAATCATTGAACACAACCCAATAATCTGCCCATCAAGCAGATTCAACGGTCAGAAAGAGACTCATTTCAAAATCCAAATATTCATAAAAATATTTGAAATTTCTATATGTTGTATAAATAGATGTCCTTTAAAACTTTCATGAAGTAAGTATGGTTAAATTTGAAAGGAAATGTTTTATAAAAAATCGAGAAGGCAACCCGGTCACCGTTTTCACTACACAGGATAGGTTCCAGTCGATGAATGATTGGGCCTTCGTACATACCATTTCACCTCATAAAAATATAAAATTTAATTATGTTTCAGATCAAGATGTTTAGAACAACTTTCATGAATGAAGTTTCATTAAATTTGCATCGCAAAAATCTCTGTAAAATTGGCAAATAGTGGAGGTCCAGAAATTTCGAAAATCAAAGGTGGCAACCTTAGTTGGGAAAAGGAGGCGTCCCACTTGATCAAGAAGTATCAATTGTTGGGCATCCTTACCTTCCAAATTTCCAACTAGGTTGTAGGTTAGCTTGGACACTTCATCCTCCATCATTTAATGAAGAGATTCTAGAATTCTCTTTTGTTTTATCATTTCATTCCTCAAGAAGGTGGTCTTCCTTCCTCAAGAAGGTGGGCTAGAGAATTCTATCTTCCAAGTTGATTCCAGGGCCAAGGAAGGAATCATTAGGCACACTTTGAAAAATCGAATCACATACACCTGAGGTTTGGCCATTATGTTCCATATTCACCCAAACCGTTCCTTTGGACGGTCGGTCAGCCAATAAGGTCAATTGTCCTTTGATCGGTTCGAGGCCAATCCTAAGGCTACCCATGGTTTAGCACTAAGCCAAGGCACTCATGGATCTTATAATTAGTGACGGAATAGCCAAGTCTATCCCTGGGCTCATTCCGATCGGCACCCAATCCACCGATAGGGTTCATGGTCGGTGCCTTACCAATCCATGATCAGACATCATCGATTCGAGATTCCGTTCCGATCACTAAGAATTAAATAGGGAATAATGCATTTTTGGTTGGAAGACGATTGCATTTGATCAATTCGGATCATCTGTGTATCGGTGCATAACCGGGGGGAATCACCCACTACCAGAAATTGTGACTAGTCGAATCAACCCATGATCATCTGCCAATCCAAAATCATCCCGTGTGATATCCGAATTTCGCCGGACTTTGAGTCCATAACGGTTGTGGCGGGTCGACAAATTTGTCGTCGGACTACGCCGTTAGCATTACTTGGGTATGTCGTTTCATTATCATCATCGCCATACCGAGACTTCACGTATTGTCACGTTCTCACGATAGCATTCCATATAGAAACTTCTTCACGCAACGCCACTTGCGAGACTAACATCTTCTGCATTTGTACTTTAACAAGCGAGCTTTCCATGCAAGCACCCGATGTCTCTAGATACACGCTCATTCGGTGACCAACAAGATGGGGGATCTTACCATGCATGAAGGGCCATGCGATCACGCTAACCATTTCTCCTCCATGCGACACATTAAGACATACGTGCATGGAATGGTCCCTTAGTTGGCTGATGATCCAAATGAGTTGACTCACGGAGCCAACTAGTAAAAGCTACGTCCGCCGCCCATGCATGCGGAAATGAAGACCTTGACCTTCGCTACAGCTGTCACGTGCATGAGGGGGGGGGGGAAGTGGCGGAAGAAAATGCTGGCTGAGGGACACGGTTTACCCCATTTGTTCTTCCCTCAAGCGGCCACGAGAAGGTAGAAGGGCTGACTAATCGATCAACTAGGTTGAGGCCTTCTTCGGTGACACGTTCGCCCACGCGTCCTCCGTTGAAGCCCATGCATCCCCTGAGCGTCAACCACCAAAACCATTGCAGCAATTGAGAAAGAATACTTCTCTTTCCCCCGGCATTCCACCACCATCGACCCTCTCGTTAGTCCAAATCAAGAAAATTTCCAATCCAAATCCAGGCACCATCTCGCTCAAGCCTGGCTGCCAATCACCATCGCCGACCGCACCACAGCGTCACCAGTCTCCTCAACCGTGCTCGTGGTTGCAATTCACGGTCCGTTTGCAGTCAACGCCGCCAAATTGAAGGCAAGTTAATGTCTACTAACCTATACAATGTATATTCCGTCGCCGTTTGATGAGATGGATCCCGTGAATTGACGCTATTTTAGAATACATGTGCTGAGTTGTGAACTCGGAAGCTATCAAGCTAATTCTGAACTATACGAGGAAGGATTTCGCAGTGTTAGGATTGAGTGTGAAATTGAGACCTATGTACATACTAATCCTTGATGTTTTCAAAACTCTTAGACTTTACATGAAAATTGTTTATAAAATCTCAAGATCAGGACCGAGATTTTGACTCGCCGATACGCCAATTTCGATATTTGCTCTTGGTTTTGATAACAAAAGAAAAACTTATACCATTATTGCATATATATTTCAAGTTTTGAAACACAAAAAACCTTTCAATTTTATACTCATGAATTTCAGAAAAATGATCGGGTATGGAAGGGTACAATTTAAATCTTGATCCATCCTGGTATTTGAATTCTGGATTTCATGAAAAGTTTGGTTGTCACGCATTCGACATATCTCCAAGATTTCGTTTTATTGTGGCTTGAATCATGATTTGGATTTAGAAATCAAAGCAATTTCTGGTATTGGCATTGTGAATGTGTTGGTTTTCGACTTGTTAGACTAATACACCATGGTATGTTAATATTGATGCCGTCCGACCCTTAGGACAACGATGCCCTGGGTGTCAGGTTGCTTGGAGGATCGTGATGGCGATGCCTCTGGATGCCTGTGGGACACCATTGACATGGTGAGCCTCGAAGGTTCCCCGGAAGGTGGGATGCCCGGGAGTGTGACGTAATACGTATTGGATGCCTAGGGACATCATTGACATGGTGACCCCGGAGGTTCCTCGTGATGACAAGTGGAGTGCGAGATGCCCGAAGGTGTGACGTAACATGCTCTGGATGCCCAGTGACTAAAATATGGAATCGGAGGCCTTCGTGATGCCAGGTAAGGTGCGATATGCCTAGAGGGATGCAAACTTTGATCCTCTGGAAGATGGTGGTAGTGAGTCATGATAAACTAAGTTTTAAACATCTACATGTTTTATTGGAATGTGCTGTTTGAGATTCTTTTGAAATTATGCACATTCATTGCTTTGGCCGTGTGCTCTATTTTGGATTGCATGGAAGTAGATGATGATAGTTTTATGTAATATAGTTTAGTAAAAATTTAACTGCCAAGTAGTCGTACTCACCCCTCATGGGGCTAACATATTACAGAGTGAGAAAAACAGTTTTGAACAATTTCTGAAATTAGTGTCTTTAACTTATTAAACACAATCGAAATGTTATAATATTTTAATATGTTGTAGAGAAGACCTCAAATAACAATTTTCATGAAGGAAGTCAAGTCAAATTCATGCTATGGAAAGAGCAGAAAATCATTGAACACAACCCAATAATATGCCCATCAAACAGATTCAACGATAAGAGAGAGAGACTCATTTCAAATTCCAAATCTTCACAAAACTCTTTGACATTTATATATGCTGTAGAAATGGATGTCCTTTAAAACTTTCATGAAGGAAGCATGATTAAATTTGAAAGGGAAAAGTTTATAAAAATTCAAGAAGGCAACCTAGTCACAATTTTCACTACACGGGACAGGTTCCAGATGGTGAATGATTGGGCCTTCGTAACTACCATTTCTACTCATAAAAATATGAAATTTAAGTTTGTTTTAGGTTAGTTTGGACACTTCATCCTCCTTCATTTAATGAAGAGATTCTAGAATTCTCTTTTGCTTTATCATTTCCTTTCTCAAGAAGGCGGTCTTCCTTCCTCAAGAAGGTGGGCTAGCGAATTCTATCGTCCAAGTTGATTCTGAGGCCAAGTAAGGGATCATTAGGCACACCTCAAAAAACCGAATCACGTATACCCAAGGTTTGGCCATTATGTTCCATATTCGCCCAAACCGTTCCTTTGGACGGTCGATCGGCCAATAAGGTCGATTGTCCTTCAATCGGTTCGAGACCAATCCTAAGGATACCCATGGCTTAGCACTAAGTCAAGGAACTCATGGACCTTAAAATTAGTGATGGAATAGCCTGGTCTATCCCTGAGCTCATTTCAATCGGCACCCAATCCACCGGTAGGGTTCATGGTCGGTGCCTTACCAATCCATGATCGGAAATCACCAATTTGAGATTTCATTTTGATCACTAAGAATTAAATATGTAATGATGCATTTTTTATCGGTGCATAACCGAGCGGAATCACCTATTACCAGAAACTACAACTGGTTGGATCAGCCCATGACCATCTGCCAATCCAAAATCATCCGATGACTAATTCTCATGATAAAAAAAGTCATCTTATGAGCTGTTGATCCTATCCCATTAGTATGGTTGGTAGAAAATTCATGGCTGACACCTCGACCAATTTGTGAATGGTCGGTCGGTCGGTCGGTTGTGATCGATCTGTGATTCCTTGCTGATTGAACCGATCAATCCATGGCCAATGGCCCATGATCGATCTTTTTAGGAAATTAAGGCTGATTCTTACAGGGCCGGAATCGAAGATGTTACATGAGGCGTCAACCTTCCTATCTTTTGACTAATCTTGTATGCTTTAAATTTCAAGGACAAAATTTCTTTAAGTGGGGAAGAGTTGTGACATCATCAAAATTCAAACCTATCTAGGATATGATAAGGGGTTTACTGCTATCAATGCACAATTAGTAGAATTAGACTTTGAATTGGTTTGTGAGCTATTCAAGAGTGTTAAACTTATTGGGAAAGGCAATTTAGGATTTCGATGTACGCGACCATGGATTGACAATTCAATCATAAGGATCAATGAGGGACAAACTTAAGCCGTTTCAAATCAATCTAAGAATGGTTATAGATCGATTCGATAGTATATAATCGGATTGTAGGTGATTCCGTACCATTACTATATTAACTACAAATGACCCTAAACCATTTCCAAACAATCGTGTATTTTGAAACGAGCAATTGACCCCTCATGATTACATGACAACCGAAGATCATCCATGAATTGAAAATGGCGTATACGTGGACTGATATCAAATCAACCACGGGTCGAACTCACGAAGCTCCTAAAGGCCACCCGATGGTTTTATAGAGTATTAAGAGACAACCATTGGACATTATTTAATCAAATTTCTTATTTATCGGTAAACCCTGAATTTTGGAAAAGTAGAATTAGGCCGGAAATTGGAAGCCCAAATGGGGTCCATGAATTTGGAAAGGCCCAATGGGCCACATTCCCTTTAAATTTCGTCCATAATGGCCTAAATAGATGGCAATTATAGTTTTGCCCTTTAAGGCCCATTAAGCTTGTTTAGGCCCAAATTGGATTAATTAAGCCCAAGCCCAAGTTTGTTACGCCCAAGGACAAGCCCATTAAGACAGTTGAGCCATTTTGGACCTGGCCCATGTGCATGAATAGTAACCTACATGAATAGTGCCCGTGAACAGTAGCCTAGCATCTAGAAGGCTTTGACTTTTATGGCAAGATGGAGGGATAGGATTTATTCTTGCTCCCCAAGTCAGAATGGAGGGCCAAGATGTGTTCTTGCTCCCCAAGTTAGGACAAATAAGTCAAGGGGCATTAAATTGCCAACTTCTTCCCCAAGCTTTCCTCTTTTTCCATCATTTCTCTCAGTTTCTCTCTCTACCCCTCATTTGGATGAATTTCCTCCATCACTCTCCCTCATCTCATACCCATTTCTCTCACTTTTTCCCCTTAGTTGTGGTGGCCATGACCCACCGTCCACTGTTCAGCTTGTCGGGCTACCCTTGCCGTGAGATCTCGCCGTGCCGTCATTCCCGTGTGTTGGTCGTGAGTCCCAAGCCATTGTCGGACCTCCCTTGAGTCGTGTGGTACTGTTCCTTGGCTGTTCTAGCCTTGATGTGGGCTACTGACCACTAATCTGCCATCGCCACACCTTGTGGAGCCTCACCGAGAGCCACCACCACACTATGAGCCCTGCCGTGCCGCTTGTCGTGGCCTAGTTTTGGAAGTGAGTAGCTTCCTAACCTTTGATTAGGGCGGTAATTATGCTAAGAAGTAGAGTTAGGATTGGTTTATGGTTAATGGTGATTAGATTATGTGATAAGTGGATTAAGGTGATAAGTAATGGTGATAAGCTATCATGATAGGTGATAATTGGATGTGTTAGGTTATTTGGATAAGTGATGGTTATATGTGATAAGCTATCGCGATAGGCTATCGTTAGATGTGATAAGTTATCGTGATAGACTATCGTTAGAAGTGATAAGTTATCGTAATGGGCTATTGTTAGATGCGATAACCTATCATGATAGGTTATAATCAAACGTGATAAGCGATAGTTATAAGTTATCATTGGATACAATAACCTATCTTGATTTTGATTAGTGTGTATTATGTTTTTGGCTCTTAATGTGATATGTGTTTACTAAAGCCTAATTTTAAAGATAGTAGATGCTTATGCAATCCCTTATTTTGGAAATGATAAGTACTTGTTATGTTGTGAATTCTAAAGTGTATATGCTTGTTGAATGCTAGTTTTTAAAGATGATATATGCTTATGCAATTCCAAAGTTGAAAAGGGTAAGCATTCATAGCATTCTATAATTATAAGTAATGAAAGACTATTTTGAAAGGTAATATACTAAGGTTGTTCGATATGATATTGTCATTGGAAGTGACTTGTGATGTTATTGGATGTGCTTGTTCTATGTGATGTTTCTTTGGTATTAATGGCAATGTTTTATATGTGTTCATTAGAAGTAGTCTTTACATATATGTTCATTGTTCATGGTCAATGCGTGAGAACACTCCGAGCCTTCGAGACGGGATATACAATGGTTCTTGGATGTGCGTGGAAGCATGCCAGGTCAAGTCTCTCTCTTGGATCGGCGATAGTGTGACGTATCATTCCCGAACCAAGTTTGGTGCTAAATCAGTGATCATGTCACGACGGGTCAATCCTTCTTGGCCTCGGTGCGATATTGAGACATATCATTCTTGAACTAAGTTTGGTACTTGCTCAGTGGTCATGTCACGAAAAATTGGTTCTTTCTTGGTCTTAGTGTGATTTCAAGGCATATCGTTTCCAATTCGAATTGGACTTAGGTCGGTGCTCAACGTATCGTGTCAAACCACAGACTCTCGTTTCATGCTCGGCATATATTATTGATGTAGTTTCAATATATCATCGAGACACACTCTGCGTAGCACGCCATTAAGGCATTCATACTTGGCTAATGAGAAATAAAACAATGGACTTGAGTGATGGTATGCTCATGCGATCACCTAAAGACCATGATTCGTTTGCGCGGGGTAGTGAACCCATCCTGATGCGTTTACGCGAGACGATACCTGATTATGTTTGGATGCCCCTAAGTCAACAGGATGCCATTTGTGGATGGATTTCAGAACGATGCTCCTTACAAGAATGTCGTCTTGATGTGTTTACGCAGGACGTTGTCGTACTCGATGGGGCAAGATGATGCCCGGTTACGCCGAATGACTGATAACCTTTGGGTTGGCCTTGGCCCTAAGCGGCCATAATAATTTGGACATATTTGTGTGGAAAGTGCATGAGATTTGTTTGTGATCAAGTCCAGATTATTGCATGGCATGGGTGCATGACTATACTATATTGCCTAGCATGGTCTTGAGGATAATATGGTAGTATGGGATGCCATGATATTCTTCAGATGTCAATGTGTGTAAAGTGCATGAATGTTGAATGCATATGATAAGAATGATGCCATTGTATGCACATGTGTAGCATGGATATATAAGAGTTACATGAGAAAAGTGCATGAATTAAATATCATTTCAGTGACTTATGTGGCATATGCATGCTTTGATCGACCCTGTTTATATATTGAGAGACATGAGGAAGTCCTGCAAGTCGATATTCAAGTTAGAAAGGCAAGGAATGAGGTTGTGGATTTGTACGCCTTTGATTAGGACTTGTGAGATTTAAGTTGTTGCATTGTGCATGGAATTATTGTTATTCATGCCTAGATTATTAAATTGTGAATGTCGTATGCTTAATGGAATGGTACACTCATGTAGTGATTATTATACTATAATTGGACACATGATAGAGTGTTGCATGTTGAGTAGCCTAATTAATGTTAATAGATAATGCAAAGCAAATGACTTGTTATTAATCTGCCATCAATAGATAAGTTGCATGTTTAGGGCATCTCCGAGGCGAAGAACCCTCCTACGCGAGGTTTAGGGAGTTTACTTGCTGAGTTTATCTCATTCATCATTGTTTAACTTTTTTAGGGCCTAATCATGGCTATTTGAGCTCGAGCCAAAGTAATTTGAGGTGGACGTGTACTAGATGCGTAGGGGATATCACTTGGTGTGGTCGCCCTTGTAGAATAGAGGTGCTAGGTTAAAACCAACCCTGGTTCTTGGACAAGTATGAAGGAATCCGCTACATGGACATGTAAATGGCTAAGCTTTTGTTGTAAGGAAAGAATGTGTTTGACGTTAGATGTATATATATAAAACTGTGTTATGATGTATGCCTATTACTATCCCTATTGTTTGTTAATGGTTGGGAGATGTTTGTTCTGCTGCCACTTGCATATAATCAAAAGATAAAAGGAATGGGTTGGCAACGCGTCCTAGGACGTCGCAATTCCATGATCGAAGAGATCGAGGGATGCCATGCGCTTGAGGGTTGCAGCGTGATAGCGGGAGTCAATTGAGTCTAACCACGATCGATTACCTTATTTGGCTGGAGGTTCGTGCCCAAGCCATGATCGAATAAAGCTGAACTGGTGAAACTGAGTTCGAACTTCTCTTTTATCCGGTCTGGGTTTGACCTAAGCTAGTAATCGAACATCACGATTCAAGCCATGATTCTAGTTTCGCGGTCAACATACTTTATTGACACATTTAAGATTGGTCATGAGTTACACATTGCTTGGCACACCCTTAGGGCATTCCTACTTGGACTAAAAAAAAATATGAAAGATAAAACTGGTTGCTTTTGTGCTTGATTAGTATGGTCACATGAAATATTCTGTTACCGAGGTTTCAGGAGACAATGTCACCACTAAGAGACATTGGTGGTTGACGCTCAAAGGATTTTAGATGTTTGTGGGAGTGTTATATCAAAATAACGCCCAATGGAGGCGGAGGGTTTCAACTATGTGTGATTAATAACTGGACTCAAGATACCACGGTACTATGGAATGCCATATGATTCGCGAGGCGCTAAACGTGTGTGAAGCATTTGGGTGTTATGTGCATACTTTATAAGTTGTTTTGTGGCTTGTGCATGTCTGACATGGCCTTATATGAGATGCATGAGACACATGCATAACTTAATTGTCAATTTTAGTGACTTGGAAGGCACGTGCATGCTACAGTTATTGTTATCATGAAGTGAGAGGCATGTAGTTGGTCAAAAGGCTGTTGTTTGAGTCTCAAAGGCTTTGATAATGTTTTAGGACTCAAGGGACTTAGGTAGAGGACAAGTTCCATCATGTATAGAGTTAAGGCAAAGCTTAGGATTTGCTATTGATCTGTCATCGACATGTTTGGGTAAGGTAAATCATGAGGTTCTGATGCGAGGCATTCGCCTATATGAGGTTGAAGATTTTTACTTATTGAGTTTTCAACTCATTTGTTGTTGTTTAATTGTTTTAAGACCTAAGGTATGAGTCTACCGCTATCATGTTTCGGTCTTCCTATACATACAGAAGTTATGGTGCTTGTCACACCTCGAACCTTGAGCGCGCAAACATCCCTCGGCGGTCGACTTAAAAATGTGACATCCTAGGACGCATTACCAACCCATTCATTTTTTATCATCCAATTAAGCACATGCGGAAGCGAATTAAATAAACACCCGACCAACACACAAACAAACATGGGATAGTAAAAACACGATCGCGATTTTCCCATAAAAACCACGACTTATTTATCCATTGTTGTGCTTAGGAAGTTTAATGATTTACAAGTCCTTACACTAGCAACTTCCAACTGACCCTCTCAAAAACCTCAGGGATCAAGGTAACCCTATACTTTGCTAACGGCAGGGCTAGCCAAAAGGTGTCGCATCTCGCGCCCACTACATTGGCACTCAATAGATCTCAATGCTACGGCCCTAAAAAAGGTTAGGACGCAAATTCGCCCAAAGGCAGCCTAAACAGGCACCACAGACAAACTCACCTCGCCTCGGCACATACCTGCACATTAGCTCAACATATATATCATCATCAGTGCAACAAGCATAGTTTAATAACCGAAACACATCATTTCAATCACATGGGTCTTGATTATAAGGTAAAATCGTTATGACACATCACATACCGTGCCACACAATTTTGTCCTATAATCAGGCACAACTATCACAATCATTCAAGCGTGTTCCAATTATTACAACCCATCGGCCACGACCAACTCAAAAGTCGGCGGTCATCCGGCGTAATCGGGCATTGTCCGCTCTGTTGGGCACGACAACGTCTACACCTAGACAGCATTCCATAAAGGAGCAGTGGCTCAGCCTCCATTGTGATCAACATCCATTGACATGGGGCATCCATTAAACAGACATCGCTTCCCCGACTCTCGTTGGATAACGGGTTACAATAGTGACCACACACATACATGCTTGGCCAAGAACACAATGCTTTGCATCCAAATACCTCATATTTAAATAATGAACTTGGCCACTTTGCTTCTTATTAAAAATCATCCCAGTAAAATAAATTGTGCGTGTCACACATTTAAATCAAACCATTAAATATGGTACGCTCCCATTACAAAATTCCAAGATTTCATATAGTATATAAAAATTGGCGTAAAAAACCAACACCTGGTATTTTTCTATTTTAAAGCTCATAAAATCGAGTTTTGTAATAATAATCGATAACTACCACCAAGCACTCAATTGCTCATCATAGCACATATAAACAATCAAATTCATTTATAAATTCACTCACAAGAACAAGCATAAAATTCTAAAAAACGACGAATCCATCACTAATTACGCTAATTACGATTAATTAAATAAATTACGATTAAATAAATTGAACCACTTATTAACCTAACCATGTAGGCACATCATCAATCAAGTCAACTTTATTCTCCATCATATAACCATGAACACCAAAACCCTATTTTAAAAAAAAAATCAACTTAGCAACCCCTTTTTTTTGTTCAAACTTCCCAAAATAAATTCGTACGGGGCCACGTATTTGAAATCAACCCACCAAACTTTGCACGCCAAAGTTTGGAACCTCACAGTTTTATTGAGCACATAAAACTTGGTGTCCAAACCCAAAACCATATTTCTTTTCAAATTTTTTGTCCAACCCCTGTTTTTGGAAACAATTTAGAGTAACCCCCTTTCTTTTTGTTCAAAAGTTTTGGAAATAAATTTGTAGGTGCTCCCGTATTCAAAATTAATCCGTTTTGCATGCACCTAGTTTAAAACCTCATTGTTTTGTCAAGCAAATAAGTTTTGGTGTCCGAACCCAACACCTCATTGTTTTTCTAATTAATTGCCCATAAGGCCATCTTTTGCAATAATAATAAACGATCATCATAGAACAACCATGCACATAATGTCACACGTGAGTTCTCAGCATGCCAAACATCAGCCAAATCCCATAATATGCACTTCCCAGCAAGCATGACACCAAGAACAACCACAAGACTACAACCGGCCCTAACCAACAGAAACAGGATCCACTCGCACGTCTACAAGATTAATTCTAGAAACATAACCAAATGAGTTTGGAAAATTCTCAAACATAAATATGTTATAAAGGACACTTAAATGAACACTTTTTATGAAGACACCTTGACCCAGATCTTTCTAGAATAAGAGTAGCAAATCGCTCAAACCGTCACCAAAACTGTGTCCGGGTCCATAAATTATATTTTCCAAAATCAGTTTGGTTTGAGATCCAACACTTGTCCATTTGATCTGAAATTCGACTATGTTAAACTAAAAGATGTGATGAAAAATGTTTGTGAAGGAACTCTTTCGAAAATTGAACCCTAAGAGTTGATAAAAATCCCTTAAACACTGAAAGGTCACTGGTTCCAACGCAAACTGACATTTTGTTTTTCTTGTAACAAACCTGAAATATTAATCTTTTAAATCCATAAACTCTTGAGTAAAATATATGTCATAAATAAAGATTTCTAAAACATTTTTCAAGAAGAAAGTAACCTCAAAATCAAAGCACATTTTGACCCACAAAAATGGGAAACAGCGAGTGTCTAGTAACTTCGATTAATTAAGCTAATCCAGCTTAACACAAATCTAACTAAGCTAATTAACACTCATACAACCCCTAATTAACACTAATATAACCCTCTAAGAGAAATTAACAATCTAATCAAGCATTAGGAAGTTAACTCACCGGATTAGGATGGTAGCGGGTTCACGGCAACGGCAATGCGACGGCGATGAGGACCCAAGACAACCGTGTCTCCAACGGAGCTCAAATGGTGGGAGGTTTTGTGGAAGGCTGGTTGGAATGGCTTGAACAGATGGTGAGGGCTGAGGCGCAAAACTGGTGGCCGAACAGACTAGCTGGAGCCGTGAGGTGGTTGCTGGTCGGCTGGAGCGGGCGGCTGGTGAGGGTGAGGCGGTGAGTTGGGCTGGCGGTCTTGCTACTCGATTGTGGCAGTAGGGTACTCTGGTGGTGGGGCGTGCAGGTGGAGAGGACATTGGAGTGGTGGGCTGTGTTGAGGTCGTGTGAGGTAGATGGTGGCAAAACATAGGGGAAATGGGGAACGGCTACTTGTTGAAGTCGTGTGGCAACTGAAGGGGGAAGAAATGAGGACGTGAGGGAAGTGGAAAAGAAGAAAGAGAAGAGAGGAATGAGTGAAGGTGGGTTCGGCTTAAGCAGGGGGAAACGCACGTGGGGGGGAATTTTGGAGAGAGAGGAGGAAAGAAGGAAGTCAAATTGCTAGCCAATGAGAGGCTTTGCAAAATATCAAGCCACTAATTGCCTTATGCCTCAAAGTCTTCTTACCAACTTAGTCAATTGGCCAACCAATGGCCAATTTGCTCTAATTCTACACAAAACAAACCATTTTGGGGGCTAAATAATTAAATTTCCCTCTTGATCCGAATTTCCATTTCTTTTCTGATTTGTTTGAAATTTCGATTTTTCCACAAAATCCCGAACTCAACGAAAATTCTCTAAAAGATGAGACGACGTCCTAAAAATGAATTGTGACACGCTCAAACGTTTGATTCCCAAAACTGAATTCAATTTCATGGTTAAAATTGACCAAACATAATTTTAGTATGACCTAACCTATCGAGTAGCTTTTAGGGATTTTAGTTCGCTAGACCCGTGGTCAATAATGTTCGATCCACGTCCATCCATCTCCGAATCATAGATGACTCTCAGTTGTCATAAAATCGCGAAGTTTCAATTACATGTCCTGAGTGCACTATTTATATAAAATCGGGTTATAGCCGTTTGACGCGAATATCGCAATTGTGCGGAACCACTCGCAATTCGACTACGTGATTCCATCGAATTGACCTATATCTATTCACTAATTGATTTATAACGGTGTCGTATTGACCCTTGCCGATTTTTATGGTTGAGCGGTCGGTTTCCAATCGAATTCTCTGGTCTGTCGTGTTTTCATCCCTTAACGGCCTCACCTAATAGATTAGTTAACTCGAGAGTGATCAGTTCCGAGTAAATTAACCATAAGCGCGTCAACAAAACAACCATTCCATATATTAGGGGCCAAATTTCGATTACGTGGTGTTGTTAGACCACTTTAACCAAGGGAATTGTCTTGGTACGCAATACTTGCTCTTTGCGATCCATAATGAATTGGTCTCTCCACGTACGACACTTTGTCGTCCAGGTCTAACTCTTCAAAATTCAACATGTGAGTCGGGTCAGGCACATACTTTCTCAACATTGACATGTGGAAGACATCGTGCACTTGCGCCAATCTCGACAGTAGCGCGGAACAATACGCCAAAGTCCTTATTTTCTCCAAAATCTCAAAGGGACCGACGTACCTCAGACTCAACTTCCCCTTTTCTCCGAAACATGATGTACCCCTCATTGGTGACACCTTCAGACAGACGTGCTCACCAACTTGGAACTCCAATGGTCTTCAACGCTTATCAGCATAATCTTTCTGGCGACTCTAAGCGGTCTTCAGTCTGTCTCTGATAACCGCAACTGCATCCACCAACTGCTGGACTAATTTTGTGTCTGTGATCTTCCATTCTCCGACTTCGTCCCAACAAACTGAAATTCTGCACGCTTTGCCATACAACGCTTCAAACAGTGCCATCTAAATACTCTGCTAATAACCGTTGTTGTAGGCGAACTTAACTAGATGAAGATGTTCCTCCCTACTTCCTTTGAAGTCTAACACACAAGCTCTCAGCATGTCTTCAAGGGTTTGAATTGTCCTCTCAAACTGGCCATATATCTGCGGATGATAAGCCGTACTGTACTACAGTTTTGTTCCTAAGACAATCTACAAACTTTTCCAAAAGGCTGTGGTAAACTTCGGGTCTCGATCAAATGTAATCGTCACTGGCACTCCATGCAGACGAACTATCTGACACACGTACCATTCTACATATCTATCCATTGCATAGTCCTTTCATACGGCGATGAAGTGAGCTGACTTCGTCAATCTATCAATCACAACCCAAATGGAATCATTACCCCTTTGACTCCTTGGTAAGCCCATCATAAAGTCCATTGTGATGTGTTCTCACTTCCACTCGGGAATCTCAAGAGGTTGCAAGAGTTGTCCCGGCTTATAGTATTGTGTCTTCACTTGCTGACAATTCAAACACTTGGCGATATCACGCCTTTATACTGGTCCACCAATAGTGTTGACGCAGATTATGATACATCTTCGTACTACTTGGATGAATGTTGTAACTGCTACGATGAGCTTCTGATAAAATCTCCTTCTTAAGCTCTGCATCATCAAGTACACATAATTGTCCATGAAACTTTAGTGTTCCGTCATCATAAATCTAAAAGTCAGGCTTTCTCTTATCTGCATCTTCTTGTAGAATCTTCTAGATCTCCGGATTTGTCAACTGTAGCATCCTGATTCTAATCTTCACTTCTAGTTCAATTCCGAGGGTGGCCATAAGATTTGTGAGGTGTCCTACCTCAAATTTGAAAACCGAATCTTGAGCTCCTTTGAGTAGGATCTATTCCTGAATCACCATCTATGCAATCGAAGACTTCTGACTCAACGCATTCGCAACCTTGTTAGCCTTTCTGAGGTGATACAGAATATCACAATCACAGTCCTTCAAAAGTTTCGTCCAACGACGCTGTCTCATATTCAACTCTTTCTAAGAGAATAAATACTTGTGACTCAGTGGTGTGTAAAGATCTGGAATCTTTCTCCACACAAGTAGTGTCTCCAAATCTTCAAAGTGAATATAATCACTGCGAGTTCTAAGTCATGCGTTGGGTAATTCAACTTATGAGGTCTCAACTGATGGGAAACGTATGCAACGACTCTGTCGTGTTGCATTAATACGCAACACGGTCCTTGAATGACGCATCATTATAGATCTCATATCCTCCAGGACCAAATGGAATTGTCAACATTAGTGTGATAGTCAACTTTTGCTTAAGCTCTTGGAAATTACACTCGCACTTATCCATCCATATAAACTTCTCGTCCTTCTTTAGCAGTCAAGTCAAAGGTGAGGCTATTACTAAAAATCCTTCCACAAACGTCTGTAGTAACCTACCAATCCCAAAAAGCTTTTGATCTCTATCACTGTCATTGATCTTGGCCAGTTGATCACTGCTTCAATCTTGGTCGGGTCCACGGAGATTCCTTCACCTGAAATCACGTGACCTAGGAATGCCACATGAGTTAACCAAAACTCGCACTTACTAAACTTAGCGTACAGTCCATGATTTCGCAGAGTCTGGAGCACTATCCTTAAGTGCCTTTCATGCTCCTCAGAACTTCTTGAGTACACCAGGATATCGTCGATGAAAATGATCACAAACTGATCTAGATACTCCTTGACCACATGATTCATCAGATCCATGAAAGTAGCTGGGGCGTTTGTTAAACCAAATGGCATTATAGTAAACTCATAATGGCCGTATCGCGTATGAAACGCCATCTTCAGTATGTCTTATTTTCTTATCCTTAGCTAATGGTATCCTGTCCTTAGGTCGATCATGGAAAATATTGACGCTCCCTGCAACTAGTCAAACAAGTCGTTGATCCTCGGCAGCGGATACTTGTTCTTGATTCTCACCTGATTGAGTTGACGATAGTCGATGCACAAACGCAACGAACCATCTTTCTTCTTCATGAACAGAACTGGTGCTCCCCAAGGTGATGCATTGGGACGTTTGAATCCCTTATCCAACAACTCCTACATCTGCACCTTCAGTTCTTTCAACTCTGATAACGCCATTCAATAAGGAGCCTTAGAGATTGGCTCCGTCCCGGGGGCCAACTCAATCACGAACTCGATCTCCCTTTCTGGGGGTAGACCAAGTAATTCCTTCGGAAACACATTTGGAAACTCTTGTACTACTGCAATGTCTTCGATCTTCTGCTCATCGATTGTCGTATCCATGACAGTCGCCAAGTAACCTTGACAACCCCGGTGTAACAAACGTGTTGCCTCAAGCAACGAGATTAAGGTAATCGAGGGTCCTTATCAACACCCAACAAACTCAAAACTTCCACATGCTAACGAATTATATTGGAGTACTTCACAATGACAATCCATTACAACAAGATGCTCATTGAGCCAACTCTTTTCATATGTGACATCCAAGTTATACACAAGCAAAATAGTCAAGTACAACTCTAGCCAGTAATTCTCCTTTCTATGACTTCATTATAGCAAACTGAAGTTCTACAAGCTTAATTGTAATTCTGTTGCGCCACTATGATAAAATTATTCCGGAAACACTTTCCTTCCTGATTGGTGCATAGATCAATTCAATCATGTCCCCTTGGTGGTGGCAGTAGCTGTGATCCCATCGGCATGTACGAACAGTCCTTCACCTGGTGGTCGTGCTGGCGACACCCGTAGCAAACTCTTGTCCTAGGAAAACACAAGGCTGATCCATGTTGTCTCCCACAGAAATAGCAGGAACCATTCAAGTTTGGTGCCGACTTTCCCATCCCGCCTTTCCTGCTAGGCGGAATAGAATACCTTCCTCCGGTCATCGGTTTCTTCCCAAACCTATTGCTATCTCTGCTCGAACCAAACCGTGACTCATATGCAGCGGCTTGTTCGTTCAGGTTTCTCTCAATCAACTGTGCCCGTTCATACAAATCGTTGTAGTCGTTCAGATTGAACGATACCAATGGATTCTTTAGCTCCGGTCTAAGGTCATTCCTGAACCTCCTAGCTCTATCTGCCGAATCCTCTATCACTCTGGCGGCATACTGCGACAGCTCTGCAAATTTGGCCTTGTACTAGTCTATTGTCATCAAACCTTGATGAAGGCACTGAAACTCCTCCATCTTTTGTTCCCTTGCACTATCAGAAAAGTACTTGCCGTTAAAAGCTTCGAATACGCCTTCTAGGATCACTCTCCCTCTAGTGGCTCTCCACCAAGTACTTGTATTGCCTTGCAATTGATACACTGCAAGGACAACCTTCTCTTCCTCGATGCACCTAGGCAATGCAAATGCTTTCTCCAAGTCTTGGATCCAGAGGGTTGCAGTCTCGGGATCTCCTACATCGGTGAACCTCGATGGGTTCAACTTTAGAAATTGCTCGACCAGCTTGTCCATTGACCTCTCAGCAATCACATTCCCAGGTGGAACTTCAGTAGGTACAACAATAGTTGCGGCAGCAGCGGCGGCATTGGTGATAGTAGTGGCGACTATGGTAGCGGCGACTGTAGCGATGGCGACGACAGCTTGATTATGGGCCTACTGCCCTACCACGTTCCCTAGCATCTCTAGTGCTTGCACGATCCCCTCAATTATGGGATCGCCAGGGGCTGCTACACCAACACCAACCTACGGTGGTGCTAATTTGTTTGCGCTGGCTTGAGCCGGCACTCTCCCTCAAGCACCGACCCTTGTCGGCATCTTACCTCGAGTGACAGATCCTATCGACCTCTTCCTAGGAGTCCTCTGCTCCTAATCACTCATCTTGTAGACTCTTCACATAACCTACTTTCCAATTCCAACACATAATTAGAAATCTGAGCGACCCATGCAAAACTATCTACCAATCAGCTATCAAACACATGCATCTGCATAAGAAAAAGGTCTTTCCTACTAACTATCCATCATCCATCGTGCCTTATTATTCCATACACTGACAAGCTCCGATACTACTCCGGGTGGGGATGTCACGCCCCGAACCTCGAGCGCGCATGCATCCCTCAGTGGTCAACTAAATTGCAATGTTCCTTGGATGCGTCGCCGACCCTATTGATTCATGCACACGCAGGAGTGAAATAAATAATCCCCAGACAATAATCGACATGGGATAGAAAAGCGGGACAATGAATCTCACAACCACACTTCTACAAACACCTTAGGTTTAAGTCCAAAAGAAAACCCTAGGCCACCTACGCTCCAGACCCTTCAGCCTCGGGCTCCGGATTCTCCACACTAGGTACCTGAAAATGGTAACCCACGATGAGGTGAGAATAAATCTTAGTGAGTTCACGCCCTAAACCCCGATTAGGAAGGAAATATGCCTAGAGGTAGTCTAATCACACATCCTAAAAGACTCACCTCGCCTCAGCACTTTCTTGCACGTCAACACAGTTCATATAACATATATAAGTAGTAATCACACTCAACAATTGGAATGCCTCGCTTCATAACTTAATCAATCACAGGGGTCCCGATTATAAGGCCAAATCATTATGACACGTCCCATTCCGTGCCACACAATTTTATCCTATAATCAGGCATTGTTAAAACACTCATTCATGCATTCCAATTGATTACTGCCCTACAGGCATGGCCTACTCAACGTTCGGCGGTCTTCCGGTGTAACCGGGCATCGTCTCACCCAATCAAGCACAGCAGCATCTACATTTAGATGACATTCCACATAAGAGCATCGGTCCAGCTCCAATGCAACGAGCATTCGTTGTCAGGGGCATTCCACATAGGAGCACCGCCCACCCGACGCACATCGGGTGACGGGTTCTAATAACCATCACACGCACATCCAATCCCAGCCAAGGATATTGTGCTTTGCACTCAATGTCTCAATTTAAATAATGAACTTGACCTATTTTCTTCGTATTAAAAACACTCGGTAAAATAATCATGTGTGGGTAAACGGTCAGATCAAACCAGAAAAAGTGATATTCTTCTTTCTAAAAATCCCACTATTTGATATTGTACTTAAAAATATTTTTGGTGTCAAAACCAACGCCCAGTATTTTCTAATTAAATACCAAAATTTCATAATTTTGAAATAATAACTAAAAATCAACAATCATCACTCAATTGCATAAATTAGCACTCAATTGCATAAACTAATTTCACCACGATGATCAACACAAAATTCTAACAACCGACTATCCTGGTATAATTTCCGAAAAATAATAAATAATTAAATAAATTACAAAATAATTAAATTAAACCACTAATAAATCTATCTAAGCTAATCTAACCACCTAATTTCATTTAACTAACTAAACTAATTAAACTATACTAACTACACTAATCTAAATAACCTAGCTAAATAACCTAACCATCTAGTCTAGGTAACTAATTTATACTAACTAATCTAATTGCAAGAACTAACCTGCACCAATTCCTCATTAACCCACTAATCCACCTTAAGCATAATTAGCACCCTAATTAGAGTTTAAGGCATAAACTGACTGGTTTAGTGCGAAAATCGATTTACGGCGATGGTGGTGCGACGGCGACCCACAACTCAGACCTACGGCGACCCCAAGGGAGGCCAATTGGTGGCTGAAAGTAGCCCTACCAATCTTGGCTAGGGGCTGTTCGGAGGGGCTGAAATGGTGGGGTTAAGGGCCTCGACTTGGGCCGGTTTCAATGGAGGTTACGGGCAGAGCTTACTACGATGTTGGTGGTTCGGTGGGGCTGCTTAGCCACTGGCGTGGAAGCATGAGATGAAGGAGTCCTTCGGTGGGTGGTGGCTGCAGAAGATGTCGCTGGAATGGAGAGGAGAAAAAGGAGCTACAGCGTTGACGATGGGCAATGATGCTAGGGGTTGACCGAGCGTGGAAATGGGCAGAGGATTCTGTTAGTGAATTGCTGTGGTGGCGTGAGGTGGGCGGTTCGCTGGTGGGGTGGGGGAAAAACGAGCGTGAAAGAAAGAAAAATGAAAAGAAGACAAAAGCAGCTGGATTCGGTGAAGCAGGAGGTCTACACGAAGAAGAAGGGGGAGCAACTAGTCTTGGCGTGTGAGAGAACCTGGAGGAGGGAGAGAAAGTCAATAAAAATATCCACATTCATAAATTCTTGGTCCCACAAGTCTTCATGTTATTCCCTTTTATTCCTAAATACTTTCTTGTACAAAAATTCTCACAAATAACTCAATTTGAACAGCAAAATAGCAAATTTCCTCTCTCATCCGAATTTCTTTTCTTTTTCCGAATTCTCCGAATGTGGCATCCCAAAATTCATGATGACCTCTAGTTATATTAAGGTCTATGAATAGGTGATGGAAGTACCATCAAGATGTATTGTAGTCATTTGATCCATAATTTTGCAATGAGATTTGTGGCCAAACTTTTAATGGATAATTATTTGATAGGAAAGAAAATCCTATCATTGGCCATGTGTTTTATAAATTGGAATTTATAGATTTATGATTTCAAGTTTTATGGCCATATGAAATTGTAATTTAGTATTTACATAAGTGGGGATTAAAGGTAAATTATTAAAAAAAAAATGGACTTTTTTTTTTAAGAAAATTTTGGGCCACTTATGTTTGGACTTTAGGCCCAAGAATGTTGAGCCTAAAGTGGGCCAAGAGGCCCGGCCCATGAAGCCCATTGGGCTGTCGACGCATGGAGGGGGGAGGAGGAGCCGCACGGCCACCTCCAAGTGTCTTCAACTAGGGAGACACTTGTCTCCTTCTTAGGGACAAGTGTCCCTCCATGCAAAAAGGGAAGCATGCAAGTATTTAAGCAACCAAAAAGAAGGAGAGAGAGGGAGTGGCTGGTTTTGAGAGAGTGAGAGAGAGAGAGAGGGTTGCGAGAGAGAGGAACCAAGAGAGTGAGGGAGAGGACCGTGCGAAGGACGAGGAGTCGCCCGTCGCCGCCGCACGCCACCCGTTCGTCCGCCGTGTGCCGTCGTTCCCCTTGATCTAGAGGCAAGTTAGGATCCAATTTCTACTCTTGCATGTGTGTGTTGCTTGTATGTTTGTAGAAGTGTCGAATTTTGGGTGAACAGGGGAAGAAACCGAAGCTAAAATGACTTGTTCTTGAGTGTTGTTGCTGTTTTTGCATGAACCGCCTGAGTCAGAATCTTGTGAGAGCTTGCATGCATGTTTTGAGTTCGATTTTGACTTTTATTTCTTCATGAAAGTTGTAGCCAACATCTTAAAATACAACATACTAAACTTTGGTACAAAATGATGAAGATTTAAGGGGTCAAACTCCCATCCTACGGAGACACTAGATCTGGAACTGTTTTGCTGACCTTGTCGTAGATTTGTGGTTGCATGTTGATTTTTATCAAGAATATCTCTTCGACTTCTTCATGAAACTTGTATAGAACATCTTAAATACCAACATACTCAAATTTGAAGTAAAATGAACAAGTATAGCCTAGGGAATCGACCTACTTTTGAAGACGGAAAATCTGGAGACGCGGTACTGGACACCCGAGACTTCATGGACCCATATGGAAGCTGTTATTTGGAAATTTGACTTAGATGCCTTCATGAAAGTTATAGGGGACCTCTTGAAGTAAAACATAACCAAATTTCAGAGAAAACGAAGAAGGATAAGTAGGTAAAAACTCGATATTTCGAACATAGGTACACTGGACGTTTCGGTATGAGGACCAGAAGCTTCGGACGTCTATAGAAAATTATCTAGAACGAATCTGGCCTATATTTCTTCATAAAAAATCTGCTTTGGGGTCTTGACTATTACCTGGTAAAATTTCATAATTTTTGGAGGCCGTTCGGATATTTAAATTGAAATATTGCAAGAACTGTGCAATCTGACTTTATCCGAATTTTGCAAGCTTTAATGTGTGAGCTATATCTTTTTGTGTGAAGTTCTTTTGGGCATGTGTGTTCATGGAGTTGTTACCTTTATGTCTTGCCTATCACATGTTCGGATTTTATAATTTTTGAAGATCATATGGATATTTAATTTATGTGTTTTCCGAAATTGTGCAAGCTGGAATTTGGTAAATTTCAAAAAGACATGATGTATGGATTATTCTAAGTTGTATGTACCCCATGGATTGTGTTGTTATAAGTGATTAGATCTTGCTACATATATGATGATGATTGGAACTACACATAGGAATCAAATGCTGAAAATGATCTTGTTTGCCATCATAACATATGCCATGTTGAAATTGGGCTATAATTGTGAATGTGAACTATGATAAATGAGAAGGCCGTCAGAGGTGTGAGCCGACGATGCCCCGGGAGTGTCGAGATGCCTGGCTAGGGAGTGCCGGATGCCCGGTGGCCTAGTGGCGTAATTCCGGAGGGTCCTCGGGAGTTTCGAGATGCCCGGTGGTATACGGTATGTAATTCCAGAGGGGGGGATCCTGGTGGTATGTCGGTATGTAATTCCGGAAGCCCCAAAGGTTTGTGCCGGGGGGATGCCTCGTGATGCTAGTTGGGATGCGAGATGCCCGGAGGTGTGTGCCGGATGCCCAGTGGCCTTAAATGGCTGAATGTCGGAGGTTCCTCGCGATGCCAGGTGGGGTGCGAGCAATAAATGTGGGACACAAACACTGGTCCCGGGAAAGAGAAATGTGGTGGCCCAAAATGAAAGAATAAAATTGGGAAATTGAAATTGAATTATGTATGGTATGGCAACATGTATGCATGAGTGCATGGATGTATGTGCACCTATGGCATGATGGTACATGCATGACATGACGATGGTGAGTGCATGGATGTATGTGCACCTATGGCATGATGGTACATGCATGACATGACGATGGTGAGTGCATGGATGTATGTGCACCTATGGCATGATGGTACATGCATGACATGACGATGGTGAGTGCATGGATGTATGTGCACCTATGGCATGATGGTACATGTATGATATGATGATGGTGAGTGCATGGATGTATGTGCACCTATGGCATGTTAAATGTATGACATGATGGTGATGATTACATGAGGATGTATGTACATGTGGTATGATGACATATGCATAGCTTCAAGGTAAGTTATGCATGGGTGCATGAATGACATGTGTTATGCTATGATTGTTATGATTGTATTGTGTGATGCATTGAGTGGTTTATTGGATCTTTTACCTGCTGAGTGGCTGTACTCACCCCTTTTTGGGGAATAACATTTCAGACTAGATAAGATACCTCTGCTGCCACTGCCACCGGTAGGTGGATCAAGTGGTTGGGTATGACCGCGAGGAGGAGGATAGCAAAGGAAGGAACTTTTGGACGCCAACACTAATCGATGGACTTTAAGTATACGACTGCTAGAGGAGATGTTGGTCATCTTTTGAAGTATAGCCGAGTATAGAAGACTACGGCATTTTGATGTACCGATGGATGATGTCCATATGGTTTAAGTAAATAAAAGTGTTCGGCTTTTACCTATAAATGTTGAGTAGGTGTGCATCGTTTTCTTAATATAAGGAAGGGAGTTGTTGGTTATGCTTCCATTATATGAACTGCGCAAGGGACCGATCTAAAAGATGTAAACCCCTAGGTTGTATGGACCTGCTGAAATCGAAATGGTGTCAGAGTGACATGTTATTAGGGAAGGTGAAAGGTAAGCGCACTGTGGCGACCCTAACGGATCGGGGGCCGTTTCGGGGGTGCCACATCCGAAATTGAATTTTCCGAAAAATCTAAGACTCGATGGAATTTCCCCAGAAGACGACACGATGCTCTATAAATGAATTCTAACACACTGGAACTTTCAATTCTTGAAACCGGTTCAATTTCATGGTTAATTTCAACCGGACGCGATTTTAGCGTGACCTAACCTACCGGGTAGCTTCTAGGAATTTTTAGCGCATTTGACTCGTGGTCGATTATTTTCGATCTACATTGTGCATCTTCAACTCATTGGCGATTCTCAGTTGTCACAAAAATCTCAAGGTTTTAATTACGGGCACAGGGTACAGAATCGACAGAAAAATCGATCTAGTGTCATTTAACACAAATTTTGCAATTAGGTGGAATCACCCACCATTTAATTACATGCCTTTGTTGAATCGACCTATCTCCGGTCTCTAATTGATTTTAACGGTGTCGTAATGACCCTTGCAGATTAGCATAGTCGAGCAGTCGATTTTTGGTCGAATGCTCAAGTCGGTCGTGTTTATATTCCTTAACGGCTTCACCTGATAGAGTAGTTATCTCGTGAGTAGCCAACTTAGAGAAAAAGACTATAGGCGCGTCGATGAAAGACCCATTTCATTTAATCGAAACAGGGTCAAAAATCAGGATGTCATAGGTGTTATATATATATATATGCTTCCGCATGTGCTTAATGAAAAGATAAAAAGAAACGGGACAGCAACGCGCCTAGGATGTCGCGAAAATAACCCTTGTTGCTTGTGACCCTAGGGATGGAGTTGGGGTCATGACATCAACAATGTTGAAGCACTTGAAAAGGTGCAACAAATATCCTCATAATATAGATAACAAGCAAAAGTTGTTTGTACCTCGTGATGTAAATTTGGCTAGCATGGTAGGGGGAGATATCGATACTAGTGCCAATAGTGGTAATGTCTTAACAACATAAAAATTTGATCAAGACCGATGTAGGTACATGCTTGCTCGAATGATCATCCTCAATGAACAACCATTTTCTATAGTTGAGCGTAATGGGTGTCGTGATTTTATCATTGAGTTACAACCTCTCTTCACACATTTGTCTCGATTTATAGTGGTTAGAGATTGCTTTATGTTATATATGAGTGAAAGAAATTGTTTGAAGACTTACTTCAGTAAGCTTAGATCAAGAATTGCACTCACGACTAATATAGGGACTTCCATTCAAAATCTCAATAATTTATGTCTTACTACCTATTTTATTGATTAAGACTAGAATTGCATAAAAGGATGTGGTGATACATAGTCACAAGGGTAGGGAGACTAGGAAAATAGTTGAAAAATGCATCTACGATTGGGAAAAAAAAAACATTTTTACAATCACAGCAGATAATGCTAGTGCGAATGATGTTGCCATTGATTATCTAAAGGATAAATTTTCAAGAGATGGGTCATTGGTTTTAGCTGGTGAGGCTTTACACATGAGGAGCATTGCACAGATATTAAACTTGATTTTAAAAGATGGCTTGTCTGAGGTACGTGATTCTATTACTCATATCCGAAATGTTGTTAGATATGTGAGGAGTTCTCCCATGAGAACTAAAGTATTCTAATCTCGAATTGAGGCTGAAATGATTACTTGTAAGGGTTCGGTTTGTCTAGATGTTACCACTTGATGAAACTTCACTTATCTCATGTTAGACATGGCCATAAAGTTTAGAAAAGCTTTTGAAAGGATGGTAGAAGATGATTTATCTTTTGAAACCGAGCTTAATAATGATTCTCCAAAAAATGAAGATTGAGAAAATGCCATTATTCTTTCCAAATTTCTGAATTAGTTTTATGATGCCACCACTCAAATGTCATGGAGTTTATATATTACTTCAAATAATTATTTTGAGGAGATAGCTTTTTTGTATAAATATTTAAAAGATGCAAGTAATACTATGGATCATAAGCTTTGAATTATGAGTACGAAGATGAAGGAGAAGTTTGATAAATATTATGGGAGTTTGGATAAAATAAATATGATGGTTTTGATTGCAGTGGTGTTAGATCCTACAAAAAAGTTGTATTATGTGAAGTATTGTTATGAGCAAATTTATAATGATGAAGCAAAAATTGATGAGATGCGTGATAAGGTAAAGTACATGTTGGAGTATTTGTTTGCATTTTATGAGCAATCTTTTATTGATCATGATAACTAATATTTGGGTGGTCAAACTATGACTACCAGAAGTAGCAGTGCTTCCAATACTGCCAGAAATAATGGAAACGATAAGATTAACATCAAAGCTTGGTGAAAAAACTTTTTCCATTAAAAGAAAAGAGGGCGTGATGATAACAAATCAGAGCTTGAACAGTATCTTGAAGAGGATTCTGAAGATATTCTTGATTTTGACATTTTGATGTGGTGGAAGAGTATTGGTTCGAAGTATAAAATTCTATCCTTGATAGCTCGGGATGTTTTATCTATTCTTATAACTACTATTACTTCGTAGTCGGCTTTTAGTACTTTGGGCTAGGTTCTTGATGGTTCTAGAAGTTCTTTGACTCCTAGAGTGGTGAAAGCTTTAATTTGTACTCAAGACTGGTTGAAAGCTGCTCCTGTGCCTATTAATGTTGAAAAATGCCTTGAGAATGTCAAAAAGTTTGAATTGGGTAAACTTAAATCATGCATATTTCTTTTTACTTATTAATTCTTTTGTATATCTAATGAATGAATTCTTTTATATATATATGGATTGTCTTACTGAGGAGGTTACCATCAGTAAATAGAGTTTGCACATTGAAGTTGAATGACCATAACTGGTAAGATGTTCCATCAATGGCACTAATAGTAATTTCAATTTTTAAATTTTGTTAAGTATTAATTATGTGTGTTGTTTGTTTTGTTTTTAGGTGTTCACAAGTTGAAGCGATCATCTAAGAGTTAACAAGAAGTGAATTTGTATATTCACGGTTTATCTTAAGTATTTTGAACTTCTTGTGGTTTAATTATATTTCACCAATAATTTTCAGTTGCACTTTGCTTTTTAGTATGTGTAAAATGGAAGAAGTTTTCGAAGAGTAGTATTACAATTGCTATGATGATTTGCTTGTCAAGTGGTATGAAGTTTCATTATTGGTTGAATAGACTTTGCATGATTAAATGCAAGAACTGTTTTTGCATATAGTGTTACATGTATTATTGATAGATGATTATAGGAGCAAATGCCTAGAAAACATTTTTTGGCGTAGAATTCGTTTCTCTTAAATTTATTATCTCATCCCATTTCCCGGACGGAAGAATGAGTCAATGACAAATCAAAAGTAAGAAAATTATAGTATGCTTTAGCGATGGAAACACTTCATCTCTAGTAGCAATCCTGATCGTTTTTATAGTTTGTTGTTTTAAGTAAGTGTGAAATTTCTATAGTTACCTTATCTTAAATTTATATCAAATATGTATTTGTGCTTATAGTTTGGTTGCTCAATGCCGTATTAATGATTGATATGTAATTAAATTAATAGGTTTGTTCTTTTGGAAAATACAATAAATGAAATAAAAATATTATCATCTAGTCTCGAGTTGACTTTGGAATTTGATTGAACCCATATAGTCGGTCCGATTCTCGTTCTTAAGCTCAATCGGGTGGGTTTTCAGTTTCGAAAGTTAGGGACTAATGTGCGGGTTGGCTTTTGAATTAGATGCTGAACCAGCATTAAATGAAGAACACATTTCCTTAACATGGACAAACGGAAGACACCGGTGCGCTAGACGGCTTCAGCGGTAATGCGAGTCTTTCGTAATCGGTACCTAGCCTAAAAATTCGGTGGACGAGAGTCGGAATGACGTGGAACCTGCGGCGTTAAATGAAGAACGCCTTTTGTTTATTAATTGACGTGACTTCAGCTCCATCTACGTGGCTTTCTCCCCTCCCCTTCTTTTTGTCTTTGTTAATAATTGAAGAGAGAGGATGGCCCTGTGCAAGAACGGCTATAGTTTTCTTCCCCTCATTCGTGCATGCACATGCATGTGCATAGAGGCGCATAAATTTGGTGGACGTCGGTGCTGATTGTGGACACCTGTGCTGCCGTTTAATGAGTTCGTATTTCTGTCTCGTTTCTCCTATAAAAGAAGGACCGCAAAAGACGACCGAGGTAGAGCAAGAAGAGAGAAGACTCGTGAGCCTTCCCGGAGACAAGGTAGAAGCTCTCGACAGGGGGAGATTTTCTTGTTGTGAGTACACGTATAGTGATTTAGCCAGTTAAATTTTTATGAGTAGAATTTATTTAATTCCTTGAGTGAGGTTTTATTGGAAATTATGAGAAGCTAGACACTGTGTGAGTTATTAGGCGTAATTAGGAGTTAGAAATATCAAGAGGGTATTTGAGTACTTGAGTAATTGCAATCTCTATTGTATCGCTTGTTTTAATAGTGGGATTCTATATTATTCTCTTTGTGAATGTAGGTTTTGATATTCTAATTGAATCACATAAATTTCGTGTCCGATTTCCCCTCCTTTTTTCTAATTATTTTTAACCAATTCGCTTCGCTATCTTACTTCGCAGCAAATAGCGTCCGCATTCCTTTCTCAAGAAACCCAGTCATTCAAGAAGCAGAGCATTGCAACTGCAAGCAGCCAAAACCCAAACGCGTACAGAAGGAGAGAGAGAGAGAATAGAAGCATGAGTGCATGTACGAGCCAAGCAATCACGACGCCCAGTGAAGATGAAGAGTTCTTGTTCGCCATGGAAATGAATGCTTTGATAGCACTCCCCTTGGTCTTGAAGGCCACCATCGAACTGGGGATCCTCGAAATACTGGCCGAGTGTGGGCCTATGGCTCCACTTTCGCCTGCTCAGATTGCCTCCCGTCTCTCCGCAAAGAACCCGGAAGCCCCCGTAACCCTTGACCGGATCCTCCGGTTACTCGCCAGCTACTCCATCCTCTCTTGCACTCTCGCCCAAGACACAGAAGGCAACCCCCTGAGGCTTTACGGTTTGGGACCCAAAAGCAAACACTTCGTCAGAGCCCATGGCACTACCACTTTTGCTGCCCCCTTGATGCTTATGCTTACCGACAATATCGTCACTTCTAGCTGGTTTTGCTTCTTCCTTCCTTTCTTTCTGCTGTGTTGAATTGGCCATGTCCTCCATCACATGCGCCGTAAGTATATCTTGATTATACCGTGCATGACTTACAGGTACTGCTTAAAAGAAGAGATTATGGAAGGAGGAGACTCCTTCAAACTTGCCAATGGACTGCATGTTTTTGAGTACACTAACAAAGACAGGAAATTTAATGAGATATTCAACAACGCAATGCAAGGCCCGACAAACATGTACATGAGTAAAATTGTGGAATCTTATCAAGGCTTCAACAACGTCAAGACGGTGGTTGATGTAGGTGGTGGCATGGGTGCAAGCCTTAGGATTTTGCTATCCAAGTACCCCCACATTCATGGCATAAACTTTGATCTACCTCATGTGGTCAAAGAGGCTCCTCCTTATCCTGGTAAAGTTTATTTATTTTTCCCCTTCTGCTCCATCTTCTTTTCTAAAAAATATCTCTCATAGGGATGAACTTTATTAAGGAAAGTTCGATTACGTTGCTAAGTTATTCATATCATACCCTTAACAAAATTGTTCGACTGAGTCATCACAAATCGAACACGAATCATACTGTACAAAATCGGCTTCCATATAGAGACAGAGAATGAACTCTTTGGATAAAGCTGAGGTGTTTGAGGATGGATTGAATCACTTATCTTTTTATGACAGGCATAGAACATGTGGGAGGGGACATGACAAACTACATTCCTAAAGCGGACGTCATTATGATGAAGGTTATTCCTGTGTTCAAAATTTCCTTATTAGACACTATCAAGTTCTTCGCATGATAATATGATTATTTCCATATATTGCGGTTTGCTCGGTTTAATAATGGCTACACAGCTCGTGTAACCCTTACCTACACATCCCTTATTCATCACTACTGCAATGGATGGTTAATTAATTGCTAAAAATAAAACTACTCATATCAATAACGTTATAAGTGGAATGTGTAAAGAAATGTTAAACAACCTGGATGCTTAATATGTATCCAAAATTAACTGATCACCGGTCGTTTTGTAGTGGATAATTCACGGTGCAGATGACGAGTTATGCGTCAAGCTACTCAAAAACTGCTGGGAGGCATTGCCAGAGAAGGGCAAGGTCGTGATCGTGGACGCTGTCCTTCCAGAGTATCCCGAAACAGATATCATCACGAGGAACGCCCTCCTAGCGGACATGTCCGTGCTGAATATCACTCCCAGCGGAAAGGATCGGACAGAGAGAGAATTTGAGGTCCTGGCACGTGCATCCGGCTTCGATGCTCCTAAACTTGTGTGTCGAGCTTACAACATGTGGGTAGTCGAGTTACACAAAAGGATGTGATATCTTCTCATCATAAGCATGTATTGAGCTTTCCCTAGGGAATTCTCTGTATGTTCGTGTTGGGTTTGGACACTTGAGCCAGACCCTTAACCTTGTGTGCCATCGTAAGGAATAAATTAGTGCTGATGGAAGAATAATTTCATGCTTTACCTGAACGGTCTCCAATGTCCTATAATCATTCTTTTTTGGGAAAATTCAAAAGTCCATTTCACCCTTATATACGAAATGTCGTGCAAAAAACCATTAATTATCTTTAAAGGGGGCAAGTACCCAAAAAATAAAAAGCCCAATGACATCCTTTCACATCAAGAACAATTCTATTGACTTTTTCGAAAGTCTTAAAAAAGCACAGTTTTCGGCGTCTGTCAAATTGCAGCGAGTCCGTCAAAACATGGGGAGCTCACCTAACACAAAATATGGGTTGAATTGAGTCCGTCAAATAAAGTCCGATAACATGGGTTTGGATAGATTTCAAGTTCAATCCATATAAAAATTATGGGAATTGATCAAGTAACGGCACCGTCACTCTTTCAATGGTGACAGTGGCATGTGCAACGCTAATTCTTTTACTTATTTCTTCAGAAAATTTGAAAAATAATTTGTCACTTGAGACTTGCTCCACTTCCACCCTTATTTTGTCACTTGTAATTTGATTTTTCTTTTTGTTTGTCTGACATCAAAATAAAGAGAGATCAATTAATTTATTTTCAAACTTAGAGAAATTTGAAAGTTCGCAAATCAAAATATTATATCGCTTGATATTTAATTTTCATCTTACATGAGTTTTCTTAAGTATATCATTTATATCATTTCTTTTTTTTTACCAATGTCTACCATTGAAAAAGAATAGCTCAATTACCCCCATGATTTTCTTCTCCCTTCAAGAACTTCATCCATTTGTTTCTTTAAATATGAAACTAGCCATCTTCATCAACAACTAAAATGGGTGGCCAGTATTGCACCAGTACTCATTGGAAGTAACAATACTGTCATACTAGCAGTGCCTTAAAATTATTAATAAGTCTCCACAAATTCTAACACTTACCAAAATATTTAATCTCCCCACAACAAACACCATCGGTCATGCCAGCCACCATAGTCGTAGGTGCAATGGGCGCAGTTTTATATGATCCACCAAGGGACGGATCCTCGATCTTAATAGATCATAACTGCTCATATTTATTTGTAACCCCTATATAAACTGTCGTAACACAAAAAACTTAAGTATGAACAAGATTTACTCTTTTTTTCCTCCAGCAGTCATAGGGCGACTAGAGATCCGTTACTCAAGGGCCCTCGAATTTATTATTTGGGATGTTTTGAGAATATTGTATTTTCGTGTGCTGGATCAAAATAGGTTAATGGTTGGGATGTGGTTTGATTGGTTGATTCAATGTAGGCTTGTAACAAAAGTAATGGTTATATAAAAAATGAAGCTTCTAGAAAATAGGAGGAATCAATCTACTAGAGCACATCTCCTCTTACTTGTCCTAAACCTTAAACCTTAAACCTTAAACCTTAAAATCCTAAACTCTAAACCCCATTGCCTCCCTTCAATAAAAAAAAAGGAGAGGCCTTGTGTGATTCATTTTGCTGATTTTTGTTCAAGATAGAATTCCAAAAAAATAGACCAATCCATACTTTGAACTAATAACTATAGAACATAATAAGAGCGTTGTCTAATTCAATTCATCATCATGAATAGCCTATGTAGCTTTCGGTAACTCTTCTAGCCATGCATTCTTTGGAAGCTTTGAATTCTTTCCAATCTTAGGCCTTGACTCACCCACCATGGATGAACCTTAAAGAAGAACCTTTAGGTTTCCGGGACATTGAATTCTCATCATGGTTGTGGTAATATCTGTTCCTCTTCAAATTTTTTACGAAATGAAAAAATCAAAAGCCCTGCCATCAAAATCTCTGCCGTCCCTATTCAATCATGGAAGCGCAAATGCCTTAAGTGTCCCCTCTAGTCAAGAGTTGAGCCTACCAATCACTAATCAATATATTTTTCTCTCATGTGTTTCATCATTTATGGTTTGATATTCTTGTACTACAGGAACCACACCAATCCATCCCGGTTATAGCCTAGCCTTACTCTGCTTACACATGAGCTCCCATTCTAGATTGTATTGGCAAAATTGATAGGGAATTGGCTTCAAGTGTACATAGGGTCAAATATGCAAGGAATGCAAAGACACAGACCCCTTCCCTTCTCTTTTAGATGAATGGATCGGTTTCAGGATCATTGGGTCTTTTACTATCATAAGGATGTGCCATTACTCAAAAAGTACTTCTAGGTAATTGCCCCACATATTCTATAACTATTTGTGTGAAAAAGAAATCATGTGACAAAGGGGATTCTTATTTGTACATGTGGTTTAGAGTTTCGCATCTTGTGCTCACTGGCATGTATGGATCCCCCGACTCTAATTGCTTTTCCCCTCTTCATATTTTTCAAATTTTTTTTTTAAAAATCTTGGATCTTGTTTGCAAAGGTGAACCATCAGGAGGAAAGTTAATGAATTATTAAGCTCAGAGACTTAGTGCGAACTCTCCCAAGCCCAAACCAACCGCAACTTTGAGATTTTAATTTGTTCTATTAAACATGCAAATCATTTTATTACTATAAGTTATTAATAAGTTGATTAGATACCTAAGTAAAGTGTGGAGAGCATTTCACTTCTGCAAACTAGAGATTCATGAATATGGAGACTTGATTGCATTAGATAAATTTAACGCCCTTTCAATGCCTCTTCTCTTTATTTCAAAAAATATTTGTACTTTGCAAGTAGTCTTAGTCAATTTTAAGTTAAGCCACTAATATGTAAATGGTGGTCATGCGAGTGCAAAAATAAGAATTTAATAATCAATAATTAAAGCAGTAAATAAATTGCTAGAGATCAGGAAAGAACATAAATATCTCAAGCAAGCGAAAGCAAAAACTCCATTAACTCCAACACGCTAAGTGTTCTGCAAAATGTTAACAAAACAATATATGCATGGCCTGAACATAATTTGTAAATGCAATAATGATCATTTCTTTTTGGATTTTTCTTGTTTAACAAAAGATTAAACTATATGCAATGCAACCTATATGTAATTTTAATGACGTGAAAAAGGATTACATGAATTAACCCTATTATTTAACCATGTGAAAGATTTTTGTGTTTTCTTTAAAAGACTAAACTCTAGAACCCTAGAAATGACTTAATGACTTTTATTTAAAAAAGTAGTGACCTAATGATGAAGTGATAATTTTTATATTTTCTTTTACGATAGTTAAATGATATGCAATACATAAGATGCATGAAATGTGATTATCAATGATGTGATTCTATTAACACATTAGCATTAAATTAAATGAGTCACTAATTGACATGTGACTTATAGAAATAAACGTGCTAGTATGTCAATTGAATCATAATGCAATCCGAATATTCTATTTTATATGTAAGGATTGTTGTGAATATAGACAAGCGAATCGGATAAAATTAGGCAGAAGGAAGGAAAGGAAATGGGATATCGGATTTATGTAATTCGGTCCAAATATCGGTACTTACATCCATAGAAAGAGCAATACATAATTCCACTATAAAAACGAGCAATATGCCGGAGATTATAATCACTCAGGCATCCAAATACTCATTCAGTGTTTCCCCGCCCCCCAAATCACCAAATAAGTCACATAGTGTTCAGCTCCTTACAATTTCTAGTGAAATCTCACTCAAGGAATTACGCAAATTCTACTCACATGAATTTATCCGGCTAAATCACTCAGGTGTAATTACAACAATACGCAACCCTCTCGGCCACCAAAGAACTTGGTGCACTCTGTTCTCTCTAGCCACCAAGGACTTGGCGCACCCTCTGCCACTAAAGGAACTTGGCGCATTCTCAACCACCTGGGCACAATTCTTGTCCTACATCGGTCACTCTTTTATAATAAAGAAGAGAGAGTCTTCATCATTCAATGGCCATGACCATTGAATAATCGGTATTGCAGTTCATGATGTTCACATGAGAAAGAGACATCTTGTATGTTGACCTCTCTTCTCAAGTTCAGAAAGTCCACCTTGTATTTTTTAAGATTGGCTCCATGCAACTTCCATTTTCATTCCTCTTTCGGCTGAGGTTTCCATATGCTTCTTTACGAGAATTCCTTCATTTAATATACAAATAGAGGAATTTCCATAGTTGCTGCTTGAGCAAATCTCTCGACTCGAATTACAGCTCCACATAGAGCCAAGGAAAGAGAGTCAATAAAACACGTAGGTTTTCTCTACTGCTTTTCTACACATGCAAAGAGACAAATAAGTGCAATCTTCTTCTTCTCACAATTGTGGCTAAACATAAGTGCAATCAATAAACTCTCGAACAGATGCATCTAATGTCTTCGGGGCAAAACATGTTAGTGTCTCATGTTGAAATTCATATAGGCTATCATGCTTGATTCCTCTCATTATCACGAGGGCACCTCAAACATTCTTCACAACTCCACCTTCTGAAAACACTTGTAATCAGCTAAGTCTAGGGCACCCAAGGAAATTAAGTTCTTTTTCAATTCTGGAACGTGTCTTACTCCAATCAATGTCCTCACAATAACATCATGCATTTTAATTTTAACATCACCAACACTCACAACATCACATTTAGCGTTGTTCCCGAACCAGACTTTATCACTACCCGTGCACTGATAAGTGATAAACCAATTCTTGTTTGGTGTAGAATGAAATAAACAACCAAAATCCATTATCCATTCGTCAAATGACGAATCCTCAGTGACAGACAAGACACAATTGACATAATTAGAATTATTCTCAACATCATTTATAGACTCAACACTAATTTCCTTACGTTTTTTTTTTATTTTTCAGCTTAAAACAGTCTCTTCTACAATACCCACTCCTACCACAATTCAAATAGACAACACCACCAATCGTAGATTGATCACGTCTGTTCATGTTTATACTACTTATGCTAACACATGTACTAATTCTTTCTCTTCTTTCACCTACTAAAGTAGTATGTACAAGTTCACCAGATTGTTTCCTACGAATGTCTTCACTTAAAATCAAATCACATACCTCATCAATTGTTGAGCTTCTTGACCCAGAGGAATTACTAAAAGTAGTAATAGTAGTATCCCAATTATCAGGGAATGAAGATAATAAAATCAAAGCACGAACTTCATCTTCAAAATTGATCTCAACCAAACTCAATCGGTTAGCAACCTCATTGAATTCATTGATATGCTCAACTACTAACGTACCTTCACCCATTTTTAAGTGAAACAGACATCACCACAAATAGACCTTATTGATTGTAGAGGGTTTCTCATACATACTTGACAAAGCTTTCATTAGTCTCGCAGTGTTTTTCTCCTTCACGATGTTAAGCGCGACATTATGAGCCAACGTCAACCAACTAACACTCATCGCTTGTCTATCCAGCAATTCCCACTAGGCATCTTTCATTGAGTCTAGTTTCTCCCTTAACAAATCAGTCGATTCTCACCTTTCTTTCTTCCATCATTACCAATAAGCTTCACATCAACCAACTCTAGCTCGAATAAAATTAGGAAGAAAGAATGAAAGGAAATCGAACATTGGATTTATTTAGTTTAATCCGAATATCGATATCTACATCCACGAGGAGAGCAATACGGAATTCCATTATAGAAATGAGTGATACACTGGGATTAAAATCACTCGAGCATCTAAACACTCACTCAGTGTTTCCCAACCCCCAATTATGCTAAATAACTCATAGTATTTAGCTCTCACAATTCCTAGTGAAATCTCACTCGAGGAATTACACAAATTCTACTCACAAGAATTTATCTCACTAAATCACTCAAATGTAATTACAACAATACTCAATCCTCTTGGCCACCAAAGAACTTGGCGCATTCTCCTCTCTAGCCACCAAGGACTTGGCACACTCTCAGCCATCAAAGGAACTTGGTGCTCTCTCGACCACCTTGGTGCAATTCTAATCCCACGTATCTCGCACTCTTTTATAATGCAGAAAGAGAGAGTCTTCATCATTCAATGAACATGACCATTGAATAACCATCATTGCACTTCATGATGTTCACATAGGAAAGAGACATCTTGTACGTTGGCTTCTCTTCTCAAGTTTAGAAAGTCCACATTGCATTTATTAAGATGGACTTCATGCAACTACTTTTTCATTCCACCATCGGCTAAGGCTTCCGCATGCTTCTTCAAGCGGATTCCTTCATTTAGTATACAAACAGAGGAATTTTGATAGTTGTTACTTGAGCAAATCTCTCCATTGACTCCGATTATAGCTCCACATAAAGTGAAGGAAAGAGAGTCAATAAAACACATGTTTTCTCTACTACTTTTCTACACATGCAGAGAGATAAATGCAAAATGAAATCCATACACAATCTTCTTCTCACAATTGCGGCTAAACATAAATACAATCATGTGTTGTTGGACCAAAGAAGAAGTCCCACAAAATCACAAGGTCGAGTTTTGTCCAAATTCAAACTCGAGACATATTTTAACATGACCAAACTACTCGAGAGGAGCCGAAGGTGCTACCATCTATGGATCTTGCCAAATGGTTGCTGGATAGGAAAGTACGACTAAAAATCTCGAACCGAAAAAACCATCACGCTTATATACATATATAACAACTGAGTCATATATATACAAAACAAACTAACAAGTCAGTTTCTACTCAAAGCTAGTTCAACAAACAGGGGTGGGGTTTCAATCCTCCTCTGGATCCTCCTTTAGGTCCTCCTCCGGGTCCTCCTCCTCAACGATCTCTCCTTCCTCCTCGCTCCAGCTGGAGCCCACGGCTAAGTACAACGGAGAGTCAGAATTGCCCCCGAGCTTGGGATCCTTCGCATCTACCAATGATCCACCCTTCGGATCCGTTGTACCCTTCCCGAACGCAACCTCCAAGACGTACAGAGGTACATCAGATTCTGGCATAGGGCCCACCCTTCGTTGTGGCATCCTAGAATTTAAGGGCATGTCCTAAGGTGCCCTAGAGCTTTTTAAATAGGTAATGAATTTACCTATTTGGTTGTGTTTTAATTTTAGTTCTCTCTTAAGGCCTTGTGCCTTGTGCCTTGTTTGTTTTTAATTTAAATTGAGCTATAAGATAATTATTAAAGATAAGATTTTATGTTGCCATGCTTGTTATAGATTGTTTATTATAGATTTAATATTATAGAATTTTAATTAGGTAAAATTAATTGTTAGTTTTAAGTTTAATTTAGAAAAGGGAGTGGATTGGGCCTTAGGCCCAATAGCATGGACTTAGGCCCATGGTTGGAGGGCCTAAGGGTGGGCCGTGTGGGCCAAGCCCATAAGGCCCAATGGGCTTTGTGTGGTCGTGCGAAGGAAGGAGGGAGAGGGTTTGCATGCCCCTCCCCAAGTGTCCTAGTGTGTATGCCACTTGGCATACATGCTTAGGGTCTTCCTTGTGATGATTAGGGAAGAGAAGAGAAAAGAGAAGGGAGAGAGAGAAGGGGTGCCGTGCGAGAGAAAGGAAAGAGAGGGAGAGAAAGAGAGAAAGAGAGGAAGAGAGAAAGGAGAAGAAGGAGGGAGGGCGTCGCGCGAGAGGAGAGGGAGAGAGAACCGCCGTCCGCCGCCGCACGCCGCCGTCCGCCGCCGTTCCCGTGGGTTTTTCTTGGCTAGAGGCAAGTTAGGATCCATCTCCTTTCCTTGCTTGTGTGTTTGCATGTTGGATTCTTGGTAGTTTAAAGCTACGAAAATGGAGTGAGAATGCTTGGATGTTGAGAATGCATGCTGTTTTCGCATGAACCAGTGAAGTCAGAAACTTGTGAGGGCTTGCATGTGTGTTTGGAGTTCGATTTTGGTTTGGATTTCTTCATGAAATTTGTAGCTAACATCTCGAACTATAACATACTGAAATTTCGTGAAAAATGATGGAGATTTGAGGGGTCTAAACCTCATATTTCGGAGACCCTAGATCTGGAACTGTTTTTCTGACCTTGAGGTGAGTTCGTGGTTTGCATGTTGGTTTTTACTAAGAATATCTCTTCGACTTCTTCATGAAACTTGTAGAGAACATCTTAAGGATGAACATACTCAAATTTGAAGCAAAAATAACAAGTTTAGGCTAGGTAACCAACCTGACCTTGAAGATGATGAAACTGGAGTTGCGAGGTGGGTTACCAGAGACTTTGTGGGACCATTTGAAGGTCTTCTTTTGGTAGTTTGTCTTAAGTCTCTTCACGAAAGTTGTAGAGGATCCTTAGGAGTATAACATATCCAAAAATCAGAGAGAACGAAGAAATGTAAGTAGGTCAAATCTGCATATTTCGGATATAGTGTTCTGTGTATTTCGGTGACTTAACCAGGAGCTTCGTGAGTCTGTAGAAAATTATCTAAAACGAATTTGACTTAGTTTCCTTCATCCTGGTAAAATTTTATAATTTTCTGAGGTCATATTGGTATTTTAATTGACTTACCAAGAAAATTGTGCGTTCTGCCCTTATCCGAAAACGTGCATAGAAATGGTGGAAAAGTGGTTTACTATGTGGAAATTGTTTTGCCATGCGTTTTCTGCATATTTTTCCATTCTATTATATTTGGATATTAAATGCCTAAATTTCATGATTTTAGGATTTATGTGATTATTTAATTAATTTCAATTTGGAATAAATTGGATTTTTATAATTCAAAATGCATGTGGTAAGTAAAAATCCCACAAGGATTTAATCTATATTAGCAATTGCACCTATTGCATGTATGTGTAGATGCTTAATTTATGCATGCACAAGTACTAAGGTAATCATGTTTTGTCATGACATCATGTGCATGATAAATTGAAAAGTAATTGGCAATGTGATCTATGGTAATGGTTGGAGGGGGGAAGCGTTGGCCGGAATGTATAGAGAGATACATGGTCGGATACCCTGGGAGTGTCAGGATGCCTGGAATGAGATGGGTGCCGGAAGCCTCGGAGGTCTTTGCCCGAGGGGATACCTCGTGATGCCAGTTGGGATGCGAGATGCCTGGAGCGTTGGGGGTGCCGGATGTCCGGTGGCCATGGTTGGCATAATTCCGGAGGTTTTTCTCGTGAGACCCGAGTGAGGGTGCGAGTGTATAATATGGGATGGATGATCCCGAGGAAGGAAGATGTGATGATCAATTGGGATTTTAAAGTGATAATGACATGCATGTATGGCATGATATGACATGACGATGACATGCATATGTGGCATGATATTATGATAAGGACATGCATGTATGATATGATATAGTGATGATGTATATACATGATATGACATGGTGATGACATGTGTATGCATGATATGACATGGTGATGACATGTGTATACATGATATGACATGAAAATACGATGATATGTATGAATTATATGATATGATGATGTATGTTGGCATGTGCCTGGCTTTGAGGTAAGTATATTGGATTGCATGTGTGGCATGTATGATGTAATTGTTTAAATGCATTGATTGGTGTTTGGATTCCTTTACTTGTTGAGTGGTTGTACTCACCCCTTCGGGGACCTAACATTTCAGATTAGTGCGATGCCTCTCCCTGTTGTTACACGGGGAGTGTTCTACGGCCTACCATCTGATGTGGAGGTCGAAGTGACCGAGATAGACTGTCCCACTCTGCCGGGACTGACCTTTTTGCGTGTTCGCGCGATCGTATCGTATGACGTGGGCTTATCTGGAGGCCCAGTCATCCAGGAGTACATCTCTGTCCACATCCGCCGCAACGGTGTGATGATGGGGATGCTGCCACCTCCACCGCCCGACGCACCGGGTTGGGTGTGACGGCCTGCACACGTGGAGTGGGGGTTAGCAACTTTTTGGATGGCCGCCACTAGTAAATCGAAGGGAGATCATTACACGTCGCATTTTGGGGTCGTGTGTCTCTTTTTGAGGAGTGAAGGCCGAGCATAGATGAGTCTTGGCCTATCCTTTTTGTACCGACCTGTGTAGCCCTTCGTAATTATAAGAGTAAATAAAAGTGGTTCGGCTTCGTGCTTTCATTAAATCAAAGATAGTCGGTGTGTATTGTGTTGGCGTGAGGGAAGCGAAGTGTTGGTGAGAATTGCCTCTTAATTTCCGCTGAGCTGCGCAAAATCCTTAAAACCTTTTTAAAGGAAAAGAAAAGAAAAATTTTACGCCTAAGCTTGGGCTTGTATTTTCAAATTCTTTCTTCTATCGCGTAGTAGAAATATTTCTGTGGCGACCCTAGCGGGTGTTGGGGGTGCCACATTCGTCCATCACTGTAATGGCGATACCACGCCCGGTATTCATGGGGCACCTTATGGGGTAGGCCCGCATCAACCCGGACGGTGGATTTCACCAGTGCATATTCCAATCCTTCAGGGTGGTGGTGTATCGGAATGTGATAACCTATTTCTGTGAACTTCTTGGGCTGACCAAACTACTCGAGAGGAGCTAAAGGTGCTACCATCTATGGACCTGAAATGTTATCCCACAACGGGGTTAGACGACATCTCAGCGAGTTCCACCCCCTAAGACCCGACTAGGAAGCAATACGCCCTAAGGGCTACCTAAGCACAACACGGGTTAGAGGACTTACCTTGGCCTTAGTTCCTTCATGTCAGACAGTATAATTCAACAATTATACGCTCAGATTGAATCATTGATCAATCGACTGGGTCAATTACAGGTCATCACGACCTTTTTTTGGTCAGCCCATTCAATACTATCTAATAAGTCCAATCATATTAGAACTGCTCACTCCAAGCTGATAATAGAAAGTATCTCTTAGTGGCTAGTTGGCTGATTAATGTAATACCAAAAGTAACCTTGCCCTGTATACACTAGTATTATTTAGCTACTGACTAAAGGGTATTAATCTACACTTCACTTTCCCTCTTTATGGTATCTTGCCAAATGGTAGCTGGATTCTCTAGTTGCAAAAGATGTGGCATAGGATAAAAGAATCGTTCAAGAGAAATTTAGAATTGTCATAACTGGTCTGTACATAAGATATTAAACTTGGTAATAAGAGATGTTTATATGGAAATTCTTATACCAATGCAAAAAAGGAAAGATATAAAAGGTAATATTGCAATTCTTATCCCAGAGTATAAAGAAATTCTAATTAAAGATAATATGGTTATGGCATGTTGGTCTCATCTAATATCCTCTATACTTCATCCTTAAATAGCTGAATGATGTTCAAATTGGAGCATAGATATCCTAAAATGATGAAGTCATCAGCGATATTCATATTTATTTGCTCTTTATTGCTAACTAGTTGTGCAGGAACTATTTTTCTCAGAAAGACTCGTGTTGTGATCTATAACAATTTACCAACTGGAACTACTCTATCAGCTCATTGCAAATCCAAGGACAATGATCTAGGGATCCACAATATAACGCCCAGCTGGGATTTCTCATTTGTACCCAATGTGTTTGGGAAAACATTGTTCTTTTGTAGTTTTACATGGCCGAATCAATTTCAAAGGTTTGACATATATGTGCAAAAGAGGGATGAAAAGCATTGCACACTGTGTGCTTGGACAATCTGGCCTACTGGTCCTTGTAGGTTCAATGAAACAACCTCAGAGTATAATGTTTGTTTTCCATGGAATCCTCCTACACAATTGGAGAGGAAACCTCTTATGTGAACGTATGAGAGAGAGAGAGATGATATTGTGACATGATCCGTAATAGTTTAGACGGAATAATAATCATCTTGGCTATCTTTTAATTATATGCATATCTATACCCACATATGTGAGAGTTCCTTCTAATATCCTCATCATTTTGATTCCTATTGGCATATCTTTTCTCGTCGTTTTGTGCCATTCTATTTGTCACGTCCCGACCCTCAAGCACGCGCCCATCCCTCACTGGTTGATTAAATAGCGACGTCCCAAGACGCATTGCCGACCCATTCATTTTAATATGCATACAGAAGCATATAAGAAATCTCCAGACAATAAAACAATGGGATAGGAAAGTATGACTAAAAATCTCGAACCGGAAAAACCATCATGCTTATATACATACATAACAACTGAGTCGTATATATATATATATACAAAACAAACTAACAAGTCAGTTTCTACTCAAAGCTAGTTCAACAAACAGGGGTGGGGTTTCAATCCTCCTCTGGATCCTCCTTTAGGTCCTCCTCCTCAACGATCTCTCCTTCCTCCTCGCTCCAGCTAGAGCCCACGACTAAGTACAACGGAGAGTCAGAATTGCCCCCGAGCTTGGGATCCTTCGCATATACCAATGATCCACCCTTCGGATCCGTTGTACCCTTCCCGAACGCAACCTCCAAGACGTACAGAGGTACATCAGATTCCGACATAGGGCCCACCCTTCGTCCATCACTGTAATGGCAATACCACGCCCGGTATTCATGGGGCACCTTATGGGGTAGGCCCGCATCAACCCGGACGGTGGATTTCACCAGTGCATATTCCAATCCTTCAGGGTGGTGGTGTATCGGAATGTGATAACCTATTTCTGTGAACTTCTTGGGCTGACCAAACTACTCGAGAGGAGCTGAAGGTGTTATCATCTATGGACCTGAAATGTTATCCCACAACGGGGTTAGACGACATCTCAGCGAGTTCCACCCCCTAAGACCCGACTAGGAAGCAATACGCCCTAAGGGCTACCTGAGCAAAACACGGGTTAGGGGACTTACCTTGGCCTTAGTTCCATCCTGTCAGACAGTATAATTCAACAATTATACGCTCAGATTGAATCATTGATCAATCGACTGGGTCAATTACACATCATCACGACCTTTTTTTGGTCAGCCCATTCAATACTATCTAATAAGTCCAATCATATTAGAACTACTCACTCCAAGCTGATAATAGATAGTATCTCTTAGTGGCTAGTTGGCTGATTAATGTAATACCAAAAGTAACCTTGCCCTGTATACACTAGTATTATTTAGCTACTGACTAAAGGGTATTAATCTACACTTCACTTTCCCTCTTTATGGTATCTTGCCAAATGGTAGCTGGATTCACTAGTTGCAAAAGATGTGGCATAGGATAAAAGAATCGTTCAAGAGAAATTTAGAATCGTCATAACTGGTCTGTACATAAGATATTAAACTTGGTAATAAGAGATGTTTATATGGAAATTCTTATACCAATGCAAAAAAGGAAAGATATAAAAGGTAATATTGCAATTCTTATCCCAGAGTATAAAGGAATTCTAATTAAAGATAATATGGTTATGGCATGTTGGTCTCATCTAATATCATATATACTTCATCCTTAAATAACTGAATGATGTTCAAATTGGAGCATAGATATCCTAAAATGATGAAGTCATCAGCGATATCCATATTTATTTGCTCTCTATTGCTAACTAGTTGTGCAGGAACTATTTTTCTTAGAAAGACTCGTGTTGTGATCTATAACAATTTACCAACTGGAACTACTCTATCAGCTCATTGCAAATCCAAGGACAATGATCTAGGGATCCACGATATAACGCCCTGCTGGGATTTCTCATTTGTACCCAATGTGTTTGGGAAAACATTGTTCTTTTGTAGTTTTACATGGCCGAATCAATTTCAAAGGTTTGACATATATGTGCAAAAGAGGGATGAAAAGCATTGCACCCTGTGTGCTTGGAAGATCTGGCCTACTGGTCCTTGTAGGTTCAATGAAACAACCTCAGAGTATAATGTTTGTTTTCCATGGAATCCTCCCACACAATTGGAGAGGAGACCTCTTATGTGAACGTATGAGAGAGAGAGATGATGTTGTGACTTGATCCGTAATAGTTTAGACGGAATAATAATCATCTTGGCTATCTTTTAATTATATGCATATCTATACCCACATATGTGAGTGTTCCTTCTAATATCCTCATCATTTTGATTCCTATTGGCATATCTTTTCTCGTCGTTTTGTGCCATTCTATTTGTCACGTCCCGACCCTCAAGCACCCGTCCATCCCTCACTGGTTTATTAAATAGCGATGTCCCAAGACGCATTGCCGACCCATTCATTTTAATATGCATACAGAAGCATATAAGAAATCTCCAGACAATAAAACAATGTGATAGGAAAGTACGACTAAAAATCTCGAACCGGAAAAACCATCACGCTTATATACATATATAACAACTGAGTCATATATATATATATATACAAAACAAACTAACAAGTCAGTTTCTACTCAAAGCTAGTTCAACAAACAGGGGTGGGGTTTCAATCCTCCTCTGGATCCTCCTTTAGGTCCTCCTCCTCAACGATCTCTCCTTCCTCCTCGCTCCAGCTGGAGCCCACGGCTAAGTACAACGGAGTGTCAGAATTGCCCCCGAGCTTGGGATCCTTCGCATCTACCAATGATCCACCCTTCGGATCCGTTGTACCCTTCCCGAACGCAACCTCCAAAATGTACAGAGGTACATCAGATTCCGGCATAAGGCCCACCCTTCGTCCATCACTGTAATGGCGATACCACGCCCGGTATTCATGGGGCACCTTATGGGGTAGGCCCGCATCAACCCGGACGGTGGATTTCACTAGTGCATATTCCAATCGTTCAGGGTGGTGGTGTATCGGAATGTGATAACCTATTTCTGTGAACTTCTTAGGTTGACCAAACTACTCGAGAGGAGCTGAAGGTGCTACCATCTATGGACCTGAAATGTTATCCCACAACGGGGTTAGACGACATCTCAGCGAGTTCCACCCCCTAAGACCCGACTAGGAAGCAATATGCCCTAAGGGCTATCTAAGCACAACACGGGTTAAAGGACTTACCTTGGCCTTAGTTCCTTCCTGTCAGACAATATAATTCAACAATTATACGCTCAGATTGAATCATTGATCAATCGACTGGGTCAATTACATGTCATCACGACCTTTTTTTGGTCAGCCCATTCAATACTATCTAATAAGTCCAATCATATTAGAACTGCATACTATAAGCTAATAATAGATAGTATAGCTCACACTAAGCTGATAAATAGTATACTGCTCTCAATTTAAGATGACATATCATAGCCCATAGGATGATATAGTATACTAATAATGCTCCCTCGAAGCTGATATGTAACCTTGCTCACTCTAAGATGATAATTACATTGCTTACTCTAACTGATAGGGTATACTGCTCGCAATATAAGCTGACATATCAGAGCCCATAGGTTGATATAGTATACCGGTATACAACTCGCAATCTAAGCTGACATATCGCTTGTAGGCTAATATAGTATACCACCCCAACCATTTAATCAATTCATCATTTTTATCGTACCCGATAAAAGTACTAGTGTGTGGGTACACGAGCAGCCTTAGGCAAAAGAGAATAATTTCACTTTTAATCCTCCTATTTCTTTCAACAACCCAAAAATAGATTTTTGGTGCCGTAGACTGACGCTCGGTAATTTTCCAATTAATTACCAAAATTAAACCAATTTAGGAATAAAATCCAAAAATGCAATTCATGCACAATCAGAACAAATTAAAGCTTAATTAAATAAACAGGTTGCACCACTGCAATCAGCATGAAATTCCGATCACCAACTATTCCGGTCTAATTTTCGAAAACTAATTAATTGATTAATTAATTACGAAAAATATTAAATAAATGCCAATAAATCAACTTAGGCCCAGAAAAAGCCTAATTGAATGCCGAAACGGACCCGGAAAATTTCCAAGTCACTATAGATAAATACTAAAGCTCATCTAGGCCCTAATTGCACTAACTATCCACCTAACATGCATCGGCAAATAATTAAATTTCACTAATCTAATCTAACTAACCAGCTAACCATACTTAACTTAATCTAATCAACTCTTAAGCGTCATTAACATACTAAGCGAGAATTAGTGAGTTAAACTCACTTGTTCAGCAATCCGATCGGTGCAAATCGACGGGGACGCGACGAGGCTCAATTTTCTCCAAAGCGGGCCTAGCTTTCAGGGCCAGGAAACGGGCTAAAACGGGCCAAAACCTCAGTTGGAAACCCAGAAATTATGCTTCTGTTTGGTGGCTGCAAAAGAAAGAAAACGGGGCTGGTTTGGTGAGCAAGACCAGCAAAGGCAACGGCGAGGTCAAGCGGCCAACGGCGAGGACTCACGGCGGCTCCTACGGCCACACATAGTGGCTGGACAACCTCCTAGAACGGCGAGCTGGGCGGAGCAACGCCGCTGGACGCGGCTATGGGGCGACAAGCTGGAATGGAAGAACGGTGGTGTGCAAGGACGACAACGGCGACAGGCGGCGGTGTGCAACGGGGACGGCTACTCAGCTGGCTTCCTCGGTGGCTGCTAGGTTCAAACAACAAAAACCAGAGGGAGGAGGGGCTGAGGACGGCAGGTGAGGGAGAGATTGAGGGAACAAAGGGCGGCCACCTAGCCTTATCCTCATCTAATGGTCCCCTTGACCAACCTCTACCACCAGCTGCCTTCCATGGACCAAATTTAGCCACCAAGGCTCCTCTTTGCACACTTGAATTGGTCCAAAAGCCCTAGGTGGTGGGGGGCTACGAATTTCACAAATTTTCCCCCAATTGGACATCAATCGGTTCTTGAATCGATCCAATTTGGTCTCTAAAAATTCAATCGACACCTCACTGATCCCATTGGTATTTTTCCTCACCAATTGATCCCACTTGCATCCTATTTTTGCGATCACAAATGATCCCCGACATTTGCTGGACAAAAACGGCCCTATGACCACTTTTTTCCAAAAAGTTTCGGTTTGCAGAAAAATCTTATGAGACTAAGTCGTCGCTCCTATAATTAGTTGTTATTGGATAAATTCTTTTCAGATATTTTGAAGTTGACAAAACATTTTCCTCAGTCTAGTCTAAAGACTTGCAGACTCTACTGGCAAAGTCTGAAGATCAAAGTCTGACGCTAACAAGACTCAAGTTTCAAAGTCTACTCTCATGGACAGTTTCCAGACCGACAAGATAAAATATTCTATTCTGATTCTATCTAATATGGTTTTTACTCCAACGGCTAGGGAATATCTTTCTACTGGATTCAGCATTACAAAATCTTATATTCGTATTCGAATAAATATAGATTCTCTAAGATTCGCAACTTATATTTGGAAGGTTCTACTTATGGAAACCAAGATCTTGATTGTATGGGCGAGCAGGATTGATGGGCTATCAACACTTACCTTAAGGAGCTCGAGATCTCTCTAAATTGATTCTGTCCAACGGGTTGATTGGAAAAACTTCTTTGGAAGGTGCCAACGGTAATGAAGGCATGAAGAAGTATATAAGAGAGACACTCAAGTTGTTGAAGGGTGCCGAATAGAAGAATTCCAAAGTCTGAATCTCCTTTGTTATTTTGTGATCTTATTCTTCGAGCAATATATGTAATCAAAAGAGAGATCTTGGTATGGTGAGACCTTGAGGAAGTGTAGTAGAGTTTCTACACTGTGGACTTAAGAGCGTGAGATTGTAAACACTCTTTTTTATTCTTAGTGAAATCCAGCCAGAAGGGCTATCCGTGCGGGAGAGTGGACGTAGGCTTGGTCTAAGCCGAACCACTATAAATCTGGAGTCTTGATTCTCTATCCCTAATCCTTTTATTTTTCATTACTTTCATTTGCAGCGATTGTTGTTTTTAATGCATTAATCTCTTATTCGGATTATATTGTTAAAATCGCTTTAGTCACCTATTCACCCCCCCTCTAGGTGCTAATTCTAGTCCTAACAATTGGTATCAGAGCTTGTGTACTCGTTTATAAGAAGTGTCTACTCTTCTGAGTAAAAGATCTATGGCTAGTATGTTGCCTACAGGGTTGGTTGAAGGTCAAAGCAATACCAGACCTCCATACTTTGATGGAAAAGACTACAGCATATGGAAAAACAAGATGAAAGCATTCCTAAGATTGAAAGATCCTTTGGAATGGGAAGTGGTAGATAAAGGAATCATTCCTGCTGCTGCATCAGAATCAGAGAGAGGAAAAGAAGTTGTTGATCCTATTCAAATGACTCAAGAAGAAATAACCAAGAGACAGACTCTTGACGCTAAAGCCATTTACTTCTTATATTGTGCTTTATCTCCTACTGAGTATAACAGAATATCTTCTTGTGATATAGCAAAAGAAGTCTGGGATATGCTTCACATTACCTATGAAGGGACTGATCGAGTGAAAGAAACAATGATCAATATTCTTTTGGGACAATATGAAGTCTTTAAGATGAGATCAGGAGAATCAATAACTGACATGTTTAGTCGCTTTACTGAAATTGTGAATGGTCTTGAATATCAGGGACATCCAATCTCAGGACATATGAAGGTCAACAAACTCCTACGAGGACTCTCTAAAGACTGTAATTACATAAAAACCTCAATAAGAGAGACACAGAGGATTGCTCCACTCTCTGTAGACGAACTGGTTGGGACTCTTCAATCTTACGAAGTAGAGCACACCAACGAAGAGGAAGATTCAAAAGGTAAGAAATCTATTGCCTTAAAGTCTAATGACTATTCTGATGCTACAGACTCTGAAGAAGAACTGGATGATGAAGAACTAGCACTCATGATAAAGAGATTCATAAAGCTGAACAGAAAAGGAAGAAAATTCAATTAGAAGAAACAAAGCTCACAAAGGTTTCAAAACAAATCAACAGAGGAAGATGATTCTAACAAATAAGTGACTTGCTTTGAATGCAAGAAAAAAGGACACATCAGACCCAACTGTCCTCTGTTAAAGAAGAGAAAAGGAAAGACTGAGAAATACAGGAAGGCACTCAAAGTAGAGACCTGGAGTGATACTGAATGTGAAGAAAGTGATGACGATTATGCCAATATATGTTTAATGGCAAAATCTGATTCAGACTCAGACCTTGATTCAGATACAGACTCAGACAGTGAACTCGAGGTTAGTAACCTAAAAATTCCTGTCAAAGTTTCTAAATATATTGATGAACTTTGTCTTAGTCTAAAAACTTCTCTTAAGAGGATCTCCGAATTAAATAAAAAAAAATGAGAATTCTACATTGAAGCAACAGGAAAAAATTTGGAAAGAAAAGTTTGAGAAGTTGGAAAAAGACTTTGCTATTGTGAAAGAAAACTCAGACTACATTTCAAAAGAAAATAATCTTTTGAAGAATGATATTACTAACATTTCAAAAAGATTTTCAAATGGTTCTAAAAAGTTGGATAAAATTCTTTCGGTACAAAGACCCTACTTTAATAAGTTAAGTCTTGGTATGACTTCTGAAACTATTCCACTGATTGATTTCCCAAAGGTGAAGGAAAGAATCAAACAGAGACCAACCAGAATTGTTTATAGAAATCATTTCCATAAAGTCTTTGTAAAACATGTTGGCAGAAATGCTTTGAAATGTTCCAAGTGTAAAAGCTCAGAACATTTTGAGAAAGAATGTCCTTTGGTTTGGAGACCTGTTAAAAGGAATTGGGCAAAGACTGTTTATTGCTTTAACGATTCTAGACCCAAGATGATATGGGTATCAAAGAAAGCTTGAATTCGTTTTAATTGCAGGTTACTATCAAAAGGAAGATTAAATGGTATCTTGATAGTGGCTGCTCAAGATATATGACGGGAGACTCAAGTTGCTTCATAAAACTTATCCAGATAGATGGAGGAAAAGTTTCTTTTGGTGGTAACAACAAATGAAGAATTACTGGTCGAGGAACAGTAAAGATTGGAAGTTTGTCAATCAAGAATGTCTCCTTAGTTGAAGGATTAAATTACAACCTGCTTAGCATAAGCCAGTTGTGTGATACTAGTTTCAAGATCAATTTCCAGGAAGAAACGTGCTCTGGAATCAGTAAAGACTTCACTCAATCTTTTACTGGACGAAGACATGGAAATATTTATCTTCTGGATGTGAATCATGAAAGATCACAGTGCTTAATATCAATACAAGATGAAGCTAATCTATGGCACAGAAAGCTAGGCCATACCAATATGAAGCAAATCACCAAGATCTCTTCCAAGAAACTTGTTCGAGGATTGCCTATTCTCAATTACTCAAAGTCTGATCTATGCACACCATGCGTACTGCGTAAACAGGTTAGAAACTCTTACAAACCAATAAGTAAAGTTTCCACTAATCGTGTATTGCAGCTTCTGCATATGAATTTATTTGGACCTACCAGAACGCAAAACATTGGTGGAAAAAGATTCTGTCTAGTAATAGTGGATGATTACTCACGATTTACTTGGGTCTACTTTCTTTCAAGTAAGTCTGAGACTTTCTCTTTCTTTTCAAAGTTTGCTAAGAAAGTGCAGAATGAGAAAGGTCACACTATCTCAAGCATTCGTACAGACCATGGAGATGAGTTTGAAAATCAAGACTTTACTAAATTCTGCGATGAATCTGGTTTTCAGCACAAATTCTCCTCTCCATACACACCACAACATAATGGGGGTGTGGAAAGAAAGAATAGATCCTTACAAGAAATGGCAAGAACTCTTTTAATTGGAAGTAATATTTCTTCAAGGTTTTGGGCTGAAGCTGTTTCAACTGCTTGCTATATTATAAACAGAGTGTTTTTAAGGTCAATTCTTGAGAAAACTCTTTATGAAATTTTTAAAGAAAAGAAACCAGTAGTTTCTTATTTTCAAGTATTTGGTTGTAAATGTTTTATTCTGAAGAAAGCAAATGATCATGTTGGTAAGTTTGAAGAAAAATCAGATGAAGGATTCTTTCATGGTTACTCAACTGCAAGCAAAGCCTATAAAGTATTCAACAAGAAGACTCAGACTGTGGAAGAATCAATGAACATCAAATTTCAAGACTCTCCACAAATTCAACCAATTCAGACTGAAGAATCAGAATCTGTTCCAGACTCTGCTAGATCTACCTCCACTGAAGCAGTTAAAAATTCAGAATCAATACAACAAGTTATTGATGAAGAATCAACTCAAGAAAAAGATCAACAATCTATCAGACTGTCCAGTTACTGGAAGCACAAGTCTAGTCATCCTGAAGAACTCATTATTGGAAACATTAATGAGGGAATTCGAACAAGATCCAAAAGGCGAGAAGAGTCTAGTGCTGTTGCACTTATTTCTGAAATAGAACCCAAAAATATTGAAGAAGCCTTAGCTGATGAAAGCTGGATTGAAGCAATGCAAGAAGAGCTCAGACAATTCAGTATTAACGACGTATGGGAATTGACTCCTAAACCAAAAGGTAAATCTGTTATTGGAGCTAAATGGGTTTTCAGGAACAAAGTCGATGAAAAAGGCAAAGTAACAAGAAACAAAGCAAGACTCGTGGCTAAAGGATACACGCAAGAAGAAGGGATAGACTATGATGAGACTTATGCTCCAGTAGCAAGGTTAGAAGCAATTAGGTTACTACTTGCTTTTGCTTGTTATAAGAATTTCAGGTTATTTCAAATGGATGTCAAAAGCGCATTCCTGAATGGATTTATTAAAGAAGAAGTCTATGTGGAACAACCTCCTGAATTTGAAGACTCAAAGAAACCAGACTTAGTGTTCAGACTGAAGAAAGCTTTATATGGTGTAAAACAAGCTCCTCGAGCTTGGTATGAAAGGCTAAGTAATTTCTTAATTCAAAATGGCTTCTATAAAGGAAAGGTAGACACTACTTTGTTTATTAAAAAGGAAGGCAAAAGTTTTCTACTTGTTCAGATTTATGTTGATGACATTATATTCAGATCATCTAATGAGACTTTGTACAAGAAATTTTCTAAGTCTATGCAGGATGAATTCGAGATGAGCATGATGGGTGAACTATCATTTTTCCTTGGTCTACAAGTGAAACAACTAAAGGAATGAATCTTCATTCATCAAGAAAAATATGCAAAAGAACTTGTTAAAAAGTTCGGTGGAGAATTGCAAAAAGACTTACATACCTATGTCAAGTTCCTTGAAGATAGACAAAGATGAAGCAGGGAAGAAAATCGACCAAAAGTTATACAGGAGTATCATTGGTTCACTCCTTTATCTTATTGCATCTAGACCTGACAATTTAGCGTTTGCATATGTGCTAGGTTTCAATCAGATCATAAGGAAACTCATTTAAGTGCTACTAAACATATCATTAAATATGTTGCTACTACTGCTAAGATTGGTCTATGGTATCCCAAAGAATGAGACTTTACTCTTCTTGGTTATTCAGACGCAGATCTTGCAGGTTGTAGAGTTGAAAGAAAAAACACTTCAGGTACTTGTCAATTACTTGGAAACAGGGCAGTATCTTGGTTTTCAAAAAAGCAAAGTACTGTGACTCTTTCAACAACTGAAGCAAAATACGTAGCCATTGGGAGTTGCTGTTCTCAAATACTATGGATAAAACAACAACTACGAGACTTTGGTATTGAAGACTCTTGCACAGAGATCAAATGTGACAATACCAGCGCAATCAATCTTACAAAGAATCATATCCTACATTCAAGAGCAAAACATATTGAGATTCAACATCATTTCATAAGAGATCATTTTCAGAACAAATAAGTCTTGATACAATTTATTGACTCAAAGAATCAACTGGCAGACATCTTCACAAAGCCACTTGAGAAAAGCTTATTTGAGTCTATTCGCTCAAGACTCAATATTTTATCTCTTGAAGACTGTTGAAGCTCAGACTCAGAATCTAAAGTCTGACAGAGTATCAAACTCAAAGTTGTAGACTTGGAATACCAATCGACACGACTGTAAGTTCATTTATTTACTTAAACGGTTATCTCGAAAAGGTAAGTTTGTCTGTTTATATATATAATCGTGTTTATTAAGGCAGTTAATCTTAAAAAGGGTGGTTATCGATTTGTTTAAGGCAGTTATTTTTTTAAAATGAATTTTTTTCGCGACACTTCAGTTACCACGATTCGATTACCTTTTATACTCCTTCTCCTTGTCCTTTTTACTTTATCCAGAAACCCTAGTTCAAAAGTTTTTCACTCTCTGGAATTTCTCTCCTCAATTTCTACTTCTCAAGTTTTTGAATTTCTTGCGACACAAGTGTGAAAGTTTCATCCAAGAAAGCGACAATGTCTTTCCAGAGGAAATCCTCAAGAATAGCGAACAGGGGACCACAGGGCTCTGGTGAGGGGCCTATGCATTTTGATCTCACAGAAGAAAGTGACTTTCCAAGAGAACAGACGCACCAACAATCTCAACAGCGCACCTCCTCAACTAGATCTCATGTTCGTCATCCTCAACATGCAGAGGAAATCCTTGAAGATGTTGAACCTGTAAGATCCCTTAAGCCTGCATTTGTTTATAGGCTCTATTCTGCGTTGAAGGAATGAGGTTCTGCAATGACTTTCATTGATGAATTTTTAAAAGAAAAATGCTATAAAAATGAGACACACTTTCTCACTGTGATGGAGCGATCGGGTGTTGTTCCCGTTGGAACGACAGCAAAAGCTTTTGCGAATTTTCCAAGTGACCCTCGATTTGGTGGTGTAAATCAACCTGAGGGAAAGGATGATGATGAGAAAATTTTTGTACATTTTAAACCTTGGATGGGTGTAGCTGCAAATCTTCGAGGAAAGAATGATGAATTGTTTCATTTTGAGGAACACAGGAAAGTGTATGAGAAACTGCTGAAGCGTGGGGTGATGAATCCACGAACGGTGGATTTTGATTTTCTGGATCTATTAAGCATCAATCTGAGAGAGAAGTTTGAGAAACTTCAACTTCATAAGTTCTGTACTGAGTGTGAGGTGGCTTATTCCAAATTAACAGCCTATTTTTATTCCAACCTAAGTTTTCTTGATGCCAATAGCTTTTCTTTCAGTGTGAGAGATAGAGAATATGTGGTTGACACGGACACTCTGGTGGATGTAATTGGTGTGGAAATAGGAGCTTTCCAATCAATTTCTGTGTCTGTGAGTCATGCAACTCTGGAACTTGCGAGAGACAGAATTAGTGAAGGTCGTCTCTCCTACTCCAGGATGAATGCTACAAACAATTTGCTTCACAAGATAGTGATCAAATGTCTTAGACCTAAATCAACTTCAAAGACGGATGTGTCCATCTCAGAAGCCAAATTGATGTATGCAATCAAGATTGGTCTTAACTTCTCTCTGCCACACACTATCATGTTTCACATGTACAGGTCTATGGCAAAGGACAAGAGAAAACTCACTTATGCTGCTCTCATCACTCGTCTTTTCAGACATTTGAACATTCGGCCTCCCCACATTCTCTCTGTGAAGACTATTGATCAAATGGTCATCGGATTGAGGATGATTACAAAAATGCGTCTGAAAGAACTCAGCAAGAAGCTAGAGCGGTTCAAGGAGAAAACCACTGTTAAGACTAGACCAGACTCTTCTGCTGCCAAGAGGAAAGGAAAGAAACCTGTGACTGGTCCTATCAAGAAGAGGCGGGCAATCATCTTGGAGGATGAAGATGATAAGGATAGTCTGCCTATCTCTGCCCTTGTTTCTCAGTATCCTGCTCCTGTTTCAGCTGTTCCAGAACAACAATTTGCAAAGGAAACTGAGAAAGGAAACCAGGAAAAGGAATCCTTACAGGAAGAAGAAGAGGAAAAAAAAGAAGAGGAAGAAGAGAAAGAGGAAAAAGAAGAAGAGGAAGAAGAAAAAGAAGAAAAAGAAGAAGAGGAAGAACCAGCAAAGACAGACTCTCAGCATCAACCAGCAGACTCACAAGCCAAAGCAGATTCTCCAGCAGAAAAGGAGGATCAACAACATCTTGCCACCGAGGAAACTCCTCAGAAAAAAGAGTACTTCTCCCCTCCAGAAGACATTGAAACAGGGGGAGATGTCCAAAGAGAAAGTACTCATCTTCTCTTGACGTTTACCAGTGCAAGTAGATCACCGCCTGATGCAAAAGATGTTCATGCTGCTCATTTTCCTGATGGAGAGGCATCATCTCCAAACATTGATCTCTCTGCTGATATTCACACTGGCTTAACTCCACCATCAGACCGAGTTGACGCGAGCACACAAACTGACAATTCAGGAGATTTCGGAAGGTTGCTTGACATCATTTTGGAGCTCAAAGGCCAAATATATGCTATGGGGTGTGAATTTCAGACTCTTCAGAATGAGAATCATGCTATGTTCATCTCCTTGCATGATCAGCTTAAAGATGTTCAACGTCAGGTTCAGGCCACTGCAAAAGGCACTGCTCTCGCTCAACTACAGGAAGATTTGAGGAAGCTGGAAGGAACTGTCAAGTCTATGGAGGACTTTCAACTTGTTCGCATTCCTCGTGCTCCTTGATTTTCTTACTTTTTAATGCTGACAAAAAGGGGGAGAAAACTTTGCAGGCAGATTTTCACTCCAGATTTTCACTCTATTCTCATTCCAAACCCAAACCTTCACTTTTAAACATCTTTTTGGTTTTAATAGTTTGTTATGTTTGTGATTGACATTTTGACTTTATCTTGAGTTTTTTTTAATGTTTGCTTATTACTGCATTACTTTAAGCTGTTAAATTATCTAAAGATAGTAATGTCTGCACATGACTAATGAGGTTTCTGTGGATGCAGATCTGTGTACAAGATAAGTCTGTGTACATGACATCTTATACTATTCTTATTCTAATCTTTTATGAGATATCTTTGCTAGCTTAAAAGTTGTATTGCAGGGCAATAGTATTCAAATCTGCAAGAAAGTTTTGTCACCATCAAAAATGGGGAGATTGTTGGATAAATTCTCTTCAGATATTTTGAAGTTGACAAAACATTTTCCTCAGTCTAGTCTGAAGACTTGCAGACTCTACTGGCAAAGTCTGAAGATCAAAGTCTGACGCTAACAAGACTCAAGTTTCAAAGTCTACTCTCATGGACAGTTTCCAGATCGACAAGATAAAATATTCTATTCTGATTCTATCTAATATGGTTTTTACTCCAACGGCTAGGGAATATCTTTCTACTGGATTCAGCACTACAAGATCTTATATTCGTATTCGAATAAATATAGATTCTCTGAGATTCCCAACTTATATTTGGAAGGTTCTACTTATGGAAACCAAGATCCTGATTGTATGGGCGAGCAGGATTGATGGGCTATCAACACTTACCTTAAGGAGCTCGAGATCTCTCTAAATTGATTTTGTCCAACGGGTTGATTTGAAGAACTTCTTTGGAAGGTGCCAATGGTAATGAAGGCATGAAGAAGTATATAAGAGAGACACTCAAGTTGTTGAAGGGTGCCGGATAGAAGAATTCCAAAGTCTGAATCTCCTTTGTTATTTTGTGATCTTATTCTTCGAGCAATATATGTAATCAAAAGAGAGATCTTAGTGTGGTGAGACCTTGAGGAATTGTAGTAGAGTTTCTACACTGTAGACTCAAGAACGTGAGATTGTAAACACTCTTTTTTATTCTTAGTGAAATCCAGCCAGAAGGGTTGTCCGTGCGGGAGAGTGGACGTAGGCTTGGTCTAAGCCGAACCACTATAAATCTAGAGTCTTGATTCTCTATCCCTAATCCTTTTATTTTTCATACTTTCATTTGCAGTGATTGTTGTTTTTAATGCATTAATCTCTTATTCGGATTATATTGTTAAAATCGCTTTAGTCACCTATTCACCCCCCTCTAGGTGCTAATTCTAGTCCTAACAGTTGTGATATGATAGAACTTCAATTTTTGAAATCAGACTCAAATTCACAATTAATTTCAATTCGACATGATTTTAGTATGACCTAGGTTATCAGGTAACTTTCATAATTTTTTAGTGCAAATGACCCGTGTTCAATTTTCTTCAAGCCACAATAAACCCACTCGACACATTGACGACTCTCGAATATCGTGAAAATCTCAATGATTCAAAGATGGACACAGGATACCAAAACGATAGAAAAATCAGTCTAATACCGGCAGACAAGAATTTTCCAATTTAGTGGAGTCACCCACGTTTAGCCACACATCTCAGTCAAACCAACCTATCTCTGATCTCTAATCGATTTTTAACTATGACGTAATGACCTCTAAAGATGAGTACGGTCGAATAACCGATTCCTAGTCGAATTCTCAAGTTTATTGCCTTAAAATTTCTTAATGGCTTCTCCAGATAGTCTAGTTATCTTGAGAGTGATCAACTCTGAGAACGACACTATAGGCACGTCAATGAAATGTCCGATTCATTCAATGGAAAACAGGAGTGAAAATCTAGAATGTCACAACTCTTCCCCTCTTATAAAAATTTCGTCCTCGAAATTTAAACCATTACAATATTTTAAGAAAAAAGGTGGGGGTACTATTGTCTCATCAACTCTTCAGTCTCCCATGTTGCTCTTTCAGTACCGTGGTGTTGCCCGACCATTTTGACCAATGGGATGGTCTTTGTATGCAGAACTTGCTCTTTTATGCCCATTATCTGAATTGGGCTTTCAATGTATGACATTCGGTCATCCATGTCCAATTCTTCAAAATTAAGCACGTGAGTCAGGTCAGACTCGTACTTCCTCAACATCGACACGTGAAAGACGTCGTGCACTTGCGCCACTCTCGACGGCAATGCAAGACAATACGTGTGGCACCCCCAAAACCGGTAGGGTCGCCACAGATACTTATCGCTACACCTAATGAACACTAGTGCATCTCTTAGAAGAAGCATCGTAATTCCTAGGCATTTAAAAAAAAAAAAAGGTCCCAACGCAACTCATTAGCGGAAGCATAAATTAATATCACCATCTCTCCCTCCGACAAACATGATACAATGCACACCACTAATTTCCATAGGAAAGGATAAAGCCGAGCCACTTTTATTTACATAAAGCAAATAGACATCTTTAGTCGGTACATCGCTACGCCTAATGAACACTAGTACATCTCTTAGAAGAAGCATCGTAATTCCTAGGCATTTAAAAAAAAAACGGTCCCAACGCAACTCATTAGCGGAAGCATAAATTAATATCACCATCTCTCCCTCCGACAAACATGATACAATGCACACCACTAATTTCCATAGGAAAGGATAAAGCCGAGCCACTTTTATTTACATAAAGCAAATAGACATCTTTAGTCGGTACATCGAAATGCCATGGTTTTCTATACTTGGCTATACTTCAAAAGATGACCGACATCTCCTCCAACAGTCGTATACTTAAAGTCCATCGATCAGTGTCGGCGTCCAAAAGTTCCTTCCTTTGCTATCCTCCTCCTCGCGGTCATATCCAACCACTTGATCCATCTACTGGTGGCAGTGGCAGCAGAGGAATCTTATCTAGTCTGAAATGTTAATCCCCAAAAGGGGTGAGTACAACCACTCAGCAGTAAAGATCCACCAAACTACTCAATGCGTCAAACAAAACAATCAAGGTATCATGAATAAAGCACATATCATTCATGCATTCAAGCATACCTTGCCTTAAAGCCATGCATATATCACCTTGCCATATGTGCATATATCACCATGCACTTATCATCAAGCATTCATGCATATATCACCATGCCATATGTGCATATATCACCATGCACTTATCCTCAAGCATTCATGCATATGTATCCATGCCATATGTGCATATACCACCATGCACTTATCATCAAGCATTCATGCATATATCACCATGCCATATGTGCATATATCACCATGCACTTATCATCAAGCATTCATGCATATGTCTCCATGCCATATGTGCATATACCACCATGATTCATATCATCCATGCTATCAAGCATACATCACCATGAGATCCATTCATACCTTCATGATCGCATTTTCAATATCAAATAGCATCTATTTACTTTCATAAGCAGATCATGCATCATGCCATATGCATACACCCATGCACATGATTCACTTTCAATTCTTATCTTTCACAATGATCTCATCAATTTTTCTTCCCAGGGACCAATGTTTGCATCCCACAATTTATCACTCGCACCCAACCTGGCATCGCAAGGAACCTCCGGACATCTCGTACCCCAACTGGCATCACGAGGAATCCCCCGGCACACACCTCCAGGGCTTCTGGGATTACGTACCGACATACCACCAGGCATTCCCCCTGGAATTACATACCGTATACCACCGGGCATCTCGAAACTCCCGAGGACATCCGGCACACACCTCCGGGCATCCCGACACTCCCGGGGCATCGTCGATTCACACCTCCGACGGTATCCTCATTACAATGCATATTCTCATATATCTCATTTTTCAAATTCACATTTGATTGCAAAAATGCCAAGGGTTGAAATCAGCCTTTTTAAAATCATATGATATGCATTGGAAAGATATCATTTGATGCAATAGTTTGAAAACTTCATTGAATTCATAAAAATCCATCAATCTTATGATGTCATATGATATGCATGAATGTCACCACATCATTGCACGAATAACAACCCAAAATATCACAATTTATATAACAAATCAAATAATCTTTAAATAGAACAGTTTTCAGCTTTAAATAGAATGTGTTCTGCTTGTGAAAAATTCTGGAAAATTTGTAAACGATGAAAATAAATTCTGAAAATTTAAGACATTGTAGATGAGGTCTAAAGAAACACTTTTTGTGAAGAACACCCTATCAAACAAAGCGTCACAGAAAACGTATAGGTCCATGCATCACAGAAAAGGGATTTTTTTAGCCTTACTCATGCACAGTTTTCGAAACATTTTCGATTAAATACATAAATGACCTTCAAAAATTATGAAATTTGAACATGTGATAATTAAGACATAGAGGCAGATACTTCATGCAGAACATTACACCAAAAGGTCTTTACATAATTTAATACTAACAGCGCATCACAGCATTACTTATTCTGCCCGTTCATCTTGCACAGTTTTAGAAACATTTTTGGTTAAATACTCAAATGATCTTCAAAAATTATGAAATTTAACTATATTGTATTTAAGACATATATAAAGATATCACGTGAAGGAAATTTGTCCAAAATAAATTTTTACAGAATAGTATTGGCCATGCATTCCAACATCATTAAGTCCGAAATACACGATTTGCACAATTTTTGGAAAACATTTAAATTACACATCCATATGATCTTCAAAAATCACCAAATCAGAGCATGTACTAGATAAGACTTAAAGGTAACAATTCCATGAATAACACATGCCCAAAAGAGATTCACACAAAAAGATATAGCTCACAAATTACGACATGCAAAATTCGGACAAGGTCAGATTGCGCAGTTTTTGGAATATTTCGATTAAAATATCCGAATGATCTTCCAAAATTCTGGAATTTTATCAGGTTATATTCAAGACCCTAAAGTAGATTTTTCATGAAGAAATCTAGGCCCGATTCGTTCTCGATAATTTTCTACAGACGTACGAAGTTTCTGGCTCTAGCACCGAAACGTCCAGTATACCTATCTCCGAAATATCGAGTTTTTTACCCACTTATCCTTCTTCGTTTTCTCTAAAATTTTTATATACTTTGCTTCAAGAGGTCCCCTACAACTTTCATTAAGGGATCTAAGTGAAATTTCCAAAGAATAGTCATCATATGGGTCCAAGAAGTCTCGGGTGTCCAGTACCGTATTTCCAGATTTACCGTTTTCAAGAGAAGGTCGATTCACTAAGCTACACTTGCTCATTTTACCTCAAATTTGAGTATTTTATTCTTTAGTATGTTCTCTACAAGTTTCATGCAGAAGTCGAAGTGAAATTCTCAGTAAAAAGTGACATGCAACACACAAAACCATCAAGAGATCAACAAAACAGTTTCAGATCTAGTGTTTTCGTAGAGGAAGGGTTTTACCCCCTCAAAACTCAACCATTTCATCTCAAAGTTTAGTATGTTTTACTTTGAGATGTTGTCTACAACTTTCGTGAAGAAGTCAAAGCCAAAATACGACTCAAACCACGCATGCAAGCCTCTACAACATTCGGGGTTAGGCGCTATACTTGAAAACAGAATGCTATTTCAAGAACAACACACTCAAGCTTCGGTTTCTCATACCCTAAACGTCCGAGATTCACCACCATTCAAACACACATGCAAGATACTACATGCAAGAGCACAATATGGATCCCAACTTGCCTCCAAAATCGAACCAACGACAGCACACGGACGGCAACAGACGGACGGACGGCGAGCAGCTTCTTTCTCCTCCCACGGCCTTCTCCTCCTCTCTCTCGATTTCCCTCACTCTCTCTAAATCTCTCTCCCTCTCACGTTTGCTGTGCTCACTCGCTGAACTCCCTTCTTTTTCTTTTCTCTCGATTACAAATACAATGCCCACTGGTTTTACTAAAACCAGTCAACTTAAGAGGGGAATTTTCGGTGGTTTAGTCAGGCGAGAGGCAGCTGGAGTACACGTGTCCAGCATGCTCAAATTCCTCTCAGCCGCTCGACACTTTGCTTCTCTTAGTGAGGAACGTGTCTTCAGCATTTTATTTAATCCTTTTCTTAGTCTTAATTTTGCTGGCCGATAATGGAGAAGCAACGTGGCTAAACGTTGGCCCTGCTTCGGTCAATATCTCCTTCGCAATGTTGACTAAAACATCGACCAAATGGAAAGAGATTGGGGCAGCGTTGGGCGAGGGTGATTCCTCTTTTCCACGCGGGCATCCATGTCCTTCACGCATGGCCATGTTCCGTTCCTTCAACCCTCAAAATCAATGGATCGAAACCCGAATTCCTTTCTTACTTCATGAACACTTAGGTAGTATAGTCGAGTAGTGTCACCGGAAAATATACACGGGTCGGCGGGGTTGAGTGTGGTACCAATAAGGCCAATGATACAACGGAGTCCAACACCCATGCCGATGACAGAATCTGTTGACACCTTCGTCAATCTGTGATGTACCGTCATTTTCCAATGTCAGCAAAGTACGGATGAGGTTGGTTTCACGTGAGCTTATGAAATTTTTCCGACAAGACTATGGTTTATTCGATGATTAGATCAATACCAAACGAAATGCGTTGGTCCATCAATAATATGAACTAAATGTTTGCATGTAATGCCAACGACATCATCCGATGATACTTTTGTCACTTAATCACGGATCGCCGCCTATTCAAGGGTTGTCAAAATTCTCGGATGCCACAATACGCTAGGGTCCTGATTCTTTCTAAAATTTCAAATGGACCTACGTACCTCAAACTCAGCTTGCCTCTCTTTCCAAAGCGCAAAGTTCCCCTCATTGGTGACACCTTCAAAAAAACGTGATCACCAACTTGGAATTCCAATAATCTCCGATGCTTATCTACGTAACTTTTTTGTCTACTATGAGTGGTCTTTAATCTGCCTCTGATCACTGCCACGACACCTACTGACTGCTGGACCAACTCTGGGCCTGTAATCTTGCTTTCCCCAACTTCATCCCAACACACTGGTGTCCTGCACACCCTGCCATACAACGCTTCAAAAGGAGCCATCTGGATGCTTTGCTGGTAACTGTTGTTGTAGGCAAATTCCACTAGGTGTAGCTGTTCTTCCCAACTTTCTTTAAAATCTAGTACACGAGCTCTTAGCATGTCCTCGAGGGTCTAAATTATCCTCTCAGACTGGCCATCCGTCTGAGGATGATAGGCCATATTGTATTGCAGCTTGGTACCTAAAGCACTCCGTAAGCTCTTCCAAAAAGCAGCGGTAAACCTCGGATCTCTATCTGAAGTTATCGTAACCGGCACTCTATGCAGACGAACTACCTAACACACATAAAGGTCTGCGTATCTATCAAACTAAAGTTTTTTTGAACTACAATGAAGTGAGCCGACTTGGTCAGTCTGTTAACTACCACCCAAATCGAATCATTACCTCTTTGACTCCTCGGTAGTCCGGTCACAAAATCCATCGTGATATGCTCTCGTTTCCACTCTGGGATCTCGAGGTTGCAGGAGTCCTCCTAGCTTGCAATGCTAAGCTTTCACCTACTGACACGTCAAACACTTGGCGACATGCTTGGCAATGCCCGCCTTCATACCCAACCACCAATAGTGTTAACACAGATTCTGATACATCTTGGTACTACCAGGATGAATGCTGTAACTACTATGATGCACTTCTAATAGAATATCCTCTCTAACTTCCACATCATCAAGTACAACCACATGTCCTCGGAACCTCAAAGTTCCCTCATCAGAAATCTAAAAGTCAGCATTTCTTTTCTCAGCGTCCTCTTGTAGAATCCTCTATACATCTGGATCTGTTGGTTGGAGTAGCTTGATTCTGATATGGACATCCAGCTCAAATCTAAGGGTGGCCATAAGACTCGAAAGGTGGCCTACCTCAAACTTGAATACCGAATCTCGAGCTCTCTCGATTAGGTGCCACTCCTTAATCAGTATATGAGCAACTGAAGACTTTCGACTCAAAGCATCGGCGACCTTAGTCGCCTTTCTCGGATGAGATAGAATATCACAGTCGTAGTCTTTTAGCAATTCCATCCATCGACGTTATCTTATGTTCAACTCCTTCTAAGAGAGCAGGTACTTGAGGCTTTGATGGTCCGTGAAGATCCGGAATCTTTCCCCGCATAGATAATGTCTCCAAATCTTCAGGGCAAAAATGATTGTCGCGAGCTCTAAGTCATGCGTCGGATAGTTCTGTTCATGAGGCCTCAACTAACTGAAGGCATATGCAACAATCTTGTCATGGTGCATCAACACGCAACACAACCCTCTAAATGACGCATCACTATAGATCTCGAATCCTCCAGGACCATATGGAATGGTCAGCACAGGTGCGGTAGTCGGCTTTTGCTCCAACTCTTGGAAACTACACTCGCATTTGTCTATCCATACAAATTTCTCTTCTTTCTTCAGGAGTCTTGTCAATGGTGATGCTAATGATGAGAATCCTTCCACAAACCATCTGTAATAACCTGCCAAACCCAGAAAGCTTCTGATCCCGGTCACTGTAGTCAGTCTTGGCTAGTTGATCACGGCTTCAATCTTGCTCGGGTCCATAAAGATTCCTTCACCTAAAATCACATGACCTAAGAAAGCAACGCAAGTCAACCAAAACTCGCACTTGCTGAACTTGGCGTACAACTGATGGACTCTCAGCTTCTGCAACACTAATCTCAGATGACTCTCATGCTCTTCATCACTCCTCGAATACACCAAAATATCATCGATGAACACAATCACAAACTGATCCAGATATTCCTTAAATACTTAGTTCATCAAATCCATGAAGGCAGCTGGAGCATTCGTCAACCCGAATGGCATCACTGTGAACTCGTAATGACCATACCGAGTACGAAATGCTGAGTTAAGAATGTCCTCCTTCCTAATTCTCAACTGATGATATCCTATCCTTAAGTCGATCTTCGAGAATATCGACGCTCCTTGCAACTAATCAAACAAATCATCGATCCTCGGGAGTGGATACTTGTTCTTGATCGTTACCTGGTTGAGTTGCCAGTAGTCGATGCACCGGCACAACGATCCATCTTTCTTCTTTACAAATAGAACTAGCGCTCCCCAAGATAATGCACTGGGACGAATGAATACCTTATCCAATAGCTCTTGAATCTGCACATTCAATTCCTTCAACTCAGATAACGCCATCCGGTAAGGAGCCTTAGAGATTGGCTCTGTCCCGGGTGCCAACTCAATCACAAATTCGATTTCTCTCTCTGGTTGTAATCTTGGCAATTCCTTTGAAAAGACATCTGGAAATTCCTACACCACAGCAATGTCCTCCATCTTCAGCTCATCAACTGTCGTATCCACGACAGTTGCCAGGTACCCTTGACAACCCTCGTCTAACAAACGAGTTGCTTCTAGCGACGAGATTAAGATAATCGAGGGTCCTCCTCGACTCCCGACAAATTCGAAGCTCTCACCCTCTAACAAGTCAAACTGAATCGCCTTGCGATAGCAGTCCATCTTAGCTTGTTACTTGGTGAGCCAGTCCATGCCAATAATTAAATCAAATTCGTACATGGCTAGGACTAATAAGTCTATTTTCCCCACTCACTCACCAATCGCTAACTTGCAACTAGAACAACCCAAAGCAGCTATCACTTTATCCTTCAATGGTGTAGATATACTAACTGATGACTCCAATAACACAGGATTGACTCCTATCAACTAAACATACTGCTCGACAGTAAAGGAATGGGTTGCTCCCAGGTCGAATAAAGCGTAAGCAGGATGGTTGTTCAACGAAACCATACCTGTGATCACGTCAGGCGCAGCCTCTGCCTGACCTTGTGTGATGGCATACACCGTGCCTTGAACTGGGGGTCTCATTTGTCCTCCTTGCGGCACAATTTAAGGCACATACCCTCTGATCTAACCCATCTACGGCGGTAATGGCAACTACGGTTGTCCTCTTAGTCGCCTAGGACAATCTCTAGCCATGTGGCCCTGCTGGCCACATTCAAAACAGGCGCCCATCCTTCGAGGGCACTGGTTCGCACCACGCCATCTTCCACACAAACGACATACGACATTCTGGCTCGGCCCTGACTTCCCAATTTCACCCTTCTTGTTGGGCAAAATCTGAAATCTACCTCCAGGCATGGACCTCTTCCCCTGGCGAATTCTTTCTCGGTGTGAAGTAAACCTCGATCCAAATGAGGTGACTTGTTCACCCAGGCTCCTTTCGAGTAGCTGTGCTCAACGATAGATCTCTCGATAGTTAGTCAGATCGAATGGCACCAGCGACTACTTCAATTCTTGTCGAAGGCCATTCTTCAACCTTCGAGCCTTCTCCTTAAGGTCTTCAATCAGCCTCAGAGCATACTAGGATAGCTCTGCGAATTTGACCCCATATTAGTCAACAGTCATTGACCTTTGACGGAGACGCCGAAATTCTTCTATTTTCTACTCCCTGGCGTTCCTCAAGAAGTACTATTCATTGAACGCCTGGAGGAATGCATCCCACAGCGGGACCACTCTTTCTGGGAACATTGTCTCTCTAGCGGCTCTGTGACATCCCGAATTTTCGATTTTGTTTCCTTCTGATTGAATCGGGCGTTTCATTGACATGTTTATAGGGCTATTCTCAGAACTGATCATTCTTGAGATAACTAGACTATCTGGGGAAATTATTAGGAATTTTAAGGCAATAGACTTGAGAATTCGACTAGGAATCGGCTTCTCGATCGTGTCCATCTTTAGAGGCCATCTTGGCGCAGTTAAAAATCGATTTGAAATCAGAGATAGACTGGATCGACAGTGATGAGTGGCTAATCGTGGGTGACACCACTAAATTAGAAAATTCATGTCGACCGGCACTAGACTGATTTTTTTATTGTTTTGGTACCCTGTGTCCGTATTTGGATCCTCGAGATTCTCACGACAACCGACAGTCGTCAATGAGTCGAGTGGGTTCATAGTGGCTCGAAGAAAATCGACCACGAGTCAATTGCACTTAAAAATATCTGAAAGTTACTCGGTAGCCTAGGTCATGCTAAAAACGCGTCGAATATAAATTAACCGCCAATTCGAATTCGATTTCAGAAATTGAAGTTTCGGCCATGTCACAATAAATTCTAGGAGTGTGGACTCAGTCTCAGAAAATTTTTCAAAGATTCCGAGATTTTTACGGAAAATCGGTTCGGATGTTGCGGAAAATCAACAGGAATTCAAATAGGCCAAATTAAAGGAAATTTCGACTTCCAAGTCGAGCTTTTGAGTGCTTGGGACTTTTAGAAAATGGTTCGGGATTTTTCTTCATCAAATTTGGACCACAATTGAGGAAATTGTTAGAGGAAATGAAGCTCAAATTTGAAGAATTCGGAGCTATGGTGAGGGCAGCTTATATTGGCATAAAAATTTATTGATTTAGTGGAATTTACACTAGAAAGTATTAGGGGGACACCATGGGATAAGATTGAAGACTTCTTGGACCAATTCATGATGAAATTTGAAGATATTTTCTAGACTTTTGCCCTCTATACGTCGCTGTCTCTCTCTCTCCACCTGTATCTGCGATCATTTCCCCTAGAATTCAAAGACCGCACGCCTCAGCTCTCCTTCATACGTCCATCTTCACTTTCTTTGGATGAAGGAACTGCTTCGCTTTTGCTTTTGCGTGGCTTTCATTTTTTTTCTTTCGAATCCCTGCTCCCCACAAACCTGTCACCAGCGAAGCCCCCTCAAGTGGAGTCAACAAGCTGGTGAAATCCTCCTGAAAGTTGACCACAATCCCACCGAATTCACTCAGCTCCACGTGCCTTCATTTTCTGCCGAAACTGCTTCACGTTCCCCACACCGGTCAACAATCGAGTTCTCTTTTTCCTCGTTTGGCCGATCTCCACGTATACCCAGCAAATCAGCCGAAGACTCAAGCAAGCAGTCGCGTGGACGTCAGCCAGCCCTCGGACGTTGATGCTCCTCCCTTCGTGCCTTCAGCTTGTCTCTGTTTCAGTTGCAAAGAGTTGAAGCCACCGAAGTCTTAGTCAACTCCAGCAACTTCACGTGCGACACCTCCTGTTGTGGTCTCGTCCAACACTGACCGAAGCCAGCAAAGCCACCTACCATCTGCGAGAAGCCCAGCATTCAACCGGCACGAGGTCCAGCGTCTTCGGTCAGGAGCAGTCCACGAGTTTTGCAGCTTCTTCTTGGATTTTGTTGGGCCATCAGCACACGTGAATTTTTCTTGAATAGCCCAATCACAAGTGAAACCCATGGATCCAGCAAGTTCGGCCCGCATCATCTTCAGCCCAAAGAAGTCAGTCTTTGATCCAGCCATTTGAAGCCCAGCAAAGCTTGCACTTTCGGCCCATAAGCCCAATAGCAGCTTAGCCCATCAATCCAGCAATTCTTCAGACCGGCCTGCGAGGACAGCCTATTCAAGGCCCGTTCAGTCAAGTGAAGCTCAACCCAATACAAGAACAAATCTCAATTGGGCTGAGATTTGTTGGGCCCGAGTCTAAGGCCCGGCCCAAGCCCCCCGGTGTCGCCGAAAATCCGATTTCGGCTGCCGTCGCGTCGCCGTTACGGTGATTCGATCTCCGCTTTTGCCAAGTGAGTTTTACTCACTAATGCTTTCTTAGTTTGTTAATTATACTTAGGGTTGGTTAGATTTAATTAAATGCAATTAGGTGGTTAGATTAATTTAGATAAATTAAATTAGAGACTTAATTATGCATGTTAGGTGGTTAGAAATAGACATTAGCTAGTAGATATGCCATGTTATTTATTGAACGAGTCTCGGTAATTTTCCGGGCTCGTCTCGGCTTCCAATCAGGCATTATGGGCCTAAATTGGATTTTTATTATTTATTTATTTAATTTTCGAAATTAATTATTTAATTAATTATCCGGAAATTCAACCGGGATAGCCAGTGACCGGAATTTCGTGTTGATTGTTGTGGTGCAGTCTGTTTATTTAATTGAGCTTTAATTTATATGGAATTGATTTAAATTGTGAATTTTAGGACATGTTCCTATTTGGTTGATTTCAATTATGTGATGGGAAATGTTTGGGTACCGATGGTCAGTATCAACGGTGGAGTGGTGAGTCAGTGTGGCATCTAAAAGGGCACGTGGGCTCGGTGACTTGATGCATCACTTTGGTGAACGAGTGCCTTAGAGAATGCACGTGGCCCAAGCATCGTAAAAAGGGCACGTGGGCTCGGTGAATTGATGCATCGCTTTGGTGAACTAGTGCCTTAGAGAATGCACGTTTGCTCTATGACATGTAATCGACTAGTTCGATTTGTTATGAGTAGTTGGGTGCCTATTATGAATTATACTGATTTGCAGGTGGAATCTAAGGCCAAGGTAAGTCCTCTGACTTGTGCATGCTTAGGCAGCCCGTAGTGTATTGGCTTACTAATCGAGTCTTAGAGGGTAGAACTCGCTGAGACATGGTCTCATTGGTTATTGAATAACCATTTCAGGGCCCTAAGGAGGAGCTGAAGAGGAGGAACCTGAGGAGATAAAAGATCTTGGATGAAGAAGATGATCCATAAAGGGATCTTGAGTACAACCCGGATGTGGATTGAGATCACATCCCTTTTGTGAACCATGTCCTAGTGTAGATAGGTGTGAGACTTGTTTGCTGTAAATAGTATTGTAAATATACTATGAGTTGTGCTGTTAATAAAAGTGTGGTTGTGAATTTCAATATGAAAATTATGGCCTGTTTTTCTATTTTATTGTCTGGGGATTCTCAACTGCTTCCTCATGTGCATAATAAATTGAAAGGGTCGACGATACATAGTCCTGGGATAACGCACGTTATTAATCGACTAATGTGAGGGATGGGTGCGTGCCCGAGGATCGGGGCGTGACAGGCTCTCCACCAGGTATTAGCATTACCCTACAATTGATATAGTGCCAGGGTTATCTTCTCTGCCTCAGTGCACATCAGAATTGCAAAGGCTTTCTCCAGATCTTGTATCCACGGCCTCGGGCCGGTACCCGTAAACCTTGGCGGGCTCTGTGCACCACGACGTTCTCAAGTTGAACTCTGGCAGGTGCAGAGACAGGTGCGACCTTAGCAGCAACAGCAATGGCAGCAACAACAGTGGCTTGATTCTATGCCTACTGTGCCATCACGTCTCTCATAGCTTCTAACGCCTGTATGATCCCCTCGATTCTGGGATCACAAGGGGTTGCTACCCCAACACCAACCGAAGGTGGTGCCACTCCACTAACGCTAGCCTATACTAGCGCTTGACCTCAGCCCCCTTGGGTGCCGACTCTGGTCGGCGTCCTACCCCGAGTCACGGCCCTAACGGTCCTCTTGCTAGGAGTTTGCTACTCCTGATCACTCATGGCTTAGCTTTATCTACTAAAACCTCCTACCAATTCCATACTGAATTAGAAACAGGGTGATTTAAACCATATGTAATTCCACTAATCAGCTACCACAGACATGCACCAGCATGAATTTAAAGGCTTTTCCTACTACTATCCCGTGAACCATCGCACCTTATCACTCCAATCCTTAACCATTGCTCTGATACCACTAAACGAGGATCTCATGTCCCTACCCTCGAGCACGCGTCCATCCCTCACTGGTCGATTAAATAGCAACGTCCCACGACGCATCGCCGACCCATTCATTTTAATACGCATATGGAAGCCTATAAGAAATCCCGAGACAATAAAACAATGCGATAGAAAAGTAGGAAAAAAAATCTCGAACCTGAAAAACCATCACGCTTATATACATATATAACAACTGAGTCATATATATATGCAAAACAAACTAACAAATCAGTTTCTACTCAAAGATAGTTCAACAAACAAGGGTGGGGTTTCAATCCTCCTCTAGATCCTCCTATAAGTCCTCCTCCGGGTCCTCCTCCCCCTCAACGATCTCTCCTTCCTCCTCACTCCAGCTGGAGCCCACGGCTAAGTACACCGGAGAGTCAGAATCGCCCTCGAGCTTGGATCCTTCGCATCTACCACTGATCCACCCTTCGGATCCGATGTACCCTTCCCGAACACAACCTCCAAAACGTACAATGGTACATCAGATTCCGGCACAGGGCCCACCCTTCGTCCATCGCTGTAATGGCGATACTGTAAGAGTTTTCCTAATGTGAACTACATTAATTGATATTGTAATTTACCGTTTAACGTTTATCGTTTTACGGGGATTGGTCTAAGGTGAGATAAAAGGTTTCTTAATTAGTCTAATATGGGCTGGCTAGTGTGGGCCGAGTTGAGCCTGGCCCGTAATGAGGGGGCCTAGCTGGAAACTCTATAAATAGTGCTCAAGTCTCTCCTCTAACCCTAATTCTCACATGTATCCTCACCTAAGGGGCGTTTACCTAACGCTAAACGTGAGGGGGCCGCCTCATTGAGCCAGTGATACGGAGGGCAATAGAGGAGAAGGACTTGACGCGTGGATCCCCTTGATATGTGGGAAATCCCTTTTCTACTTCCGCTTTATATTTGATGAATCCCAAAACAGGTGCGTTAATCTTTCTACCCATTCATGCATGTTCTTGTTCTGGTTTTGGAGATCTTGGGTTGCGCAATTTGCATCCAACATGTGGTATCAAAGCCTCCATAACCCTAGAACTTGAACGCATAAGTTTTTTGCCCTAATTTGTGATTTTCGATATTTTTTGTTCAATAAAAATAAAATAAAATCACAAATTCGGATGATCCTGAAACCATGGGGTTTTTGTTCTACATGTCGAGATTTTTCCAACCATATATAATTTGTATAATTTTGTTGAGAATTGAGTGAGAATTTTAAATTTGAAATTCTAGGGTTTATACATAGAAAAAGTTCTAGAATTTTAAGTTACATTCTAGCATTACCTTCGTTTTTCTTCTCCACTCTTTGCATCACGTCGTGTCGTTTGAATTATGAACTGTCGATCATCGCGCGCACTCTTTTGCTCGTCCGTCTCTGATTTCGGAATTGACTTTCTCCTCTTGACTGTTTTGTACTATTACCGTGGTAAGTTTGCCCGCAGTTGCTAGTCAATGTCGAATTCGTTCGCGACGAGGATGATGGGGTTTGTGAAGATTTGTATTTGTATATATATATATATTTCGCGCGTGGCCAGCGGCGTTGGACTCGTATGTTCATCATCTATCTTGTGGTGTGTTTATTTTAGATTTTTGATAATTTTATGGATGTGAAAATACATACAAAATCCTAAATACGCGTATTTTTAGTGTATTTTCGCGTATTTTTCTTGTATTTTTTTGTGATTTTCGAAATACAAGTGTTGGTTACTGGTATGTTATCACATGAACATTATAATGGTGTGATTCATTAATAAAAATTAATTTTTATTGTGAATTGAAGTTGGGTTAATGAGATAGAACCATTATGGGATAGTAATTGAACTATGTATTGAGGTGATGAGAAACACTAAAAGGTTATTAAACTTTTGTTACTCATGCGTACTCCTTTACATGCTAGTAACCTTTGCATGATGGACGTTTTTAAAAACCTGTGACCAAACTGATTGTACTGATTAACACATCTGCTGAATGTGGGTAATGCATATTAATTAAGTTATTGCATATTGTACATCAACTCATCTGGTCACTTGTTAATGTCTATCAAGTTGAACCTTTTATTTATTAATGGTTCTCTAGGTTTGACTCAATGGATAGGCCACTGGTTGATTACAATGATAATTTGTTACTTAAAAAAAAAATTGGCTAATATATTAGCTGTTGGTCTTGGAGTCATGTTTTGCCTTATGAAATTCATGAGCAATAGTGGATTAGGTATCAAGCTTGTCGATTTGGTGTACCCTGTATAACTATTGATGTTAATTTGTGAGAGATATTCTAGATTAGCATTCTTTAATATTGTTCTAGTAATCAGTAATCGGGGTGCACAAGAGATGCTTGTTTCTATGTTATGAGAAGTTTCTTGTGTTGCTGTGAATGGTGATCTCATTGGAATCTGTTTTTCAAGTTCGCTATATATATATATATATATATATATGTATGTATGATTAATTTTTATTAATGAATAAAGTAATGTAATTAGCATGATATGTGATTTTGGTGATTTACTGCCCCTATCACTAAAGTTAAAATCACATGTATATGGTGTATGTGAGGAGTAAAATTTATATCCCTGGTATGAGAGAGTTTCAAGGATTCAATTGAGTAGTGACCGCCAAAGTGGCACACTTGATTGGGTTTGAGAAATTTCGGTCTCGTATATTGATTGGGATGTCTCCTGGTATAATGTGTAGTCATACTCCCAAAGGAGGTGATTGTGTATTAGTTCATGGAGGGATACATGATAGTATGGTGGAGGAGTGACTGATTCTAGTGATTCATATGCCCAAAGGTGATGAATTCACGAAAAATTGGAATATATTCTTATAACCGCTATTATGTGGAGAGTGTACAACTGCATGTCATGTATTCTGCCCAAAGGTGATTATATGATTATGCATGTAACTCTCTGGATGTGTACTTGTTTGTCAAGTTACACAGTGCTCACATGATGTTAATTATATACATTGCTTGTTATTTTAGTCACTTTTTTTCTGTAATTAATAATTCCATTATTATTGAGGTTTTTACTGCTTCAAATTTTAAGTTGTGGACATATGATTTGTTGCTTGAGAATGCAATAAAATTTTCTCACTGTCCATAAAGCGTTCCATTCTGGAACACTAGAAAAGAGATTTGTCTGCGAACTGCACTGTTATAAGATGACGGAAGCCTTAGTTGCTTGAAATTGTCTTGTTTGATATTGAAATTAGGATATATCTGCAAAGATTGTGTTTAAGTCCTAATGATATATACATCTCATATAAGGATGAAAAAGTTGTTTCCAAAATTTTTCTATTTACTCTTAACGGTTATCTAAAGACTTCTATAGATTATTGTGGAAGTAAAATTGACCGAGATAAAGAATAAATTTGTTAGAATTAGTCTTAAAGGTTGTCAGATTTAATAGTGACAGTGAGTATTTTGGCAAGTATGACAATGCGGAATAGCTTAAAGGGTCATTTGTCAAATATTTGATAAATTCTGAGGTGGTAATTTAATTACTATGCTTGAAAATCCTGACAAGAAGATTTGGCTAAAAGGCATGAATCATCATAATAAACATAGTGATGAGTATGATGAGTAAAACTAATTTATCCAGTCTTCTGTGGGTTGATATTATGAAAGCAACTTTTTCACATACAAAAAGTGTCCTTATCAAAGTTGTTTTATAAACTTCTTTTGAGTTATAGATTGGGCATAGATTACTTGAATCATATTTAATTTAGGGGTGTCATGCAGAATTGAGATTATCTAATCCAATTTTAAGTGTATTGCAATTCAGATCAACTCGGAATTATTTTATATCTTATTTAGATTGTTAAAGGGGTATTGATCTTATGACCCTAAAGAAGGTACAAGAATTATGGAATCACATACTCTAAAATTTCTTAAGATCGACGTAATTGTAGAGGATAGCTACTCTCAAACTATTAAAGATAATAGTGTGATGGGGGTTACTGTGTTTTTGTCTTTATCTATACAAATAATTATGGAATCTTCTGTACCATAGACTAAACTTGTTGAGGTTTAAGGTACTATTCTTGAGATAGTTTTTAATGAAATTTCTTAAACCTCTCAAGTGCATAATGAAGTGGTTGCAGCTTTATTAAGGAGATTTGTTAGGGAAAGAAAATTAGTTATACCATCAGACTATATAGTCTATTTGTGAGAGCATGATTACAATATCCATTACATGGTTGTTTTAGCAACTTATATAAATGTCGTTTCTTGTTCTTAATTAAGTATGTGATTAAACTCCATAAAAAAAAAGGATAATAATATTTTTACTCTGAAAGAGGGGTGGATAGTTAGTGAAGAAATAAATAATTATTTCTTTACTACTAATTCTTTCAGAGTGAACGTGGCATTGATAGTTTATTTTTTATATGGAGTTACGTCAAAGAGATACAAAATCTATATAAGTGCAACTGGAGAATTTTGCAGCAGATTCAAGTAAACTTGTGTGTAGACTGAAAAGTCTTAATTCATGGTCTTAAGCAAGTTTCCAGGCAATATTATTAAAGTTTCATAGTGTTGTTATTTTGTTCAATTGGGAACAAAGTAATTCAATATACTGCAAGGTCAGTGGAAGGAAATTTATTTTTTCCCATACTCTATGTACATGATATTTTGTTTACAAGTAATGACCTTGAGGCATCTTATATATTTTGTACTAAGATCTGTAAGGATTGTTTTTGCCATATTGTATTAAATTTTCTCGGAGGACATTTGCTTATTGTATATTGGAAATATTCAATATACATCAGTGTAAGTCAGGAATTGCTCCTGTTGTTAAGGGTGATGGATTGTATCTATCACACTGTCCTTATTTAGATATTGAGAAAATCTAATTAAAATGTGTACCTTGTGTCAGTGCACTTAAAAGTATAATGTATGCTCGAATTTGCACTAGACTAAATATCGTCTTTGTGACGGGACTTCTAGGTAGACATTAATCAAATTCAGAATGTGATTATTGCGTTGCTGCCAAGAAGGTTTTAAGGTACTTAAAGAGGACAATTAATATGTGGATATGTTCAATTCTTGCAACTAGTAAGATATTTAGATGTAAACTTTGTTGGCTATTAGGATGATATAATATCAATAACGAAATACATATTTATGTTGGCAAGGAGTGCAGTAAATAAAGTTATATGTCATCTTTTACTATGAAAGCAGTGTTAGTAACATTCTTTTAGGTTCTTACCTAGGCTATTAGGCTTCGGAACCTCATGAAAGAGTTAATCGTTTTAATTTTATGGATAGACCCATATGGTTGTATTGAGATAACAAATTTGTAGTATTATTTATTTACTACAAAATTCTCAAGGGGTCTAAATATATGGTGGTCAAAATTTTTGACCAAAAGGAAACGGTACAGAAAAGTGACATTTTAATATAACATATTTCCACAGATGATATGGTTGTAGATCCACTAACTAAATATCTACGCCCATGTGTATTTTAAGCGACATGTCATTAGCATGGGCCTAGGAGCATCATGAGATGCTGTTGTTTAGTGGGAGCTATTTTGGCTTTACTTTGATAAAGGTTTCATCTGTGTTCGTTACATTTGTAACGGTTTGATATGTATCAACTTTCGCATTCAATAAAGTATTTTTGAATGTATTGTTATTATGTTGAATACATATTGATAAAGTCTCAAGGTATTATATAAACCTTGAGTGAAGGCTAGGGGCATCCGGTTATTAGCCTTGTCCATATGTCTTGTTATACATAAAGAATGGTTAACCGTAAGGACAAGACATATGTTGATTCATGGAACCATAAATGCATTCTCTAGTAGTACAAGTTTTTTTTGACGCTTAAGATAAGAGAATGGTGACTGACAAATGAGATCTCTCTATGAGAGATGTTATCCATTTGACACACTACCATATTGGATCCATATCAATAGAGTTGAGAACACTCGTGACCATGGAAGGCTCTCTGTGTGCATACATGCAGTTACCGCCATGATTCGGTGTTTGAGACTTTATGGAATAAGATTGACTATTAAGAATTATCTCTAGACCAATGTGCGCACATACAGTATGATTTCAATTAATATAGTCCAAGTGAGAGAATGTAAGAGTTTTCCTAATGTGAACTACATTAATTGATATTGTAATTTACCGTTTAACGTTTATCGTTTTACGGGGATTGGTCTAAGGTGAGATAGAAGGTTTCTTAATTAGTCTAATATGGGCTGGCTAGTGTGGGCCGAGTTGAGCCTGGCTCGTAATGAGGGGGCCTAGCTGGAAACTCTATAAATAGTGCTCAAGTCTCTCCTCTAACCCTAATTCTCACATGTATCCTCACCTAAGGGGCGTTTACCTAACACTAAATGTGAGGGGGGTGCCTCATTGAGCCAGTGATACGGAGGGCAATAGAGGAGAATGACTTGACGCGTGGATCCCCTTGATATGTGGGAAATCCCTTTTCTACTTCCGCTTTATATTTGATGAATTACAAAACAGGTGCGTTAATCTTTCTACCCATTCATGCATGTTCTTGTTCTGGTTATGGAGATCTTGGGTTGCGCAATTTGCATCCAACAGATACCACGCCTGGTATTCATGGGGCACCTTATGGGGTAGGCCCGCATCAACTCAGACGGTGTAGGAGTGATGATAAGGAAGGGACTGCTTTTTATTTTCTAAATGGCCACAAGTTGGGTATTTCCCCTATTCTCATCTTTAAAATATAAATGTTAGGTTACCCATAATGCCCCTCAGATCACGAGTTTGGCTAGATTTTAAGTTACTCCATTTTCGACCCATTTAATATTATTGACGAATGTGTCCACTATTCTGACCCCCACGAAAATCTTTAATATCCACAACCTTGGGATGACGGCAAACGCAACCTCAGCGACAGTGGGAGCGGTTCTAAGATCCAATGAGGAACGGAACGTGTGGTTTTAATGAACCGTAGCTGTTTGAATTTTTTTCGTGATTCCTATAAAAATGTCGTAATATGTGAAAACTTATAAGTGGATGAGAACTGCTCTTTTTTAAATCCAACGGTGGTAGAGAGATTAGGGATCCGTTCCTCAAGGGCACCAAGAAATATTCGGAGCAAGAAATTGATCGCCAGGTTCTTCTCAATCGGAATTAACATTGAAGTGATTGTTTCTTTTTTTAAGCAACATTTAAATAATCCGGGAAAAAAAATTAGTATCAAAATGTGTCTTATATGAAACTTTTGACACTTCATCTTTTTTTTCTTTTTTCTTTTTTGGTTGAGCAGTGACTTTGCCACTCACTTACCGTTAGTTAGTCATGATGATTTACCCGTGGAAGATAAGAACTTTAAAAACACGTCCAACCACCGATAATTTCATAATATCAAACGGGTGATGTTTTTTGTACTCCCCAATATAAGTTAATCCCATTAAACTAGGCACTGCGCATCTTCTCAATCATAACCGTTTATAGCGCTTTTAGTTCAGCATTTTCAGAAGATTTTGGGCCTATAAAGGCCCATTGTGCCAAAATTGAGTTGTCGGGCAACAAAACTCCAAAGACATTCGAGCAAAAATTAGCGTTTCTAAAATTCTTAATGAAAGTCCGACCCAGCTTTGGCTTTAAGGACTAGTAAAATGCAACCTTAGAGAGTTAATGAAAAAAAAATTCCAAATTTTGATATTGCCCAACTATTTCAATTCCAATTTTACCCTCACTATCAATTTGCTTTGCAAATTGGATCGGCATCATGCGATGATGGCGGCAGCAAGCTCAAATCTAATTGTCAACAAACTAGATTTGACACTAACAACCCGTGCCTCATGTCATGCAACCTCGGCATGGCATCATTTGGAGAGGACAACCTCAGCCCTCGCCATGGGTTGTTGTGGTCGTTGCCTAAGATGAGTCGTACAATCCATCATCAAGCTCATACGATCTCTCTCTCTCTCTCAATTGTTTTCCAAATTGGATATCGAAGTCCTCTGATCTAAAGTCTTTTATATTTATGCAGAACTTTTTCCAAAATGCTCATCCACCTTGCTCTCTAGGCAGGCAAGCGACTTTCATTACGCAACTGTGGAAGTGAATGTGCTGCTGACCTTCATTGAACAAGTATGAAAGGAAACCATAGATGGCAGCTAGTTAGAAAATAACCCCAACCTATGCAAATAGGCTTCAAACCATTGCTAAGTAGTTTTCTTTTGTAATAAATGGACGAAGCCCATACGCAGCAGTTATCTCACATCATCAATGATTTTCTCATCCAATCACTATCTGCATTTCCTCCTCCAATTAACATTATGGAGTCGAGCTTCCCCTTTCTTTCTGTTTAATCAATTCTTGATTTATTGAGTTCCTTGCTGTCTTGACTTTAACCACTCGACTGCATCACTATTTGCTCTTCTTCTCTTTCTCGATGTTTTTTTTCCTAGAAAATAATCGGTTAGGGCAGCAGAAGCACCAAATGAATACATGCAACGCATACTTATCGACGAGTACACGCAAAGTTCTGGCTCCGGTGGCCCAAAAAGCTGAAAATGTCCATGATGGTAGATTTCTGGAGGTGATGATAATTTTGAAATACTAGTGGTAAGAGAATATCACCACTAACTTGCTTGTCAGGTCATTTGTTGGTAAGTTGCCAATGTTATGGCGAAAAGGGTTAATACTGTAAAATTTCAAAATAATACACACGTGTCATATTTACCTCATACTCCAAACTAGTATACCTATGCTATATTTACCTAAAACTAGTTCTTGTGTCAAAAAAAGTCCAAAATTAATACACTTGTGTCATATTTATCTCAAAATTTGAAATTTTTTTGGATATGAACACTAGTTTGGGGTAAATATGATACTAGTGTACCCGTTTGAGATTTTTTGTGACACGAACATTAATTTGGGGTAAATGTGATATGGGTGCGCCAATTTCAAGTTTTTTATATTATGAAAATTAGTTTGGAGTAATGGAATTAGTGAACTAGTTTGGGGTTTTTTTAAAGTATTAGCCCTCATGAATATACCAAAGTCGAAAGTATGTTTAGTAAATTTTTCAAAATAATAATGCATATACCAACACTCAATAATTTAGTAAATCGCTAATTTCTTTTACATTCTACAAATATACTTAGTAAATGTGTATGTATTATTTTGTCATTATGTAATATTTGAACGTTTTGTTATAAATCTATTCATCGTTATGATTTTTTGAATTCATTAACGAGGGATCATGCCCATTGTTTATTATAGACATATTTTCCGACGCGGCCACCTAATCTGGATGAGTCTGGATTAGTAGAAGTAGAATCCCGGATTATCCATATCATGGACTCAAAGTGGGGCTTGTTAAGAAAGTCCTAGTTAGGTCTATCCGAACATTTCTAGAGGGCTTGATGCCAGCAGTGTCCTTCTGATCAACCAAAATTCGATCGCTGGAGGCAGTTATAGCGACCGAAATTTGTTCGGTGGCCAGAAGAGAGGTTCTGGCGACCAAAACTGTAGATACGGTCGCCAGGCTCTTAACTTCTAGCGGCCCATCAAGAGTTTGGTCGACGTAGCATCCCACGTCTGGCTACCAAACCACCTTTGATTGCCAAACTCGGCCTTTCGCGATCAACTGCTGTATTCAGGGACCAAACCTGATTATTTGCCACTTTCTCCCTAGCCCACCTCTCGCTCTCTCCCCTTAATTTCACGATCCTGAAATCACCCACCTCGTTATTGCCGTCAGCTCCAGCCGCGATCTCTGTCACGCTCTCTACTTCAATCAATTCTTTGGTATTGCTCTCGTGTGGAGGTATCAAAATGGTTTGAAAACCCATTTTTAACCCGTATTCAAACAGCTCCAGCCGCTATCTCTTTCACGCTCTCTACTTCAATCAATTCTTTGGTATTGCTCTTGTGTGGAGGTATCAAAATGAATTGAAAACCCATTTTTAACCCATACCTGAGTTGTAAGCCTAATTTGGGTTGTGAATAGGTTTGTCTTTAAATCCATTTATAACCCATTTAGCTAATAAAGGTTATTAGTTGAGTCAAGCCACTGAGCTATTTCTATAATTTTTATTTTTTTAATATTCTGATTTTTTAATAATTTTTATTTTATTATATTTTTTTTCTTTTATCTTTTTTTTCCTACAAAGTCCGATGCCCGTCAACCCTCTCTAGTCGCAGGTGAGGGCCAACAACCTTCGCAAAGTCTAGGTGAGGGCAACAACTGGTGAGGGCTTTGTGGCCCTTGCCAGATCTAGTAGACTAGCAAGGGTCCCGTCCTCACCCATGACAAACGGAAAGGAAAAAGGTAAAAGAAAGAAAAAAATACAAAATTCAGAAAATGTTTTTAAAAATTATAAAAATTGTTTGTTAAATTTGGATTGCATAGAAGTATTTTAGCAATGTAATTATTTTAACAAATTATAAGAAATATTTTTTCCTAAATTGGATTAAATGTGAAAGTATTTTAGGAATACAGTCCAAGTGGAGTATGAGCTAGGTATGGGTCAGATTGAGTATGAGTCATTATATTTGCGTTGCAATAAATGGATCATAAACTTGTTTTTTTTTTTTTTGTCGGTCCTACGCTAATCCAACTCTAACACTCACTCTCAGACTTTTTGCCCTACCTCCTTGCAGGGCGTAGGAGTCGAAACTCACTCCTGAAATGAAATCGTCCACACCACAATCCCCCTTGAGAATGTGGGGATTTGAACCTCCAACCTCCTCCTTCCAAGATGGAAGGGTGGCCACCGGGACAAACCCCCGGTGGTTGATCATAAACTTGTTAAATGGGTATATATTTGGGTCAGATCATTTATGACCCGATTCATCCGTTTAATGAGTCTACTCACATGTGAGGCTAACACTCTCCTGCCATGAGGAATCTTATGCAAACCTCGGGACAAGGTCCTCCTGTATAATAAATCATCAACTTTGTAATAAATTTTCAAATTTCCCATTAAATTAGTAAGAAAAACTATTTCAAGATTTTACAAGGTTAGTGAATTACGGATTTTGTGTGAAATTTTCTAATGTTCCAATTAATTAGTAAGCTAGCCATTAGTTTAAATTCTCTAAGTATGGTTAGGAATTTACAAGTGTCTTAACAAATATAGTAACATCCAAAGAAATTAGTAATTTTCTATCTTCTTTTAAATATAGAAATTAAGGGTAGTAAATGACCAATATATTAATGAATTGTCCGACAACCAAAAAAATAAGTTATTATCTTCCTTTTGAAAATTTTAAAACTCGATTACACTTTCATGACGAGTTTTAAGATATAATTGTACTTTTTGTAAATTTTAATACTCAATTGCACTTTCATAACAAGTTTTAGGACTTAATCGTACTTTTTGAAAATTTTAGGACTTAATTACACTTTTATGATAAATTTTAGGACTTTCAATGCACTTATATCTAAGTTTTAAATTAAGTTGGCCACTTACTAATTTATTGGGATGTAATAAATTATTTATCATGTTCATGTTCTACCAATCATACTCGTAAATTTTGAGAGAAATTGATAACTCGCTAAATTATCAAGATGTTGGTAAGTTCATTGTAATTTCGGCAGTCCACTAACAACTAGGGGTGTGCAACCGGACCGGGTATACCCGGTTCCCGGACCAGCCCACCCTGAAAACAGGGTCGGGAACCGGTTCCCATTGAAACCGGTCCGGGAACAGGTTCCCAAAATTCGGAACCGGTTTAAACCGGTCCGGGAACAGGGTCCAAGTGATTATCCACCCGGAACCCGGTTCCGGGACCAGCTTTGTAAGTAGAGGTACAAAACTTTTTTTTTTCCTCTTAATATCTATTTTTACTCTCGCAATCACACGATGTTTTTCCTTTTGGCTCACTCAAACACGCACGGCACTCCTCCTTTGTCATTCCTCTTCCTCACTTGCTTCCCTTCCTCACCCGCTCCCTCTCACACCATCTGATGGACGAACGGTGTTCGTCGCCACCAAATTCTTGTGTATCACATGAATTGGCTTGCCTAATTTCTCTTTTGTATAAGGAGTAATGTTTGCATAAACGAGTAGCTTAATATAATAGTTGTGGGAATAAGACTAATATTAGACCCATGTTTGTTGCTAATTCTTTGCATTATGATTTTATTTATTATAATTAGCCATATGGATCATTAATTTTCCGTTTAATAAAAAAGTTCATGTATTAATTTATTATCAGTGCTTAATGTTTCAATATAAATTATGAGGATTACGTTATTTTCTCGCTTATTAATATAAAATTTGAAGTTGTATAGGATATCAAGAGATTGCAAAACAGGTTCCAATGGAAACAGGGTTGACCCTGGAACCGGATCGGAAAAACAGGGTGGGTCGGGTATAGGGTCCAATACAAACAGGGTCGGGTATAGGGTCTAGAAAATGGGAACCGGTTATAACAGGGTCGAGTACAGGGTCCAGGTCTAGACCCTACCCACCCTGGACCCGATCACCTCTACTAACAACACTGATACATTTATAAATCATTTGGTAACTGAGTGATTATTTCGATGCTGGTAAATTCATTATAACATTAGCAATTTACTTAACTAACCTTGTATAACACAAAAGAATTTGGCAACATACCAATTTATTTGAGCATTAGAGGATTCATAACAATGTCGGTAAACTACCAAGTTACCAGACAAGCGAGTTATCGATCATACTGATTTTTACCAACGACATTGGAAAATTTAGCAACAACTCCAGCGCTCTACCAACCACCGACTCCAAGGAACAAATCAAACACCATTATAGTACGTTCAACTACAAGATATTCTAAACTCCGCCAATTGGATTAAGTTCCTTCTTTCAACGGGGTGTCTCTAACAGCCTATAATATAATTCAAATTATTTGACGCATTAAAAGTTAAGCTTCACCAAATATGATGATGATGATCTCGTGGATCTTCTCTCATTCAATCTCTTTGTTTCCTAAAGGAATAATCCTAATAAAATCAGTACTGAAACATGATGACAACCTTGCATTGTGTCCATGCATAGCACGTTTAGGTCTTACAGAGAGAAACGCCGTGAATGATAACACAGCGAAGTCAATGGTATCTTTCTTTGGAGTGATTTCTCTGAAACTAACCCGCGATGATGAAGATGAGCGAGTGGAAGGAGAAGCAATCGATGGTTGCTTCTTCAATTTGCCGTGGGGGAATTATTGACTAATGCATACTTTTGGTTGATCGCCTAGTTGCAGCATCTCCTGCTTATTGGCTGATCCATAGGCATGACGACGACTTATTAAACAAGTGGAGAACGGACAGCTAGAAAGAGCAGGACAACAACTCTCACCTAAATCACCAAAACTTTATTCAACCTCTCTCTAGAGCCTGATTAGTTCGCTGCGATGTCACATCATCTCCATTATTATGTTAAGTTAATCACCAAAAACTTAGCATTTCAACGACAAGTAGTTAAGAAATGACAGACCCCCACTTCAAGTGAGATGGTTTAAGGAGAATAAATTGAGATGTTCCGGTTCTTTCGAACAGCAACCGCTTCGTCCCATCTAAATTAATTGCCCACACGATGAGAATTCTGTACAATGCATGTATTCATATTTTCAATTTGTTGTTGGATGGAGGAGCCCGAATTAGAGTTACGCAAAATTCAATGAAAGTAGTGAGGCGGACTAGTTCAGATGCATCGTCACATCCAATCACGATGATGAATGATTAGGAATGATGCGTCAACCGAAGTATTTTCTCACTATCCAAGCATTTTGTCTCGCCAATCAGAGAAAAAAAAGGGTAATAGGGCATATTTAGATGGCATGTATGATCACTACAATTATTAAGATGCAAGTAAGTAAGTTTACCACGTTTTTAGAAGTTTGAAACTGCCGGCATCTTCGTCGTTCAAGTAACATCTCCCACGTTCGCTACGCGATCAATCATTAGTATAAAGAAATGCTTGCGCATCCGCTAATCGCATGATGGTGATTACAATGTGCCGTGCATTAGACTTCAATTGAATAATGCCATGACCCGTGCATTACCCTTTATCTTGCTTATCCGTGAATGCACGACATTCCTACCAACATTATTCTACTCCCTGTTTTAACTTCACCAAATGGGTTCTATCTCAGTTAATTTCATTCATTATTTGATAAGTGAGAGTGAAATGAGCACATGATCTTGAAAGTCATTTATGCGTTGACTACGTCAGATAATTGGTTCCCTTTGCCTTCTTTATTTCCACTGTTTTGGTAAATTTTGTTGGATAGGTGAGACTTAGGAGGTTTGTGAAAATAAAGGTTCAAACGACTTTAAACAGAAAATTCTGATTTCAAACTTTATATTTAGCTAAAACTCGTTAAAGGTAAACTTTCACTTGCTTGCTGGAACAGAATATATATATATATATAAATAAAAGAACTGACCAGTTTAGGAAGGAATCATTAGCCGATAACCCAAAAGACATACCTAGCTAATTCTCTGATTTAATCTGATCCAAAAGCGTACATCATTCCAAAAAACTCGGGGATGGCCACATAAAAGAAGCTTGAAGGGTTCTAAAAGATGGGTATGTGGAAAAAGGAAGAACAGTGACACAACCAATATCCAACGGGTGTTTGCTGAAGTTGTCAACCGAAATCAAAAGGCAGGTTTCTTCCTCTTTACTCTCTTGTATCGGGGCTCGTAAAAGTGGGCAAATCCCATTCGGCCATGTAAAGCTGTGTTGAGTATTATAGATGAAAATGAGAAACTTTCCAAAGATTCCAGCGTAAGACATTCCCCAAAATGATTTGACAATGAAAAGCCAGGAGGTCTTGCTGTGAATCATGAATTGCTGCACTAGCCATCACCCAAATCATGGGCGATTGTCCCCCTTCCCCCCATTCTTGCATCTCAAGAAACCACTCCCCAAAGCTAAAACCCCATTATCAATGAGTGGCTTTCCTCTTCTCTGTGGAGCTAAACTTGGGATGCAACATGACGGTAATGGGCTATCCCTAGAGGAGAGATCCCCCACGAAGTTCATCCTACCTCAATTTTCTACATCATCAAAGTACTGTGCCTCTTATCAATACATTGCATTTTTATCACTATTAAACACAAAGCTCAACTTCGAGAAAGTAATTCCGGAAAATCTTTTAGATGACTATTCCCAAATATTTTAAGCCTGTTGGACGGTAATAATAGAAGCCAAAACCAAGTTTTCTAGTATTCGAGATAGAGTCAAAGGAAGCAGAGATTAGAATTTAAGCCTAGACAGCTCAATGTTCAAAAGAGCCACCGGCTCTCGCTAAGTCAATGCAGAGAGAAACAGGGGGGTTGAAGTGTCAATTTGCTTTTGCGGGAGCAATTGAGACATCTCTTTCGACCGTCCAGAAGCAAATAAAATAGCTGATTGAGCAATCAAGACTATTATTATTGTTATTACATTATTAAAATAATAAACGAACCAACGTACTCCAATTATTCACAACCAAATGAACATAGAGAATACTAGCTCCATCCTTACATTGGAAGACCTGCTTGCAAATTGTCCTAAACACGACTCCATGCTCTTTTAGAGAAAAGTAATAATCATTACACGTACAACCGGCTGCTCTCTCTCTCTCTCTCTCTCTCTCTCTCTCTCTCTGTGCGTTTGTAGACTGCATCGAGCTGGGCACGTAGAAGAAAATATATAACTTGTTCTGACTTGTGAGGGAAGGAAATAGGAGTCGGTCTCTTTTCTGTGTGTGTAAAGAATGAGCAAGCCAAAGAAGAAGCTCTCAGTGTCTTACATTACAGTTCCATCTCAGATAATCAACTCCCTCTCCTCATCATCTCTTCAATCTCTTCTCATATCAACTAAGAAAGCACCTCCTCCTTCCCCATCTCCTTCATCAAAGAAGGCCAAGCCGTTTCAGTATAAGTTGTCATCTAAATCTCCAAAGTTATGGTTCTCGGCTCTATTCCTTGTGGCCCTGCTCGGCATGCTGAGGATTGGCTTCCTCCCTCTCTCTCCATACCCTTGTGCTACTACTCCAACTGCAAGTAGTCACCATCACATTTTAGATAAACAGGCCATCAGTCAAGCACGAACAGAGCCTCATTATAATAATAATTACACATCGGTGGAACCAAGAGAAGAACCAGAAGAAGAGTACTCCTTCTGGAAGCAACCGGACGGGATGGGGTACAGGGGGTGCTTGGAGTGGAGCAGGGATTACAGGCAGAGGAGCGAGAGAATTGTGAAGGAGAGGCGAAAGTATGTGATGGTGGTGGTGGCCGGCGGGATCAACCAGCAGCGCAATCAGATTGTGGACGCTGTCATCATTGCCAGGATTCTCGAGGCTGTTCTGGTGGTTCCAGTTTTCCAAGTCAATGTCATCTGGGGCGACGACAGGTACCTAGTTCTTCACGCAACTCACAAATGCGCCATTGGCCAAGAATAGAATAATTATCCATAGATATTCCCCTTACAAAGAACTGGATGAAAATTTCATGTCATCTTCATACCAACCAAACAACGAAACAAAAAGCAGGATTCATGGTCAAAGTAATTCTGGTCATCAGCTATTTACCTAAGCAAACAATTCGGTAAGTTAGTGCATATCGTCATGATTTTCTTGCAGTGAATTCTCAGACATATTCGATTTGGATCACTTCAAGAGAGTCCTTGCCAATGATGTACGCGTGATTTCATCTCTTCCCTCCACTCATATAAGGACAAGGCCGATCGTCGAGACACTGACTTCACTTCATATTTCTGCTGACTGGATTCGCTCCCGTTATCTCAGAAGGGTAAAAACAGCCCGTTTTGCCTCTTTTTGTCCAGAATGAAATTGCTCTGCTCAATTTACAATTTTTAGTTGACTAACAAAGACATCACCAAAGTTTGTGCCCGTTGATAGGGGATCATATGTGTACAAGGTTGTAGCCAGCCGTCCTTAGTTATTGATTGGCTTTTCATGAGCATTGTTGACATCATCTCCATTTTTGTTATCAATATGGTTGGCCTTCAGAATTAGATGAATTCCCTCGATTTCTTGACTTGTAAATTAGATGCAATGACCAATTTAAAGTGTCGTTATTATTGGATCATATGCTTTGCGTTGAACTTTGGCTCTGTGGTTTTTCAAATTTTAAAAACAACGAAAAAAAAAAAGACAAATTCGCCAACAGTCACTATGAGGAAAACCAAATGATTTACTTTGTTCATGAATTTCTGCAGCTCCAGAAGGTGGGGGTTCTGCTCTTACGAGGTCTAGATTCCAGGTTATCTAAGGAGCTTCCTTCTGATCTTCAAAAGCTTCGATGCAAGGTACTCCCGATCAATGTTCTGCTTCTTCAGACAGATAGGCAATTAGTCAAAATCGAAGTGACAGCTGGAGATTGAAATACATACTAGTTGGAAACGAAAGCACAAACTAAAGAAGAAAATGGCAATTCTTTAAATTGCTTAAATTTAGATATGATTGTTCCGATTGCAGATCAAACACGATCACCCTAAAATGATGAGAACTTAATCTTTACAGGAACAAGCCTTGACTAGTTTGCTGACAAAAATCAGTTCTATCCCCCAAGTAATTCCGTTCATTCTGTTCTCTATCCTCAGGAAGTTAGGCTTGAGGTTTTCTTGAAGGAGCAGGGTTAATGTTCAACATTAACAGAAAAATCGGCTTTCTTCTTGAAAATTTTTAGATCCATCCATTACTTCAGACAAGCAAAAGAGATGCATGATTGCATGCTCTGTTTTCCACAGGTCGCCTTTCATGCATTGAAGTTTGCACCAAAAATATCGGAGCTTGGCAATAAGCTTGCAGAGAGAATGCAGAGCAAGGGACCCTACATTGCTCTTCATTTGCGGATGGAGAAGGACGTTTGGGTGAGGACAGGTTGCCTTCCGGGTTTGAGCCCCGAGTATGATGACTTGATAAGTAGGGAGAGGAAGCGGCACCCCGAGCTCCTAACTGCCAAATCAAACATCACCCATCATGAAAGAATGCTTGCGGGTCTCTGCCCCTTGAATGCATTAGAGGTTGCCAGGTGATCGCTTGCTCTTAGTACTTCCTAATGAAGCATAATCAGGTTCGGTAGGGTTTGAGATCTCGCCATCGTTTTATTGGGTGTGTCTCTAGTGATTGAAGTATCGATTGTCCTCTTAGGTTGCTTAAGGCTCTCGGTGCCCCAAAGAATGCAAGAATCTACTGGGCTGGCGGGCAGCCACTTGGTGGGAAAGAAGCATTGTTGCCGCTCACTAGAGAATTTCCACATTTCTACAACAAACAAGATCTCGCATTACCCGGGGAATTGGAGCCCTTCGCTAACAAAGCGTCCTCTATGGCTTCCATTGACTACATTATATGTGAGAGGAGTGACGTCTTCATGCCATCTCATGGGGGGAATATGGGCCATGCTCTTCAGGTACTACAGCATTTGTTAACGGTCTAGCTGACTAGTTCTACACATAGTTAACGACACCCATCGCTACATGATTTAGGAAGTACGCAACGGGAGGCATGCAAAAGCCTGATTTGTAAAGGTGTTTATGTCACAAAAAGAGCACAGCCTATTTCTTATTTGTTGAGCAACTTGACACTCGACAGAACTAATAGTATCATGCACTAGCCGTCACCGGACAGTTTCCTTTTCACTTGTGTCATTTTGACTGACAAATGTTTCTGCAAACAGGGGCAGAGGGCCTACGCCGGTCATAGGAAGTACGTAACACCTAACAAACGGCATATGCTCCCTCACTTCTTGAATACATCTCTCCCTGAGCCGGAGTTCAACAGAATCATGCGGGAGTTGCACCAGGACTCCTTAGGTCAACCAGAACTCAGAACAAGCAAAGTTGGAAGAGATGTTACAAAGTACCCTATTCCTGACTGTATGTGCAACTCATCCAGTACGGGTTATTCATTGCAACGACACACAAGGAGCTTGCTTTATAACTTTGGGTAGTATACTATGTGGAATTTCTAAATGTTGCTTCTGCAAGATTTGGCATCAAACACCCCAGCTCTTTTGGATCTTGAGACGGCAGCCACAGAGCTGCTCAGGCTATTGGCAATGGCAGACTGTTCAGACTGTAGAATCCTAAGCTTGCCTCTGCCCACAAACAAGACGAAAACCTGGCAAGAAAATAGAAAATCATACAGAGACAGAAGCATTTATTCATTCTTTATTGCACAGATCATTCAGAAGATGACTACGGGCCAATGTTCGTCCAGGACTGACGAGTAATTGGTCTACCATGTAATATAATCGCTTTTGTGCAGAAATTGCCATTTATGAGTTTGGAACAGAAAATACCGTTCCCTCTTTATGTTTTCACAGAAAAAATGGTTCAAGTTAGTGTTTGTTGCAGTATCTTTACTAGGGATAAGACAAAATAAGAGATCCAAAGTATGTATACACCGTAAAAGGGTATCTGAGCTCGATGTCATTTTCAAAGCAGTGGAATGAATTTTTCAGCTCAAGAAAGGCTTGGCGCAATATACTGAGCTTGATTTCAACAAGATAGCAGTGGTAATACTTAGCAATGCCATTGTGCTATGGGTTCTGTCATGAAATAATTTGCTCCATGTGATGCAGAAATTCCTTCGATTTCTTGTACTCACTCATGAAGCGGAAACGCAAAATTTAAATCGAACTATATGTAAACAAACACACCCAGGAGGAAATTCAGGATAAATCCTTCCTTGATGTCATCTTTTGAGATACCGCAGTAGGATGTCTTCTATGGTTGGATGAAGTAAAACGAGGACACATATTGTCACACAAATGTAATTACTGAACAAGTCATATCAAATGAGTTGATGTAATGTCAATTTGTTGGAAGATATGCGAACTATCCTTGTAATATATCAGGATCTTAGATTGATACATATTCTGATTATAGAAAATCAATTAGAAATTAGATTGATTTGTAGAATATTACATTGCCTTTTCTTGTATATACACTCTGTATTATAAACAGAGAAGACTTGTACATTGAATACATCGAATACAAGAAAAATCTTCTACTTCAATTCTTCTCCTCTTCCTTCGTAATTCTTCTCCTTCTTCCTTCGTTTCTTGCTTGCCTTCAATTCCTGACATGGTATCAGAGCTTAGGCTTTAAGCTCCATTTTCCGCGATCGATTACTTTCGAAGCTGCAAGACATCAAAGTCTTGATTAACGAAAGAATCAAACTCTGAAGGAAGAAGAAACAGAATCTTACCATGAATCCAGAGAATTTGCTCTCTGGAATATCTGCTCCTCCTCATACAGGCGAAGCCACAGAAGAGACACAAGGTCACGCCCCTGCAATACCTACAATTTCCACAATCCAGCAACCAACCCAGACTCAATGGCATACATTACCGGCTCAGGCGAATATGGGGCAACCCATTCCGGGTCATCCTTACCATTGGGTACCTTATCCATGGTACATCGGGCAAGGGCCGAATCCATCATTGCCGGGGGTAACGAGTTATCAAAGCAACGTTCATCCTGACGGGAGTCTACCAACCGCAAGCGGGGCAAACTCAGCCGCCGAGACAGAACGAGCAAACGGGTCTGGAGAAGCGGGTTCCAGAACAAATCCCCATCCGGGACTTTTCAATGCGGGTCTTGGGACCGGATTCAATGGGTCGGGCGCAAGGACGAATCCCTACCCGAATCTATCACCCGGATTCTTACCGTTTCCAATTGCGGCCATCACCGGCCGACCGGAGCCAGGCGATCCATTGCACGTATCAACTGCCGACGGTCTAGAATTGCGACTGATTAGCCTGCAATTGACCGGGCCAGAAAAATACAACAAATAGTCGCAAGACTTCCAGCGAGCCTTGGTAACCAAAGATAAAGACGGATTTCTTGACGGAACGATACCCATTCCGTCGGATGAGAGGCTAGCAAGGCACTGGCGAAAGTGCAATCACCTGATCCGCACATGGATCGGTAACTGCGTCTCACCAGACGTCGCAGCAGGCCTCCCACCGACGGAAGATTCAAAAACCATGTGGGACAACATAAAAAGAAATGTATGGAAAGCTCGATAGAGCGAAAAAATTTTGTCTCATGCAGGAACTCACGGATTTGAAGCAAGGAAATCTATCTGTCACAGCAGTATACAATAAGCTGTCATCGCTCTGGAATGAGCTCAAGGCTACAGAAGAAAAACTCGAGGGAACCCCAGAAACCCTCAGGCAGTACAGATCCATAAAGGAGAGGGAGAAATCCACTCGCTTTCTCTTGATTTTGAACGAAACCTATCTCACCTTTCATTCGCAGATCTTGGCGATGGACCCCGTGCCGCCTCTCGGCCGGATCTTCCAGCTGGCCGTCCAAGAAGAGAGCCAACGGCTCACCGCACCGGAGACGACACGGGGGAGCGAGTCCGTTGCCCTCGCTCTTCGCGGAGAACGCCGCGGACGAGAATTGGGGGCAAGAACCCTAGCCCGCGAGAGAGAAATTCGTGAGGGGCTAGGGTTCGCAAATGGCGAAAGAGGGTTTAAAAGAGAGGGAACCAACGGCGGGGATGCAATCCGGAGATCTGATGGCTCGGATCTCTCGCGAAGATCCGATGGTCTCGATTTCACGCGGAGATCCGACGGTCTCGATTATCCGCGGAGATCTGACGGTCTTGATTTCACGCGAAGATCTGACGGTCTACAAGGAGCTGATCCATACGCTGGATCGGACGGTGGAGATTATTCCACGATTAAATCATCCGACGGCCAGATTTATTCCACATCAATTCGGAATTTTGGCCAAAATTCCAGGGGGCGAGGTAAATTATACTGTGAGCATTGCAAACGTCCACATCATACCGTAGATAATTGCTGGAAATTACATGGAAAACCAGGAGAAAAAGGCAAAAAGAAAGAATATTATGCAGCTTATCAGGTGACTGGACTTACTGGATCAAACACTGACCGGCCAATTACATATGGGCAATATCAGCAATTGATGCAGGCATTGCAGAAAACAGACATTGGAAATAAGGGAACAAGTTTTTCAGGTATATCTCATTGCCTGATTAATTCAATTTCAAAAAGGGCATGGATAGTTGACTCGGGAGCTAGTGATCATATTATTTGTGATATCAAATTTTTTTCAAGAATGCATAGGCAATTGGCCACGCCTATATCTGTGCAGCTTCCAAATGGGAATATCACTCATGTCACATTGACAGGGACTGTTCAACTTAGTCCTCAAATCATCCTGAAAAATGTCCTTTATGTCCCACAATTTCAATTCAATCTCATTTCCATATCCAAAGTCTGCAAGGAAAATTCCTGTCAAGTTCTCTTTAATGCTGACACATGTTTTTTTCAGGCCCTTTCGACTGGGAAACTGATGGGCTTGGGTAGTCTTTCTGAAGGTCTATATTTCTGGACCAGTATTCCAAGTCATCTAGATTTGAATTCAGTTCCTTTCAATAAATTGTCATTGTGTAACGCCATTGCCAATGATAAAGACTTTCTTTTACATTCAAGAATGGGACATAGTATTTTCTTTCCTTATTCTAAATGTCCTATTTGTCCACTTGCCAAACAGTCTCGCACATCTTTCCCCTTGCATACAACGCGTTCCACCAATGTTTTTTCTTTAATTCATGTGGATGTCTGGGGACCATATCACACACCACATCGTGATAATTCCCGATATTTCCTAACAATTGTGGATGATCACTCCCGGGCAACATGGGTGTTCTTGATGCAATCGAAGGCACAGGTTCCATTTCAATTGAAAACGTTCATCACTCTGACTAAAAATCAATTTGGGAAGTCGATCCAGCGGATACGAACTGACAATGGGAAGGAATTTTTTAGTCATGATTGCAGATCACTTTTCTCACTTCATGGTATTCTACATGAAAGCTCCTGTATCTATACTCCACAACAAAATGGAGTGGTAGAACGCAAACATCGTCATTTGCTGGAGGTTGCCCGTGCTTTGAAGTTTCAGGGATTTATTCCGGAAATATATTGGGGAGATTGTGTTCTCACCGCAGCTTATCTCATCAACCGTATGCCTACTCGAATATTAGCTGGTAAATCACCTTTCAAATTACTTTATAACAAAAAACCAGCAATGGATCATCTACGAGTTTTCGGTTGTCTTTGCTATTCTGCAACTGTGGGGCCTCGAGACAAAATGAGTCCGCGAGCAAGGCGGTGTATTTTCATGGGTTATCCTACCCTCCAGAAGGGTTATTATGTTCTCGATCCATCTACAGGAGATTTTTTTGTAAGCAGGGATGTCATTTTTCACGAAACCACCTTCCCATTTCGTGAATCTTCAGAGGCGATGGATATCTCCACCAGCCTCCCTAGATCCACTATTGAGGAGAATGTATCCCCTGGATATTTTGTTGCCGTATCACCGGAACAAAATCTTCCATCTTCCTCCAACAACATTGATCAATCAAACATACCAGCAACATTGATCAATGACCCTGTTATTCCAATGACTGTTGAAGATGATTCTAGCAATCCCACAGCTGCGGAACTTTCTTCATCTCCACCACCTATGGATCACCCAAGACGTTCGGGGCGCGCTACGAAACCGCCCACATGGACAAAGGACTATGTTTGTGCCTCACTTAACGGACCAGGTATTCCCTATCCAACATCTTCTTATGTCTCCTTTGACAAACTTTCGTCAGAGCATAGATGTTGTATTAGTCGTATATCCGATGAGAAAGAACCATCTAGTTATGATGAAGCATGCAATGACCCACGTTGGCAAAAGGCCATGAATGCAGAATTACAGGCCTTAACTGATAATCACACTTGGGAGATAGTTCATTTGCCAACGAACAGGAAGTCCATCGGGTGTAAATGGGTATATAAAGTTAAGTATCGAGCTGATGGATCCATTGAAAGATATAAAGCTCGATTAGTGGCAAAGGGATATACGCAACGAGAAGGTTTCGACTATCACGAAACCTTCTCTCCTGTTGCTAAAGATGTCACTGTCCGATCATTCCTGTCAGTTGCAGCCATCCATGATTGGTCATTGCACCAAATGGACGTTCATAACGCTTTTCTTCATGGTGATCTAGATGAAGAAATTTACATGGATATTCCTCAGGGATTACGGAGACAGGGGGAGACTAGAGTATGTCGTCTCCGCAAGTCCCTTTATGGGCTGAAACAAGCTTCCAGACAGTGGTATGCTAAATTCGCCACTGCTCTCACCCGTGCAAACTTCAAACAATCCAAGTATGACTATGCTTTATTCACATGGACCAGAGGTACGTCATCTATTTATTTGATGATATATGTAGATGATATTCTCATTATGGGAAATGATGAAGTTGCAATAAAGAGCCTGAAGAAGTATTTGCACACTACATTTCATATAAAAGATCTGGGAGCGCCAAAATATTTTCTTGGGATTGAGATCGCTCGATCTCATCAAGGAATTTCACTCAGTCAGAGGAAGTTCGTGTTGGAAATTATATCAGAGGCTGGATTATCAGGATGCAGGCCATCTGTCATCCCAATCGAGCAGAACATCAGGTTAACTACAGCGGATCACACTGAAGGAATTTCTCCTAATGATCCCATATTAAAGGATCCGACAAGTTATCAAAAGCTCATTGGAAAACTTATTTATCTGACTATGACCAGACCGGACATATCATATGCAGTGCAAAATCTTAGTCAATTTATGCACAAACCAAATGAATCTCATATGAATGCCGCTCTAAAGGTGGTGAAGTACTTGAAGGGATGTCCAGGACTCGGGATACTTCTGTCTAGAAAATGTAACATGGAAATGACAGCATATTGCGATGCAGACTATGCGACATGCCCTATGAGTCGAAGATCCATTACTGGGTTTTGCATTATGTTGGGAGATTCTCTTCTTTCATGGAAAACCAAGAAACAAGCGACGGTTTCTCTATCCTCAGCTGAAGCAGAATATCGGGCTATGGCGAAGACCACGTGTGAAATCGTGTGGATACGAGGTCTACTTGTTGATCTTGGAATACAGCTAAAGGGACCGACGAGATTATTTTGTGATAATGAATAAGCTCTGAAGCTTGCAGCGAATCCCGTAATGCACGAAAGGACCAAGCACATAGAAGTGGATTGCCACTTCACTCGAGAGAAGATTCAAGAAGGGATAGTCGAGACAAGAGGGATTGGAACTACTAAACAACCTGCAGATGTATTTACCAAAGCCCTATGCCAAAGACAACATGCATATCTATTAAGCAAGTTAGGTGTCTTGGACATCTACAAGCCACCAGCTTGAGGGGGAGTGTTGGAAGATATGCGAACTATCCTTGTAATATATCAGGATCTTAGATTGATACATATTCTGATTATAGAAAATCAATTAGACATTAGATTGATTTGTAGAATATTACATTGCATTTTCTTGTATATACACTCTGTATTATAAACAGAGAAGACTTGTACATTGAATACATCGAATACAAGAAAAATCTTCTACTTCAATTCTTCTCCTCTTCCTTCGTAATTCTTCTCCTTCTTCCTTCGTTTCTTGCTTGCCTTCAATTCCTGACACAATTGAGCAAAAGCAATTGTGGTGACGAGGTTTTGATCCGAAAATTTAGTGCTAGTTGATTAGTTGGTTCTTCAAACATGATTGGCAATGAGAAAGGGAAATTTCGAGTGTTTGAGATGAAAGACTGTCTTCTTTGTGCATTGCACAATCCGAGACACCAAAGATATCGTGAATTGACCTCTGGGAAATTTAGTTCAAAAAATGTAACTGAAAATCTGGTAATTTGAAGTGAGAGGTTGTTGACTGAGGATGGGCTAGCGTCAACCTAGGATTTAATTGGAAGGGACAGAAGAATATGAGGTGAAAAACAAAATGGCATATTCCAAAATGGTAGGGGTCCAATCGAGAAAAAGACGGGGTATTTTGGGGACTAAACTTAGCGTGTTTTTCCTTTTTTGGGGGGGGTGCGGCGGAAGTGTTGTTGGCGGGGATAGCCGTAGAGGCGAAGCAATCTGAGTGATTGCGTCTCCCACCCAAACGTTCATATCTCAATCAATCCGATCGAAAGCCAGGGTGAAGAAAAAAAGCAGAGGAAGAAGCAAGGGAAGAAGAAGCAGAGGAAGAAGAAGCAAGGGAAGAGGCAGAGATGGGATTGCTGTCCAACAAGATCGAGAGGGACCAAATCAAGCCTGGGGATCACATCTACTCTTGGCGTCTCTCTTACCTCTACGCCCACCACGGCACGTTCCCTTCCTCTCGCTTTTTCCAATTCAATCTCTTTCGTGATGATGATGATGGTGGTGGCGGTGGTGATTTCGTGCCAATTCCTCTGCCCTTTTTTTTTTCCTTTTTGTGCAATTAGATTGCTTGATTCTTTACATGATTGATGATGTCCTTCCTTAGTTTGACATAGAGGAGCTTTGGCCTTGTGGGTCTGCGAGAGAGGTCCTTTTCCTTCTCTTGGTGGATTTTCTGTCCTGTTTCTACCCCTTCTGCTAATGCAGATTGTGGCAACGTTGCTGATTCTTGTATGAAAGGAGATGTTTTATGATGGGTAGTCATATTCGATGTGGCAGAGAGATCTAATCCCCTTGACCCTTTTGGAACTCTGCCTCCCCTTTGTCCGTCGTTGCTTAGCTTGTGTTCCCTTTGCTATTTCTGAATTGTCAGTTATTCCTGTCAACTTAAGGAGATCGAATTCTTTCCGTCCTTGATTGTCCGAATTATGTTCTTTACAAGCACGTACCTTCTATGGACTTAGCTGCTTTCGCATACTGAAAAGATTGACGCTTTTAAGTTCGCCAACAGGAATATACGTTGGCGAAGGGCAGGTTATTCACTTCACCAGAGGGGGACACGAAATCGGCACGGGGACTGTGTTAGACCGCATCATTTTGAGCTCATCTCCCTCTCCTCCCGTCGGCACACAATGCCAGATATGCGGAGATCAGTCGAGGCTTGATGGTGTCATCTCTTCGTGCATCGACTGCTTCCTTTCAGGTGGAAACCTCTACCTCTTTGAGTACGGCGTGTCCCCTGTTTTCTATCTTGCTAAAGCTCGAGGAGGGACTTGCACCCTTGCGAAATCTGACCCCCCTGAAGATGTGCTTCACCGTGCCTCTTACCTCCTCCAGAATGGCTTTGGAGGCTACAATCTTTTCAAGAACAACTGTGAGGACTTTGCTGTCTACTGTAAAACGGGTCTGCTTGTGGTGACGGCAATTAGCGTAGGCCGAAGTGGGCAAGCAGCGGCTTTTCTGGCTGCTACAAGTGCTGTCATGTCCTCTCCACTTAGATTCTTGACGACAAGTGTTAGTGGTCTGGCAGCTGTGAGTTATGGCATGTATTGCATCAGTCGTTTGGTCTCTGACCTTGGGGTTCGCCGCGATGTGGTTAGAGTACCCGTCGAAAGACTTGTTAATCAATCTGATTTGTGTGATCCCCAAGCTGCTGAGGATAGTCCCACTCCCGGTTGTGTTGTCGCTGCCAAAAATGACTAAAGACTGCGTGCTGCAATTTGCCGGCAGTCTCCACCAGAACTTTGCCAGCAGTGGAGATGAAAACACTGTAAAATGTGCGTTTTAGCTCTTTGTTGGATGTTACTTCTGCAAACTATACCCGGTAAAAATTTAAATACTCAAACTTCAGCTTTGTTGGATTTGGCATCAGAGGTCCTTGAAATTTTGGGTGTTGTCTTGTTTCTTGTTGTGCAAACGAACTGATCAGATTTGCTTTCAACAGGATATTTCCTGTTGATCGTCACCATCTCTGTATAGAACTACAGTTGCAAGAGAGAGTGGTTCTACTGTTCTCTACAATTCTGATATTTCTGCATCTGGATTATTTAAGCTATACTCCCGATGGGTTAGACTAGCTTTGGCGTGGGTTTTGTCCTAAAATTGCGTATATATGGTATTCCAATTAAATGATAAATTACATTTAACCATAAAACGAGAGAGTTTCGGACAGGAATAGTAATTTGAAATCAGTTTAGTAACACTTGAGGACTGGCCATGGTCCCGGAAGGCAGAGACAGAGAGCTGGCTACGGTTGAGCGAGAATGAGAATGAAGGTTGCACGACCCTCGTGTCGCTTGCACAAGGGTCGACGTGAGCATCACTAAGGCACAATGAGGGTCGTTTGACCCTTGCTATGGTTGACTGAGGGCCCCCAACTAACCCTCACAACCTGAGGCAAGGGCTGTGCAGATCCTCGCTTATAATAAACACCATCTCATTGATGCACGCCCATCACTTTATAAGTAGAGTCTCATCTTGTGCATACTAATACATGAAGACATGGCAGTTTGTTTGCTCGGGAGAAGTGATAGACCTGAATTTCATATATACCGTGTTCTTGAAAAGGAGGAGAATCGTGTCAATATTAATTTAAAAAAGAGACTGAGCAGACATTGTCAAAAAGAGGAATGTTGCTAATTTGTGGAACATTAAAGATAACAAAACCTAGTTTTTTCCTTCCTCGGGGTAGACCAGACAATAACTGAAACTGTAACTCGATCATTGTCCCTAGGAGAGCATAAAGCAACTTGAGGAATACCGATGGGGTATAACCGTATAACTACACTGCCATGTAGACTAGCCCTCAAGACTTAAGAGCGGTACAAAGAATCTTTCGGATATTGTACAGGACCTTCATATAATTAAGTCAATCGTTTTTACAATGAATTGTGTACAGATGAGGCCAAATTAATGGTGAAAAAATGCAAGGTCTGAATTGATTTTAGTTTATTGGAAAATTTCATCTTTTGCACAAAAGTTCACGAAACGAACTTTGCATCTTCTGCTGAAAGATGGAAAGCATTAGCAGCTCTGGGATGCATCAACCTGGCTCCAAAGCTGATTAGCAAATGCGTTCTCCTCTTCTGTAGCGATTTGGTCATTGACCTCAATTAATTCCTCTTCATCGAGGTTCTCTTCCATGATTTCGTCAATAGATGGTACTTCTGAAAGTTCTGTCCCCAACCCACTGATTTCAACCCCCACCTCCCTCATAGCTTTTGCTGTTGCCGGCCTGTCACAAGACCTATATTTAGGAGCAGGCATGACAAACGGCAAAACTATATTGTCTAAGTCTATGTGGCTGCCCTTCGTTCTAGCCCGTGTCTCTGTCGGAGGAACAACAAACAGTATCCCAAGTTCATAGTTGCAAATGTGAAGCTTCTTCAAATCGAAGTTGCTTTGACCAGGTGTGTTAAACTTTCCATCAGATTGATTGGAAATCAACCTCCCCCAAGCAGCTGCACTGAAATTATGTGATCCACAATAAACCCAACCAAAAGAACATGCACTTGCCCTGGACTTAAAGCGCCTCATTGCCACCTGAAAGAAAAAAATTCCTTGAAGATGTGCCGATGTCCCCAAGCACGGATACAACATCCACACTCTGAAAAAATGGCAAAATTCTCTCTCAACCAAAATAACCCAGTGACATGCCATGCCAATTCAGTCATTCATATCAAAAGTAAAACGCGGTAAGGATAAAGCTATACAAGATGGTCTGGCCAAAAAGCTCAGGATTGAAAAAGAATATCGTCAAACTGAAAATCAATGTCTATAGCACTGTTTTAAATTTCTTTATAGCTCAAGAAATCGAATTTTTAGTGCAGAGTGGCTGTATACCTTTGTCTCAGGAACACCAATTTATGTGTCCAATTTAGTTCCTTTACTGCACTTCTGTCATAAGTATTTATAAGACTTAATGCTCGTTGCAAATTAAAACAATTTTTCTCAGGAATATATTTGGGGTTTATTGACCTCCAAAAACTCCTGCAAAGGCCATCCACACAAACTTGACGGGTTAATCTATGCTTCTATTGATGTCAAAGTGACACCAATTATATGCACATTCACATCAACAAACAAAGAAGTTCAATTGCATACTTCAAAACTAGGAAACGCATGCTTACGTCACCAACATAAAATGGAAAAAAACTTAAGATGGATTGCTCAATTCTGCCAAATCCATGGACCATTCTGCTAATATGGCTGAAGATGATGTTTCACTCACAAATTCAGTGGGGTGAAAGAAGAAAAACCCCCTGGAAGGTAAGAACTATTCTGAAGTAGTTATTTCAGCTAAATTGAACTTTTCAGTATCAAATCTAGCATGTGAATAAGGGGTAGTTTATTTCATTTCCTGTACGTACATTCTCTTCTGCTAAAATTGGACATCCAGGCCCAATCGGTCCTCTTGGTCATGGGTAGTCCTCCAATCCCACCATAATCGGATCATAACCAAGGCAAAAGACACTTGATCCAGATCAAATATGTCTCCATGGAAGAATAAACACCTCCATCAGGCACATATGTGGCAAACCGGTGGATCGAAATGGTTTATATTTCAATTGTTTGAGATTGGTTTATGTTGGGTTGTTCCAGATTCAACTACTTTTGGGTCCAGTCATTTCAGGTTCTGTCATCTCAAAGTCTGACCTGGGTTCCTGTGAATCAATTCTTGACCTTCTCAGGTTCCCTTTCTAAAAGTGAATCGGGTCCGGTTTATGTAATGCATTCATCATATGTTTACTTAAGTTCCAAATCACTGGCATTTGGTTTTTCTATGATTTTGGGTTCATCAGAGTTAGAATTAAATATCATGACAAGTCAGTCTACATCAAGTTCAGGTTGTTTCAGGTTTGGTATACTTCAAGTTTAGGCTACTTTGGATTTGGTTCATTTTGAATTCAGCATGGATGGATTATCAATCACTCAATGTATGAATTCTCTTGAATGCAGTTGTTTCCAATTCATATTCAATCAGGTTTAAGTCATTGACTTTTTCAGTCGACTTGGGGTTGGGTTGAGTCAGTTTCATGATGGGAAGGCCAGGTTTGTTGAGTTCCAGCTCCCACCTCTACTGGCGGGAGCATGCACACACAATAAAAAAGGATGCCATCCATTTGATGCATTGATGTTATTCAATTCAGTTTCTAAAATACAGGGAATAAAATCGAACCACAAGAAGGAAAGAGCGCTTTAAAGAGAAAAGCATATTTGTCATAGTGTACATTCTATAAAAAAAATAGTATAACTTGGTCATGCTAAAGGCTTCACTATTAAGTGAATAAAACCATGTTCATGCATTCTATGTTTTCACGTGCTTTTGTCCATCAAGGTTTCACTGAATTATAAGTTATCACATAACGTGTCCTCAATAAGATATAACTTCACAATAGTCAAAACAGATGAGCACTAGATCACTTAATCTCAGATTTTTCAGGTTTTATGAGGGACTAATAGATGACATTTTGAAACACATTTTATCTCCATGAGTTGCTTAATAACATGATGATGAAATTCTCTCTCCACATAGTCGTGAGCACAAGGGGACAAGTATCCTAACAGCTTAATCTTTTGTAAAAGAACATTTGTCTAACAATTTCAAATTTCTTTTTAGGATTTGCTAGTGCGTCATGTGTTATGAATATATGCTACGGTCATCCACCTTAGCCCAAGTACAATGCTCTCAGAGCAGAATCCCACTTTATTAAAAAAAAAATTCTGCTAAACGAGTGCCCCAATTGTAATTATTAAGCACTAAATAATAAAATTTTACAAATTTCATTTTAACTGCACTAAATAAATATTTCGTGGGCACTCGTTAACAAGACCCTAATTGAAATACTCCAAAAACAAGCTAAATGTGCTAGTAGCTATTTATGGTTGAGGACCTCATTTTGTTTGCTAAGTCAAGATTTTGAGTTCATGGGTTTTGCAACCCTGACCAATATTCCGACACCCAAAAACTCTGCTGAATGCAATGCTATTAAATTGATTACAGCGAATCTGTATGCTGTTTGAGATGTTAAATTTCACTCTTGAAAAAAAGATCATTAAAATGTATTCCCATGCACTAGCATAACTTTACCATACCTAAAATGAAGAGAAAAAACATAATAACGTTCTGTTTTCATTAGCAGATGATACAATCCTATACACATTCTGCAAAAGGGTATGATTAATTCATGAGTGCATGCTAATTGATGGCATCAGAACAACACAGTTTATTTTCACTGGAGAAGAAGATAAGGAATGGACCTTCGCATGAATTGGGTGGCCAATCCTACAGGAAGGATAAGGAATTGCATCATAGAGTACATCTGCAGTCTTCAACTTTTGCCATGTTTTCTGTATGGGAAACAATGAATTATTGCACAAGGTACTCAATAAAACCAAAGAGCCTATCAGTGATATGCCCCATTAGTTAGTACTTAACAACAGCAAAAGCACCAGCAACACAAAAAGCACAATCCTTCCTGTACACAGACAGATATCTGATCGGCCATCTGAATGTACAGGAATTGGACTTCACTGGCATGATAAGCTCATGCCTGGACAGCAAATGGTTTAGCAGTCTCTATAATTGCAAATTTCAGTCCAGAAAAGTAATGCTTATACGTGCAAGAATTATGTCTATTGTTGTCTATATTATAGAACCCCTGTTGAGATCCAAGGAAAACTAGACAGGATAATAGCAATGCCAATGAATTTGGGACGACCAAGTAATATCGCATGCTAGAAAGAGCACAGAACAGAAGAGAATGATTCAAAAAAACTTATGAGCACTCAAGAATATAGAGCAGCGAGTAATGCAATAATAAGAACATGGTGTGACCCACTCAGATGAAATGAGATGAAATAAAGTAAAAAAAAAATTGTTTAGAAACATGAAACAATAACCTCAAATGCTACTTCAAAGGTTTAGCTGTATGATCATGTGTAGATCAAAGGAGAACAAGGGTAAGAAGACAAGAACAGATATATGATGAAAGATTCAATGTTTCGAACTTACTGTAGATGGTATCGAAAGTGGTCCACAAAATAACGAGATGCACAAAGCCAGACCCACTATATGGAAAAAGGCTTTTGCTGTTGAGGATGATTTTTTCATTTAGCACACAAGAGATAGCATCAATTACGATCCTCGGGCTCTAGTATTTCTTTTCTCCAACTTCTACCTTGCCATTGCTCATATAGTAATAATCTTGTCAATCCACAATTTTTTAAAATCCATTCATTATCTCAGAAATCAGGTACAGTGAACTTAGCAAGCTCTTTCATCATATCAAATAAATACTTCACATATATTCCTGGAGTTGATTCACTAATTACTTGCAATCACCAGTGTAATGAATGAACTAGCAACATAAAACCTATCTAAAGGATAAATCTCATCATCACGAGCTAATGGAAGCAATCAAGAATCAACTGCCACTGGGAAGAAAAAAAATTTGTGCTCTTTAGTTAGTTTTTGCCCTAAGATTTGTATAATTCAATGCTTAGGTTACACTCCCTCTATTTACGTTTCTCCTTTCTAAACATATTTAGGGGTACTATACAAGACCTTCTGACAAAGGATGCCAAATTATGGGAAAGCTTTTAGCCCACCCAGTGATCAAATGGGCACATACCTCTGAGAAGCAAAGAATCCGCTTTGAAGCTGAAATTCCATTAATAGCTGTCTTCGCCCTCTCAATAGTGGGAAAAATAATTCTAATGGATGGATTCTTCAATTCTTGACTAGCAGTCCAAAATCCCCACTGTTTCAAGAGAATCGAGCACATCGCAGTTATGAACAACTATCAATTGAACCATGAGTTTTCACCAAATAAGAAGGGCATAACTGCCTACCTCTGGATCTGACTCCTCAGAATCAGACGATTGCAAAGATCTCTTTCCAGCAGCAGCCGAAAAAGCTGCCAAGAATTGCGCATTGATTGATGTACCGATGGAGGATGAACCTAAAGAAGAAAAAATTTATCGCACTTGGTAGTATTAACGAGAACAACCATTCGAGTATATAATTCCAAATAAAAGTAACGAAAAATGAACTCACCATAAACAAAGTCACTTTCTAGTGATTCAGGCCACCTGTATTGACCTAAGACCTTGTAAAAAGCAAAAATAAGACATTTCAGACACAACATTCACAGACAAAAATGCTCTCCTGAAGGAGCAGTGTCATAATAGCATAACTTGTTCAAATGACCAGCTTTACTTTTACCTCCTTAACCAATTCTAACATGCGTAATATTCATAAATATTCCCATCTTTTGCACCAGCCTTGTTAAACACGAAACTTCCCCAAAAGAACAATCATATAGCTGGCAACCCCGTAATTCGAAGTACACCCTCACTAGAAGCTTCAAGTAACTGTCTCAGAAATTGCCTTAAAAAAACTGTTGCAATGTACACACATGGAACACAAATATGCCACATGACGATGGTGCAAACAACTCAAACTTAGTAAAACAAATTGCAATACGAACATTTAGGTCTTAAAAGTGTAATTCAAAATGATAGTGACAATATACTTCCAGAATTGGTACCAAAAACTTCACATTCTCAAGCCTTGGGGGCAAAATGACAAGGTTCGTAGGACCATACTTTGTTCATCATTACCAAAAGCCTTATGGCTAAAATTAAATGAAGTGCCACCTTTGCAAAATTGCATTTGTCACAAAGAAAATCTCATAAGAGAATAAAAGACTAAAGAATGTATACCTAGCAAGCCTAAACGTCTATGAGAGACTTCAATTGTCTGAAATGAATTTCAAGATTCACATATTTCCGTATCAAGATCACAATAGAACAATCATCTAGTTTGTTAAGACATCCAGAAATTTAAAGAAGAGACAAATAACTCAGATGTGGTTTGAGCAAAATATTCTAACGTACCAATAAACCTCAGTGACATTTCCTCCACGAGGTAGAAGCAAAATGTAGAATCCACTAACATGAAAAGCTCCAATTGTCTATGTCACAACATTTAAGTATTAAACAATGCTTTCAACTGTTATTAAGCTTTTCAAACAGCTAACAGTAGTCCCACAAAGGTCACATGGTATCCAAGAAGGGGTATCTAAATTCAAAACTATATAAACCCCTCTTTGCCTCTCGAAATATATATTTCCACGCTTTGGTCTTAGGCCAAATCTCAGCCTATACGTAAAGGAGTGTTATGACAATTAAAAATCAAAACATGCATTCACTTAATAGCTTGAGCATTTAGAAAGTTAGCAATGGTCCCACAAAATTCGATCTTGAATGTGTACATAGATGCATGCTGGTGTGTCTGTGTGTGGGTAGATGGATAAGCCTGCAAGTAAATTCAATAGCTTTATCTGAGAGGGCACAAAGGAGTTGCACCACATTTATGTAAAGACCGCAAGTGACATTTTTACACAAGCTAAAGAAGCAGGAAAAAATAAAAAATCAAGCTAGACCACTAAAGCACATGCATAACCCACCCCACCCCCCCGGGCCAAAAAAAAAATGTGCAACACTCATAAATACTGAAATTTTTTTGATGAAACAACCCAAGAATGGTATTCGTTAAAGGGCTCTTCTGTTCCTATACCTCCAAACTAAGAATTTAGATCAAAGTCATAGGTCACATATCCATTGTGAATGATTGCTATGGAAGTGAGGTGTCACCCAAGTCATGTAGGCTCGCTGATATGAATTTTTTATCAGACCGCACATACACTATAACACAGAAATTATAATCACTTATTGCTCAAATCTTTAGCTATATAACTCTTTTTTGGTAAACTTTCCTAAGTATAATCTGATCTAATTACTCTAGTCCAATAAAGGGGAAAATTACACCAAGGATTTGAAACCTCCTATATGAATACCATCATCCTAAACATAAACATTTATTCAAATTCTCTGTAAAAATTTTCTTCTATGCACTAATTAGATTGTGATGTAAAAGATTCTCCAGCATTAATTTAAGACGGAGTTTTAGCTTTGAAGCTAAGCTCACCATTTGGTCAAACTCTATAAAGAACAAAGCTTTAGACTATATTGTTGAGAAATCACTTGAGGTGAAGTTCAAGTGCAATCTGAGCAAGAAAGAAAAAAAGACATAGGTAAATTACAAGCGCCTCTTCTGCCGCTGACCCATTTTGGCACTTGTGCAAAAAGTTCCTTTGGTAAGACCAGAACCCTTTGCTCATTCCTCAATAGCCTATCCAATCAAACTTCCTTTTCTTTTCTTTTTTACTTTTTTTTTGGGGGGGTGGAGATAGGTGGAAAGATCAACTGCAGGGCACTAGGGGGCGCAAACCCATAGACAAAAAAGAGCTCATAAAACCAAAAGGGAGATCAATCACATGACAAAGCATCTACCATATCAACCAAAGGATTTACATCGGTATGCAATTTTTCACTACACCAAAAGCACAAAACTTTAAGCCAATACAACAAAACAAAAATGAAAGATTCCTGTCCATCCGAAGCTCTCCTGTTTCACTCCTTCCAAATCAAACCAAAAACAGAGAGGAGTTGAGACAAACTTCAATGTCTTGTTGCTGGATGCCCCCAAGCCCATAGTTCTTGCTCAAGAGGACCTTTAATAACCCAATATAACCGACTCCAAGATAACCCAGTGCAAGCATAAGTTGTTGTCCCATCATTCTCATCCAAAACAATTAAGGATGAAAGACACAGAGTCTTTACCTCCATTTTGCAGAGAAAACACATATTAACCAGTACCATGCCATTTGTTGTAGGTTATCTAAAGTCCAGTCTACCACCAAACCTCCCTAGCTCACTACTTATAGTAAGACATAAAAATTTAAGGGCTAGATTCTTAGTACTAGCTTCAAGAAAGCTCCGTTCCTTTCAAATTTAGAAAGGAAAGATCTTTCCAGTTGAAAAGCCTCCTCTAAAATTTCTAAAGAAACAGGCTCCCAGCTACACTTGTTGAAATTAGGACTCAAACAGAGACCTAAGTAGGTGATCAGGAACGAACCTAACCAAAACCCCATAACTGACAATAATCGAGTATTGTTCACTACTTCACCCAGTAGAATAAGCTTGCCATTACTCAGATTGATTTTAAGCCCAAAAACCGCCTCAAAACAAAAGTATACTCCTCAAATAGAGTAACGAAAAGATGGCACCATCTGCAAAAGGAAATGTGATACAGCCATCACCATGTCTCCATTGGCCACTTTAAAGCCAGTAAACCATCCCAAGTCTGACCTTGACCATTTCGCTAAGACCCTCCATCATCAGGATAGACAAGGGGAATAAAGAATCACCTTATCTAAGGCCAAGAGAAGATTGAAAGAAACTAGATGAACAGCCATTGACTATAATAGCAAATGTAAGGGCTGAGACACACTGTTTCATCCAAATTGCACCACCTCTCTCCAAAGCCCATCATCTTTAGAACACACAAAAGACAATCACACAAAGCACAGTCAAAAGCCTTCCTGGTATCGAGCTTGCAAACAACTTTCTTCTTGGCATTAAATTGGGAATCCACTGACTCATTTGTGAACATAGCTGCAACTAGAATTTGTCTTGTATCAACAAAAGAACTCCAATAAGGTCCCACCACTTTGCTGATAATACGTTTTAATCTTGTTGCAAGCACCTTAATAAGAATTTTATACACACTGCGCTCACTGAATTAATGGGGAGAAAATCACACTATTCCTTCAGGTCTCTCCCGGAATGTCTAAAGTAGTCAGCGATGGATTCTACCCAAGAAGCTAGTTATAAGGCAATCAATATGTTAAAGGAGCAACTATGTTCCTTTTTCTCCTCTATTTGCACAGCTGACATGTTTATCCCAATTGTAAGTTGAGAACATAAAAGCACTTGTTATCAGGTGCACCAAAAGTAAAATCTGTAAGGTGTTGCAGAAGCCCAAATAGGGTGTTAAATAAGCCACTAACCAGATCAAAGTTTCAAAACTCAATGCTAACTATGAACCATCTATATGCCGTGCATCTCATGGTGCCAATATCTCTATTTTTTCAAAAAAATCAAATGAAATACAAAGGGCTGTTTACATAGATGAAACTTTCAGTGGGCTAATTATAACAAAGGTCATTAATTTCTAACAAATTACAAGGAGGTGGACAGTGGGATGCCTAGGTAAATTTAATGTCTGCATTCTCCAAAAATAATTCAGGCTGGACCACCTTTCTTTACTTCAAGAGGGATGATAAGAAGGGGGTGGAGGGTTTGTTGAAATTAAACACTGAAGTTTCCATGAGTAAATGTGATAAAGGAAGTGATTCTCATCAGACCATAGAGCACATAAACATGCATGTATAATACCTCTAAAATAATAAATATGCATGTAAACTTCAGAGGTACCAGAACAAGCTGCTTGAAAATGACAATAGGTCTCCAGCATCTTACCTCACGCAGTCTATAAAGTCCTCTACGCCTTTCAATAGAAGCAATGAAATAGCACAAGGCGTTTACATGATGATGCTGCATCAACTTTGGCATGTCGGAAAAAGAAGGCCCCTGGAAAGATCAATAATAGGTTTTTAGATGAACCATTTATAATATGTACTAGGCAAAAAGTTGATAGCTACAAATATTGATGATTAGTTTATTTCAGGAAGTAGACAGCAACATGCCTGAAATACATGTAGTATCAATGATACTTTCTTGTTATTTCCTCCAAGAGCAGCAGCAAGCACCTCCTTTGGATAAACATAGCCAGAAAAACCGAAAAAACCGTCGTCCCACAAGGGGGATACCCACTTTGCAAAATTTCTAGGTAGAAATCCTACTCGGATGCAATCTATTGAAGAAATGCCAAAAAAAGGTACTTGAGTAGCTCAAAAGTAACAGTGAAATCATAAAAGGAAAAGACAGAATATACAGGAGAAAACTTAGAAAGCATACACTTAGAGCCATCTTCTGATTGGAGAATGCTGATATCAGTTCATCTTAAAATCTAAAACAGAAATTTGTCTTAAGCTAGGAAACCAAGCGAGTGACATATAGACAGCAAAAATTTGTAAGTGTTGCCTAGGAAAGCTCTGAAATTCCTTTCCCTCCACATAATAAGAACAAGCAAGAGAGATTGAATTGACGATCTTTCTGCAGAACTCTAAACATTTCTACACCATTGTCAATTGGTAGTTAGAAAGAAAAAAATGAATAAGAGTAAATACAATAGTATTGGCAGTTAGAAAACAATACATAAAGACAAAGCATATCTACAAAGGCCAAAATCTTATTTTTAGTGCTCCAAATGGTGCTATACAGACAGTAAATCCCCTAATGAGTTAGTTAGCAACCTAGCTAAGCATTCATCAAAGTAGTACTCTGGGAGTCTGGGTTACACCTAAGCCTTAATTAAAGAAGCAAGCCATCAAATTGTACAATGGTGGAATATGCCATTCTCCAAAAAACTTGAACTAATACATAAAAGATTGGTTTGCTCAAAGATATCATGCAGATCCATCCTCAAAAACCTTGATTTTCTTGAATCATATTGTCACAATACTTTTCCCCATTCCATGAAGGCATTGAAGTTACTCCACGAGACCAGAAGAAGCATAAGGGATCCAATATGAACAATACATCTAGATCGTGAGAGTGATGTCAGAGATTTCGTGCCAGGTCTATTGATGAAAGGAAAGTCATGTGGAAGATTTCCAAAGGCATGCTTGGCCACCCATGCATAAATTAGTAGGAAGTTGATGCTACTCTCCTAATGATGAGCATGTAAGGGTGAAACCAATTGTTTTGTTAAATCAAGATGCATGCATTACTCAGGACACAAGATGCCCAAGTAAAAGAGAGACATTGTACAGTGGGTCACAATGAGGCATTCTACAATAGAAGCCACGAGAATGAACCCTAGAAGGGAAGGCTGACCTAGTGAATCAGCTTGCCAGGCGCCAACTAAAGGCAATCTGCCAGTGCCATGACAACTGTTATCAGAGCAAGATTTCCAAATTTTATGTGCAGATGCCATCTGTCACCATGATTTGAGCATGACCTGTGGAAGAGACGGAACACCTATTGGAAGGGTGTAGGCCATTCATGTAAAACCAAGGCAGAGTCAGTGATGATGTAGTATGTGAGGAAGCGACACCGAGTGACACATTCTGTTGGGTGAGCTTTGGGCATTCAAGTCAGTGCTGGTTAGGGAAGTGCAAGGAAGCCAAAGAATAGGTCGCAGCGCGGGTCTTATGGAAATCAAATCAGGGAAAATGTCATAGTCCAATTTTACCCCATTTTATAAATAAATGGAAGTGAGCTCCATAATACCAGAAGAAACATGAAGGATATGTAATGAACAATACCGCTTGGTCATGGTATTGGTGCTAACAAGTTTGTGCTAGAAATCAACTAAAGGAAGGAATTTCGTGTGGAAGATGTCCAACGGAGGGGTGGTCCTTTGTTTACAAACTGGTCGAAAGCTGGTTTCACTCTCTTGATGATGGCCATAGAAAACCAAAACCACCAGTTATTGTATTGAATCGAGATGCATGCCCAACTTGGGACACGATATGCCCCAATAAAAGGGAGATGTTGTACAGTTATTCACAATGAGCCATTCCAAAATAGAAGCCATGGGAATGATCCTTAGAAGGGAGGGTTGACCTGGTAAATCAGCTCGCCAGGTGCCGCACGACAGTCCAATGACCGAGGCCAACTGGCCCGCATTGTGACACATAAACTATTGTAGCCAAGAGCACATAACCAAGCTCCAAAAAAAATTTCTCTATCACATTAACTTGATAGCCACTTTCCTACAAGCATGTTCAAAATTAAGTGATTAACTCTAAGCCAACTTCTATCTCACATGAAGTTGTCAACTATATCCAATTAATAAGATGGTATTCAAAGCCCTCCCATGAATGCCCAGAAAGCATTTTCTTCTTCATTTAAAGTCCACGTAAACATTTTCATTGGACAGCTTCCATAGAAGAAGAGGAATGGACCATTTAAATTAAATAGAGTCCCCACAAAGGTCCAAGACAGATAAGAAAACACTTGACAAAATATCCTGCATTCAATTCCTGTGACAAAATTATGAGGTATTTCCAAAAGGTAAGAGATCATTGTGCTTCTATTGTTTCAGCTCATACAAGAGCGAGCCAGTAAAACAGAGTATGAAGTTATAATGCACACCAACGAAAGAAGCCTGTACCAGAGTAAAAAACATTATCTTCCTGCCTGACAAATGCCACTGAATCTGTCATTTTATTGGTTGTATTTGCTTCCATCTCAAAATTCTCTTTCATCATTGTATGTAAAAAAGTTCTCGTGCATAGCATAAGAATATGATAAGTTGATTCCAAGAAAATAAGTATTCTACCATTTAAGACGAGATGAGGGTTCAATCCACTAATCACTGACTTTGAAAACAAGATGTGAAATACATAAGTAATTAATGAAGTGCATACTGAAGTTGGTGGAATTACTTGAATAACTAATTCAAATTATTTAAATTATTGATTTCAATTTTACAAGTAGACCAATTTACTTTTTTTTGAAAAATTTATTATTGATCAATACTTTGAAATGATCATGTAAGTAAATTATGTCAACCATTTGGTAGACGTTCATAAGGCCAATCAAGTTTCATTTCAAGGGCTTGCCACATCGGCCCACTAACCAACTCGACATATAATTGTTACCAGCAGGAATAAAACAGAAACATTGCTTATTTATGAAAACAAGAACCGGATTTTACCTCCCTTGAAGAAGTTATTGGGATTTCGAACAAGAATGCTGACTGCATTGCAATCGGCAGGTATATTTGTTTCTCTTCTTAGAGTTGTTTGCAGCATCCCAGATGCATTAATATGAGAATCTGAGAGGAAAGAAGCTAATTTCCGTAGAGTTGCACCATCTGAGTCTGCTACCGCATGCAAAAGGTGACTTACGCCAGCAATGGATGCCTTAACCGTGGCAATGTGCTTTGGAAACACTAAACATGACGTGCTGTGACTGTCCTGTGAAGAATGATATCACGGAGTCACGTCCTAAGAAATCTATAAAAGATTAAAAAGCCAAACTTAAGGTTAAAAGGAATTGATAGTATAGTATTATGTTTATCCATTATCACATCATGAACTAAGTCGTCTACCTTATGCTGAAGATCATGAACAATCTGCCTGCAACATTGCATGACACTATGGCTATAATACAGAATAAATTTTGGAAGTCCTAAAAACCACTTATTACTCCTACTATGACTTCCCTCCAAAATTGTAATGAAAAAGAAAAAATATTTTAAATTTAATGAAATTATGAAGAAATTGTATATGATTCTACATGTCAATATTGGAATATTTTGAAAGGTTTCAGGTGTTTCAAGTTAAATAAAGACAGCATGAGAGTCGCTAGATTTACAGAAAGTCAAAACTTAAGTAGAAGTAACCTGAAATGGCCCTTCCTGCAAGCACCTAAGCATCTCTCTATGCATTACAAATGATCTTCAAAAAAAAAAAAAACGGAGAATAAAATCTTTGTCTGTAGTAAACCTATTTGAAGATCCCATAGCAAAAAAAGACATCTGTAAATAATCTTGTTAGAAACCAATTTTCCTCATAGGAAGTCTGGAGACATCAAACAAAAAAATAGCAGCTGTCCAAGATGAAAGCTTTCTTGAGTGATGCATTCCTGAGATGGACGAAGCTTAAAAACTGAGAAAGACCAAAAATAAACATTTAAATCACCAAAAACCTCTCTTTGATGACCTACCCAAATAATAGCCTCCAGTTACACAGCATCAATGTCACAATTCCAGCAAAACTATAAATATGTGAGAATATGTCACAAGCTTAAAGCATAAGACCAATGAGGCATAAAAAAAAAGTACTCTTTAAGTGGAGCAACTTTTTGGTAAGACTCTCTAGCATCTTTGACAAACTTCACAAGCCCTCTTTTAGTCCCAAAGAGATATTGTGATCAAGGAATCTTGAGGAATTTTTCTTCAGTGATCCATTTTATGCTGAAAAGAAAGATCAAGCTTCCAAAAAAGGTATATCTTTTTTCATCTCATGACAATTGACTGGAGCTAGTCTCTGGCTACACGTACCCGGCATTGCTATATTCCCTTCCAATCTGTGATCCAGATTCATCAATCTGGTCTTGGTAAATTTGTGTCCCAGACCATTTCCCTAGCCCATCGACCCCTTCACATTCTCACGCAATTCAAAAATACCAGCTAACTCTTATTTGCTAGCTCTTCAAAGGACCAGAATATTATAAATTGTGTATCTAATTTAGGCTTATGGATTTGGGGAAAAAAAATCTCGGAAAGAACAAGTCTATTTAATCATTTAATCAATTGGAGCTTGTATTGTAGTTAATCTGTAATTTCAAAATAAATCCATTGCGAAAGAACAACTGGATTACCAAAATAAAAGTGAATGACCTCAAAAAGAGAATGTTTCCAAGCCTATCACAATTCAACCAACTAATCCAACCCCTTCTGTTACTTTTTTCTCCATGTCTTTTCTTGTACCTGCACCATCCCTATTATAGTTGCTATTTCATAGATGGTGAGACAAACGACAGTCAGACTCAATCAGATATGATTCCTCCGCTCCAACTGAGGTATGGCAATAACTCCTACTGCAATATTTGATGATGTATCCATTCCCAAGTGACAGAACTACACAACAAAATAGAACACTTACAGACAAAAAATCAGTCAGATCCAAAGTGTCTTGTGGTGTACAAGAATGGATTCCAGGCACTGACGCAATTAGATATCCCATAGCCTTGTCAAAGTCATATTTTGCCAACTCAACAACCCAATGAGCCTGAGAAGGTGCATCAATTACAAGAGATGCCATAAACCCTGCTAGTTGAGCAGCAAAATCAGATTTTACACCTTGTGTTATTTCATCATCAGAAATTTGGGTGAACAAAGATGAGAAATCAGGAGCACTTCTACGAGGAAAATCTTGCCACCACACAGTATTGGTAATGCCAGTCCACTGCAGAAGTCAAAATCATATGAATAATGCAACATCAAAAGTTTGTTCTACAACAGCACAAACTAATAACAAGAGGGGCCAAAAAGAGGAAATCAAGAATGAACAAAGCAAGAAGAACATGAAAGATAAGATATGCCTAACAGCTTCCCAAAAACCATTATTATTAAATAAATTTTGGCATCTCTCGTTCCACATCATCATAGCCAAATTGATCCAGCCTATGTAAGGTCATCTCTGAAGTCCAATAATCAATACTTGCCTTTCCCAAAAAGTCTCAGGCACTTTCAGAGGAGAATCAGCTCCCACTTATTTCCCATATCATCCTTTACCATGCCACTTACGAAAGTGCCATGCCAAGTATTCTACAGGCTTTATTACCAGAAGTTGACGAAAGAAGAAAGTCTATTAAATGCCATGAAAGGGTTGCAGATCAAACGAAAAACTTAAGCAGACTTCTTTTATGAGCTTTTTTCCCGATAACCAGGCAGCATAACAGGAGAAAAAGCTGCAAGATTTATATAGCAATTATGTAAGAAGAAATGTTCCCACTGGCCGTAAAAAGTAGTGCAAGGATTGTGGACACAGTAATGTCTATGAATTATTAGGCCAAGAAGTATACGAACATGGCACAAATTATTGGTATTTACAAAAATGAAGGAGTCAATTGTCCATCTATTTGACAGGCCAGTCTTGTCAATACTCAAAGATTAGAAGAATAAAAGAATATTTTATGTTTGCAGATCTAACCTACGCTCGAATAAATTATAGTTTACTTGACATCCACTTAAATCCAATGGTACCAGCCACTTCTCAGACAAATATTTAACTTGATTTAGTCTTCCGGATCATAAACAGTAACTTAAAATGCATTTTGAATTTGCATAGATTTTTCATTACAAATATTTACAACCTAAGGTTGATGGATCAACTGGACCAACCACTTCAATAGTGCATGGAAATATTTTTATCGATAAAGGGGAGAATGTTCACTGGGTAAATTTGTAAATGGCCAAATATTAGTTACCGTATGGATTATCTAGCCAAAACTTCTATACTCAGGGGTACATAGAGATGAAGCTCCACAAATGGGGTGACGTCTGTTGACGATAAAGATCCAATGCACATCTCATGCTTTAAACACAGATACCACAAACAGTGCAATCTTGGGGGAAAAGGGGGAATGTTATAGGAAGAACTCGAATTCATATGTGCAGTTCCATGACTAAACCTCCAACTTCATGACTAAGTAATAATGCCATCAAATAGATTATCTTAGAATAGTTCTCCCATCAGGGCATAAATACATTCAGAAGGAAAGCACTCTATTGCTTGCCAGAAAAAAGCCATAAGCACAACTTGATCTTACTGCATTTTTCCCACCATGAAATAACTTGCATATGAGTTAGCTGTACCCTAGAAACCACTGGATGTAAGGAAATGATAACCTCATAAAAATTTTCCAAACAAAAGAAAGTGAGAACAACTACCACATAACCCTAAAAGTGGTAAAATATTTCATTTGAGAATTTTAAAGGAGAAAAGAGCCTATGACAAATGTTACGTCACAATATGTTAAACCTAGGAATCACCTGTTTGGCAACCAAATTGGCAGAAGTAATGATGATACGAATCCGATCCTCTCTTTGAAAAACAAGAAGTTTTGGATGATGACATGCAATTCCCTGCTTCTTTCGATCTCCACCAAAAGCGATGATCTCAGGGAAAGGGGGATATCTGTAAAAGTAATTGACCAAGAATGCTAAATTGCGTAAAACTGTTTAGGCACATCACTTGAGTTAACTGAGAAATGATAAACAACTTACACCACAACAAGCTTTGGGAATTGCACATCACTCGAGTTAACTGAGAAATGATAAACAACTTACACCACAACAAGCTTTGGGAATTCTGGATAAGGTACAAGGGTTCTTTGCTCAGGGCTTGAGCTCCAACATCTATCAGTGTTGTGACAAGCAATGGTCACTGGCAAATGGTCAGGAATTCGACAGTAGGATAGAAACCTGCCATTATGTCTCAGTGAAGATACAAGCATCCGTTCAGGAACAAGAACCAAAAACAAGTAAATGTAGACTGATTTTCTAGATGCAACATGAAAGCAAGAAGGAAATATGCATGAACTATCCACTTAGTTATTAAATTAACAAGAAAAGCCAGAGCTATAATATTGTCCCTGCAGAATAATATAAAAAAAAGGAATGGCTGAAGGCATTCACTTGCAAAATTCATAGCAAATGTGGACGACAAGAGATGATTGACATAATGGCCAAGAGAGCATGGAACCAAAAGGTACAGATCAGTGCAAAGAAAAAGAAGTACGAACCACGCAATGTCACACGTGAACGTCGCAATGAATATCTGCGCAATGCTTTCGACAGGATAGATAAGTTCTGCCAAGGAAATTTCAGAACTACAACCAAAAGAACCTTGTCCAATAGATTCAAGACGATTGAGGCAGAAATTCATCCCTGGAGATGGACAGAAGCTGTGCCTATTTTCATCATTTGCGGTGGAATTGAAACAAGGGCCAGTTTCTGGAGGCACCCGGTTTAGATTAGAGGTGATTTGATCGGCATTCTCAAGATATTTGTTGCCTCTTTGAGATAAGTTTCCAGCATGGGCAGAAACACATGCTCCTTTCCCATCAATCTCTGAGCTCACAACCTTTTCAGCTGGATGCACATGAGTGAGTGGGTGAGGAAGTCTGCACCTCATGCTTGGCAAATTACAGATGGTGTCGGAATTGTTAATGGGCAAAACATTTGGCAACTCTGGTTCGCCACCAGGATCGGTGGCAGGCTCCTTGGAAAAAAGATCGAGCCTGGATCCAGATGAATTATTACAATTCAATGAAGCGGGCATGGCTGTTGCCAGAAAAATAGGGCATCTCCGGATGCAAGAAACGGGGTCGGCGGAGTGCAAAATGTGCCTGCACCGAGCCAAAAGCGATTTCGCTCGGCGATAAACAGCCGAGGAAGAGGATGGACCTGGAGACGTAGCAGTAGACTGGGAAGCCGATACCCTTTTGCTGCTGCTCGAAGTCGTGGTGGTCGTGGTGGTCGTCCAAGGCAAAGAAAACCTCTCCTTGACTGCACGAGGATCATCCGAACCAGGAGAAACCACTTCCTCCTCATCCAGGACAACAATTCTCCTAATAGCAAATCCAATTCGAATGCCGGACCTACATTTACCATCGCCCCCGCACACGAGCAGGACTTCATCCCCTGCAAACAACGCGACGGCGCTGCCCTGCCGACACTCAACTCCACTGACAAACACTCGACTCAAAGTACCGCGAGGAGCAGCCTCGCTCTCCTCCTCGTTCGGACGAGACCCGGCATGGAAAACGAAGACCTTGCGCTGGCTACCGTCGAAGAGGATGCGGCAATGAAGGTTGCTGACTCGGGGGTCGGGCAGGAGGAAGTCGCACCGACCGGCGCCGCGGCCGATCGCGTAGAGGCGGCCGGCCTCCAGCCGGATGGACTCGCAAGGGCGCCCGGTGGCCTTGGAAACCAAGGGGATCCCGACGTGCCGCACCTCGAGCCGCGCCGCCGCCGCCGCCGCCGCCGCCTTTGCTACGCACTGCTCCTTCTTTCTCTTCTTGTCTTGGCCTTGCGCGACGGGGTGGTGGGGGGGTCGCCTTCGTTTGAGGGTAGCGTCGGGGGCGACGGTTGACATGGGTGGAATGGAGGGAAGCGCACGTCATCTCATGGCACCGATCGAATCACGGACATCAGTCGAAACGAATGATGATGAATTTGACAGAAGGAAACGGAGATGAAGAATTCGAAGGAAAACGAAGGATGAAGGAAGGATTCGGGGGCTGCAAGAACGGTGGGCGACGAGGGGGTGGAGGGAAGGTTTCGAAGGCGGCCAGTGCAATCCCCACCGTCCGTCCGTTTGCGCCCCTCCCCGATTGCTTTCCCTCCAAAAAAAAAATGAACCCCACTCTCTCACTCTACTTAAAAAAAAGAAAAGTTGTAAATCTGATCGATAGCCCGGTACATGCGGGCCGGGTCGGATATCGGGCTTACCAATCATTGCTCGGAGCTGTTTGATGAATTCAAAATTTTTGAATGAATTAAACCATTGCCCAATTTTACTCTCTCTATTAGTTGAACCGGAGAAGAGGAACAAATCCTTCATATTTGAGGCCTTTTGGTTGGAAAATGAGGAGTGTGGTAGGATCGTTAAGGATACTTGGAATGAACCTGGCCTAGTTGCTGAGGATTTGGTAGTGAAATTAAAACCTGTGTCATTAGGCAAGATAAATTTTCTAAAGGACCTGAAGTGGATTAATGACCTGAGAGATGAGTTGCAAATAGAAATTAACTTCTAGAGCTTGCCTGCACATAGAAATAAACAGCAAGAACTTAGGGAACAAATTGAGAATCTGTGCAAAACAGATGTACTGGGGCTTGAGATCGAGAATAAAGCGGCTGAAGTGGGGTGGTAAAAACACAAAATATTTCCATGCCACAACCATTGGAAAAAGGCAGCGAAATAGAATTTCTATGTTAAAAAATGCAGGTGATACTTGGAACCGAAACCCAGCAAGACTGAAGGTTATGACAATGATTTGTAAGCTCTTCTAGTAAGTCAATATGTCTTTGATGAACACCGCAATAAATCTGTTTATACACTCTTTGAATACTTTGTTGATCAAATACATGAAAGCAGAAGGCACATCTGTTAATCCAAGAGGCATGATAAGAAATTTCTAATTGCCATATCTTGCTCTGAAAATAATTCTAGGCTCATCATCTCCTTTTCTTTTTCAAGTTTAGAAAGTGTCATTCAATGTGGTACCTTAAAAAAATGATGCATCAAGTATCTAATCAATACCAAATCCAATTTCCCTATAAGAAGACAAGCCCAATAGATTCACAAGAAACATATCTATAACAATAATACTTTCCAACTTCTCAACATTATTTTTTATAGCTTTTAAGTCTGCAAATAATCACAATAGTATCACAATGTGAGGATAACCAAACCACCCCTAAAATAACATCGAGAATATATATATAACTTCACTAGATTTCCATGCAACTCTTTATCATTCATCTGAAATACACACTTCTTGAACACACGATTCGCAACTAAGAAATCATTTCTTTATAATCCTCAGTTAAATCAATTTGGGGCTCATCTCTTGCTTCATGCGAGTCACCATAATGACTATTTATCTCTTTCTCGAAATCTCACCTCGAGAACCTTAAGATACATTCTTTATATCAAAAGTAACAACTCGTTTGCCCTTGATACACTTTATAAAGCCAAATAAGCTTCTCCAAATCAAGATCAATAACCGCATGGATTGAAAATGAATCATCCATTCCAGTACTTAACAAAAGATTGATGCATTCTAAAATACAACCTCACAGCATCTTTATAAAATCTACCCAATAAAAGATCATAATCTAAGTTCTGATACTACAAAATGTCACGCCCAAAACCATCACGAATCGAAGATGAGATGGCCGTTCTTCCACCCAAAGGGCGCGGCCTCAAAGCTACCAAAAACAATTCCTAAAGTCCTCTTGTCGATATCACTCTCATAATATTTATTGTTAGATGAGGAACCTGTAAAAAAAAAAAGAGTTTGGAAAATAAAGGGGTGAGTAACCACAGCTCAGTAATACATCTCTTCTAAGTGGATAGAGCACCCATTATGCATGCCCGCAACCAAAAACCACAACTCTTTTAATCCAAAATTAAAAAAAAAACAAACAAACAAACATATAATAAGAAAATAAGTTGCATATGCTTCAACATAGCTGTATTTATAATAGAAATATTCATCAATTCAAACATCAATGGTCTATTCCACTGGTTAATCTTATGCCATATATCAATGGTCTATTACATTGATCTATCTCATATGAAATCACACATCAATGATCCATTTCAACGATTAATCTAAAATCACATGCCAATGATCCATTTCACCGACTAAACTCAAATCACATATCAATAGTCTACTTCGTTGACCAATCTATTGCTCAGTATCAAACAATGATCATGATACAACGACCAGTGACAATGCGACCAAAATTTCCCCTTGGTAAGGTCTTTACTTATTATTAGCCGGTGGCTCAGCTCATAGGGGTATCTTAAGTTAGTATGCATACCCAAAAGTCTCTCACTAGGCTCATAGCAATATTTAGCATATCATCCTCCACAATCCACAAAGCAAATCCAGAATTCATTTCATATATCACAAAAAGCTTTCGCAATTCAATTCATCTACCAAAAATAGACTCGTCTCTTTAACTAATTTTACAAACAAAATTGAATCAAATACATGTCATAAAACATTTCACAAATCGATATCTCTATAACATTCCAAAAACCATCTCAAAATCAAGAGCTTTTTGTAAAAATGTTTCGCGATGTCAAAATATATAATATTTTGCAACTTCATTTCTCAAACAGAACATATTTTTCCATCAATTAGTTCTTACACAATTCACAAATATCAAAATATAGCAAGTGCCCAATTCATATTTTATGCAACAAACGTGCTACCAAACAAGCACTTGAGGAATTCGAGCAAATACAGAATCAAGTAAGGACACCTCCATCACAAGAACAAGAAATGGCAAACATGGACGATCCCGCATAGTCCTCTCAAGAATCATATACTCAGGCATCTTATGCCCAATGGAAAGGTCTTCTAGCTCTTGGAATGGACTCCAGCACAGTCTCTCATTATGTCCAAACAGCAAACTGGCCCCAATCAGTCATGCTCGCCGATATTCCGGGATCCTCCAGAATTCATGAAGAAGAACATGCCTCAAGCAGTAAAAGTATGTGGGATGCCCTGATCTCACAAAAGGAATCCTCTCATAATACCAATGGTCCTCCTGATGACATTGGAATGGAACAATGCTACGAGAAAGAACGGCTTGCATGACATAGCTATGATGATTCAAATTATAACTATAACTCTCAAGATGGCAGATAAGACTTGTAGTGAAAGTTACTATAGCACATGTCATTATAACAAAATACTGTAGCAATATATTAAGGAAATCACTATTCATAGTCACCGTTCATATCACCTATAATAATTCCCGACCAGGAATCCCGGCGCCTCTGTGTATTTTAAGACCCGTGAGTTTAGTCTTTGTTTTTTGTGACCTCTTAATGCCTATAAAAGATAAAGAGAATGTAATGTTTTGGGCAAAGTCCTTGAAGTAAAGTGTGTGCTTATACAAATTCTCTCCATGTCTCTCTAAGCACTTCTTCTTCTCTAGCCTAGTACGATCCTTTGAGAAGCACGGCTCTACTAAGCTAGAGATGTTACTTTCCTAGCATCTTTGAGCATCTTTAATCCAAATTTTCGAATAGTTCACAGCTAAAAGGCAGTCCCTAGAAGGCTTGAACAGAGGTTCGCCTATTATGGGATAACATACATGCTACAACTAAGTTGGTCTTCCCTGATTCTAAGCATAGATCCCTTTTATCATTTTGAAAACATGGGTTTAAAAATTCTTAGAAGAAATAGCACCACTCACCTCGAAACGCCTACAACCGAATAACAAATGTTACTCAAATCGTCGAATTCGTGATCCTATCAAATAAGCGACAAACAACGTTAAAATTGAGTAACACGTTACCTCAACTGCGAAACGGCTATACTACCAATGACATACACAAAGCGATTATTCAAGCCGTTCGCAATGCAAAGCTTGAGTGCGAAACTTTATCACACCATAACTTTTTCCACCGAACTCTGTTTCAAACATATTTATAGTCAATAAAAAGCGCTTTACATACTACTCCCAACTTGGTTACCCCAAAACTCGCCAGAAATGGCTGAAATTCAGCCCCAAATATTTCTGTTCGGAACTTGACAGCACAGGCGACAAATTTCAAAATTTCATTTTGGGTAAATCGTAAGTTCAAATCGAGATCCCCGTAAAATCTTACATTTCACGACACCCTAAACTATCGTTTCTATATATATACGTAGTTCAATGAAATAAAAATCAGACTTCGTTGCACAAATCTTCAATAATTTCGAATTTCTAGTCCTAAATCAAAAACTACTCCGGTTGAACGAATGAGGGCACATGCACTTACCAAGCATCGGGATACAGTGTTGAGTCGGCTTGGCATATTGTCTGGATCATTAGGGCGCGAATTTTCCCCTTCTCCCGCTTTCTTCTTTCTCCTTTCCTTTGACTCCTTTTTCTTTACCTCCCTCTCTTCTTTTTTCCTTTTTTCTCTGCCGGACCGTCCTTCTTTCTTAGTCTTTTATCTCCTCCTTTTTCTTCAGAAGTTCTCCCAAGAGTGGGAGGGGGTTAGCGTAGAGGCAAAGCAATCTGAGTGATTGCATCTCCCACCCAAACGTTCATATCTCAATCAATCCAATCGAAAGCCAGGGTGAAGGAAGAAGGAGAAGAAGCAGAGGAAGAGGAAGAAGAAGCGGAAGAGGCAGATATGGGAGTGCTGTCCAACAAGATCAAGAGGGACCAACTCAAGCCTGGGGATCACATCTACTCTTGGCGTCACTTTTACCTCTACGCCCACCACGGTACATTCCCTTTTTCTCGCTTTTTCCAATGCAATCTTTTTCGCGACGACGATGATGATGGTGGCTGTGATGATTTCGCTTCAACTCCTCTGCTTTTTTTTTTTTTTGGCTATAAAATTGCTCCATTCTTCACATGATTGATAATGTCCTTTCCTAGTTTCATATATAGGAGCTTTGCCCTCGTGGGTCTGTGAGAGAGGTCGTTTTACTTCTCTTGGTGGATTTTCTATCCTGTTTTTACCACTTCTGCTAATCTAGATTGTGGCGACGTTGCTGATTTTTGTATAAAAGGAGATGTTTTATGATGAGTAGTATTCAACGTGGCAGAGAGATCGAATCCCCTTGACCCTTTTGGAAGTCTGCCACCCCTTTGTCCGCCCTTGCTTAGCTTGTGCTCCCTTTGCTATTTCTGAATCGTTGGTTACTCCTGTCAACTGAAGGAGGTCGAATTCTTTCCATCCTTTGATCGTCCGGATTATGTTCTTTGCAAGCACGTACCTTCTATGGACTTAGCTGCTTTCGCATACTTAAAAGATTGTCGCTTTTGAGTTCGCGAACAGGAACATACGTTGGTGAAGGGAAGGTTATTCACTTCACTAAAGGGGCAGGACAAGAAATCGGCACGGGGACTGTGTTAGACCGCATCGTTTCGAGCTCATCTCCCTCTCAACCTGTTGGTACACAATGCCAGATATGTGGAGATCAGTCGAGACTTGATGGTGTCATCTCTTCGTGCATCGACTGCTTCCGTTCAGGTGGAAACCTCTACCTCTTTGAGTACGGCGTTTCCCCTGTGTACTTCCTTGCTAATGCTCGAGGAGGGACTTGCACCCTTGCGAAATCCGACCCCCCTGAAGATGTGCTTCACCGTGCCTTTTACCTACTCCAGAATAATGGCTTTGGAGGCTACAATCTTTTCAAGAACAACTGTGAGGACTTTGCTGTCTACTGTAAAACGGGTCTGCTTGTGGTGACAGCAATTAGCGTAGGCCGAAGTGGGCAAGCAGCAGGTTTTCAGGCTGCTAAAAATGCTGTCCTGAGCTATTCACTTGCATTCTGGACGACCAGTGTTAGTGGTCTGGCAGCTGTGAATTATGGCAGGTATTGCATCAGTCGTTTGTACTCTGACATTGGGGTTCGCCGTGATGTGGTTAAAGTACCGGTCGAAAAACTTGTGGATCAATCTGATTTATGTGATCCCCAAGCTGCTGTGGATAGTCCTACTTCCAGTTGTACTGTCGCTGCCAAGAATGACTAAAGACTGCACACTGCAATTTGCCGGCAGTGGAGATGAAAACACTGCAAAATGTACGGTATAACTCTTTGTTGGATGTTACTACAACAAACTATACCCGGTAGAAATTTTAAATAATCCTCAAACTGCAGCTTTGTGGGATTTGCCATCAGAGGTCCTTGAAATGTTTGGGTGTAGTCTTGTTTCTTGCTGTGCAAACAAACTGATCAGATTTGCTTTTAACAGGATATTACCTGTTGATCGTCACCATCTCTGTATAGTAGTAAAGTCGCAAGAGAAAGTGGTTCTACTTAGGAGTGTGCAACTGGACCGAGTGTACGCGGAACCGGACCCACCCACCCGAAAAATAGGTACGAGAACCAGTTCCCCTAGAAATCGATCCGGAAACCGGTTCCCAAAATTCGGAACCAGTTTGAACTAGTTCGGGAACCAATCCTAAGTGAATACCCACCTGGGAACGAATCAACCGGACCGTTTGGGAGCTACTTTTGTAAGCCCAAAAGTCCAAAACCCTATCTTTTTTCCCTTGATTTCTAGTCTTAGAATTGTGTTTTTCCTCTTGCACCGTCCATCGCCGCCTCACGATTGCACCGTCCATTGCCGGCTCATGGTCACACTGTCCATCACATAGGATTTTTGCTTTGTCTTATGATGTTTGTTTATGATAATTAGCCTTGTGGATTCTTAGTTTTGTTTAGTCAAAAAGTTCATGTGCTTATTGATTACATGTACTTAATGTTTCAATACAAATTAGGAGGATTACATTATTTTCTCGCTTATTAATGTAAAATTCAAAGTCGTATAGGATATGAGGTGGTTGCAAAGTAGGTTTTAGTAGAAACGGGGTTAACTCTAGAACCAGATCAGAAAAATAGGGTGGTTTCAAAACAAAATCCAGTGCAAACTGGATCAAGTATAAGGTCCAGAAAAGGGGAACCGGTCATAACTGGGTTGAATATAGGGTCCAGGTCTGGAATCTACCCGCCCTGGACCCGATCACCTTAGTTCTATTGTTCTCTCCAATTCTGATATTTCTACTTCTGGATTTTTTTTAAGATGCTTTTTGAGCAAATCTTGTTTGACCATCATAATTCATTCTTTAAGCTACACTCCCGATGGGTTAGACTGGCTTTGGCGTGGGTTTTGTCCTAAATTTGCGTATATATGGCATTCCAGTGAAATTATAAATTATATTTAACCATAAAACAAAAGAGTTTAAGAGAGGAACCATTACTGATAATAATCAGTTTAGTAACACTTATTGGTTACATCTTTAGCTATAAAGCTCTTTTTTGGTAAACTTTCCTAAGTATATTCCGATCTAATTACTACTCTAGTCCAATAAAGGAGAATCTCAATTTCTTTTTGAAACCTTCTATATAAGTGCCGTCATCCTGAGCATCTCAATTGGTTTAATCATGTCCTAAACATTTGTTCGAATTCTCTGTAAAAATTTTCTTCTATACATTAATTAGATTGTGATGTAAAAGATTCTCCAGCATCAATTTAACACGGAGTTTTTGCTTTGAAGCTAAGCTCGCAATTTGGTCAAACGCTATAAAGAACAAAGCTTTGGACTAATTTGTTGGGAAATCACCTGAGGTGAAGTTCGTGTGCAATCTGAGCAAGAAAGAAAAAAAAAGACATTGGTAAACTAAAAGGGGGCTCTTCTGCCGCTGACCCATTTTGGCACTTAGGCGAAAAGTTCCTTTGGTAAGATGGAAAGCCTTTGCTCATTCCTCAATAGCCTTTTCAATCATACTTCCTTTTTCCATTTTTTTTTTTTTTTTTGGATAGGTGGAAAGATCAAGTATAGGGCACCAGGGGGTGCAAACCCCTAGACAAAAAGAGCTCATAAAACCAAAAGGGAGATCAATCACATGACAAAGCATCTACCATATTAACCAAAGGATTTACATCCATATGCAATTTTTCACTACACCAAAAGCGCAAAACTTTAAGCCAATACAACAAAACAAAAATGAAAGATTCCTCTCCATCCGAAGCTCTCTTGTTTCGCTCCTTCCAAATCAAGCAAAAACAGAGAGGAGTTGAGACAAACTTCAATGTCTTGTTGCCGGATGCCCCCAAGCCTATAGTTCTTGCTCAAGAGGACCTTTAATAACCCAATACAACCATGTCCAAGATAACCCAGTGCAAGCGTAAGTTGTTGTCCAACCATTCTCAGCCAAAACAGTGAAGGATGAAAGACGGACAGTCTTTACCTCCATTGTGCAGAGAAAACATGTATTGGACTAGTACCTTGCCATTTGTTGTAGGTTATCTAAAGTATGAATTCGACCGATGTTGCTTCCGAAGCCATAAACAAGAACTTCCATTGGAACCCTCACTTTCCATATTTCTTTCCAAGGAATGTCCAATATACCACCAAACCTCCCTAGCTAGCTACTTATAGTAAAACATATAAAAAATTCAATCTCCTCCATTATTCCACATCGAAGTATCCTCAAAAGCAGTGGAAATCTTCGAATCATACCAAACACCAAAAAAAAAAAAAAAAAAGTGAGCAAAAGTTTCGAACTCCCAATCTTGGGCTTGCCTCAAGAAATCAATATTCCAAGTGATCATTCCCTCATTTAAGCGATCACGATCCGCCATCAAACCTCCTTTCTTCTGGTCAGGCCAAAGAGATCTAGAAATTTATCTGTAATAATATTTCCCCCACCAAACGTCAGGCCAGGAGAGTGTCTGGTTTATGCTGCCCACTTTAATTTTGGTATTAACAAAGAACTCACTCCACTCCTCTCTAATCCTTCTCCATAAATCGGTGCCATGTGAAGCTCTCCTATCCTTAGTCAACAGAAATGCCCAGTCATTGCCTGATTTTGTGGCCACCATTTTCCTCTAGAAATGGTCATTTTCAACATCGACACACCACAGCCATTTGTTGAGAAAAGCTTTGTTTAATAATGGGAGGAACTTGATGGCTAAACCACCATTGCAGAAAAGGATTGACTGACAACATTCCAATTCACCAAAGGAAATTCATTAGCCTCTTACTATCAGGCCCAATAAAAAAGTAAACTACCTTAAACAGCTTCCAGCCTGCAACGCAGAGAGAGATGGGGAAAAGAGACATGAAATAAATAGGAAGACTGGAGAAAGTAGTTTTAATAAGGGCTAGATTCTTAGTACTAGCTTCAAGAAAGCTCCGTTCCTTTGAAATCTTAATGTCCCCAATTTAGAGAGGAAACATCTTTCCAGCTGAAAAGCCTCTTCTAAAATTTCCAAATAAACGGGCTCCCAGCTACACTTGTTGAAATTAGCACTCAAACAGAGACCTAACTAGGTGATCAGGAACGAACCTAACCAAAACCCCATAACTGACAATAATCAAGTATTGTTCACTACTTCATCCAGTAGAATAAGCTTTCTATTAGTCAGATTGATTTTAAGCCCAAAAACCGCCTCAAAACAAAAGTATACTCCTCAAATACCAAAAAGATGGTACCATCTGCAAAAAGAAATGCGACACAGTCATTTCCATGTCTCCATTGGCCACTTCAAAGCCAGTAAACCATCCCAAGTCTGACCTTTGACCATTTTGCTAAGACCCTCCATCATCAGGATAAACAAGGGGAATAAAGGGTCACCTTATCTAAGGCCAAGAGAAGATTGAAAGAAACTAGATGAACAGCCATTAACTATAACAGGAAATGTAGGGGCTGAGACACACTGTTTCATCAATTGCACCACCTCTCTCCAAAGCCCATCATCTTTAAAACACACGAAAGACAATCACACAAGGCATAGTCAAAAGCCTTCCCGGTATTGAGCTTGCAAACAACTTTTTTTGCGTTCAATTGGGGATCCACTAACTCATTTGCGAACATTGCTGCAACTAGAATTTGTCGTGTCAACAAAAGAATCCAATAAGGTTCCACCACTTTGCTGATAATGTGTTTTAATCTTGTTGGAAGCACCTTAATAAGAATTTTATACACACTGCTCACTGACCTAATGGGGAGAAAATCATACTTTTCCTTGAGGTCTCTCCAGGGATGACTAAAGCAGTCAGCAACGGATTCTACCCAAGAAAGCTAGTTATAAGGCAATCAATGTGTTAAAGGAGCGATATGCTCCTTTTTCTCTATTTGCGCAGCTGACATGTTTATCCCATATGTAAGTTGAGAACATAAAAGCACTTGTTATCAGGTGCACCAAAAGTAAAGCCTGTAAGGCGTTGTAGATGCCCAAATAGGGTGTTAAATAAGCCACTAACCTGATCAAAGTTTCAAAATTCAAGGCCAACTATGAACGATCTATATGCCAAGCATCTCATGGTGCCAATATCACTATTTTTCCAAGGAATCAAATGAAATAAAAAGGGCTTTTTACATAGATAAAACTTTCAGTGGGCTCTAACAAATTAAATGGAGGTGGACAATGGGATGCCTAGGTAAATTTAAATATCTTAATTCTCCAAAAATAATAAAGGCTGGACCGCCTTTCTTTATTTCGAGAGGGATGATAAGAAGGGAGGTGGAGAGTTTGTTGAAATTAAGCACTGAAGTTTCCGTGAGTAAATGTGATAAAGGAAGTGATTCTCATCAGACCATAGAGCACATTAACATGCATGTATAATACCTCTAAAATAATAAATATGTATGTCAACTTCAGAGGTACCAGAACAAGCTGCTTGAAAATGAAATAGCACAAGGCATTTACATGATGATGCTGCATCAACTTTGGCATGTCAGAGAAAGAACGCCCCTGGAAAAATATAAAATAGGTTTTTAGATGAACCATTTATAAAATGTACTAGGCAAGAAGTTGATAGCTATAAATATTGATGATTAGTTCATATCAGAAAGTAGACAACAACATGCCTGAAATACATGTAGTATCAATGATACTTTCTTGTTATTTCCTCCAAGAGCAGCAGCAAGCACCTCTTTTGGATAAACATAGCCAGAAAAACTGAAAAAACCTTCGTCCCACAAGGGGGATACCCACTTTGCAAAATTTCTAAGTAGAAATCCTACTCGGATGCAATCTAGTGAAGAAATGCCAAAAAAAAAAAAAGTACTTGAGTAGCTCAAAAGTAAGAGTGAAATCATAAAAGGAAAAGGAAGAATATACAGGAGAAAATTCAGAAAGCATACACTTAGAACCATCTCCTGATTAGAGAATGCTGATGTCAGTTCATCTTAAAATCAAAAGCAGAAATTTGTCTTAAGCTAGGTCTATTTCCCAGAGCCTTTATCCCTGGAAGCATCTTGGACTCTAATTTGTAGCAGAATTTTTCAAGGCAATTCATGCCCATATTATTTGTAGACATCTCGGGGTGTATCTAAGAACATCCGAGCGGGTGCCTGTTGCTATAGTCACTGTATGTGGGACGTCGGCCACTGGAGTTAATCATGGAATAGATGACCCAAAGATGGTTCTCCGCAGTTTTGCATCCGCTTGGGCTTCCTACTTCCAAAACTTACATTTGGGCTCTGCTTTGCATTCTAGCCCTACTTAGGCCCGCAAAGAACGACACCCTTCCGTACGTTTTATAGAAAATAATCGATTCGAAAATTATTTTCATAAAAAAAAAACAATCACTTGAACAAAAATGATTAAATACAAATTAGTGTCAGCAATGAAAATATTTTTCATTGATTCGTTATTCCAAATAATACGAGCCATCATTTCTTATAAAAACATTTTCCGGATTAATCATTTTCCCTCACCCTTTACTTTTAATCCATTCACAACACTTTTCATCAAATATATCAACGTGTCGTTCATGCCATACATTTATACATGGTGCATGGGTAGAACTCAAATCTTGTCGACGAAATCAACTATTTGAATCGGAAAATGACTAATGTTGTGAGTAACCTTTTCACATGGGTGGAATGGAGGGAACCGCACGTCACGTCATGTCATGGCACCAATCGAATCACGGACGTTAGTCGAAATGAATGATGAAGAATTTCACAGAAGAAAACGAAGATGAAGAATTCGAAGGAAAAACGAAGGATGAAGGAAGGATTCGGGGGGTCGCAAGAATGGCGGGCGACGAGGGGGATAAAAGTGGGGGAGAGAGGGAAGCCAGTGCAATCCCCACCGTCCGTCCGTTTGCGCCCCTCCCCGATTGCTTTCCCTCCAAAAAAAAAAAAGAAAAGTAAACCCCTCCCTCTCTCTCTACTTTAAAAAAAAGAAAAATTGTAAATCTGATTGATAGCCCGGTACATGCGGGCCGGGTCGGATATCAGGCTTACCAATCATTGCTCAGAGCTGTTTGATGAATTCAAAATTTTTGAATGAATTAAACCATAGCCCAATTTTACTCTCTCTATTAGTTGAACCGGAGAAGAGGAACAAAGCCTTCATAGTTGAGGCCTTTTGGTTGGAAAATGAGGAGTGTGGTAGGATCATTAAGGACACTTGGAATGAACCTGGCCTAGTTGCTGAGGATTTGGTATTGAAATTAAAACCTGTGTCATTAGCTTTAGCCAAACGGAGCAAGATAAATTTTCTAAACGACCTGAAGCGGATTAATGACCTGAGAGATGAGTTGCAAGTAGAAATTAACTTCTAGAGCTTACCTGCACATAGAAATAAACAGCAAGAACTTAGGGAACAAATTGAGAATATGTGCAGAACAGATGTACTGGGGCTTGAGATTGAGAATAGAGCGGCTGAAGTGGGGTGGTAAAAACATAAAATATTTCCATGCCACAACCATTGGAAGAAGGCAGCGAAATAGAATTTCCATGTTGAAAAATGCAGGGGATACTTGGAACCGAGACCCAGCAAGATTGAAGGTTATGACAATGATTTGTAAGCTCTTCTAGTAAGCCAATATGTCTTCGATGAACACCGCAATAAATCTATTTATACACTCTTTGAATACTCTGTTGATCAAATACATGAAAATAGAAGGCACATCTATTAATTCAATAGGCTTGATAAGAAATTTCTAATGACCATATTTTGCTCTAAAAATAATTCTAGGCTCATCATCTCCTTTTCTTTTTCAAGTTTAGAAAGTGTCATCCAATGTGGTACCTTAAAAAAATGATGCATCAAGTATCTAATCAATACCACAACCAATTTCTCTATAAGAAGACAAGCCCAATATATTCTCAAAAAACACATCTAATAACAACAATACTTTCCAACTTCACAACATTATATTTTATATCTTTTAAGTCTGCAGATAATCACAACAGTATCACGACGTGAGGATAACCAAACAACCCCTAAAATAACATCGAGAATATATATAGTTAACTCCACTAGATTTCCATGCGACTCTTTATTATTCATCTAAAACACGCACTTCTTGAACACGCGATTCATAACTAAGAGATCATTACTTTATAATCCTCAGTTAAATCAATTTGGGGCTCATCTCTTGCTCCGTACGAGTCGCCACAATGACTCTGTATCTCTTTCTCGAAATCTCATCTCGAGAACCTTAAGATACATTTTTCATATCAAAAGTAACAACTCATTTGCGCTTGATACACTTTATAAAGCCAAATAAGCTTCTCCAAATCAAGATCAATAACCACATGGACTCAAAATGAATCATCCATTCCAATATTTAACAAAAGATTGACGCATTCTAACATACAACCTCACAGCATATTTATAAAATCTACCCAATAAAAGATCATAATCTAAGTTATGATACTACAAAATATTACACTCGAAACCATCATGAATAGGAGATGACACGGCCGCCCTTCCACCGAAAGGGCACGGCTTCAAAGCTCCCAAAAAAAATTCCTAAAGTCCCCTCATCGATCGCTCTCATAATACTCATTATTAGCTGAGGAACCTGAAAATAAAAAAAATAAAAAAAAAGTTTGGAAAATAAATAGGTAAGCAACCATAGTTCAGCGAGTGATACATCTCTCCTAAGCGGATCGAGCACCCATTATGCATACCTGCAACCAAAAACCACAACTCTTTTAATCCAAAATTCATAATATAACAAGCATATAATAAGAAAATAAGTTACATATGCTTCAACATAGCTGTATTTATAGTAGAAATATTCATTTTATAATAATATCAAAACAAATATCAATAGTCAAATCCATTCATTAATCTCATCAATTCACACATCAATAGTTTATTCTATTGGTTAATCTCATGCCATACATCAATGGTCTATTCCATTGATCTATCTCATATGAAACCACACATCAACAATCCATTCTAACGATTAATCTCAAATCACATGTCGATGGTCCATTTCATCAACTAAACTCAAATCACATATCAATAGTCCACTTCGTTGACCAATCTATTGCTCAATATCAAACCATGGTCATGATACAACGATTAGTGACAATGCGACCAAAATTTCCCCTTTGGCAAGGTATCCACCTATTATTAGCCGGTGGCTTGGCCCACAAGGATATCTTAAGCTAGTATACATACCCACAAGCCCCTCACTAGGCTCGTAGCGATATTTGAGCATAACATCTTCCACAATCCACAAAGCAAATCCAAAATTCATTTCATATATCACAAAAAGCTTTCGCAATTCAATTCATCTACCAGAAATAGACTTGTCTCATTAATTAATTTTACAAACCAAATTGAATCATTGCATGTCATAAAGTATTTCACAAATCGATATCTCTATGACATTCCATAAACCATCTCAAAATCAAGAGCTTTTTGTAAAAAGGTTTCGCAATGTTAAAATATATAATATTTCTCAACTTCATTTCTCAAACATAACATATTTTTCCACCAACCAGTTCTTACACAATTCACAAATATCAAAATATAGCAAGTGCCCGATTCAAAGTTTATGCAACAAACATGCTACCACACAAGCAATTGAGGAATTCGAGTAAACACGGAATCAAGTAAGGACACCTCCATCACAAGAACAAGAAATGACAAACATGGACGATCCCGCACAGTCCTCTCAAGAATCATATACTCAGGCATCCTAGGCCCAATGGGAAGGTCCTCTATCTCTTGGAATGGACTCCAGCACAGTCTCTCATTATGCCCAAACAGTAAACTGGCCCTAGCCAATCATGCCTGCCGACACTCCGGGACCCTCCAAGATTCATGAAGAAGAACATGCCTTAAGCAGTCAAAGTATGTGGGATACCCTAATCTCACAAAAGTAATCCTCTCATAAAACCAACAGTCCTCCTAATGACATTGGAATGGAACAACGGTACGAGAAAAAACGGCTTGCATGACATAGCTCTAATGATTCAAATTATAACTATAACTCTCAAGATGACAAATAAGACTTGTAGCGAAAGTTACCGTAGCACAAGTCATTATAGCAAAATATTATAGCAATATGCTAGGGAAATCACTATTCATAATCACCGTTCATATGACCTATAATAATTCCCAACTAGGAATCCTAGAGCCTCTCTGTGTTTTAAGACTCGTGAATTTGGTCTTTGTTTTTTGTGACCTCTTAATGCCTATAAAAGATAAAGATGATGTAATGTTTTGGACATAGTCCTTGAAGTAAAGTGTGCACTTATGCAAATTCTCTCTATGTCTCTTTAAACATTTCTTCTTTTCGAGCCTAGTAGAACATCTAAGAAAGGCAGCTCGGCTAAGTTAGAGATGTTACTTTCCTAGCATCTTTAAGCATCTCTGATCCAAATTTCTGAATAGTTCACAGCTAAAGGGCAATCCCTGGAAGGCTTGAATAGAGGTTCGCCTATTATAGGATAACATACTTGCTGCAACTAATCTGGTCTTCCCTAATTCTAGGCATAGATCCCCTCTATCATTTTGAAAACATGGGTTTAAAAATTCTTAGAAGAGATAGCACCACTCACCTCGGAATGCCTACAACCAAATAACAAATGTTACTCAAATCGTCGAATTCGCGATCATATCAAATAAGCGACAAACAACGTTAAAATTGAGTAATGCATTACCTCAACTACGAAATGGCTATACTACAATCACATTGATTATTCAAGCCGTTCACGGTGCAGAGCTTGAGTGCGAAATTTTATCAAACCATAACTTTTGCCACCGAACTCCATTTCAAGCATATTTATAGTCAATAAAAAGCGCTTTCAACATACTACAAGAATCCCAGCTTGGTTGCCCTAAAACTCGCCAGTAATGGCTGAAATTCAGCTTTGAAGATTACTTCTTGGAACTTGACAGCACGCGCGACAAATTTTGAAATTTTATTTTGGGTAGACCATAAGTTCAAATCGAGATCCCCGTAAAATCTAACAGTTTCACAACACTTTAAACTATCATTTCTATATAAATATGTAGTTCAACTTAAAAATCAAACTTCGTCACACAAATCTTCAATAATTTTGAATTTCAAGTCTTAAATCCAAAACTACTCCGATTGAACGAATGAGGGCACAAACACTTACCAAGCATTGGGACAACTTGGCAAATTGTCCGGATCATTAGGGCGCGAATTTTCCCCTTCTCCCACTTTCTTCTTTCTCCTTTCCTTTGACTCCTTTTTCTTTATCTCCCTCTCTTCTTTTTCCTTTTTCCCTGTCGGCCCGGCCTTCTTTCTTTTTCTTTTATCTCCCCCTTTTTCTTCAAAAACTCTCCCAATGGGAGGGAGATAGCGTAGAGATGAAGTAATCTGAGTGATGATTGCATCTCCCACCCAAACGTTCATATCTCAATCAATCTGATCGAAAGCCAGGGTGAAGGAAGAAGGAGAAGAAGCAGAGGAAGAGGCCGATATGGGAGTGCTGTCCAACAAGATCGAGAGGGACCAACTCAAGCCTGGGGATCACATCTACTCTTGGCGTCATTGTTACCTCTACGCCCACCACGGCAGGTTCCCTTTTTCTTGCTTTTTCCAATGCAATCTTTTTCGCGACGACGACGACGGTGGTGGTGGTGGTGATTTCGCCTCAACTCCTCTGCTTTTTTTTTTTTTCACTATAAAATTGCTCCATTCTTCACATGATTGATAATGTCCTTTCCTAGTTTCATATATAGGAGCTTTGCCCTCGTGCGTCTGTGAGAGAGGTCGTTTTCCTTCTCTTGGTGGATTTTCCATCCTGTTTTTACCACTTCTGCTAATATAGATTGTGGCAACGTTGCTGATTTTTGTATAAAAGGAGATGTTTTATGATGAGTAGTCGTATTCAACGTGGCAGAGAGATCGAATCCCCTTGACCCTTTTGGAGGTCTGCCACCCCTTTGTCCGCCCTTGCTTAGCTTGTGCTCCCTTTGCTATTTCTGAATTGTTGGTTACTCCTGTCAACTGAAGGAGGTCGAATTCTTTCCATCCTTTGATCGTCCGGATTATGTTCTTCACAAGCACGTACCTTCTATGGACTTAGCTGCTTTCGCATACTGAAAAGATTATCGCTTTTGAGTTCGCGAACAGGAATATACGTTGGTGAAGGGAAGGTTATTCACTTCACTCGAGGGGCAGGACACGAAATCGGCAGGGGTACTGTGTTAGACCGCACCATTTCGAGCTCATGTCCCACTCCTCCCGTTGGCACAGAATGCCAGATATGCGGAGATCAGTCAAGGCTTGATGGTGTCATCTCTTCGTGCATCGACTGCTTCCTTTCAGGTGGAAACCTCTGCCTCTTTGAGTACGGCGTGTCCCCTGTTTACTTCCTTGCTGATGCTCGAGGAGGGACTTGCACCATTGCGAAATCCGACCCCCCTAAAGATGTGCTTCACCGTGCCTTTTACCTCCTCCAGAATGGCTTTGGAGGCTACAATATTTGCAAGAACAACTGTGAGGACTTTGCTATCTTCTGTAAAACAGGTAAGCTTGTGGTGACAGCAAGTAGCGGAGGCCGAAGTGGGCAAGCAGCAGCTTTTCAGGCTGCTGCACGTGCCGTCGGGTCCTCTCCACTTACATGGTTGATGTCCCGTGTTAGTGGTCTGGCGGTTGGTGGTCTGCCGGGTCTGGCAGCTGTGAGTATTGGCAAGTATTGCACCAGTCGTTTGGCCTCTGACATTGGGTTTCGCCGTGATGTATTTAAAGTACCGGCCGAAATACTTGTGGCTATACTTCATTTATGTGATCCCCAAGCTGCTGTGGATAGTCCCACTCCCAGTCGTATTTTCATAGCCGAGATTGACTAAAGATTGCACGCTGCAATTTGCGGGCAGTCTCCGCCAGAACTTTGCCGGCAGTGGAGATGAAAACACTCTGCAAAATGTACGCTTTAACTCTTTGTTGGATGTTACTTCTGCAAACTATACCCGGTAGAAATTTTAAATACTCTTCAAGCTGCAGCTTTGTCGGATTTGCCATCAGAGGTCCTTGAGATGTTTGGGTGTAGTCTTGTTTCTTGTTGTGCAAACGAACTGATCAGATTTGCTTTCAACAGGATATGACCTGTTGATCGTCACCATCTCTGTATAGAAGTAAAGTCGCAAGAGAAAGCGGTTCTACCTTTCTCTCCAATTCTGATATTTCTGCTTCTGGATTGTTTTTAAGACGCTTTTTGAGCAAATCTTGTTTGACCATCAGAATTAATTCTCTAAGCTATACTCCCGATGGGTTAGACTAGCTTTGGCGTGGGTTTTGTCCTAAATTTGCGTTTATATGGTATTCCAGTTAAATGATAAATTATATTTAACCATAAAACAAAAGAGCTTAAGAGATGAGCTATTACTGATAATAATTTCAAATCAGTTTAGTAACACTTAAAGGGCTGGCCATGGTCACGGAAGACAGACATAGAACTGGCTATGGTCGAGCGAGATTGAAGGTCACACAACCCTCGTGTCGCTCGCGCAAGGACGTGAGCATCATTAAGGCACAATGACCGTCTTCCTTGATTCTAAGCATAATCCCCTTTATAAAAATTCTTAGAAGAGACAGCACAACTCACCTCGAAACGCCTACAACCAAATAACAAATGTTGCTCAAATCATCGAATTCGCGATCCTATTAGATAAGCGACAAACAATGTTAAAATTGGGTAATGCATTACCTCAACTACGAAACAGCTATACTACCAATCACGTACCCAAAGCGATTATTCAAGCCATTCGCAATGCAAAGCTTGAGTGCGAAACTTTATCACGCCATAAATTTCTCCACCGAACTCCATTTCAAACATATTTATAGTCAATAAAAAGTGCTTTCAACATACTACTCCCAACTTGGTTACCCCAAAACTCACCAGAAATGGCTGAAATTCAGCCCCGAACATTTCTGTTCGGAACTTGACAGCACATGCAACACATTTCGCAATTTCATTTTGGGTAAATTGTAAGTTCAAATTGAGATCCCCCGAAATCTTACAGTTTCACAACACCTAAACTATCGTTTTTATGTAATTACATAGTTCAACGACTTACAAATCAGACTTCATTGCACAAATCTTCAATAATTTCGAATTTCTAGTCCTAAATCCAAAACTACTCCTGTTGAACGAATGAGGGCACAAGCACTTACCAAGCATCCGGATACAATGTTGAGTCGGCTAGGCATATTGTCTGGATCATTAGGGCGCGAATTTTCCCCTTCTCCCGCTTTCTTCTTTCTCCTTTCCTTTGTCTCATTTTTCTTTATCTCCCTCTCTTCTTTTTCCTTTTTTCTCTGTCGGCCCGTCCTTCTTTCTTTTTCTTTTATCTCCCCCTTTTTCTTCAAAAGTTCTGCCAATGGGAGGGAGATATTGTAGAGATGAAGTAATCTGAGTGATGATTGCATCTCCCACCCAAACGTTCATATCTCAATCAATCTGATCGAAAGCCAGGGTGAAGGAAGAAGGAGAAGAAGCAGAGGAAGAGGAAGAAGAAGCGGAAGAGGCCGATATGGGAGTGCTGTCCAACAAGATCAAGAGGGACCAACTCAAGCCTGGGGATCACATCTACTCTTGGCGTCATTTTTACCTCTACGCCCACCACGGCAGGTTCCCTTTTTCTTGCTTTTTCCAATGCAATCTTTTTCGCGACGATGATGGTGGTGGTGGTGGTGGTGGTGATTTCGCCTCAACTCCTCTGCTTTTTTTTTTTTTTTTCACTATAAAATTGCTCCATTCTTCACATGATTGATAATGTCCTTTCCTAGTTTCATATATAGGAGCTTTGCCCTCGTGCGTCTGTGAGAGAGGTCGTTTTCCTTCTCTTGGTGGATTTTCCATCCTGTTTTTACCACTTCTGCTAATATAGATTGTGGCAACGTTGCTGATTTTTGTATAAAAGGAGATGTTTTATGATGAGTAGTCGTATTCAACGTGGCAGAGAGATCGAATCCCCTTGACCCTTTTGGAGGTCTGCCACCCCTTTGTCCGCCCTTGCTTAGCTTGCGCTCCCTTTGCTATTTCTGAATCGTTGGTTACTCCTGTCAACTGAAGGAGGTCGAATTCTTTCCATCCTTTGATCGTCCGGATTATGTTCTTTACAAGCAATAATAAAATTGCTCCCTTAGCTGCTTTCGCATACTGAAAAGATTGTCGCTTTTGAGTTCGCGAACAGGAATATACGTTGGTGAAGGGAAGGTTATTCACTTCACTCGAGGGGCAGGACATGAAATCGGCAGGGGTACTGTGTTAGACCGCACCATTTCGAGCTCATGTCCCACTCCTCCCGTCGGCACAGAATGCCAGATATGCGGAGATCAGTCGAGGCTTGATAATGTCATCTCTTCGTGCATCGACTGCTTCCTTTCAGGTGGAAACCTCTACCTCTTTCAGTACGGCGTGTCCCGCGTTTTCCATCTTGGCGCTCGAGGAGGGACTTGCACCCTTGCGAAATCCGACCCCCCTGAAGATGTGCTTCACCGTGCCTTTTACCTCCTCAAGAATGGCTTTGGAGGCTACAATCTTTTCAAGAACAACTGTGAGGACTTTGCAATCTACTGTAAAACGGGTCTGATTGTGGTGACAGCAATTAGCGGAGGCCGAAGTGGGCAAGCAGCAGCTTTTCAGGCTGCTACAACTGCTGTCGTGTCCTCTCCACTTACATTCTTGTCGAACCGTATTAGTGGTCTGGCAGTTAGTGGTCTGGGTCTGGGAGTTGGTGGTCTGGGAGTTGGTGGTCTGGCAGCTGTGAGTTATGGCAACTATTGCATCAGTCGTTTGGTCTCTGACATTGGGTTTCGCGATGATGTGGTTAAAGTACCGGCCGAAATACTTGTGGATATACTTCATTTATGTGATCCCCAAGCTGCTGTGGATAGTTCCACTCCCAGTCGTATTTTCATAGCCGAGATTGACTAAAGATTGCACGCTGCAATTTGCGGGCAGTCTCCGCCAGAACTTTGCCGGCAGTGGAGATGAAAACACTCTGCAAAATGTACGCTTTAACTCTTTGTTGGATGTTACTTCTGCAAACTATCGGATTTGCCATCAGAGGTCCTTGAGATGTTTGGGTGTAGTCTTGTTTCTTGTTGTGCAAACGAACTGATCAGATTTGTTTTCAACAGGATGTGACCTGTTGATCGTCACCATCTCTGTATAGAAGTGAAGTCGCAAGAGAAAGCGGTTCTACCGTTCTCTCCAATTCTGATATTTCTGCTTCTGGATTGTTTTTAAGACGCTTTTTGAGCAAATCTTGTTTGATCATCAGAAATTATTCTTTAAGCTATACTCCCGATGGGTTAGACTAGCTTTGGCGTGGGTTTTGTCCTAAATTTGCGTATATATGGTATTCCAATCAAATGATAAATTATATTTAACCATAAAACAAAAGAGCTTAAGAAAGGAGCCATTACTGATAATAATTTCAAATCAGTTTAGTAACACTTAAAGGGCTGGCTATGGTCGAGCGAGATTGAAGGTCGCACAACCCTCGTGTCGCTCGCACAAGGACGTGAGCATCATTAAGGCACAATGAGCGTCGTTTGACCCTTGCCATGGTTGACTGAGGGCCGCCAACCAACCCTCACAAGCTGAGGCAAGGGCTGTGCAGATCGTCGCTCATAATAAACATCATTTCATGGAACTTTCTTCAATATAGGCCAAGGAACGAATGGTGCAAATGCGACAAATTCCATGCCCGAGCCTTGTCTACTATGCAGAATACAAGTGGAGCCTTACCTTACGCATGCTAATACATGTAGACAGGGCAGAAAGAAAGCGAAGATGAAGAAAGGATTCGGGGGTTGCAAGAATGGCGGGCGACAGATCAAGGGAGAAGCAGGGGAGGGAAGGTTTCAATGGCGTCCAGTCCAATCCAATCCCCACCGTCCATCCGCAGCTCCCCGATTGCCTTCCCTCCAAAAAATAAACCCTCTCTCTACTTTAAAAAAGAAAAATTGTAAATCTGATTAATAGCCCAGTACACGCGGGCCGGGTCAGACATCGGGCTTTCGAATCATCGCTCGGAGCTGTTCAACGAATTCAAAATGTTAAATGTTGTCCTTACTCCTTACAATGTCTGGGCTTGAACGGACCTATTTAAGGTTGTTTCGGAGTATTCGACGTTGAGACCAAAAATGAATTACTTACCATTCGAAAAGTAACTTAAAACTGTATTTTGGAATCTTGTTGGGCTTTTAGAATCTTATTGACGTGCGCAAGCCCAACGTGTTGTTGGATTATGATCATATCTACTTAAACTTAGCATGCACAAATTCTTTCTTCTTCTTCTTTTTTCGCTTTTCTTTTTTTATCACCAAGCGTGGTAAGTAAACTTGACTAACAGGTTCTGACAAAAAAAAAACAAAATCTCGATTAACAGGTGAGAAGCCTGTTGAGCTCGAGACGAGCGAAAGGCAAATGGGCGTTTTCAGGTATTGACCTTACATTAAAAGGCATGACCTAATCTAATTTTGGCATGGATTGAAATCTCAGCCGAAATTGCGATGTACATAAAAGGATACTAGGTTGATATTTGAGCCTAATATGACACGTATACGCACAAGGATCACCTATAGGCTTTAGTTGTAAGCTAGTGTGATGTGAATCGTTGCGGAAAGATCGTTCTACGAAGGCCTAGATGGTGCGAATTGCGAACCTCGACCTCCAATCGAATTTGTGATTGGCAATCTCGGTATGAATGCGACCTATTCACGAACGTGTGTCAACCAACCAACGTTATAAATGCCACGAGCGAAAGAATTCGCTATCTCGCTCGATAAGTCGAATTGACCGTCACAAGAGAATCTTGATAAGGTCAAGTTCTCAAAAGAGCAATAGAAGAGAACCTCTCAATTCTTTTCCTCAAAAGTAAAATATATGTCTATCTCCCAAAGAAAGTCGCCAATCCTTAATATAGGCTTTCTAGCCACCACACAAACCCTAAAACCAACCCTAGAAATCTAATGCGTCATATTCTAGAAAATATATAAACAAGAAAATAATTTTTTTTTGACTTGGTCAAATATTATGACCAGATAATCAAATTACGCCAAGATTTCCAAGATTCTTCAAGATTCGATCAAAGGTCATCTTCACGCCAAAAATTACGCCAAGATTTCCAAGATTCTTCAAGATTTGATCCAAAGTCATATCCATGCCAAAGATCGCGAACCATGACGCCAACAGCTTGCCTAAATTGCTTGGCCCGCGCTCGAGTAATCGAACCAGTCGAAATAGACAATGGGTCCCTAGCACCTCCTCCTCGATATGGCTCGATGTCCACATCATTCCCTCCCCTGTGCAAAGGATTTGCCCTCAAATCATCCCTTGCATCGAAAAGAGTCAAGTCAGAAACATTAAATGTAGCACTAACGTCATACTTACCTGCAAGATCAAGCTTGTAGGCGTTATTGTTAACTCTTTCCAACACCATGAATGGTCCATCCCCTCGCAGTAATAACTTAGAATGTCGTTGCTCAAGAAATCGCTCCTTGCGCATATGAACCCAAACCCAATCTTCGGGTTCGAACACCATTTCCTTGCGCCCTTTGTTGGCTTGTCTTGTATATTGCTCAGTCTTGCGCTCAATATTTGTGCACGTCTTCTCATGCAATGCCTTGACAAATTCGGCTTTCTTTGCTCCATCTAAATCCACACGCTCATCAACAGGTAAAGGAATTAAATGTAACGGAGTTAACGAATTAAAACCGTAGACAATCTCAAATGGTGTAAATTTAGTAGCAGAATGCATGCTCCTATTATATGCAAATTCAACATGTGGTAAACAATCTTCCCAAGATTTTATGTTCTTTTTAATAATAGCACGCAACAATACCCCTAAAGTACTATGAACTATCTCGGTTTGACCATCAATTTGTGGATGACAAGTAGTAGAAAATAATAACCGTGTTCCTAGTTTTTTCCACAATGTTTTCCAAAAGTAGCTAAAAAATTTAGAATCTCGATCTGAAACAATCGATCTAGGCATGCCATGCAAACATACAACCTCCCTAAAGAACAAATCAGCAACATGAGATGCATCATCAGTTTTATGACAAGGTATAAAATGAGCCATCTTTGAAAATCGATCAACAACCACATAAATAGAATCTCTGACCTAAGCAATTCTAACGCAAAGTCCATAGAAATATTAGTCCAAGGATGCGTTGGAATAGGTAGTGGTGTATACAAGCCATGCGGTTTAGTTGTAGACTTAGATTGCTTACAAGCAATGCATCTCTCACAGACACGTGTGACATCTCTCTTCATATGTGGCCAATAAAAATGTTCATGCAGCACTTCATAAGTCTTATTAATGCCAAAATGCCCCATTAAACCACCACTATGCGCTTCTCGCACCAATAATTCACGCAAAGAACACTTAGGCAAACATAGTTTGTTTTCATGGAAAAGATAACCTTCACGCCTATAGAATCTATCAAATGCAGCATGTTCACATGCTTCATACACTCTCCCAAAGTCATCATCATCAATATATAAGCCATTGATATGCTCAAAACCTAGACACTTTGCTTCTAAAGTAGTTAGAATCGCGTACCTTCGAGAAAGTGCATCGGCTACCACATTCTCCTTACCTTTCTTGTACTTGATCATATATGGAAAAATCTCGATGAACTCCATCCATTTGGCATGTCTTTTATTCAACTCCTGCTACTCCTTCAAGTACTTCAAGGTCTCGTGGTCGGTGTGGATCACAAACTCCTTCGACCATAAATAATGTTGCCAAGTCTCTAAAGCTCGCACTAAAGCATACATTTCCTTATCATAGGTAGGATAATTCAATGTTGCTCCACTCAATTTCTCGCTGAAATAAGCTATGGGACGCCCTCCTTGCATCAACACGGCTTCAATTCCTGTACCAGAAGCATCGCACTCTATCTCAAAAGTAGCATTGAAATTCGGCAAAAATAACAAAGGAGCATTAGTCAACTTATCTTTTAGCAGATTAAATGCTTTCTCTTGCTCTTCTCCCCACGTGAAACCCACGTGCTTTTTGATAACCTCGGTCAAAGGTGCGGCAATGGTGCTGAAATTTCTCACAAATCGCCAATAAAAACTCGCTAATCCATGAAAGCTACGCACCTCTCCTACGGTCTTAGGCGTTGGCCATTCACGGATTGCTTTGACATTTTCTTCATCAACCTATATACCATCAGCACTAACAACAAATCCTAGAAATACTAATTTGTTAGTAACAAAAGAGCACTTCTTTAGATTAGCGTACAATTGTTCGGCCCTTAAAACCTGCAAGACAACTCGCACATGCTCAATATGGTAATCAGGGATTCGGCTATATATCAAGATGTCATCGAAATAGACAACCACAAATCAACCAATAAAAGCACGCAAAACATAATTCATAAGTCGCATAAATGTGCTCGATGCATTAGTTAATCCAAATGGCATGACTAACCACTCATACAATCCATACTTGGTCTTAAATGCAGTTTTCCATTCATCACCTTCTTTCATCCTGATTTGATGATAGCCACTTTTCAAATCAATCTTAGTGAAAATGCAAAACTCATGCAACTCATCCAACATGTCATCTAACCTAGGAATAGGATGTCGATACATTACTGTAATGTTATTAATTGCTCAGCAATCAACACACATTCGCCAAGTTCCATCCTTCTTTGGCACCAACAAAACAGAGACGGCGCACGAGCTAAGACTCTCTCTCACATACCCTCGTTCCAATAGTTCGCTAACTTGCCACTGAAGTTCCTTTGTCTCCTCGGGATTGCTTCAATATGCGAGTCGGTTAGGTAATGGCACACCAGGAATCAAGTCGATTTGATGTTCAATGCCTTGAATTGGTGGTATCCCTCCAAGAAGTTCATCAGAAAAGACATCTTCAAATTCCTGCAGTAAAGACACAATAAGACTAGGCAAACTTGGGTCAAGATTGTTAGTAGAAAACAAAACCTCATTGTACACAAATACAAGCATTGGTCGGTCTAGAACTAAAGCTCTCCTCACTTCACTCGATTTTGCATAAAAATTATTTTCTCTCTTTTCTTTCCTCTCTTCTTTTCCCTCGGTTTTTACCACAATACTCCTCTCGACCTCTCCTTTTCCTTGCGTCTCAGACAGACCACGGAAGCCCTCAGATTTCTCACATTTTCTCTCTCTCTCAGCTTCTTGTTGTAACTTTAACTTGATACACCTCACTAGGTGTCATTGGTATCAAGGTGTAACTCTTTTGATTCATCACCAATAAATAACGATTAGTATACCCATCATGATGTACCTTTTAATCATATTGCCATGGTCTTCCAAGTAAGATATGACCCGCTTGCATAGGTATAACATCACACTCTACCTCGTCCTTGTATTTCCCTATCTCAAATGGAATTCAAACTTGCTTCGACACTTTCACCTCACCACTATCATTTAACCATTGAAGTCTATAAGGCCTACGGTGCTTTGTCGTTTTCAAACCCAACTTATCCACCATAGTACAACTTGCCACATTCGCACAACTACCTCCATCAATTATCATACTACAGATCTTACCATTCACCACACATCTTGTATGAAACAAGTTATCTCTTTGTTGGTGATGCTCTTCCTCCTTTACTTGCACACTTAGAGAACGCCTAACCACCAATAAGTCTCCTTTTATAGCCACTTCTCCATCACTACAATCCTCTAATGGTGGCATCTCATCATCCTCTTCTTCCCTCTCACTTTCGGACTCAACATCACCATGTCCAGTCATGATCATCACCCTTCTATTAGGGCATTGATTCACCATATGACCTGTCGCGACCCAATTTTTCGGGTTCACCGCCTAAAACTAGGTTGATGGACTGCTAAGTTTTTTAAACTTAGCTCGGGCTCTCCCAAGCCCATACCAAATCGCGACTTGAGTCTAAACTTTTTAAACATGCAAAATACTATTATCTAGGAGTCGCCACTAATCGATTTAGGGTAGGTCGATTAGACACCTAAGTAAAATAATGGGAATATTATTTTACTCCTACGAACCAGAGATTTTGGGTACGGGGACTTTGTTACACTAGACTATCCTAGTGCCCTTTCGGTACCATTTCTTTTTTTAACTTTAAGAAAATGTTTGGCAATTGAATTGATTTTAATTTAGCTTCCTAACGTGTGAGGTGATCATACATGTGCGCATACCACCAATTTAACACATCAAGAAAGCAATTAAATAATGCAAAAACATACCTTAAAGCAACGAAAGCATCTGCAATGTTAAATCAGAATTCACATCAACAATCCTAGATATGATTCCTAATTAACAAGCAATCAAATTTTTTTTTTGTTTTCACTTTATTTAATGAAAGTCATGTGATGCACGCTAATAATCTAATATAACATGGCAACATGACCTAAACTATATGACATGAAGAAATGCAATAATTAAATGCAATCTAAATGATCTGATTATAATGACATGTAATGCGATGCAATGATATACCAAATTATTTAAACTAAAATGACATGCCTCATGCAATTTAATATGCGAGTTATATGTCAAGTGACATTTATTAAATGGCTTAGTCTAATGACAAGAAAGCTCTAATTAAATAAACTTAATGAAAACTAAATGACGTGCATTTGATATTTCTATTTTAAAATGCAATCTATCTTAAAAATTGAAACTAATTTATGCAAAGACAAATTTTGTATTTTCTTTCATGAAATTCAAATTCAAAAATGATCTAGCTAGATTGAAATTCTATCTAATTTAAAATAAGGATTAGGTCATATTAAATCCTAATTTAAATTAAGACATTATCTTAACCTAACATGCAATCTATTTAATATGCAATGACGTGCAGAGCATGCCCTAATTCTACATGACATATGCATGATATTTTTTATTTTTAACAATGTTCGAAATTTAAAAATGCCACGTAATTAAACATGCAACTTAAATTAAACAAAAACTAAGATCCTAAATGAATGCATTTTTTGTTTTTATATTTTTTAAATCTAAAATAAAACCTATATTCTAGATATGCAAAATAACAAGAAATATTCTAAAACCAATTGAAATCCTTATTCAAATATCTTTTTGGTTTTTCTTAGTGATTTTCTAAAACAAACATTAAATCTAAACAAACAAGATACTTAACCAATAAAGGATTAAAATAAACGAAAAAATAACCCGTTATCTCACGGGTCAAATTAACGATTATTTTTAACCCTGAACATTACGACAAAAAATCAAAATAATTAAAAATCTAATCCGAAATCTTATGGATCAAATTAATAATTAAATCAATTCAACAATTGATATATCATAAACAAACCCAAAAAATTATCATAATTAAAAAAATGACCCGATGTCCTACGGGTCAAATTAAATAATTACAATAATCTTAGGGACAATTCCTATGGATAATGCCTATAAGAATTATAACCTAAAAAAAAAACACCTCACAATATTCAACCTAACAATACTAATAAAACTAATTAAAAGTAAAATAAAATGACATAAAAAAAAATAAAAAAAAAAGAAAAAAAAAAAACAACCTAAGGAAAAATAGGGGCAGCCAATTTTTCGGTCCGGCAAGGGGAGTTGGGTCACCGGCGTTCGGGCTCCGGCACGGGCACTCCGGGGAGGGGCAGCAATGCGCGGCGAGGGGCTTCGGGTTGAGGCGAGCAGCGGCGTTGTGGGATTTCACGATGACTAACGATTTTGTCACGCCACGGCAAGGAAATCAATCCTCTTCGAAATCCCACTGATGGTCTCCTTGCTTTGACCACCAGTCCTCTCTCCTTTTGTCTTATTCACCAGTGCTCCCAACAATTTGAATTGAGATGGTCTCCAGTATGTGGGTCAAACGCCACGAGGACTATGAGGTCGTCTATGGGGAATCTTCTTGCATGGTGTGCACTTTCGGTGAGGGCGCTTCCGGGACAGTGATGGAATGCCGCTCAGTTGTGGAAGGGCTACGTGCTATAAACCATTGGGGTCGTGGATTGATCAAAGCAGCGTTCGGTCAAAACGGCAGGATGGTGAAAAGAACTTGCTGAAGACGTTGCCGGTTGTCTCGTGCTCGCTGGATTCGGATGAAATTCAGTGAGAAATTTGGGTCTCGATGAACAGTGCTTGGACTTTGCTGGAAGTTGCTCACCGGCCTGAAATTGCTGGAGATTCTGGTTTCGCTGCAAGGACTGACAAACCAAGCCAAAAATCACCGCTTCAGCGGTTTGCTCCCCAAATTTCCACCGATTTTTGTCACCAAGTAGATTGTGGTGCTTCAGTGGGGTTCTCCACAAATCTATGCACTGCTGGGCTGACGTGATAAAACCTAGGACGTGGTATATACGAAGGATGTCGTCTGGGATTTTCGTGACTTGTCGTAGACAACGGCAAAAAGGCTGCAACTCCAGTGTTCGATGCCAAGATGTGTCATGGCACACTTGCGGTGGTGGCTGCCGTCAAGGAGCAACAACGTTCATGGAGTCGGCTTTTTCGAAAGGACCCGTAGCGAATTCACGTTAAAGCTCGCGTCGCGGATCGGCACATGCGGCGTGAGAGGCAGCAAGCATGGAAAAAAAAAAGACCTCAGAAGTTCTCTCACTCACCTTTTTTACGTATCTTCCCCTCATTTTTTAATGACTCGACATGTCCCTTTTATATTATAAGACTTCCATTTAACATTGGAAAGTCAGAACCCGTGCTCCTTTGATCGTGGGGATTGCCAAATCTTAGCCCTGATTTGTCGCCGTAAATCTCTCAAGTATGCGTCCCTCACCATCTTTCGCAATCTTTTCTTCTTCTTTTTTTTTTATTCATTTATATTGCCGCGAACATGTCCAGATTCACTCACTTGCACATGAACGCCCAATATTCGAGTGAGTGTCCATTCTTTCCATATCGCTGGACAAATCCCATTAATTCCCCTCATAATTTCAATTTTTTCGAAAGAATCCCAAGCAATCCGGAGGTGTCTACGAAGGGATGAGAATTCAGTCCGTCCTCGTCACTCCGAGCTCCCGATCTTTCCATGATCAGTAGCTGAAAACGCGAGATTGCTATTCTGATGATTTGCCAAGATGAACTCCTCTTATTATGCGAAAGATGATTCGTGAGACCTGGTGGGGTTGAGCTTTTGGATGCGGGATATCTCGGCCAAAGTCGTGGAGAATATTCCATGAAAATTTTATCTTTCTTTTCCTTTTTCTAATTCATTTCCCTCAACTTATGGTCTGACAAAATTGCCCGTGATTTCGCAGCCAACATATTTGTTTCTTATTGTGCATTCCAATATCCTTATAAAAAAAGATCCCATGAGTCCCTCCACTTATCCGGCCAAATTTTACTTGAGGGAAGATTTACTGGAGAGAAGATTTCTCTAATTGATGGGCTTCCCTCATCTTTGTGGAAATTGTGACCCCCAAGTTTCTGATTCTCACGTGCGCAATTGATAATCAAGCATGTTCTGAGGATTTGTTAATCTGTGTGCCAACCCAGAGCATGTTTATGCCTTCTTGAGTTCAAGCATAATAACGCTAGCTCATATGAATTTATTGGATGCAGACATGCTTTACAAGAACTAAACATGCAAAGTGAAAATTGGTATTTATATTTTTTAAAGATCGGTTTGGATCCCTAATTTTCTTATGCAATAAATAAATACTTGGGTACCAAAATGTAGGTATCAACATGACCCTTGCCCAAACACTCAAAACATTTAATTTCACGAGTTCTAGTGTTAGGGTTTTCGGTTTTACCTGAAACCGGATTCGTTCCAACTTTACCGTCCCTCTTCTTCTCCTTTGAGGTTTCGGTTTTGGTGTTGTTTCCTCTCCAATTTGGCTTCTCATCTCTCTTCCAATTGGATCTCCAATTATCATTTGAACCTTCTCCACTCTTGTGATTTCGGTCCAACTTCAATTGTCGCTCAATTATGATGGCTTTGTCCACCAATTCCTCCAATGCAACATAGTGTTGCAGCTCCACCACCCTTGCTATGTCTCGGCTCAAACCACTCAAAAATCTTGACATTGTGGCCTCATGATCCTCCACCGCATTAGCATGGATCATGGCAATCTCCATCTCCTTGTGATACTCTTCCACGCTCTTATTGCCTTTTGTGAGATTTTGTAACTTTTGAAATAAATCTCGATGGTAGTGACTTGGTACAAAACGCCTCCTTATCACCGCCTTCATCTCATCCCACGTCTCTATCGGTCTTTCACCATTGCACCTCCTACTAGTCACAAGTTGATCCCACCAAATTATATCATAATCAATAAATTCAACAGCTGCAATTTTTACCTTTTTGAGCTCGAAGTATCATTGGCAATCAAATACCATCTCCATGCGTTTCTCCCATTCTAGATACGTATCGGGATCATTCTTCCCTTGGAAAGAATGAATCTTCATTTTGATATTGCCAAGTTCATTATCTTCTCGGTGTCTAAATCTCGGGCTTCATTCCACCTTTCAAATCAAGCATCTCGATCATCCTCCATGTCGGCCTCATCATCATCATCATAATGCCGCTGCCTTCTATGTCGTGTTCTAGAGGCATCTCGCTGATGTTGCGGCCTTCCCCAAGGTAGCTCTCGGTCACCATCAACCCTCATGCCATTCCCCATCATTTGGCCACTAAGCTCCTCCACTACGACCCTCAATTGTTGGATGTTTTCTACGAGCACTTCATCCCTTCGTATGGAGCCAACCTCCCTTTGATTCACGCTTTCTTCGCGCAACATATTTTAGACCTGCAAGTAAATGTTAGTCACAAAAATCCTCACCAATCGCTCCCTCATGTGTTTCTCTCAAGGCGTTTGTCACTCCCCTCATGTTTAACTCAAGTCTAGGCTTTTACCACCCTCAATCAAGCTTACACACTCTTGCCTTTTCCCTCTCGTATTCTCTTTTCACAAGCTCTTTATTGGACTCAAAACCCGTCTCTCAACCCTCTCATGACAATCAATCAAACTAATTAAACAAGATTAGATTACTACTGATTTTGTTTCAGCAAGTAACAATTTCAAACCAACAAGTACAACTTTCGAAATTCCAATTGAAACGCAAATCACTACTGATTTTGTTTCAATTCGGAACATTAACAAACGAGTCGCCTTCTTGATTTTTTTTTTTTTGTTCGGCTATTTTTGTTTCTACCAAATCTGTTTTTTTTTTCTCTTGCGCACTTTTTTTTTGTGCATTTTCTTTCTCTTCTTTTTTTTTTGACGAACTTTTTCCTTTTTTTTTGACGAACTCAGATCAATTCAAGATGCTAGAAAAAAAAATTAAAACTAACAGCAAACAACTACGTATGGAAGCACAAAAGCAATCAGATCCCTAAATTGGCTAGAACCGAAACCCTAGCTCAATAAATCTCAAATTGCTTAATATAAACAGAAAACTAAAGATAAATAGACCTTGTAGAAGCAAGCTCTAATACCAAATGATGTGAATCGTTGCAGAAAGATTGTTCTACGAAGGTCTGGATGGTGCAAATTGCGAACCTCGACCTCCAATCGAACCTGTGATTGGCAATCTCGGTATGAACGTGACCTATTGACGAACGCGTGTCAACCAACCAATGTTATAGACGCCACGAGCGAAAGAATTCGCTATCTCGCTCGATAAGTCGAATCGACCGCCACAAGAGAATCTTGATAAGGTCAAGTCCTCAAGAGCAATAGAAGAAAACCTCTCCATTCTTTTCCTCAAAAATAAAATATATGTCTGTCTCCCAAAGAAAGTTGCCAATAAGGCTTTCTAGCCGCCACACAAATCTTAAAACCAACTCTAGAAATCTAATGCGTCATATTCTAGAAAATATCTAAACAAAAAGATAATTTTTTTTTGACTTAGTCAAATATTTTGTGACCAGATAATCAAATTGCGCCAAGATTTCCAAGATTCTTCAAGATTCGATCCAAGGTCATCTCCACGCCAAAAATTACTCCAAGATTTCCAAGATTCTTCAAGATTTGATCCAAAGTCATCTCCACGCCAAAGATCACGAACCATGACGCCAACAGCTTGCCTAAATTGCTTGGCTCACGCTCGAGTAATCGAACCAGTTGGAATAGACAATGGGTCCCTAGCACCTCTTCCTCGATATGTCTCGATGTCCACATCATAGTGATAAAAGAAAGGCACGAAACATGTCTTTTAAGGGATCATAAGTTTTACTCTTTTCTTGATGGGAAAATTATCCAAAAAATCCTAAACCTATTGCAATTTCGTCAATTCAGTCATAAACCTTCTAATTTTGTCAATTTAGTCCTAAATATTTTCACTTCTTGTCAATTGAGTCCATTTGATCAATTTCGACCAGAAAATGCTGACGTGGATGTCAACAGTCCTATGTAATACTAATTGCGTAGACATAGACAAATTTTAATAATATTTTAATATTTTTTGAATTCTTATTATTTTTATTATTTTTCTGATTTTCTTTTCTTTTCTTTTTGGACTTTTTCTTTTCCTTTTGCCGATGGCCAACCATCACCCACAGGCGACGATTGGCCATGGCCAGTCGATTGGCCTTGCCCGCCACAAGCGAGGCTCGATATGGAGAGGGCGGGCCCCGGCGAGGGTCGGCCTCGCCCAAGCTGGATCTAGTGAGGTTGGCCCTTGCCCAACCTAGGGCAACCTCACTAGGTGTCGACCAAGCGACGATGACGCGGGGCGAGGCCGCCCTAACCTGGGTGAGGCCAACACCCGCTTGGGCAAGGGCAAGGGCGAGGACGAGGGCGAGTGCAAGCCCCAACAAGGGCTCCCCTCGCTTGGCGTTGCTGTCACTCAACCGATGCCTAGCGAGGCTGCCCTGTCCTACACAAGGGCTAGCTTCACCAAATCTAGCCTGGGCGAGGCCTACCCTCTCCCGGCCAAGCCTAGGCAATGGCTTCCCTCGTTGGGGCTCACCTTAACCCGATGGGGCCTCCCTTGTGGTTGGCGAGGCCAACAGACTGGCCATGGCTGAATGTCATCTATGGGTGATGGTTGGCCACCAACGAAAGGAAAAGAAAAAGGCCAAAAAGAAAAGAAAGAAAAAAATCAGAAAAAATAATAAAAATTCAAAAAAATATTAAAATATAATTAAAATTTATCGCGAAGAGGCAGTCGGCCTCTGGCCGGATGGACTTGCAAGGGCGCCCGGTGGCTTTTCAAACCAAGGGGATCCCAACGTGCCGCACCTCAAGCAGCGCCATTGCCTCTTTTGCTACGCACTGCTCCTTCTTTCTCTTCTTGTCTTGGCTTTGCGCGACGGGGTGGTGGGCGGGTCCCCTTCATTTGAGGGTAGTGTCGGGGGCGATGGTTGACATGGGTGGAATGGAGGGAAGCGCATGTCATGTCATGTCATGTCATGGCACCGATCGAATCACGAACATCAATCGAAACGAAGATGATAAATTTGACCTAAGAAAACGAAGATTAAGAATTCGAAGGAAAACGAAGGATGAAGGAAGGATTCGGGGGGTCGCAAGAATGGCGGGCGACGAGGGGGGATAAAAGTGGGGGAGAGAGGGAAGGTTTCGAAGGCGGCCAATGCAATCCCCACCGTCCATCTATTTGCGCTCCTCCCCGATTGCTTTCCCTCCAAAGAAAAAAAATGAACCCCCCTCTCTCTCAAATTTGAAAAAAGAAAAGTTGTAAATCTAGTTAATAGCCCAGTACATGCAAGCCGGGTCGGATATCGGGCTTACGAATCATTGCTCGGAGTTGTTTGATGAATTCAAAATTTTTGAAGGAATAAAACCATAGCCCAATTTTACTCTCTCTATTAGAATAAATAGAAAATCTGTGTAGAAGAGATGTACTGGGGCTTGAGATCAAGAATAGAGTGGCTAAAGTAGGTGATAAAAACACAAAATATTTCCATACCACAACCATTCAAAGAAGGCAGCGAAATAGAATTTCCATGTTAAAAAATGCAAGGGATACTTGGAACCGAGACCCGGCAAGAGTGAAGGTTATGACAATGATTTGTAAGCTCTTCTAGTAAGTCAATATGTCTTTTATGAACACCACCGTAAATCTATTTATACACCCTTTCAATACTCTGTTGATCAAATACATGAAAGCAAAAGGCACATCTATTAATTCAAGAGGCATGATAAGAAATTTCTAATGGCCATATCTTGCTCTGAAAATAATTCTAGGCTCATCATCTCCTTTTCTTTTTGAAGTTTAGAAAGTGTCGTTCAATGTGGTACCTTAAAAAAAATGATGCATCAAGTATCTAATCAATACCAAAACCAATTTCCCTATAAGAAGACAAGCCCCATAGATTCTCAAGAAACTTATCTGACGACAATAATACTTTCCAACTTCACAACATTATTTTTTATATCTTTTAAGTCTGCAAATAATCACAACAGTATCAAGATGTGAGGATAACCAAACAACCCCTAAAATAACATCGAGAATGTATATATTTAACTCCACTAGATTTCCATGCGACTCTTTATTATTCATCTGAAACACACACTTCTTGAACACGCGATTCACAACTAAGAAATCATTACTTTATAATCCTCACTTAAATCAATTTGGGGCTCATCTCTTGCTTCGTACGAGTCACCACAATGACTCTGTATCTCTTTCTCGAAATCTCACATCGAGAACCTTAAGATAGATTCTTCATATCAAAAGTAACAACTCATTTGCCCTTGATACACTTTATAAAGCCAAATAAGCTTCTCCAAATAAAGATCAATAACCGCATGGACTCAAAATGAATCATCCATTCCAGTACTTAACAAAAGATTGACACATTCTAACATACAACCTCACAGCATATTTATAAAATCTACCCAATAAAAGATCATAATCTAAGTTATGATACTACAAATGTCACGCTATAAATCATCACGAATAGGAGATGACACGGCCGCCCTTCCACCCAAAGGGCGCGGCTTCAAAGCTCCCAAAAACAATTCCTAAAGTCCCCTCGTCGATATCGCTCTCATAGTACTTATTGTTAGATGAGGAACCTAAAAAAAAAAAAGGTTTGGAAAATAAAGGGGTAAGCAACCACGGCTCAGCGAGTAATATATTTGTTCCAAGCAGATCAAGCACCCATTATGCATACTTGCAACCAAAAACCATAACTCTTTTAATCCAAAATTCAAAATATAACAAACATATAATAAGAAAATAAGTTACATATGCTTCAACATAGCCATATTTATAGTAGAAATATTCATTTTATAATAATATCAAAACAAATATCAATAATCAAATCCATTCATTAATTTCATCAATTCACACGTCAATGATCTATTCCATTGATTAATCACATGCCATACATCAATAGTCTATTCCATTTATCTATCTCATATGAAACCACACGTCAATAATCCATTCCAATGATTAATCTCAAATCACATGCCGATGATCCATTTCATCGACTAAATTCAAATCACATATCAATAGTCCACTTCGTTGACCAATCTGTTGCTCAATATCAAACCGTGGTATGATATAACAACTAGTGACAATGCGACCAAAATTTTCCTTTAGCAAGGTCTCCAGTCGATGGCTCGACCCACAAGGACATTGTAAGTTAGTATGCATACCCACAAGCCCCTCACTAGGCTCATAGTGATATTGAACATAACACCCTCCACAATCCACAAAGCAAATCTAGAATTCATTTCATATATCATAAAAAGCTTTCGCAATTCAATTCATCTACTAGAAATAGACTCGTCTCATTAACTATTTTTACAAACAAAATTGAATCAAATGTATGTTATAAAGCATTTCACATATCGATATCTCTATAACATTCCATGAACCATTTCAAAATCAAGAGCTTTTTGTAAAAATGTTTCGTGATGTCAAAATATATAATATTTCTCAACTTCATTTTTCAAACAGAACATATTTTTCCACCAACCAGTTCTTACACAATTCACAAATATAAAAAAAATAGTAAGTGCATGATTCATATTTTATGCAACAAACATGCTACCAAACAAGCACTTGAGGAATTCAAGCAAACACATAATCAAGTAAGGACACCTCCATCACAAGAGCAAAAAATGGCAAATATGGACGATCCCGCACAATCCTCTCAGGAATCATATACTCAGGCATCTTATGCCCGCGAATTTTCCCCTTCTCCGGCTTTCTTCTTTCTCCTTTCCTTTGTCTCATTTTTCTTATTTTTCTTTATCTCCCTCTCTTCTTTTTCCTTTGTTCTCTGTCGGCCCGTCCTTCTTTCTTTTTCTTTTATCTCCCCCTTTTTCTTCAAAAGTTCTGCCAATGGGAGGGAGATAGCGTAGAGATGAAATAATCTGAGTGATGATTGCATCTCCCACCCAAACGTTCATATCTCAATCAATCTAATCGAAAGCCAGGGTGAAGGAAGAAGGAGAAGAAGCAGAGGAAGAGGAAGAGGAAGAAGAAGCCGAAGAGGCCGATATGGGAGTGCTGTCCAAAAAGATCAACAGGGACCTACTCAAGCCTGGGGATCACATCTACTCTTGGCGTCAATGTTACCTCTACGCCCACCACGGCAGGTTCCCTTTTTCTTGCTTTTTCCAATGCAATCTTTTTCGCGACGATGATGATGGTGGTGGTGGTGGTGATTTCGCCTCAACTCCTCCAGAATGGCTTTGGAGGCTACAGTCTTTCCAACAACAACTGTGAGGACTTTGCTATCTACTGTAAAACAGGTCTGCTTGTGGTGACACCAAGTAGCGGAGGCCGAAGTGGGCAAGCAGCAGCTTTTCAGGCTGCTACAACTGCTCTCGGGTCCTCTCCACTAACATTCTTGACGACCCGTCTTAGTGGTCCGGCAGTTCGTGGTCTGGTAGTTGGTGGTCTGGCAGCTGTGAGTTATGGCAAGTATTGCATCAGTCGTTTGGTCTCTGACATTGGGTTTCGCGATGATGTGGTTAAAGTACCGGCCGAAAGACTTGTGGATCTACTTCATTTATGTGATCCCCAAGCTGCTGTGGATAGTCCCACTCCCAGTCGTATTTTCATAGCCGAGATTGACTAAAGATTGCACGCTGCAATTTGCGGGCAGTCTCCGCCAGAACTTTGCCGGCAGTGGAGATGAAAACACTCTGCAAAATGTACGCTTTAACTCTTTGTTGGATGTTACTTCTGCACTCTTCAAACTGCAGCTTTGTGGGATTTGCCATCAGAGGTCCTTGAGATGTTTGGGTGTAGTCTTGTTTCTTGTTGTGCAAACAAACTGATCAGATTTGCTTTCAACAGGATATGACCTGTTGATCGTCACCATCTCTGTATAGAAGTAAAGTCGCAAGAGAAAGTGGTTCTACCGTTCTCTCCAATTCTGATATTTCTGCTTCTGGATTGTTTTTAAGACGCTTTTTGAGCAAATCTTGTTTGACCATCAGAATTAATTCTCTAAGCTATACTCCCGATGGGTTAGACTAGCTTTGGCGTGGGTTTTGTCCTAAATTTGCGTATATATGGTATTCCAGTTAAATGATAAATTATATTTAACCATAAAACAAAAGAGCTTAAGAGATGAGCTATTACTGATAATAATTTCAAATCAGTTTAGCAACACTTAAAGGGCTGGCTATGGTCGAGCGAGATTGAAGGTCGCACAACCCTCGTGTGGCTCGCGCAAGGACCTGAGCATCATTAAGGCACAATGAGCGTCGTTTGAACCTTGCCATGGTTGACTGAGGGCCACCAACCAACCCTCACAAGCTGAGGCAAGGGCTGTGCAGATCCTCGCTCATAATAAACATCATTTCATGGAACTTTCTTCAAATATAGGCCAAGGAACGAATGGTGCAAATGCGACAAAATCCATGCCCGAGCTTTGTCTACTATGCAGAATACATGTAGACAGGGCAGAAAGAAAGCGAAGATGAAGAAAGGATTCGGGGGTTGCAAGAATGGCGGGCGACAGATCAAGGGAGAAGGGGGGGAGGGAAGGCTTCAATGGCGTGCAATCCAATCCCCACCGTCCATCCGCAGCTCCCCGATTGCCTTCCCTCCATAAAATAAACCCCTCCCTCTCTCTACTTTAAAAAAGAAAAATTGTAAATATGATTAATAGCCCGGTACATGCGGGCCGGGTCAGACATCGGGCTTTCGAATCATCGCTCGGAGCTGTTCAACGAATTCAAAAATGTTAAATGTTGTCCTTACAATGTCTGGGCTTGAACGGACCTATTTAAGGTTGTTTCGGAGTATTCGACGTTGAGACCAGAAATGAATTACTTACCATTCGAAAAGTAACTTAAAACTGTATGTTGGAATCTTGTTGGGCTTTTAGAATCTTATTGACGTGCGCAAGCCCAACGTGTTGTTGGATTATGATCATATCTACTTAAACTTAGGATGCACAAATTCTTTCTTCTTCTTCTTTTTTCGCTTTTCTTTTTTTATCACCAAGCGTGGTAAGTAAACTTGAGTAACAGGTTCTGACAAAAAAAAAACAAAATCTCGATTAACAGGTGAGAAGCCTGTTGAGCTCGAGACGAGCGAAAGGCAAATGGGCGTTTTCAGGTATTGACCTTACATTAAAAGGCATGACCTAATCTAATTTTGGCATGGATTGAAATCTCAGCCGAAATTGCGATGTACATAAAAGGATACTAGGTTGATATTTGAGCCTAATATGCGTATACGCACAAGGATCACCTATAGGCTTTAGTTGTAAGCTAGTGTGATGTGAATCGTTGCGGAAAGATCGTTCTACGAAGGCCTGGATGGTGCGAATTGCGAACCTCGACCTCCAATCGAATTTGTGATTGGCAATCTCGGTATGAATGCGACCTATTGACGAACGTGTGTCAACCAACCAACGTTATAAATGCCACGAGCGAAAGAATTCGCTATCTCACTCGATAAGTCGAATTGACCGCCACAAGAGAATCTTGATAAGGTCAAGTTCTCAAAAGAGCAATAGAAGAGAACCTCTCAATTCTTTTCCTCAAAAGTAAAATATATGTCTATCTCCCAAAGAAAGTCGCCAATCCTTAATATAGGCTTTCTAGCCACCACACAAACCCTAAAACCAACTCTAGAAATCTAATGCGTCATATTCTAGAAAATATATAAACAAGAAAATAATTTTTTTTTTGACTTGGTCAAATATTATGACCAGATAATCAAATTACGCCAAGATTTCCAAGATTCTTCAAGATTCGATCAAAGGTCATCTTCATGCCAAAAATTACGCCAAGATTTCCAAGATTCTTCAATATTTGATCCAAAGTCATCTCCATGCCAAAGATCGCGAACCATGATGCCAACAGCTTGCCTAAATTGCTTGGCCCGCGCTCGAGTAATCGAACCAGTCGAAATAGACAATGGGTCCCTAGCACCTCCTCCTCGATATGGCTCGATGTCCACATCATTCCCTCCCCTGTGCAAAGGATTTGCCCTCAAATCATCCCTTGCATCGAAAAGAGTCAAGTCAGAAACATTAAATGTAGCACCAACGTCATACTTACCTGCAAGATCAAGCTTGTAGGCGTTATTGTTAACTCTTTCCAACACCATGAATGGTCCATCCCCTCGCAGTAATAACTTAGAATGTCGTTGCTCAAGAAATCGCTCCTTGCGCATATGAACCCAAACCCAATCTTCGGGTTCGAACACCATTTCCTTGCGCCCTTTGTTGGCTTGCCTTGTATATTGCTCACTCTTGCGCTCAATATTTGTGCACGTCTTCTCATGCAATGCCTTGACAAATTCGGCTTTCTTTGCTCCATCTAAATCCACACGCTCATCAACAGGTAAAGGAATTAAATGTAAGGGAGTTAACGAATTAAAACCGTAGACAACCTCAAACGGTGTAAATTTAGTAACAGAATGCATGCTCCTATTATATGCAAATTCAACATGTGGTAAACAATCTTCCCAAGATTTTATGTTCTTTTTAATAATAGCACGCAACAATACCCCTAAAGTACTATGAACTATCTCGGTTTGACCATCAATTTGTGGATGACAAGTAGTAGAAAATAATAACCGTGTTCCTAGTTTTTTCCACAATGTTTTCCAAAAGTAGCTAAAAAATTTAGAATCTCGATCTGAAACAATCGATCTAGGCATGCCATGCAAACATACAACCTCCCTAAAGAACAAATCAGCAACATGAGATGCATCATCAGTTTTATGACAAGGTATAAAATGAGCCATCTTTGAAAATCGATCAACAACCACATAAATAGAATCTCTGACCTAAGCAATTCTAACGTAAAGTCCATAGAAATATTAGTCCAAGGATGCGTTGGAATAGATAATGGTGTATACAAGCCATGCGGTTTAGTTGTAGACTTAGATTGCTTACAAGCAATGCATCTCTCACAGACACGTGTGACATCTCTCTTCATATGTGGCCAATAAAAATGTTCATGCAGCACTTCATAAGTCTTATTAATGCCAAAATGCCCCATTAAACCACCACTATGCGCTTCTCGCACCAATAATTCACGCAAAGAACACTTAGGCAAACATAGTTTGTTTTCATGGAAAAGATAACCTTCACGCCTATAGAATCTATCAAATGCAGCATGTTCACATGCTTCATACACTCTCCCAAAGTCATCATCATCAATATATAAGCCATTGATATGCTCAAAACCTAGACACTTTGCTTCTAAAGTAGTTAGAATCGCGTACCTTCGAGAAAGTGCATCGGCTACCACATTCTCCTTACCTTTCTTGTACTTGATCATATATGGAAAAATCTCGATGAACTCCATCCATTTGGCATGTCTTTTATTCAACTCCGGCGACGATTGGCCATGGCCAGTCGATTGGCCTTGCCCGCCACAAGCGAGGCTCGATATGGAGAGGGCGGGCCCCGGCGAGGGTCGGCCTCGCCCAAGCTGGATCTAGTGAGGTTGGCCCTTGCCCAACCTAGGGCAACCTCACTAGGCGTCGACCAAGCGACGATGATGCGGGGCGAGGCCGCCCTAACCTGGGTGAGGCCAACACCCGCTTGGGCAAGGGCAAGGGCGAGGACGAGGGCGAGTGCAAGCCCCAACAAGGGCTCCCCTCGCTTGGCGTTGCTGTCACTCAACCGATGCCTAGCGAGGCCGCCCTGTCCTACACAAGGGCCAGCTTCACCAAATCTAGCCTGGGCGAGGCCTACCCTCTCCCGGCCAAGCCTAGGCAATGGCTTCCCTCGTTGGGGCTCACCTTAACCCGATGGGGCCTCCCTTGTGGTTGGCGAGGCCAACAGACTGGCCATGGCTGAATGTCATCTATGGGTGATGGCTGGCCACCAACGAAAGGAAAAGAAAAAGGCCAAAAAGAAAAGAAAGAAAAAAATCAGAAAAAATAATAAAAATTCAAAAAAATATTAAAATATAATTAAAATTTATCGCGAAGAGGCAGTCGGCCTCTGGCCGGATGGACTTGCAAGGGCGCCCGGTGGCTTTTCAAACCAAGGGGATCCCAACGTGCCGTACCTCAAGCAGCGCCATTGCCTCTTTTGCTACGCACTGCTCCTTCTTTCTCTTCTTGTCTTGGCTTTGCGCGACGGGGTGGTGGGCGGGTCCCCTTCGTTTGAGGGTAGTGTCGGGGGCGATGGTTGACATGGGTGGAATGGAGGGAAGCGCATGTCATGTCATGTCATGTCATGGCACCGATCGAATAACGAACATCAATCGAAACGAAGATGATGAATTTGACCTAAGAAAACGAAGATTAAGAATTCGAAGGAAAACGAAGGATGAAGGAAGGATTCGGGGGGTCGCAAGAATGGCGGGCGACGAGGGGGGATAAAGTGGGGGAGAGAGGGAAGGTTTCGAAGGCGGCCAATGCAATCCCCACCGTCCATCTATTTGCGCTCCTCCCCGATTGCTTTCCCTCCAAAGAAAAAAAATGAACCCCCCTCTCTCTCAAATTTGAAAAAAGAAAAGTTGTAAATCTAGTTAATAGCCCAGTACATGCAAGCCGGGTCGGATATCGGGCTTACGAATCATTGCTCGGAGTTGTTTGATGAATTCAAAATTTTTGAAGGAATAAAACCATAGCCCAATTTTACTCTCTCTATTAGAATAAATAGAAAATCTGTGTAGAAGAGATGTACTGGGGCTTGAGATCAAGAATAGAGTGGCTAAAGTAGGTGATAAAAACACAAAATATTTCCATACCACAACCATTCAAAGAAGGCAGCGAAATAGAATTTCCATGTTGAAAAATGCAAGGGATACTTGGAACCGAGACCCAGCAAGACTGAAGGTTATGACAATGATTTGTAAGCGCTTCTAGTAAGTCAATATGTCTTTTATGAACACCACCGTAAATCTATTTATACACCCTTTGAATACTCTGTTGATCAAATACATGAAAGCAAAAGGCACATCTATTAATTCAAGAGGCATGATAAGAAATTTCTAATGGCCATATCTTGCTCTGAAAATAATTCTAGGCTCATCATCTCCTTTTCTTTTTGAAGTTTAGAAAGTGTCGTTCAATGTGGTACCTTAAAAAAAATGATGCATCAAGTATCTAATCAATACCAAAACCAATTTCCCTATAAGAAGACAAGCCCCATAGATTCTCAAGAAACTTATCTGACGACAATAATACTTTCCAACTTCACAACACTATTTTTTATATCTTTTAAGTCTGCAAATAATCACAACAGTATCAAGATGTGAGGATAACCAAACAACCCCTAAAATAGCATCGAGAATGTATATATTTAACACCACTAGATTTCCATGCGACTCTTTATTATTCATCTGAAACACACACTTCTTGAACACGCGATTCACAACTAAGAAATCATTACTTTATAATCCTCACTTAAATCAATTTGGGGCTCATCTCTTGCTTCGTACGAGTCACCACAATGACTCTGTATCTCTTTCTCGAAATCTCACATCGAGAACCTTAAGATAGATTCTTCATATCAAAAGGAACAACTCATTTGCCCTTGATACACTTTATAAAGCCAAATAAGCTTCTCCAAATAAAGATCAATAACCGCATGGACTCAAAATGAATCATCCATTCCAGTACTTAACAAAAGATTGACACATTCTAACATACAACCTCACAGCATATTTATAAAATCTACCCAATAAAAGATCATAATCTAAGTTCTGATACTACAAAATGTCACGCTATAAATCATCACGAATAGGAGATGACACGGCCGCCCTTCCACCCAAAGGGCGCGGCTTCAAAGCTCCCAAAAACAATTCCTAAAGTCCCCCCGTCGATATCGCTCTCATAGTACTTATTGTTAGATGAGGAACCTAAAAAAAATAAAAGGTTTGGAAAATAAAGGGGTAAGCAACCACGGCTCAGCGAGTAATATATTTGTTCCAAGCAGATCAAGCACCCATTATGCATACTTGCAACCAAAAACCATAACTCTTTTAATCCAAAATTCAAAATATAACAAACATATAATAAGAAAATAAGTTACATATGCTTCAACATAGCCATATTTATAGTAGAAATATTCATTTTATAATAATATCAAAACAAATATCAATAATCAAATCCATTCATTAATTTCATCAATTCACACGTCAATGATCTATTCCATTGATTAATCACATGCCATACATCAATAGTCTATTCCATTTATCTATCTCATATGAAACCACACGTCAATAATCCATTCCAATGATTAATCTCAAATCACATGCCGATGATCCATTTCATCGACTAAATTCAAATCACATATCAATAGTCCACTTCGTTGACCAATCTGTTGCTCAATATCAAACCGTGGTATGATATAACAACTAGTGACAATGCGACCAAAATTTTCCTTTAGCAAGGTCTCCAGTCGATGGCTCGACCCACAAGGACATTGTAAGTTAGTATGCATACCCACAAGCCCCTCACTAGGCTCATAGTGATATTGAACATAACACCCTCCACAATCCACAAAGCAAATCTAGAATTCATTTCATATATCATAAAAAGCTTTCGCAATTCAATTCATCTACTAGAAATAGACTCGTCTCATTAACTATTTTTACAAACAAAATTGAATCAAATGTATGTTATAAAGCATTTCACATATCGATATCTCTATAACATTCCATGAACCATTTCAAAATCAAGAGCTTTTTGTAAAAATGTTTCGTGATGTCAAAATATATAATATTTCTCAACTTCATTTTTCAAACAGAACATATTTTTCCACCAACCAGTTCTTACACAATTCACAAATATAAAAAAAATAGTAAGTGCATGATTCATATTTTATGCAACAAACATGCTACCAAACAAGCACTTGAGGAATTCAAGCAAACACATAATCAAGTAAGGACACCTCCATCACAAGAGCAAAAAATGGCAAATATGGACGATCCCGCACAATCCTCTCAGGAATCATATACTCAGGCATCTTATGCCCGCGAATTTTCCCCTTCTCCGGCTTTCTTCTTTCTCCTTTCCTTTGTCTCATTTTTCTTATTTTTCTTTATCTCCCTCTCTTCTTTTTCCTTTGTTCTCTGTCGGCCCGTCCTTCTTTCTTTTTCTTTTATCTCCCCCTTTTTCTTCAAAAGTTCTGCCAATGGGAGGGAGATAGCGTAGAGATGAAATAATCTGAGTGATGATTGCATCTCCCACCCAAACGTTCATATCTCAATCAATCTAATCGAAAGCCAGGGTGAAGGAAGAAGGAGAAGAAGCAGAGGAAGAGGAAGAGGAAGAAGAAGCCGAAGAGGCCGATATGGGAGTGCTGTCCAAAAAGATCAACAGGGACCTACTCAAGCCTGGGGATCACATCTACTCTTGGCGTCAATGTTACCTCTACGCCCACCACGGCAGGTTCCCTTTTTCTTGCTTTTTCCAATGCAATCTTTTTCGCGACGATGATGATGGTGGTGGTGGTGGTGATTTCGCCTCAACTCCTCCAGAATGGCTTTGGAGGCTACAGTCTTTCCAACAACAACTGTGAGGACTTTGCTATCTACTGTAAAACAGGTCTGCTTGTGGTGACACCAAGTAGCGGAGGCCGAAGTGGGCAAGCAGCAGCTTTTCAGGCTGCTACAACTGCTCTCGGGTCCTCTCCACTAACATTCTTGACGACCCGTCTTAGTGGTCCGGCAGTTCGTGGTCTGGTAGTTGGTGGTCTGGCAGCTGTGAGTTATGGCAAGTATTGCATCAGTCGTTTGGTCTCTGACATTGGGTTTCGCGATGATGTGGTTAAAGTACCGGCCGAAAGACTTGTGGATCTACTTCATTTATGTGATCCCCAAGCTGCTGTGGATAGTCCCACTCCCAGTCGTATTTTCATAGCCGAGATTGACTAAAGATTGCACGCTGCAATTTGCGGGCAGTCTCCGCCAGAACTTTGCCGGCAGTGGAGATGAAAACACTCTGCAAAATGTACGCTTTAACTCTTTGTTGGATGTTACTTCTGCACTCTTCAAACTGCAGCTTTGTGGGATTTGCCATCAGAGGTCCTTGAGATGTTTGGGTGTAGTCTTGTTTCTTGTTGTGCAAACAAACTGATCAGATTTGCTTTCAACAGGATATGACCTGTTGATCGTCACCATCTCTGTATAGAAGTAAAGTCGCAAGAGAAAGTGGTTCTACCGTTCTCTCCAATCCTGATATTTCTGCTTCTGGATTGTTTTTAAGACGCTTTTTGAGCAAATCTTGTTTGACCATCAGAATTAATTCTCTAAGCTATACTCCCGATGGGTTAGACTAGCTTTGGCGTGGGTTTTGTCCTAAATTTGCGTATATATGGTATTCCAGTTAAATGATAAATTATATTTAACCATAAAACAAAAGAGCTTAAGAGAGGAGCCATTACTGATAATAATTTCAAATCAGTTTAGTAACACTTAAAGGGCTGGCTATGGTCGAGCGAGATTGAAGGTCGCACAACCCTCGTGTGGCTCGCGCAAGGACCTGAGCATCATTAAGGCACAATGAGCGTCGTTTGAACCTTGCCATGGTTGACTGAGGGCCACCAACCAACCCTCACAAGCTGAGGCAAGGGCTGTGCAGATCGTCGCTCATAATAAACATCATTTCATGGAACTTTCTTCAATATAGGCCAAGGAACGAATGGTGCAAATGCGACAATTTCATGTCCGAGCTTTGTCTACTATGCAGAATACAAGTGAAGCCTTACCTTACGCATGCTAATACATGTAGACAGGGCAGAAAGAAAGCGAAGATGAAGAAAGGATTCGGGGGTCGCAAGAATGGCGGGCGACAGATCAAGGGAGAAGCAGGGGAGGGAAGGTTTCAATGGCGTCCAGTCCAATCCAATCCCCACCGTCCATCCGCAGCTCCCCGATTGCCTTCCCTCCAAAAAATAAACCCTCTCTCTACTTTAAAAAAGAAAAATTGTAAATCTGATTAATAGCCCGGTACATGCGGGCCGGGTCAGACATCGGGCTTTCGAATCATCTCTCGGAGCTGTTCAACGAATTCAAAAATGTTAAATGTTGTCCTTACAATGTCTGGGCTTGAACGACCTATTTAAGGTTGTTTCGGAGTATTCGACGTTGAGACCAAAAATGAATTACTTACCATTCGAAAAGTAACTTAAAACTGTATTTTGGAATCTTGTTGGGCTTTTAGAATCTTATTGACGTGCGCAAGCCCAACGTGTTGTTGGATTATGATCATATCTACTTAAACTTAGCATGCACAAATTCTTTCTTCTTCTTCTTCTTTTGCTTTTCTTTTTTTATCACCAAGCGTGGTAAGTAAACTTGAGTAACAGGTTCTGACAAAAAAAAAAAAAAAAACTCGATTAACTGGTGAGAAGCCTGTTGAGCTCGAGACGAGCGAAAGCAAATGGGCGTTTTCAGGTATCGTCCTTACATTAAAAGGCATGACCTAATCCGATTTTGGCATGGATTGAAATCTCAGCCGAAATTGCGATGTACATAAAAAGATATGAGGTTGATCTTCGAGACTAATATGACACGTATACGCACAAGGATCGCCTGTAGGCTTTAGTTGTAAGCTAGTGATAAAAGAAAGGTACGAAACATGTCTTTTAAGGGATCATAAGTTTTACTCTCCGTTGATAGGAAAATTACCTAAAAAATCCTAAATCTATTGCAGTTTCACCAATTCAATTATAAACCTTTTAATTTTATCAATTTAGTCTTAAATATTTTCACTTCTTATTAATTGGGTCCATTGAGTTAATTTTGATCGGAAAATGCTGACGTGAACGTCAGCGCTACCACATAGGACCAATTGCGCAAACATGAACAATTTTTAATAATATTTTAATGTTTTTTGAATTTGTATTATTTTTCTGATTTTTTTCGTTCTTTTCTTTTTGGACTTTTTCTTTTCCTTTTGCTGATGGCCAACCACCGACCATAGGCGACGATTGGCCACGGCCAGTCAGCTAGCCTCGCCCGCTAAAAGTGACGCCCGGTCAGGAGAGGGCGAGCCCCAACGATGGTCGGCGTCACCCAAGCCAAATCTAGTGAGGTCAACCCTCACCCAACCTAGGGCAACCTCACCAAGCGTCAGCCAAGCGACAGCGACACCAGGTGAGGCCGCCTTAGCCTGGGTGAGGCCAACACTCGCCTAGGCAAGGGCGAGGGCAAGGGCAAGCCCCAACGAGGGCTCCCCTTGCCAAATTTGGTGAGGCTGGCCCTCACCCAAGCTAGGGCGACCTTGCCTGGAAACGCCGTCACCCGGCCAACGCCTAGTGAGGCCGCCTTGGCCTACGCAAGGGCCAGCCTCACCACATCTGGCCTGGGCAAGGCCGACAAGGCCAACCCTCTCTCGGCCATGCCTGGGCAATGGCTTCCTTTGCTAGGGCTCGCCCTCACTCCATAGGGCCTCCCTTGTGGCTAGCGAGGCTAGTAGACTGGCCGAGGCTGGTTGTTGCCTATGGGCAATGGCTGGCCACCAACAAAAGGAAAAGAAAAATGGCAAAAAGAAAAGAAAGAAAAAAATCAGAAAAAAAAATATTAAAAATTCAAAAAAATATTAAAATATAACTAAAATTTGTTCACGTCAGTACCGAAGATCCTATGTGATGCTATTGACGTCCATGTCAACATTTTTCGGCCAAATTTGGCCAAATGGACTCAATTGGCAAGAAATGAAAATGTTTAGGATTAAATTGATAAAATTAAAAGGTTCAAAATTGAATTAATAAAAGTACAATAAATTTAGCACTTTTTAAACAATTTTCCCATTGACTGATGAACCAACTTTCAAGTTTCGAATGTGAATGGAACTAAGTATTAAAGATCAAATATCATAATAATGCAAGAAAAAAAAAAGAGAGTTTTGCATTTTGAAATCAGAGACATCAAGGTTAGAATAATTTAAATTTTTTTATGAATATGAGAGATTTTATGGCCGAAACAGTGTATCAAATAATGCATGACATTCGAAGTCCAAGGTTAAGATAGGTCCGTTGAGTTATTTATTAGTCAATATCCACTCCAAATGATTACTTTATATGAGTACTTAGAATTCTCATGTTGGGGCTTGGCTATTATGGAACAGACCTAGTCAGTTGCACATGAAACAGAAGCAGGTCTCCATCTAATAAGTATGGGGGGACTTCAACAAACTTCTAGAGGAGAAAGGGATGAATCGAACGTCATAGCAAATAGAAGAGTATCGTTGAGCGAGCGATACAAGCCAAAACTTAGGATGATGTTAGATCTTTAAGTGGGAGTTTGTGAAAGCCCAAGTCACACAAGGATTGAGAGAGACCATGTTGAGTGATTCCTAAATCATCATTCATCCCAAATGGTGTCACTGCCGGTATACTTACTCTTCGGAGGTATGACTCTTATGAGACACAGACGGATCATTAGGAAATATCTCAAGCTATCCAACTGCTCCCGGGACATCCACGGGGCAGAGCAAGCTGGTCTGGTGGGGATTGACAAGCCCATGGAAGAGCATATCAACGGGGTTGTAGGTGGAACTTCCAAGCAAAAAGGAGTTTCAGTCGTGGGAAAGGGAGAATCGGGGAAAACCATCGTTGTAAGGAAAGTCTGTGGAGCCCAAGTTATGAAAAAAGCATTCCGCGGTTCAAGCAGGTGTTCCCGTGACTCACTCGTACAACACTGACGAGACTCTACATACCATTCAACATTTTCACAAGGGTATGAAGATAGCACCTTCTTATGAATTCGACGATTTAAATGGTGGACTGAGAATGCTATTCGGAGAACTGTTGCTTGATCGAATGTACCGGGTAGTTTTACATGACGTAAGGAGCATGGACGCTTGGGAAACCCTCCAATCTACATAGCCCAAAAATAACTGTGGCAATAGGATAATGCTTACGACACGAAATGCTGATCTTGCACCAGTTTCCAACGTGGGAATGGACACATTGGTCTATTTCCCAGAGCCTTTATCCCTGGAAGCACCTTAGACTCATTGTAGCAGAATTTTTCAAGGCCATTCATGCCCGGATTATTTGCAGACATCTCGGAGTGTATCTAAGAACATCCGAGGGGGTGCCTGTTACTATAATCACTATAAGTAGGACGTTGGCCACTAGAGTTAATCATGGAATAGATGACCCAGAGATGGTTCGTTGCAGTCTTGGTGCCGAAATCAGGGGCAACAACAAAGTCAAGAACTTGAACAAATTACTGTCCTTGAGTTTTGACGACTTTCCTTCCATTTGAAAACATGTTTTTTGTATCTGAACATTCTTCCACAAGATTGTGCAATCAAGCATTGGACCATAATTTGTCTGCAGATTGCAGAGGGCTTTGTTGAAGTAGTGGAAGGTAAAACATCAGAAAAAGGTGCAATAGGTTACCTGAGGGAACTTTTGGACTGGAGTTTGATTCAAACTGCCTTGCAAAGTTATGATGGAAAGAATAGAGACTTACGCACACATGACCTTCAACAGAAATAGTATTCTGTAGTCCAGAAATTGCAACGTCACAGCTGTGATCAATGTACAAAACGAAACACTGCCTGGAAAAGTTTGGAGCCTATCAATACTTGTTTCTTTGCATTCTGTTCAAAGAATCTACAGGATCTCTAAGTTGTCTTTGCTGATGTTCTGGGAAGTAGACACAAAACACAAAATTTCAATAAATGCTCTCTTTCCATGTAGCTCGAAAATGCTCAGCATGTTGATGCTGTAGCTGGTGTGGTTAGACAATTTGCTTTCAGATATAACCTTCCTTTATCTTTTAATGTATCTTCGCCTCAGGGGAATGACTACCATGACCAGCATTCCAGATTCCATAAGGAGGCTTCATAATTTTGAGAGGTTAGACTCTAAGCACAACAGTGTCACTGCATTGTCGCCTGAGATTCTAAAGCTGCAAAAGCTTCGTTGTCTTCTGGCATATTCTTATAAGATGGAACGACACCTATACAGGAAAGCTGGTTTAAGAGCCCCGAAAAATAATGGTTGGTTGCTTTCACTCTGAAGGTTTTGTTTCATCGACCCAGCCAGCAATGATGGCAGGACAGTTGCAGAGTTAGCTCAGGAGGCTGGACTCATCAACTTGAGAGAGAAGATGGAAAGCAGCTGAGGTCATCCATCCAGATGCTTTCGGGTCTTTGTGCATTATCTTTAACTTCAGTAGAAGGGAAGACACTTAGGAGCATACAAGATCTAGCTTTCCTCTGAGGTTACTTCAGCGACTATATTTGACTGGACATCTACAGGAATTACCAAATGGGATACAGTCCAACGATAACCAGGTCAGGTCGCAGTTAAATTACTGCAAGCTAAAACATGATCCCTCAAATCCCTTCAACATTTGCCGAATTTTTTGCATCTCGAATTTGAATGTGGCTTGTAATGGATCAACCTTTTCATTCCCGGCTTGGGAGTTTAAGAAGCTCAAGCAATGACACCTGACCAAATTTGATGGACATAACCACGTAAGTATAGAGGTCAGATCACTTGCTTGCGTGGAAATAGTAGCAATCCGAAGCTGCACGCTGTTGCACGAGTTGCTGCAAGGTGTAGAGTACCTCACCCAATCATAGATTCTTAGGTTTCTTGGTATGCCTGATGGGTTGATTGGGAGACTTTTAGCAGACAGAACAAGACTATCAGAAAGTTGCGCACTTGGAACGTCTGGAATCAAAAGTTGATGGACTCTCAAAATTGTAGGTTGCTTTGCTGATTTTTCAACTAGAAGAGTACTTTTACAGTATCATGTTGTCTTCCTGAAGTTGAAAATAGAAGTTCGGGAGTAATTTATACATTTCAATATTATTCCTTTTCCTCTTTCTCCATTTTCCGTTTCGGTGAACTTATACCTTCGTATTCTCCATAAACGTTTTCACTGTCAACTCGACAGTTGAATGTATGGGCTCGAAAGATTCTTCTTATGGCCTTTGCTGGCCATTTCGCACGTACATAATCAAGGACTTGAGAGACTTAACGTACTTTCTAAGTTCTTCAAGAGTTTTGACGATTAGAGTACCATTAGTCTTTGACTTCTGAATAATTGACGAGTTACCTTATTATCCCGATTCGATCTATCGTGACATATGCCGTCGGTTAATCAAAGAGATCTGGAATGTTAGCTATTTAAACATGGATGTAGCTTCAGACAGAGCACTGGAATGCTGGCATTTATGAAGAGTCTCGAGTTACATGGATGTACATATCATATTACATGCCTAAGAAAAACACGCGAGCACGTTGCAGTTTCATGCCTCCAACCAGACACGAGTGACTAAGAGCCGGCCCAAAGTAGGATTTACCCACGCAAAGGATTACCCATGGAAGACGCAATCAACCTGGTCCTGAGCTTGTTCACCACATTTTCGTCATCAGAGTTGGGTTGAAACGAGAGCAAGGCACCGGCGATGCTGACCGAGCCAGGGTTCTGACTGTTGAGCACTGAGAAAACAGTGGCCACCTCAAAACCGTCGTTCAAGCAGAAATGGAGCAGCCCTCTTGGAATTACCATCACCTCTCCTTCCGTCATCTGCTTCTGGAACAGGTTGGACTCCGTGTCGATGAACCCCGCTATGACCACTCCTTTCAACACGTACATCATCTCTGCACTCCTCGGGTGCGAATGCAGCAACACCATGCTGTCCACCTCAAGGTCAGCCCGTGCGATGGAGAGGCCGAGTGTGTTGAGGCCAGGGAAGTCCGCAGCAGTGGCCATGGTCACTGCTGATCGGTAGAAGTTGTCAGTGTCCCCGGGGATGCTCAGCTTCGAGCTCTTGAAATCCGACGCACTGATGTTTGCAGAGCTCTTGCAGGGGTATCCATTCATGAATAGAACAATCGACGTTGCCGTTGGGCACATGTCCTGAAGATTCTCATGATCCGCCACAGCGAATACATTGAAAAAGGTAATGGTGGAGACTACGAACGAGAGGAGATTAAGAGCTCGATTGGGATTCATCTTTGGTTGGGTTAAGTAGGAGTGATCACTGCTCTAGACGAGTTCTTCCTTCCCTTCTTTAGGGTTATTATTATAAGCGTCTGTGTTGGGTCGGTTGGAAGTTGCAATCGCAGCTATTGCAAGTCATTGAGGAGGAGGAGCAATAGCTTTGAGTTCACTACTAAGATGGATTGGACTTGAAGTAGGTTATGCTCCAAGAATTGCCTTTTTGCTTCAAAGAAAGATGAACTCCATAAGACACCCTCTTGGGGTGCCTGATCGTCATTGGTGCACGTACAGATGAGCCTTGATGATTCAACACACAGAGTTAAGACGGCAAAATTAGTACGCATGGACTTTTGGCTCCATTTTGCATCCGCTTCCGAGGTCCATCTAGGCAGATTAGACTCCTCGATTTGAAAGGGTATGTTGGGTTCTCGACCCTACAATGTCAATAAGTTTGCCTTTTCTTGCAAAACATAAAAAGCATTGCTTTCTCTCCATTCAATGCTTCAACAAAACCTACTTACACCGACTGCCATACATACATTTCGAATGATCTAACATACATGGACTGAGCCGACCATGTGCCAAATACGAGCCAACTATGTGCTGACTCCCTCACAAGCACTTAATGCTCTTAGTGTTAATGCTGATAGGACTAAAAGCCAAGACAAATAAAAAAAAAGTACCTGCTCACAGAAAGTGTTCCAGGAGCCGATAATCAACTACTATTTTAAACAATATCTATATTGGAACTAGTAGATCTAGAGCAAATCAATAGCTAATAATTAGTACAAAACTCACACCAGTACATATAGATTCTTACTTTAGAACACATAGTCGATACAGAGAAGATACACGTAGACAGGTCCATTTCAGCTTCAGGGCAAGAGAAGAGAGAAGAATTAGCACCAAGTCCAAGAAATGCAGGTAAGTCCCCATTTCCAGCCGGTATAGATGTACAAACAAGTTATGAGCAAATGCTTCACTTTGAGCAGATCTTTAACCACTATTCTCAACTATTATGGAAACAAAAAAACCACATTTGGCCATCAGTGGAGGAGGGAAAAGGAATGGCCCACGGTACAGAATTCTAAAGCCTTTTCTATATATTCTAACTATTTACAGTATCAATCATCTAAAATCTATAGCGAAGGTGACAAAGAATTGGCACGTGTGGGTCTTTCTGGGGAAAGTTTCCCCATCTCGAGAATGCCATCATCGGATGCAGAGTCCTCCCCATCAGCCTCTTTCTTTTCGAGCTCACTTAAGGCTTTTTTGGCATAAACTGTGAAGGCAACCGTGGTGACGACTGCTACGATAAAAGAGACGACATTGTAAACTATTTCAACTGTGGTCAAGTGATGATTCCCATACTTCACATCTGTGTATGTCCTTATTAATCTCCCACTGCATGAAATCAAAGAAAAAATGTATGTCAGATGAAGCACTCATACCATCCATTACTCCACAGCCGGAATTCTACCTTGTATTTATGTTGCGTCACAAGTTTTTATCAATTGTTTGGTAAAGAAACAGGAAGCTAAGAATATGCTTAATCGCCCAGATATTGTCATCAACTGACCATGGAGAAACCCAGAATAGGATAGAGATGAGCATCAGTGCTTAACTATTAGAATTCATACTTGCAGGAAGCTAAGACATACCTATAGATGTAAAGGAAAGCTTCAGGTACCATTCCAGCAATAGATCCCCACAGGTAGGGCCAGAAATGCAGACTAGTCACTACGACTGCATAATTGAAAATTGTGTAGGGAAATGGCGAGATCCTGAAGAGCGCAACCACTTTGAATTGATGGAACCAGCTCCCTTCACCAGCAAGTCTAAGCAATACTGCATTTCGAGGCCATCTTTTCAACCATTGCTGCATATACAGTAAGAGCAATTAGTGATAAATCAACTACTCATTAAGGTCATCTGAAGAATGAAATCCCTTACATGTATACGATCACGGAACAGTAGTCCTATTGAATAGGGCAGGACCATTCCTACAGTTGTTCCAACCATTATAATTATGAAACCTAGACCATATCCAAATATCATTCCAGCCAGCCACATGGAAGGTCCGGAAGGAATTAATAATACAGGGAAGAAAGCCAGAGAACCAACAAGCACCAGGGCAAGAACTGGACGACCAAACGCAGTGGCTTCCCACTGCATCATTGGATAGAGAACCTACAATAAAGAACAAGCAAAGGACATTCAGGGTTACAAGGATGTTTAGTAGCCATTCAAAATAAGTTAATTAGAATGACAAAGTTATGCCATTTCACACTGGAACACTCAACCAAAACAGTTACATCCTTTTTTTTTTAATTAGCTCTAAATTTCCTAAAAATGCATGTAAGCTGACCCCATAGACCGTATTGGGCTCATTTTGTCTAGATCTGCATCATACTGTGAAGTACGATTAATTGCAAATAGTAGGGGATACAATGAAAAACTTGTCAGAGGTTCTAATTAAATGAATGACAGTATAAGACAGTAGATGTAACCACCTTCCTTCAAGAACCCAGAAGACAGCACATGACACAACAAAAAGATACTTTATGTTTACTGGATACTGAATCAAACCAACAAGCAGAAAAAGAACCCAGAAGACAGCACATAACACAACAAAAAGATACTTTATGTTTACTGGATACTGAATCAACCCAATAAACAGAAAAGGAACCCAGAAGACAGCACATAACACAACAAAAAGATACTTTATGTTTACTGGATACTGAATCAAACCAACAAACAGAAAAAAAGAAAGGAAGAATACTCAGATGTAGTAGCACTAGCTGTAGCACGTGATGAAAGACATAGTATCAATTTCCCAAGAGGCCATTATTACCATGAGCAAATATATTAATAACGAGGAACTAATTTTAGCTATGCTACAAGCACTTTGCTTGCTCTGCTAATTTGACCAGTTTTGCATCTTCAAAATAAAAAACATTTGCAAAAAGACAAACAATTGCCAACATCTAGATGATTTACAAGAGATTTTATGGGTTTGGAGACTCAAATCAGGGTTTAAGTTAACAAGCAGTCATTCACCTATAAGACACTTCTAACTTCTCCACATTCCGTGATACAATCATCAAGTATAAACAGAGAAAATATCAGGTTCCCAGAAAAGCAGGCATTGCACATGCACATGCACTTGCACATGCGGTAGAGTGCTGGCTTGTTCATGATACGCGAATGCCTGAAGGGTATATGTTTGCATGCATGTATGTATTTTAAGTGTGGATCAGAGAGAATGTACCTTTCCAAGTAGAAATGGAACTCCCCATTTGAAGAAAGCGAGGACAATGATAGCAATAATAGCGACCAATGAAAAGGCCTTGGTCCACCACAGAAAATTGCGAAATCTTTCATCTGTTTGAGGTCGTAAATTGCCAGCTTCAACTGTTACTGGCTCATTGGATAAAACCAGCCTAACATACTCGCTATCTTCCCTTGGGAGCTGCTCAGGGTTCACATTGTGTTTTCGAACTTCTTGTGATGAATCAGGCATCATGATGTAAAGAGGGAGAAGGCTGCAGAACGGAGATAACATGAGCATGGTACAAGGAAGCACAGTAAAAGGAGAAATAAAAATCCATCAACCTACTCTATCTAACACCTATGACGGTGATAATCACTTCACTTCGCAAGAATCGAGCAAAGGCCAGACCAGTATATTTCCTCAAATATCACATCTTTAAGTAGCACAGCATTCAGCTAATGAGGTGAAAGCATGAGGTGAGAAGACGGGAATTTCTAACTGGCAAGATGAAAGCTAGCTACACACATGACAGCCCAATCGAGAAATAACCATCACAAACTGCAGGTAAGTATGCAACGCCATGGGAAGTGCCTATATGTCAAGTGCCCAGATCAGAAACTTTACGTGCAGACGAAGAAGGGGGCTGCTTGCAAACTGAAACAGCATCTACAAATCGGTAACCTAACCAGGAGCAGCACAGTCCACCGAACCAATTAAGGATATCGGGCGAGCAGGGCGTTCGCGAAAAACCCAACTGGAGAAACCGAGGCAGCAGATACCTCACCCGACCAAAAGCAAAGAAGAAATCAAATGATGGGCATCTTCCGGAGAAGAGGGTTTCAAGAGGACGACAAGTAAAAGAGAAGCCCAGTTGTGGGTGGAGCTCAAATTGAGGCGGCGGGCAAAAGCAGCAAACCCCGTGAACAAAGAGAGAGAGAGAGAGAGAGGAATCACGCATCCAGGGTTTACAGCCAGGAGCTTACCAGTCGTCTCGGGCAAAGAATCTCAACCCACACAACAAAACAGAAAAAAGGGATGATGGAGCTGAAGAGGAAGAAGAAGTCAGGACGCCGTCGGCAGCTCCACCACCAGCAGCACCACCACCACCACCAGACGGAAGGAGAGGAAGGAGAAGTCGTCTGGGCAAGGCTCAGCTCGGCTCAACACCTCTTGCCTTCCGTCAAGTAATCTCCTTTCCCTCTCTCTCTCTCTCGACAAGCCCACCCACCTTGACTTTTCTCCTTAGCTAATAAAAACCAGGCGGGTTGCTGCTGCTTCCTCCTCTCCTCTCTGCGTCCGAAGCTTCCATTCGTTTGGATAGAATTAACCCCGCCGATCTCCTCCCGAGTCGCATGCGTTCCCGAGATTTTTTGAATTTTCAACCGTGTGACATCACGCCCCCCACGCTCGAAGGATCCGCGTGATCTCTGTCAAAGCAGTCGTCTTTCTTCTTCTTCTTTTCTTTTTTTCTTTTTTCAATTAATGTTTGGAGAGGGACGGAGCGGGGAGGAATTTCTTTTACTTTTGCCAACAGGGAAATGGAGCGTGTAGACGGAGACAAGGCACATCACGAGGAGAACAAGGTTCGGGGAAAAAGATGCGGTCCGCATATTCCTCTTTCGTCGAGTAGCGCTCGCGTTCCCGTCATCTTTACCTTCGGCAGCATCGTCCCTCGTTCAAGTCAAAACATACGAGAAGGTTGGACGGACGGTGTCTGAATTCAAAACCAATGAAACGAAAAATGATTCCTTGGTGTCCAGCGCCTTTTTCCTTACTATTTGATTCGGCGATGTCAACGCTTTGTAATACGTTAGACGTCAATAATATATTTATTTCGCTGACGACTTCATGAGAAAAATAAATATTTTTCATGAATTTCATTTATTCACTTTTCCCAATTTAAGGTTGTTTTTTTATAAATCGATTAGTTCTCTCTCGTCCAAACATTGAAAAATCAAGAAAAAATAATTTGAAAAACAGTTACGTTCATACAAATGGACCCCGAATTAAATTATCTAATCTAATTTTAGCAGGACATAACACCCATCTCACCAAAATTGAGTTTCAAAGGTTACTTTCGGAATATCCAATTGATATGAGCCTCGAAAGCACCGTTCCAAAGCTAAATATTCGTCGAAGTCACGCAACATCCAATTAGTCTTGCCTCACCAACCCCTCCAGCCTAACGACTATAAAATCATCAAAAGAGGAACCCTAAAGCTATCCCGAGGGCGGTTGCCTTGGCCAAATTCAGATTGCTATAATCAAACCTTAGGCACCGTTTAACACTGCGATTTAATCATCCCTACAACTCCGAGATCTAATCGAGATGCAATCTTCTTCCCAAATATAAAAGATGATCGGATGGATGCGGGTGCACGAGGGTGGTTATGAAGACGCCATCATCAAGATTCGATGGAACACGAAGCATGTGCAACTCCCACCATTATGGGGATTTCCTTTGGTCTCGGTCTGGCCAGTGCGAAACTAACGTTTCTCAAGCTGTGCTGCGACTTAAATATGCATGCTTTTACACTAATTAAATACTAGTTGATTAGAAAAATGAATGTGACAGCTCACATCAACTGTACAATAAGAACATTGCAGTTTCATGACATTTACAACACGAGGCCACATCGCTGCAGTCTTCTAATGTTATGGTGGATGATTAAGCGGAGGAAGCCGCCAAAGCTACTAATTCCTCCGCATCATTAGACGGGCCATTCCTACAGTTTACATAAAGCGGCTTTCTATCGATCTCAGCATATACATTACTTCCCTCACTGCTCCAATACGTTCACTAAAAGCCATCATTCTCGGCAAAAACAAAATTATAGGATGTCAAGAGAGTTGCACTGGTCTAGCTGGTCTAGCTCCACCGTCAAGAACATTCACGTCATCCAACTTTGGTGGGAAGTTATTCACGTCATCTAAACTTGGCGGGAAGTTGTTGTAAGTATGTCAGCTGACTGCGGAAGAGAGCACATCCTCCGAATCTATTTTTACCTGCAAAAGCAAAACTAACAGGTCCGTTAGCTACAGCAGTATACTTTAAAGAGAGTAATGAAACATATTATCCACTGACGACGATAACACCTGCTTGAGATGGCTAAGAAGTGTGGCGTGTAATAATTTTTGCAGCTTCTGCCACTGTCCAGCCATGTGGTCAGACCTGGTCAACTGCTCAAGATGGCACCACAATCGCTCCACTGTTGTGTATGGGAACCACATAGCGGATGGCCTTTTGCGGTGAATGACATGTGCAGGCCTCTGTAAAGGGTCAAAGCAATAGCATCATTCATTACACAGACAATACATCCACACACACACACACACACTCGCACTAAGTTTCTGCTTAAATATGTTGAAAAAGTAGCGTTTTCATATGGCAGCTTCTTTCAGAGATGCACAGCCCAGACAACCTGCACATGTATACAATTCAGACTAGTCCAAAGGTATTGGCAATTTGTTCTTAGCTAAACATCTAATTCCTGGCTGGAGGCCATCAACAGCAAAGAATTTTAGAGAAAATAAAAGTCCCACATTTTGACAAGGTTAATCTATACTTCTGGCAAGCATCCTATACCCAAATCTTCAGAACCAGATGATATTTTGACTAACAAGTCACCAACAGAAAGTCCCAGAAAAAAAAGGAAAATTAGAATGGACATGATGATTCAGCCCAGGAAGTTTATGAAGCAGATTAAATGTAAAACACGCAAAACCAAAATGGAAATAAAGAACACAATTGAGCAATGAAAAGTAACAAATTCATTTGAGAAAGAAACAATCTTCCGAAAAGCATCACACAATGCAAATTACCACTGATGCAAGTGATTCGATGTACTCCAGCAACAGATGTGTAGCCTCTGTGTATCTTCCGTAATCAACAAATAACTGAAACAAAGATGCTGGGTTTGATTCATTTCCAGCCATACCCCAGCTCGTGTCCTTTCTATTGCCCTGCCAAATTCATCATATTGGGAGGATGAATAATGGTTTCTAATTGTAGTGAACGCGACATCTCCATCACAGTAAGAACCAGATATATAATACACTTAAAAAAAGCACCAGATGTGCATTTATTTATAAGAAAAGAGAAGTACCAACACCTGTAAAGTTAAACTAAGTGGCAAAATAAATATGGTAAAGTCAGCAACCAATAAAAGAACTTTACATGTTAGAAGGTAAGTTGTCAAGTAGCTACCTGTACAAAAGAGGATTTCATTCAAGTTCAATTTTATCAGCATGAACCACCATCAGTTGCAGATGAAAAATCTAAACTGATAATCTAAAAAAGACAGAATCATTGTATTTCTAGATAACACTGGCACGCCCTATGAAAGTACTTCTGTTCAAAGTCTTTTGAAGCCCCTCCACCAAAATTATATTTGGGTAGTCTAATTTAGACAGAAAAGGTACCTTGAACATACGCACAAGCCAAAGGGGGAGTTCAATTTGAGAATCTGTACGAAGAAGAGTTTCAGCAACGACAACAGGCAATCTGGCATGAAAGTCCTTATACCTTCCCTGCAGGTAGAGAAAAAAGGCAAATTATGCACTTAATTGCTTTAGGCTATTGTATTTACCTCGAGACTTTTGTGATATGCTACCGTGTATACCTAGGATATGGACTCAACCAACTGATTTATATTTTCATAACAATAGCTGAATGGCAATTCCAACTAAAAAGACATTCCTTCAAGATGGAAAAGAAAAGGCAGGCGTTCTACGTGCATCCAATTCCTATAACATTGTTGTTCCATTTCATTCCAAAAATAGCCACACTAGGCACATAAACTATACAGTGACCACCATTCACATCATTTGTTGGTCCCTGCAAAAGCTAATAATGGGCATGGATTAAACCATTTAATTCCCTATCCGATTGCATTTTTTATCAACTCCAGTGTACCAAGTGACATAAGACAAGTAAAATCCCATAGTCATACATAATGTGGAAAATTAAAACAGATACATCTCCCTAATTTGACAAGTATTGAATCTCTTAACTCCATGTAAAACTTCACATGGCATTAACAGTTCTCATATAAATTGTTGTCATATCATAAGTAAGTGTAACGTATTTGAAAATTCTCCAAGTTCAGTCACCAAGGGAGCAGAAGACAAGCTAAAGGAAGTATAGCAAGAGAAAGTGCAATGAAGATACGTACCAGATAAAGCTCAAGATTTTCCCAGTGAGAATTGCCCATGTATTGTGGAGTTCGACTACCCATATCAGACAAACCAGGCACAGCTGCTTCATTTATTGTTGATGTCAGCAATAAACCTTGTCTTTTGAAATCTTTCCTGAAAAATAAACTCATTTTACACACTTAACAACACTAGGCTACCACTAATATATACTTTTTCTCAGGCTTTTTAGGAAGGACTCACCCGGTGACTGGCGAACCAACCGCATTGGGACAACACTTCAATGACATAGCAGAGAAAACTCTTTCCAATTCCCTGCACAGAGGATGTTCATAATTGTAAAATCACGAGCAAAACAAGTAAAGGGAAAGCATGCTATCATCCAAAACTTTCCAGATTGCACACCTTTTTAGGCCTGAATTCTTCCAAAATTTCAGGAGAACAGTAAAAGCCATATCATACAAATTTGTTTGAACCAAGATATTGACCAATTCTGAAGGAGCAGCAGGATCTCCTGGGAAAGAAGGTAACAGTATAAATTACTACTTAGCTCCATTCCATGTACATCTCCCTACTTTAAAATAGAAGAAAAGCACAAAGGTAAAAGGACATCACAGCAAGCCCATGATTTCCATGCGATATGAAGTTGTTCTATATTGACACAGGATATCTCATGTCGCCTCCATAATTTGTATCATAAACATCAACACAACATATAAAATTTATTCAAGTCAAAGGTCAAACAACAAAATTAGATCTATTCTTGTTAAACTCATCACTCCTTTAAAAAAATTCAAGCTAGGTAATACCCAACCATTGTGCAAGCTAATCCAATGACTTAAAATCAGACAATACCACCTAACTGAACAAAAGAATTAGGTCTCTCTCCAGGGAACTTGACCCCTTAAGGTCAGAAATGGTAAAGAAGGCGACATAAAGCTGTCAGCCGAAGCTTCTTTGACTGTGCTGAGTTTCTAAAAGACTGATCAATAATCAGCTAAAAAACCATGCTAGTACATTTTATCAAGCAAGCCAACTACTGAGATCAAATAAAGCACATGTAGTACCTGAATATGACCATTTGACATTGCTAAGTGAAAGCAAATATTCAGCTGATGTCATCACAAACTCCCTCTCAAGTTTCTCGATGTCAAGATAAGGATAATATTGGGGCTGGATGGACTTAGCAGCAGCTGAAAGCAGAAATAACAACAATTAATTGCGTCAAAATTAAAGTAAATTTTGCAGTACAGGGAAAAACATGAAATCTACCAAGCTATATGTTGTCACAAGAAGTCAAAACTATAGAAGATGAAGCATGATCATTTTAACGCAAAATGAATATGACGTTCTGTTTGATGATTTACTCTGTGGTTCAACTGCCTTTCTAGCCTTTTTACTCGGATAAGGCTCGTGCTCAAATGAGATATCCTCAGATGGCAGTTCAATCCAAGCATGTGCCGGGCGAACAAGATGCAGTGCATTGATAGCAGCAGAAAGCCCATTCAACCGTTCTTGTAATGAGAGAAGAGACTGCTGATTATCTCTTGAACTGGTTTCAGTCCTCAAACGAGCTGTATATCGATACATATAACTCGCTGCTTTTCGCCAATTATGCCTATGCATCTCAAAAGAATAAAGAAACTTGTATGGATTTTGCCTCATCAGAATATCCGACCGCTCTGCCTGCAAATTATAAATTAAGGACCAGTTCATCTCTTTATACATCTCTATAGAACAGTCAAAATACACTTTACAGAAGGATACCTTCCAAAAGAGCTCGTGCTCAACCTTTTCCATTAAACCAATGAATGGCAGCTGACCATTAGATAGAATCTACAATGTCACAATTGCAAGTAGATTTCAGAACAAGATGAAAATTTTAGCAGTCACAAAGCTATTGGGTACATAAAATTGACAATATGAGCCAGAATAAGTAAACGATAAGATTAACAACCCCAACAGAAAGAAGATTCAGGGAAAAAACATTACTGAATGCACAGATCCTAACGTAAAAATGCAGGGTTCATCTTCTTAATAACTAGTTTTAGTCCTTTCCCATACATCATCACATTATATCATCACCATTATCCATCTGAACATTATGCTATCAGATTCTCAAAGAAGAGGATTACCTGACATGAAACAACACCCAAAAATTCAAAATTGTTTGTGGAGAAGTAACCCAACAGAATTGGTCCAAGAAACAGCAGTTTGCTGATCGTAGCAAGAACAGCTAAATTAATAAGTTATTGTTAGTAATTGAACATTTGGCACTGATATTCCTTTAGTTGGTTCTGGGGAAAACCTCTTCATTCGCAATACTTTTTTCCATTAAATAGGGAAGATAATCTCCGAAATCAAACTTAACTAATGTACTAAAAGACATTTACACCCACTACAACATTGGCCTATACCTCAAGCGGCCAACCAGCCCAATTTATCTGCCATCATGGCCCCCACTAAAGTTTGGTCCCACATCTCCACAATCATGACCATCATTACCAGTCATCACCACTGAAACTGCACTAGGCCATCACCATTGCCCCCAGCTAATATTTGTGGGTCTGGCACCTGATGGTGGTGACCACCATGATGGCAGCAACACTCCAAAACTTAAAGACCAGGAATCGTTTTTCAAAGAGCAGTTATATCTTTGAACAAGTAAACATAATTTCAGCAAGGATTTTCTGTCCCCTAAATGAACTGTCACTAAATTTCACCCTTAATACATAGAATTTGTCAGAACATTTTCACATCGGTGTGTACTTCTAAGCACAATGACTACTGAGCAATATAAGGCAGAAGGAAGTAAAAAAGGACCTTCAATGCACCGTGCTCAAAAAGAACATTTATAAAACGCCTCAAGCAGATGTGTTTGCTCTCCTCGTCAGGATTTGAGATAATAGCACAATATGCATCATAGAAGTGATTAAGATCCAATGTGAACTTGAACACATTTGCCCAAAGCCGTCCGCTGATAGCTGTCGCTGATTCATTTAATGTGTCCCCATCATAACCATTGATTCTCTGATTGAGAGCTTCATCTACTTGCTCAAGTGCGGCAAAAGAAAACTGACAAGCACCTTCACTAATGTTATGTTGCTCGAAAATCTGCATGACCCATTGATAGTAATGAAGCTTCCAGGCAGCAGGTGACACAGAGTCAGCTAAAAGGAGAGTAGAACGAGTTAATAGAGGAAGGACATAGATATCTTTTCTTCCCTGAATTTTTTAAGATATATATTTAATGCAATAACTCACAGAAACCAAGCGGTGGTAGTCCAGTTTCTGGAGATAGTTTCTGCAGGGCCTGGGCTGCACCTTTTCCAGATGAAGCTCTGACAAGAAAGCATTCGATTGCAGTTCAAATATCATGACAAGCATTCCCTACTCTATTAAAGTAGTTTATGGCCAAATTGAGTGGAAGTTGCAGTTCACCAAAGTGAAGAAAGAAAAACCATATAATAAAATCATAAGCAACAGTATTATGATTTAGGTCCTCCATTTAAATATTATACGGCCAAAAGTGGGGTTGATGAGGCCTCAAAATGCTAGTCAGTTCAAACAGAAAAAAAGACTATGGGAATAGAGCACAAAAGACAAGAGCAGCAAGGAACTATGTTGTCAGATACACCATTTACTGATTAATTTGGCATTTTAATTGAGCCGTCATAGAAATGTAAAGTCAAACTGTGTTGACTCCAAGAATCTTCAGTAAGTCCCATAAAATTTCAGAAAGTGCACCGATATATGTCTCACTCCAAGAATCATTGTCCAAGCAATGCAGAAAGAAAATGACACATACGAAGTACCTGAAGAAACAGCGAACAGCATCAGAGATTTTCCTCTCTTTCACAGATCCATGTAATGCATGTGCCTGATAAAGAAGGCAACATCCCAAAAGATGATGCCCTACACACCAATCACCACTTGCATCCTGCAGACTGGTAGAACTGTATTCCTTTCGGGAATGGGCTTCCACTATGCTAAGAAGAAGCTGAGAGTGCACAATGCAGGAAAAGATGGAAGTGGTTCAGAAAAATCCCTCAAAGCACATTACTAGACAAAATATTCTTTAATGTAGAAAAGTAATTAAAGAACTTTACCTCAGCAGCTTTATACTGCCCATGTCTAATCAATATTAAAGCAAGCTCAGTAGAATGACTCAAGAAAGCAGAAGAATCATCTCCATTCATGCCCCATATTATCCAGCTCGTAAATCTCCTTACAGTACTCGTAACAACTTGAGGATCAGGAAGAGACATATCAAGACCTTCAGAAAAGCTATAACTACTTAACAAAAGTATAAAGGCCAAGACAAAGTCACTTCTGCCAAGCTTTTCCTCCCATGAGCCCCTATCTGAGCTGCTATCTGGACATAAGCAGGATAACACATATAAATATATTTTACGTCAATTCCTCAAACAAATGCAACTTTTCAAATTCAAAATGAGAAGTTAATAACAGAAAGGGAAAAGAACAGTGAAATTAGAGTCCGAAGATGGTTAAAAGATAGGTGCATCAGCGACTGGCTGTTATATTTTCAAGGAAACACACATCCTCTAGCAGTCATGCTGTCAATTACTGATTGAGGTTCTCACCATGTTGATATCCACAATCACAGATGCTCTAGCGACAAAAAGCTAAAATAACAATACCATATTAAACAACAACAAACAGCATAAACCATTGGCAACATTATTGATAAGTGGACAAAAGAAAGGGGGAAAAAAGAGCAAGAACAAGAAAAAAACCAACCAATCTTTAGTGATGACAGCTGACTACTGAAATCTTCAACCGCATAAGATTCAGATGGCGTAGCAGCAAAGAAATGAATAATCAGCCATTCAGCAATAATTTCTTGAATCATCGGAACCAACTCCAAACGGATTCTAGATACATCATCCTGGGACATATTGATCTGCCATAAAAAAACATGAAAATTTCTTCTTAATATATCCCTTTTTTCTCTTTTTTTTAGAATAAATAATAATTTATCAGGCGGTATACAATTCAATGCATCAGAAAGTCCCAAAAAGAATGATTGGAATATATAGAAGAAGAAAACTTTCTTGTTGTTGAATTATCTCAGCAAATAATAATGAATATATAGGGAAATCTGCATCTATTGGCAAATTATAGGATGGGAAAAACTAACCTGTCCGCTTAGGTGAACAAGATAAGATAGGAACAGAAGAAGGTCTGATGCGGACTCAAACATTATCTTAGCAATTTGGGAAGTAGCCTGGACTACAATGGAAGTGCAGATATTTAAAGATACTCGATCATCCATTTCTTGTACAACCTTGTGTGGCACAAGAAGTTTTAAATAGCCTTCTACAACTTCCAACACTTTACCCCATGAGGAAGCTTTGCTGCTTAATTGATGGAGAGTTAACAGGATATCAGTAGAAAATCTCCTAAAACTCTTGTGATCTATTGGGTCCTTCTCCCATGCCACATCAGATACATTAGGCAATACTCCTTTAGAACTATATCCAGTTTGCAGTGTCTTCAGTAGAGAAGAGAAAATTTCTTCAGAAGTGATTGATGGCATGCTGACAAGTACTTCATAAAGTACTGCCGAAGCTGCCTTCCCGAACTGCTGGCCAATGCTATTCATACAGCCAAAAATTTCAGCAAGAACCTCACTCTCAACCCCATCATCTGAAGAGCTAAAACTGAACTTTATGGTATCACTTATTTCATCCGAACCTACCAAACGGCATAGACAGCAATATCATGTTAGTCATAGCAGAGAAATAGTTAAAACTGAAAAGACAACCTGAAAAGCTCTTGCTTTCTATCCAAGTAGAACAAAAGGCAGTTGGTAATATATTGACACAACTTGAAGTAAGGCATAGGTATCTGGCATACCAATGACAAATAGCTCAATTTCCTCCAATGAACGAAAGAAGGAAATTGAACTTCTGCGGACTAAACCAACTCCACCACCAGGAAGCTGAGGAAGCAACCCTAACGGGGCATTGTTCTTACACCAGTAATGAAAATAGCGGTTGCAGAAATTTTTCCAGCGATAAAATGTTGATTGCGTCGCTTCATTGACACCCTAAAACAAATTATAATATGTCAGATCAATAGAGTTGACAAGCTTAACATCTTTCACATTTCAGAGAGTGGGAAAGCAATATGTACGCATGCAGTTGACCAAAACATAGGGGCTCAGGAACAGTTTTAAGAGCAACCTCATATTCAACCAGCAGGAGTATTTCCTTTTTCAGGCCATCAATCGTTAAGGACTCCAGCTCAGAGTCAGTCAAACACCTGTTATAATCCATCATAGTAGCACGGAGAACACTGTCATTGAAGACCCCTGGATGAAGAAGTCTATCCAAGAAGATAGATGAGAGCAAGGGAACAGCATTATCCTGCGTAAGGAAATAATGACATCATGAGCACATTTGCACCATATGAAGCCCCAGAAGCAACAGCCTGACCACAAAACTAAACGAAAAGGGGAAAACAAAATACGGTTCCAAGTCTCTCCAATCTAAGAACTTTATATTGTGAGCCTTGTCAATTAGGAAAGCACAGTCATGTGAACAAACATGCCAGCAAGCCTTATTTGGTTCATACTGATGTTTGGGGCCAAGTCATATCAGCTCAAAATTGGGTTTAGTCACTTTGACAGTTTAGTTGATGATTGTTCAAGAACTATGCGACTGTCTAATGGAAAAACATCTTTCTGGACTTTATTGTAACTTTACAGTTTTACGCCAAGATAAGAACCCCATTTGGTGTATTAATTCATGTTGCGACGAAGTGAAATGCTCGAGAGTATAAGGTTACCTCAATATTCTTGTACAGGGCATCTTTGTAATTACCTCATGTACAAATTTTGTGAGACCAATAATAAATGTTCTAAAAGCTTAAGTTGTTAGGTGAAGGTAAAGTTTAACATATGGATATCCTAATACTCCTCCTCAAGCATAGTTTGGATTTTGCCCAAAACTGAAGCATGGACATAAAGATGGCGAGCCAAATAAGGGGTTTGAGAATTTTAAACTCAAAGACCTCATACTTTGATACCATGTAAAAATTTTCTGAGACCACTGTCATCAAATTCTAAATGCCTAAGCTTATAGATGAAGGCGTGCTCTAATATTAAATATTCTAACAATGTACAATACCCTACAAATGTATAAAAGGGGGAATTTAATTAACACATTTAACACATTCAAATGATGGATTTCACCTCTTGTAAATGGTTTGCAAGTAGAAGAAAAGCACAGAGTGGCCATCAGGGATTCTTGAACATGGCGTGATTTAAGGATGACAGACGAAAGAGCAGAGAATCAACTCTAGATAATAAGTGACGAGATGTTAAGAACTATCATTCAACGGAAGTTTACCTTCATTAACGGTGACAATGAACATGTAATCCAAAGAAGATCATCTGAAAAACGTTCAGGACTTTGAAATAGCTGATCCGCAACAAATTCTTCCTGCAGTGTATAACAGAATTCTTCCTCCCTACAAACAAGATAGATGTCACAGTGGGCATTGAAGTATATAACAAAAAAACAATGTTACATTAAATGCAAGAGATCATACAGAACATCCAAGGAGACATCACCATCAACCCAAATTATGCCCCAATGTCACCCAACATGACACGATAAAAGAAAGCTGCACAAGAGAATTAATCCCTTTTTCGAATAAGTATTTTCCTAATACTCCTTTGAATGGAGGCAGGATGATCTATACTACAATACTACAAGCTAAAAATATGGTAGCATCTATCTACAAAATCATTGCCGAAGTCCTGGAAATGAAGTAAAACTAGCTATTCAGGTAAGACAACTCATAATGCCTTTTCCAGGTAAAACAGCTATTCAGGCTTGTTTTATTGTAAATTGATGTGCGAAAAGCCTAGGACCATCCCTCATGATTATGTAACATCTCTGAGAGAATTGGGCTCCATGATGCTGAGGACCTTTGGGCTTACCAAAAGGAAAGAAAAAGCTTTTCAGAGTCAAGATCTAATTTGTTTGACATAAAAAAAGTAAATTTTAATAGTTCATTAGGTATGTTAGACTCTCCTTCTCAATAAGGGTGAGCTCCCATCCATATATTCCTTAAAATTTGTTTTCAAAAAGTATGATGAAGATATGGTGCATCTTCACACAGGCATTCATCTGCATAATTTTCAGTCATCAATTGCAGCTCCGGTCGAATTCATCTTTTCCGAAGGCTTACAAAAAAGGTGACCAATCACCAGGTGCCCTATTTAGCAAAATGCAGATCGAAGCAAATGTCAAGGGATTGCCAGCATGCTTTGGGTAGCAGGGACAACCCACATATGTCAGCATCAAATTCTTGCCTTTTTTATCAATAAAAATATTCCATTAAGAGGCACCAAGGGGATGCCAACCCATTTTCAAAATGATTTACAGGGTAAGGAGTCCAGGAGGTTGATGATAGCATTTACATCAAGTCCACACTGTGTGAACCAAAATTTCCAAGTAAAAACCACAATTTTTACCTAATGGCTATCAAAGTTAGTGAAAGTTCTCCAATTCCTCTCCCTCCAAATCAGCCAAAAAGTTGCTGAAGGGATCAAAGGACTCATCTCTCCATTCTCTTTGGTAGAATGGATGCCCAACCAAGCTCTAGGCTCCTTTGCTGCCAGCCACACTAACCCACTAAATAGCCAGTACTGACATGACCAGAGTTTTCTGACAGTGATCTTGGTTGACACGCTTTAGGGCCTCTTGGTGAGTCTCAGGTTGTTCCTCTACTAGTCAGAAACTGAACAAATAGCTACAGTCTTGACTAGAACAAATCATGTTTAATGACCATGATCTGGCTTGATCCACTATAGGTGCCTCTTGATGTGTCAGGTTGTACTTTTACCAGTCAGAAACTGAGCTGATAGCTGGTGTCTTGAATTGAACAAAGACACTAGAAGAAGCCCGGGATCTCTCGCAGTATACAAAGCCTTCAGTAGGAACAAAATTCAGAGAACTAGCAAGACAATTATTGGAGAACTAGGAAGAACGCGAGACGCACCTCACAAGATCATTGACTTCCTCAAAATTTTGTCATTATTTATTAATTATAGTTAAGATGGACTGTCATACTGGTCCATGACTTGAATAAAAGTCATGATAGGATAAGATTCTTCTAAAAAATTAATATCAGTATGTAATACGATTAAAGTTAGTTATGGTTTATGACAAGCTTTCTATTTCTAGTCAATTAAGATCCAATTCTATGTGGCCGAGGATTTTATTAGAGCTTATAAGTATGTAGTTCTTCTAATTAAGATAATAGATGTTGATCATTGAATAACATTGAACTTTCAGCAAATGTTTGCTTTGGATTATGTACTGCAATTTTGTTTTCTTAATGTGATGCCTAAGAACCCAAAATGAGAATCTTTGGAAGCTTTATTGTGACACTTAAAAGAAATTTAGCCTTTCATTAAAAAAATCTCCTTATACTGTCTCAAATAATCTGAATTAAATCTTTAGTTTATAAATCCAATTTTCTGCAATGCTCCAACCAGTTTTGGTCAGAAATATTATGGTACTCTCCATGGCTACTAGTGAAAGCCCAGAAAAAATATTTCCAGATCAGATATTATTTAATCATATTGTCAAACATCAGAAGGATGGCCGGATAAAAGAGATCTTGCCCTTAAAGGGGATTGACCACATCACAAGATCAGCACATGTCAGAAGGTTGATATACATGCTATGCTAGACCTATCAGACTCAATATTTTGTAAATGACATGGAGAGTGGGCCAGCATCCCCTTGGTGCCACTTTAAATTCTTTTATTGGTTAAAAGAAATTAACAAACTGAATTATGGTCACATTTTATTGCTAAGTACAGGTTTCCTACAACACTCACACTACCTGTGTAACCAGTCCCAAGACCAGATAAAGGAGGGGAGAGGTGCATTAGATGGCTACCTCACAGCCATCACTCCCAATTTTTCCCAGTCAAGCCCTTATGAAAATGAATCCCATATGAAAATGTAATTGCACAAAAGCCAGATATGTCTAGAAGCAGCGACTGTGGAGCCCAAAAGCGGTGAGAATTGGGCAAGAACCACCTTATCACTGTCCAGAAGTAGTGTTAAATGAACAAGGGTTCTGCCATCTCACTCAATGAGTGACGAAACATGGTAGTCATCAAGTAGGGATTTGTTTGATAATTGGGAGTGTCAAAACCTTGCCAGCCAAAGCAATACACTATGGTAAAAATAGTGAATGGTGGTAAGTGTCTCTAAGAAGCTAAGCGGATTAATGCTAAGGAAAATGATCTCAAGAGTATGATTTCTGCATAAACAGATCAGAAACAGTGTTGAAATCTCATCGATAAAACTTTGAAGGATGGCAACATCGATGTTAAAAGGATCGATGATAGAACTATCATTCAAGATGATGGAAGAAAATAAATTTTCAATCTTTTTAGGATTTAACAACTCAAATTTGCTAGGATGGAGCCAATTTTGATGTACAACAATGCTTTAACAATGAATCCAAAAAAATTATAAAAAAATGCTTAATGATATGGTATATTGAAAATGAGGCGAACTTACACATCAGTATTAGCATGAAACAAGCAACGATATACCAAACCATTTTCTTTCAAAATCCACATATCATCTGAAGAAAGTTTGGCATCAATACATCCTCCCTAGCAATCATAGTGAACCAAATTAGTGCCAGAAAAATAAGTCAGAGAGTGGGAAACAAGCAGCATGACGCTAATGTCTAAGACTCAAAAATATTATAATAATAAAAGAACAAAAAGGCAACAAAGCCTGTGTACCTCCTCAAACTGGATGTTTTGGATTAAAATTTTCACTGACAAGATGGACCTCTCCCCCATGCCAAAATGAATACCATATACATCTATAGTCTCCATGGTATCTTCCTTCAAAGATACATCAAGAACAGCTGAAGCAAGTGAATCTCAAAAAAGAAACTATTGCCAACTTTAACAATAATCATTTAATATCTGAGTAGTCAAATGAGGGGGAAAAACCTCATGAAGAAGGAAAAACAAGTAGTCTATCGGTCCCAAACTCCATGTTACTATCACTCATCAAAATGATGCAACCAGAAAATCCATGTCTTGTCATCTTTGAAAATTTAAAGATAGATACATAGATGTGGGTATATCTTTGTTTTATGGCTACCATATTTCATTATCAGGACAAGGTCACAACTCCAGCATAATTTATTGATACAAATTTTATACCCAAAGAAGACAAAAATACAAAAAGCAGAAATGCATATGAGTTAAACAGAGAGGAAAAGAGCCATCAGTGAGATATTTAATTGCTATAGCAGAGGACTATGTTTCAGACGACCGCAATTGACAGAGCAACAATGATCACGATGGTGATTCAACCACTGAAGTATTGATGAAAGGCTTCTACAGGGGTAGAATGGTCCCAAAAGACTAACAGAACCTATCCAACCTTATCAAGACCCTTTGTTCGCAACCCCAGAATATAAGGGACAATATTGTACCGGCGACCACATACAGTCTCGTTTTTTATCGAGAGAAAAAACAAGCTGATGTGAAGTATTTTACTGTAGGAATACTGAAATGCATAGGCAATTTGGTCCAACTATGTTGATGTGAAGCAAATCTACCTATACCAGAAAAATTCCTTACCATAGCACTTCCAGTAAAAATCTGATGCCATTAGAAGATGTAATGCTTTTAGTTGAAGATACGTACCATATTGTTCCTGTACAGGAAGGCCAAAGGAATTATATTCATCTCATCATTTGCATCACCCACCCACAATTTTTTCAATATGACTCCTGATAATAGAAAGATAAACATCAAAAAGAGAGACCATATGCAATGTTTTGACAGATATAATCTCTATACAAAGCAAATAAACAAGTAAAAGCACACCTACAAAGAAAACATGGAAAACAAAGAGGAATACCTGGTGATGACGGGATGTTTAGCGTATGACTCAAAACTCTGCTATGGAGAAAGAGATCCCAAACTCGTAATAGTCCATCCGAATGAAGAGCAAAAACAAGTTTTTTCCCATGCATATCCCGCATCACCAAATCCTGCACAGCTCCCACTGGCTTAACCCTGCGTGCCATAATTATGTCTCTCTAATTACTCTTTGTTATCAAACTGTCTCTGATATGATCGTAAATGTAGATGATTTTCAAAAAAAAAAATGCCTCATCATTCACCAAATGAGTCGAGCAAGGAGTAAGACGGAAAATCTACAAAATGAGCACAAATTATGAACTTGAATGACGCAGTAAATTTACTCTAATGCACTTATAAATCTAAAGATAATAGACAACTTATTCTCTCTCCTTCATTTGTGGGAATGCTGGGTTCTTGAAGCTTGAAGAACACAATGTACTCCAAAAGGCAACAAAGAGATGAGTATACAAAGAAATAAAGGGTGTCTGGATGCACAAGGCTCCTTGTACTGCTGAAATCTAGGGAGGAGTTGATGTAGGCAGTCTTACCCCTGGCCTGTAACGCTATTTCCACGATTGAGCTTGTAATCTCAAGCCAAATGGAGAGCCTCTTTACTGCTATAGCTCACCCCCAAGAAAAGGGATATCGACAAACTTTGGATTCTAAGAGGTAAAGTTCTAAAGAAAGGTACTTGTTATGCAACTATTTGTTTATAGCTACAATGGCAAGTTTTATCACTCTTACAAGGAAAAGAAGTCACAGCAAAGGATGCATTATATAAAGCCAGATAAAGCAAGCTCCTGATCTTCCATCAATTTCTCTACCCATTCATCCAGTGGGTTGTACCTACACCTCTTCCATAAGCTATCGCAACCATTAAATGGCAATATTTGTCACATAACAAAGTTCTATTATTAAACGTACTCAGGGGTTCCACCCCTATACAAAACAACTTCAGAGGGGATGTCTCCCATATGTAAAAATTAGGAACAACTGGTCATTTTTATTAATTTTAATTAGCTAAAATTATAACATTGACCTTTCCCATTATACCAAAAGTGAAGAGTCTACAACCACTAATCTTTAAGAGAGTCATGACAGGATACTTAAAAGATCTCTTGTTTTTTTACTTTCCAAATGAGCCAAAAAAACGACCAGAGGAAAATCATAGTCCAAATCTGTCTGATCCATCTACCGTACAAAAGCAGGTGGTCCACACTCTCTCCGTCATTCCTAAAAGAATTCATCTCTTAACCAACAGTTTCCCTGTTTTTTGGAGGCTGTCCAATGTTAAAAAGTGTACCCAAGCGGCTTACAAGGAAAAAAGGAGACCTTCAGAGGAACCTTCACCTTCCAAAAACCTTCCACCAGAAAGACCCATTTTGTTGTAATTGAGTCAACACAAGATTCATGTAAGACATTTGAGAAAGCCTCCAACTGCCAACATTGGGCCTGATGTAAGAAATCAGTCTGCCAAACCACCTCTCCATTATTAGAAGACCAACACTCAGCCAAAGTAGCACCCTCATTCCTTGCTAAGGCAAATAAGACAGGAAACATATCCTTCAAGACAACATCTCCACACCATCACTCAGTCCACAATAAGGTTTTTCTAGCATTCTGCTTCTGAAATAATCCGAACCATGACTTATAAGCCTCCAAAGCCCTACTCCATGCGATTTCCCATTTATCTTAGCAATCCATCATTGCTCATCCAAAACACACAATAAGCACCCTCCTCCAAAAACTCACTCTCTCCAAATCAAACCTCCACAGACATTTTCTCTGTGAAGCTTTATCAAAAAATAACAAAGATATGCCTCGTCATCTCTTACAAAACGGTTGTTTTACAACTTTCATATGGCCAAAAGGAATTTAGGACTATCATCCCAATCTCCCCAAAGAAACTTCTTATGTATTCTCTTTATTCTTTTCACCACTGAGATAGAGACAAAGAGAACTCAATTCTTAACACAGCCACAAGAAAGAAATTCATGAACACCACTTGAGGTTAGGTGAAACTATAAGAGCAATGTGAAGTGTCCCATATGGATAAACTACTTTCCCAAACTTTGAGTTCAATATTTTGCGCATTGTTCATCTGACTCCTTTCAACGAGGATTTGTTATTGTTTTCTATGTACACACAATATCAAGGTGAAGGCGAGTCTAATCATAGTTTGGTCATCAGGAATCATTCTTAAGGAAAACTAACATTGTAGTACACTGTAGAACTCAGGTAATCATGTAGTGGAACTGCGGTAACTATAACTCCAAAGTGAACTAACTAGGCATGTCGTTGATTCTCTCATGTGGTGCATTTGATAAAAAACGCAACAGAAGATTGTTTCAGAATCTTTGACCTTTTCTGTGTTGGTACTCTTCTATTCAGCTTTGGCAATATTGTTAAAATTCCTTATAGCATTGTGACATTTTACTTTCCTTAATCATTTTTCTTTCTTTTGTCCTAGTACAATTCTAATGTACTGAAATATTTTCAATTGATATAATCCTTTCTTATCTATCAAATAAATAAATAATATAACCCTAATCATTGCCAACAAACCCTGTGAATACGCAACTCAGCACTACAGTGGTCTTAGGCTATCAAGGTAAAGACAACAAGCAACCGTATGAAGATACACAATCTTGTGTGCTTGAAAAAATTTCCTGCTAGCCAACATCATGACATAATTATCACAATGCCCATGACCATAAGATATCCAACTCCAGCTAAACAAATTATATATATATATATATATATATATATATATATATATATATCCAAGTACATCTCAGCCTGATAAATAAATTCCACCCCAAATTACACACCAACTTTACGTTAAAGGGAGAGCGGACCTCTGGGCCTTGGTTCTCTTGAATATGTATGAATTGAAAAAGGATTGAGTACCTTGACATGAAACCCAACAGTCGTCCGATTCCGGAATCATCTCGCAGCTCTTGCAGAAACCCTAGGGAAGAAGAGGCATATCAGACAGAAAGCTTCATGACTGTACCACTATTAGACCGATAGCAAAATAAGCCTAAATCGACATGAAACCAAAGTAAAGCTGCACAATAGAAATTACACTCCTGTGCCGCTGGAAACAGGAAGGATTATTAACCAATGACACAATGCAAGATCATGGACAGTGAGAGCTCAGACTATCTCATGTACAGCCAAATTGAAAAGCAGAGAAACAGCCAGATTGATACCAGGGACCGTGGGATGAAGGCTGCCGAGCTTTAGAGAGACGAGAGACCCATCATCGGCGCCAAGCAAAAGGCATCCTGAAGTCGCCGCAATGCTCGTGATCCTTCCTCGGCTAAAGAAGGTCCGGACATCGAGCTCGACAAAATCATTCGCCGGGAAGACGGAGGAAGGAGCCGACGCGTAGCTCGATACGTGCCGAAGCTGGAACAGGTACGCGACCCCGGAGACGGTCATCGCATAGAGCAGGTAAGGGCTCCGAGAACCCGAATGCGACTGCAAACAGAGACCACCCGGGACGAAACGAGTCAAAATTAGTGACAAAATGACTTGAAGAAATGGAGAAAACAGAAAGCGAAGAAGAGAGATGACCTCATTGGGGCAGACGAAGGCGAAAGGAGAGAGCGGGTCAGGGAACAGAATCCGGAGCCCGGTCTTCGGGAGCTCCTGCTGCGGCGAGACGTGGAGCAGCTCGAGCGCGTGAGGTGACGCCTTGTGGATTCTCCTGCCATAGCAACAACCTGCCGATTACCACCTCTTCTTCTTCTTCCTCCTAAGCTAGAGCGAGAGAGAGAGAGAGAGAGAGAGAGAGGTACCAGATGAGATAAGAGGGAGGATCGGCGAGGGCGGAGCAGGCGGCGTAATCCTCGGGGGGAGGAGCGGAGGCGCCGCGGCCGGCGGCGGAGGAGGAAGTGACGGAGAGCTCGATCCACTTGACGGAGTCGCCGCCGACGACGGGGACCTCCGTCCCGACCAGCCTCATGGTCTCTCCGACGGGCGACCGAGAGTCGCGCGGCAACTAAAACCCTACCGGACGGCGGGGGCGGCGGGTGGTGGCGGAGGAATCAGTTCGCCGGGGGAAGAAGCTGCCGGGAGTGGCGGCGACCGAGTGAAGGAGGAAAGTGAGGGGAGGGAGGGAAATTTCGGAATCGAAAAATGACCGAGTTTTCCGTGTCGCCAGGCCCATCTATCAACCCCAGGGCCCATTAATGTACGGCCCATTAATCTCTTATTCGCTTTTTTTACTAGTTTTGACTTTTGAGATGATGGCGTATGTTATGTCTACTGAATTGTATTTGCTAAATTGACCGAGTGATATCATATAGAATGGCATGAAACCTTCGTATATGAAGTTACATAATTAAAAACTTAGGATCCACTTATTTTACAAAAAAAATTAATAATTTCAAAATTATTTTCCTAAATTCAATAACTTATATCGCTTGAAATAATTAGTTAACGGATAATATTTTCTTTATATTGAACATTTTCATGAATAATGAAAATATTTTTCATTCATTCATTTTTTATTTTTGGTAAATGATACAAATTATCGATTTTTGGATGATGTTTTCCAAATTATTTTGTTGTCCGTGAAATAAACAAAGTCTTATATGATTGTTGACACCTAAATTTTTGGGGTTGATTTTTGCTAAATTAATAAAAATGAATAAAAAACACACACATGACATATAGTGTAGAAACATTTTTATTTTGCTTTATTTTTATTTTAGACCACCAGTAAAGGGAGGATTTTTCACATATCATGTTCACATTTTTCACATATTCAAGTAATATACACTATGGGTGTATTTTGAGCGGAAAGGAAATTTTTTTAGGGATGGAATATGCAGAGCATGCAAAAGAGAATATTGCACAAGTAAAATTGGAAACAAAATATGCAATAAGGATTTAATTTTTTACCCTATAATAAGTGTGATGAAGTATAGAAAAAAAGGTCGGCAAATTTTGAGAGCAAAAAAGAGCAGAAAGGTTGTTTGTTTTAGAGTAGAATTTCGAAAAGAGAGTGTACGGCGTTCGAGCCGAAAATATATATATATATCGAAACCCTAATTGGGTACTATTCATCTTCCCCGAAGAGCCACCGGCGCTGCTACTACCCATCGCCATTGGCCTCTGTCCGCGAGCGCCTACGTCGCCGTCGTTCGCCCTCGGCGGCCAAAACACCCGAAGGTCACGTCGAATCGCCACAGCCTCTCGAGGCCTCCTGCCGTCCCTACAGTGCCTCACCGTTCGAAGCCCGCAACCCGACGACCCACGATCCGCGATCCGCACTCCTGCTCCGTTGCCCCTCCTCTGCCCGCGAAGTCTCGCCGCGCAGCTTCCCCCCCGCGACGCCCCCTTGCCGGAGTCCTTCGTCGGTGCCTCGCCTCACCAGAGACCCTCGCCGGTGATTCCCCAAAAACCAGCGGCCAAGATTTCTTTTTTTTAAAGGAAAAGAGAAAAAGTTGGATTAGGTATTTTTACTTTACTTTATTAGGCAAGCTTAGGTTTTTTTTATTTGTTTATTATTTCTTTATATGTTGTTTTCTTTGGTTGGAATGTCTATCTATACATAATTGAAAATCTCAATGTATTACCTAATTCGCAACCGTGCCAAGGTTTTTTATTTCATCTATAAGGCTTTAGATGAAATAATTAATCAAGTGGGAATAAAATTGATATTTTGATCTTTAAGGCTTAAGATCAATTTATCGATTTTACTAGCGAAATATTATCCATTGATTTGAATGATATGCGATATCCTTTTTGGGGTAATTTTGAATGAACTTGATTGTTTTTATTTATCTTGAGATATGCCTGAATTGGGATATTGCATATTTAGGTTGAACATTCTATTTATCATGAATTTCCGAAATAAAAAAAAAAAAATCAAGTACATTCATTTAGGATGCTAGTTTTATTGTTATTTGAATTGCATTTTAAATTTTAACTTTAGAAAAAAGGAAAAGCAAAAAAACATCATGTATATATCATATAGGATTAGGGCATTTTTTGCACGTTATTGCATATTAGAGTAAGATTGCATGTTTAATTTTACTTCCTAATTAATTTTGAGTTTAGATAGATTTTTTTTAGATAGATTTTTTTTTAGATAGATTGCATTCTAGGATTATTTGGGTTAAGATAAGGTTTTAGTTTAAATTAGGATTTAGTTTAACCTAATTCCTAATATAAATTGAATAGGATCTTAATCTAGCTAGATAATTCTCACATTTTTTTTAATTCCGAATTTCATATAAAAATACAAAGATGCCTTAAGCTAAATTAGTTTCATTATTTAGGATAGAATGCATTCTTTTGGGAAAAAGAAAAAATATCATATGCACGTCATTAGGGTTAGATTCATTGAGATACATGCCATTTAATATTTTTGCTAGGCCCATTTAATTAGAAATTACATGTCATTAGAATTAGGTCTTTTAGTTAATATTGCATTGCATATTGCATGATTTTCATTAATTAAGTGAGAACAAAACAAAAATTGCGTATTAATTAGAAACCATATCTAGGGTTATCGATGTGAATTTTAATTTAACATTGCAGATGCTTTCGTTGCTTTGAAATAAGTTTTACAATTTATTCATTATTTATCTGCGTGTTAAGTTGGTGGATTGCGTACCCATATGATCACCTCACATATTAGGGAAATAAATTTAAAATCAATTCAAACTGCTTTCCAAACATTTTTTTTTAAAATAAAAAATGATACCGAAAGGGCATTAGAGAAATCTAGTGTAATCAAGTCCCCGTACTCATAGTCTCTGGTTCGTATGACTAAAGTAAACCTCCCGTTGCTTTACTTGGTTTCTAATCAACCCACAAAAAATATATTAGTGGCGACTCCTAATTGAAAATCATTTGCATGTTAATAACTTAAACCCATACTAATTCGCGACTTAGGTTCAAGTTCTTAACATGCAAATGATTTTCAATTAAAAGTCGCCACTAATCTATTTTTGGTGGGTCGATTAGAAACCTTAGTAAAGCAACATGAGGTTTACTTTACTCCTATGAACTATAAACTATAGGTACATGGACTTAATTACACTAGATTTCTCTAATGCCCTTTCGGTACCATTTTTTATTTAAAAAAAAAAAAATTTGGCAAGTAGTTTGAATTGATTTTAAATTTATTTCCCTAATATGTGAGGTGATCATGCGGGTGCGCAATCCACCAACTTAACACCCAAATAAATAATGAATAAATTGTAAAACTTACCTCAAAGCAACGAAAGTATCTGCAATGTTAAATTAAAATCCACATTGACAACCCTAGATATAGTTTCTAATTAATACGCAATTTTTGTTTTGTTCTCACTTAATTAATGAAAAGAAGATAGAGTTTTAGTTCCAGTGAAAGCCCCTACTCCCAACAAGTTGGAAAAAAATACCTAATTCTAATGACATGTAATTTCTAATTAAATGGGCCTAGAAAAAATATTAAATGGCATACATCTCAATGAATCTAACCCTAATGACGTGTATATGATATTTTTTCTTTTTCCTAAAAGAATGCATTCTATCCTAAATAATGAAACTAATTTAGCTTAAGGCATTTTTGTATTTTTATATGAAATTCGGAATTAAAAAAAATGTGAGAATTATCTAGCTAGATTAAGATCCTATACAATTTATATTAGGAATTAGGTTAAACTAAATCCTAATTTAAACTAAAACCTTATCTTAACCCAAATAATCCTAGAACGCAATCTATCTAAAAACAAAATCTATCTAAACTCAGAATTAATTAGGAAGTAAAATTAAACATGCAATCTTACCATAATATGCAATAACGTGCAAAAGATGCCCTAATCCTATATGATATATACATGATGTTTTTTTGCTTTTCTTTTTTTCCAAAGTTAAAATTTAACATGCAATTCAAATAACAATGAAACTAGCATTCTAAATGAATGTACTTGATTTTTTTATTTTTTTATTTTGGAAATTCATGATAAATAGAATGTTCAACCTAAATATGCAAATAACCCTAAAACATGCAATATCCCAATTCAGGCATATCTCAAGATAAATAAAAACAATCAAGTTCATTCAAAATTACCCCAAAAAGGATATCGCATATCATTCAAATCAAGGGATAATATTTCGCTAGTAAAATCGATAAATTGATCTTTTAAGCCTTAAAGATCAAAATATCAATTTCATTCCCACTTGATTAATTATTTCATCTAAAGCCTTATAGATGAAATAAAAAATCTTGGCGCGGTTGCGAATTAGATAATACATTGAGATTTTCAATTATGCATAGATAGACATTCCAACCAAAGAAAACAACATATAAAGAAATAATAAACAAATTAAAAAAAAAAAAACCTAAGCTTGCCTAATAAAGTAAAGTAAAAATACCTAATCAAACTTTTTCTCTCTTTTTTTTTTCCTTAAAAAAAAAAGAAATCTTGGCCGCCGATTTTTTGGGAATCACCGACGAGGGTCTCCGACGAGGCGAGGCACCAACGAAGGACTCCGGCAAGGGGGCGTCGCGGGGGGAAGCTGTGTGGCGAGACTTTGCAGGCAGAGGAGGGGCGGCGGAGCAGGAGTGCGGATGGCAGATCGTGGGTCGTCGGGTTGCGGGCTTTGAATGGTGAGGCGCTGCAGGGACGACAGGAGGCCTCGGGCGGCTGTGGCGATTCGGCGCGACCTTCAGGCGTCAGGGCCGCTGAGGGTGAACGACGGCAACGTAGGTGCTCACAGACGGAGGCCAACAGCGGTGGGCAGCAGCAGCGCCAGTGGCTCTTCGGGGAAGATGAACAGTACCCGATTAGGGTTTCGATTTTTTTTTTTTTCCGGCTCGAACGCCGTATACTCTCTTTTCGAAATTCTACTCTAAAACAAACAACCTTTCTCCTCTTTTTTCTCTCAAAATTTGCAGACCCCTTTTTTTGTACTCCATCACACTTTTTATAGGGTAAAAAATTGAATCCTCATTACATATTTCGTTTCCAATTTTGCTCGTGCAATATTCTCTCTTGCATGCTCTGCATATTCCATCCCTAAAAAAATTTCCTTTCCGCTCAAAATATACTCATAGTGTATATTACTTGAATATGTGAAAAATCTGAACAGGATACGTGAAAATTCCTCCATTTACTGGTGGTCTAAAATAAAAATAAAACAAAATAAAAATGTTTCTAAACTATATGTCATGTGTGTGTTTTTTATTCACTTTTATTAATTTAGCAAAAAACAACCCCAAAAATTTAGGTCTCAACAATGATGATATTTTCACCCTTGTTATAGAAAGAGAGTGGTTACTCATATCATGCCTTTGGAAAATGGAAAATGGCATTAAAAAAAGGTGGATGGTTACTCGAAAAATGAGCATTATGTATAATAAGGGCAATTTTGAAAGGTAAAGTGTGAGACAAATTTGTACTTTTGGCTAAAATATATAGGCATAAATAGATAAGGGTTTTATTATCAAATAGAATTAGTCATATAAATGGTCCCTAAATTTTTAATATACAATGTTGTCCCTAAATTTCTAAATGTGGTCAAACTTTAGGCTAATATACAATATCATTCACGAACTTTTAGTTGAATTTCAGCTTAATATATAATGTTAATCCTGAATTTTAATTTGTTATATATGATCCTTAACTTTTTGTAAACATTCAATTCACTCCTTAGGACTATATATGAAAACATTCAACATCATCCTTTCATAAATTCAAGTCAATAAAATTTGTTGATTTGGCTTCCAATCTAATGATTTAAATAATGGATAAAAACAAATTTCACCCACAAAAGATTAAATTAGGATATACTAATCCAAGCCATCAAATAACAAGAATGGTCATTTTTTTTCTTTTCCAAATTAGGTTAAATATCTTATAAGAATAATCCACATATAATGTTATTTTGTTCACCGTTCAATCATACTGAAGTAGAAGCCAAAGCAACAAATTTCAGTAAAAGAATAATATCAAACATATTCACATAGCCCAAGAACTAAATTGAATATATATTAAAAGTATAATAAGCACATTGAAAATATCAAAAATTTATGAGACAAATTCCAGAGATCATATTGAACAAATTAGAAATTTATGAACAACTTTGCACATTAGATCAAGATCAGAGGCAGAAGACTGTGATCACATTTCTTTCCTGTGTAATATCTACCTTTTCAAGTTAGGTAAGCTATTTCAATAAATCCGAACTGAGAAAACTGTGATCACTTCATCAGCACATAGTCAAATTCACCTTATAAAACAGAATCGTCGAAAGAAAGGTAGAAAGAAAGAAGCAAAGCACACGATCCTATTTGACTGTTTTATCATATGTTGCGCAAGTCACCAAGTTTCAAAGAATACATGATTGATGTCTTCATACACTATATACCACCGTATTTCACAAAGATTGAAAGAACAAAAAGAGAGTCATCGCCGAGGTTCAACTGTTTTTTCGGAGTAATTTTTTTTTTTTTTTATGCCAATGCAAATGTCAAGAAAGTCCCCCCTTCCCTTTCCCTTCGCTTCCCTACTCTGGATTGTGTCATACGCAATCCCTGCCTCATCCTGCATCACCTTCCTCTTCCCCCAAGTGGGAACTTATGAAAAATCTACACCAACTCAGCTGCTGCAATAAAAACCCACACCAGCCAAACTCATGGTTTCCATGGAGCTGGAGGTGGTGGCGGAGTGGGAAACATGGGAGGAACCGCAGAGAATATTGTGTTCTTGTCGATCTTAGCACTCCCATCGCCTGATAAGGCCACGAGCGCGGCAACCAGTCCTGCATTCCCTGCCAGAGTGGGTTCTGTGTAGTTGTAGTTAGTACGGACATCGTGGAAGCCGTCATGCTTATCAGGACCTGCAACCATTGCTCCCACCAACGTGTTCGGGTTCGGCTTCGATGTGTCCCTCCATTTCCATCCTCCTTTGCAGTTGTACTTGACCTTATTCTTTGGGATGGATGCACCCCTGTGATGCACATGTTTCGGGTAATGGTTGCCAAAGCCGACGATGTAGCTCATTTTCCGAGGATTTTTCCCAAGGATGTAATCGATCTACAGATCCCATAAGAGAATTTCAGATGGAGTTATCATCCATTGTTTTTCAGCATCTTAGCCAAAAAAAAAAAAAGAGAGGCAATACCAAAATGTTTTTAGAAAAATTGAGAGGTGCGAATGACATACCTGCCTCCTGGCAAAATCACGCAACACATCAGTAGAATAGAAAGTGGGTCCGCAGTACCATCCAGGAGTATCTGCAGCATCAAGGTAGTCACTGAATACAGTGGCCAGGAAGGCTGCATTGACAACATATTGAAGAGGCTGGGGTCTTCCATGGTTCAACTGGATCAAGCCACCTGTAAGCAAGGCAAAAACGGAACATGAGACTGAGCTGCCAACTAGTTTCATCACTACATGCATTTGTTGTCCCCTCCACCCTATGCCATGTCTGAAGAGACATTACCTTTGGTTCTATTGAAGCTTGTAAAGACAGGCAGGTACGAGCACATGATTATGCTGGTCTGATTGTGAAATGTCCTGAGCATTTCCTCGTATGGATAGCCAGGGCTGAGGAACAGCCTCAGACGGCTTAGGAGCACCTACAAGTTTGCGACAGGCATATCAAGGTCATTGCATCGTTCAGAGTTTATGCCTCAAAATGATGAACTTAATACCTCCTAAACCCATCTCTCTCAACAAATGACAAATCAATAGAGCATCTGCTGCTGCATGCATATGGACCAAACAAATCCAGTCACATCTCATGCATTAGAGTTAAGGGTTGGGTACAATGAAGACAGATGAATCAGTTTCTGAAGCTACCACAGCATCCAGGCATGGTAAAGACTCAAAAGAGTTTCACAGAGAGATGGGTCAACAGTTTTCACTTTGAGTGCATGGAGTGCTCTCGTTTTTTTGCTCATTCCTTCCTACAAGAAATGAATTCAAATACAAAGATCTTTGCGTTGCCTTATTTAACTCCTCATGAACATGAACAGTTGGCATTTATGGATAATTGAAAGTCTCAACAGCCAAACTTGCTATAGATACTTTTAGATCCGAAAGAGTAGCAAATTATACAACTTTTGGATTTTCAAACATGGACATTGTATGTCAGCCTCCAACATATCAACAACTGAATGATAAGTAGCATGTTAAGCATAAATCTCAATAACAAGGGGGGGAAAGACCTCCAGGAGACACTAAACTTACCTGAGCACCAGCAAGCTTGTTGTCCCAGCTAAGTACACCATAATCTGGTCCTCCCCAGAAAGCACCAGCATGCTTTGCGAGACCAGGAGTGGTAGCAAGTTGCAAATAAGAGTTATTACCGGTTGCATAGTACAACCAAGCACTGCCCCAGACAAACTCATCCCAATAACTAGTGGAGTTATAGAAAGTTGCAGCTTCCACTGAACTAGCACTGTATCTCCCTCGCTGTTGCCTCGAAAAATGGAAGAGCGTTTTGGCACCGTGAACTAGCTTCTGAGAGTAGGCCTTGTTGTCTTTGAAAACAATGGATGCAGCAGCTAAAGCAGCGGCCATCTCGGCAGCAAGATCTGAGCAGCTGTGACAGTCAGTGACAGGCCGTTTATAATCAATGTCTTCGGGACGCATCCAGCAGTAATGATCATTTGGGGTAGTGCTTCCTCCAGAAGTATCCCCAGAACCGACCTGATGAAAAAGGGGAAAACAGGTGCAAATCGATCAAATGGGGCAATCAATTAAAATAGAATTTGGTGAAAATGTGATAGGAATCTCTACGAGAAGCATTTCAATCTGAAGAAATCAGACAGGATTTCTCAGAAAATGCACACCCAGGGGAGGGGAGTCCACGAGTCTCTCCCCAAACACTCAGGCCAGAAAGTTAATGAAAGCTGCACATCCTAAGCATCTTGATCTGACATCATGTTCTCACACGGCCTCTCGGCATCAGTGAACTAGGTGACTAACAATTCAGATCAATGCTTGCCCGATCTAGTACATCACACCTAACTCTACTCAAGTGCATCTATAAGCAGATTAGAGGCGACATTTTTCTTCCTTTTAGCTAGGCAATCAGAAGTGACCCAGAAATGGTAATTCTCCACAAGCGAGGTCATAACACATCACTCTATCCACTTCAGTACCTGAGCAGCGACGCGATCGATGGTGTCGGAGGAGGAATTGAAGGTCTTGAGGAAATAATCGTTGCCCCACTTGATGATCTCCTTGACGTGGGCGAGCTCCCCGGCGGCCTCGTACTTGGCGCTGTACTCGATGACGCTCCAGCTGAGCATGGTCATGGCGAAGGAGGCCGGGAAGTTGAACTTGATGGCGTCCCCGGCGTCGTAGTACCCTCCCACCAGATCCTTCAGCGTCCAGGACGAATCGGACTTGCCGTCTTGAAGGCCGGAGTTGCCCCTCCACGAGACATTGTTATGCTTGGGGAGCTTCCCAGCTGCAAACGTTAAAAAAACCGAAATTTTTGCTTAAAATAGCAAGCCCACAGTCTCTACGCTATCCAAGATCACTCATCTAATCCACAACACAACAAATTAGGAAAAACCCAGAAGGGAAAAGTACGAATCCTGAAGTGGGATGGCCAGATCTGCGAGGGCGGGAAGAGGCTTACAGCGCTGGGCGTTGAAGAACATGAGGGCCTTGTGGAGGGCGAGGGTGTAGTTGTCGGGGGGACCGTGGGCGCCGTGGTGGCGGGGGACGGTCTTGACGATGAGGGTGATGAGGCCGGCGAGGAGGCCGCAGACGAGGATGGAGCCGACGGTCCAGACGAAGATCTTGCGGCTGACGATGATGCAGCCCAGGTCGACGTACTTCTTCTTCTTCTTCTGCTCCCCCTGGCCGAGGAGCCAGCTCTGCTGGGTCTCGTCGAGCGGCCGCGAGTTGGAGAGGGCGGCGCGGTCGTAGTCGTTGAGGTTGCGGCTGCGCTCGTCCTCGGTGGCGGAGTCGGCGGCGTTGATCTCCAGGGGTCCCCCCCAGGGGTCCCGTCCGTACATGCTCATCCTCGCTCGGACGCGAACTGGGTCGCTCCCCTTTTCCCTCACTCAACCACTCCACCACAGTGGACGCAGAACGAAAGAGAGAGGAACTGCCGGGTCTGCTTCAGCTCCCAGCAATTAGTAATATCAAGAAAATCAAGAACTGGGAAGGAGGGAGGGAAGAGGAGGAAGAAGAAGAAGAAGAAGCAGCGCCGACAGTGGCACAGAGAGAGAGAGAGAGAGAGATAGATCTGCGTCAAAGATTGGTCAGGGAGAGGAGCATAGAAAAATGGAGGGGTGGGGTGGGTGGCGTTTCTCCCTCACCAATAATGGAGAGGAGGTGGCTCTTTCTTTACGTTGTCCTTGACGGATGGAGAGGAAGACGATGGAATGGACTGTTGTTCGGAAGATGCTTTGCTTGGCTGAGTAGAGAGAGAGAGAGAGAGAGAGGGAGGAGTCAAGAAGATGATTGATGATAATGTGGAGGTTGCCAGAGCTTTTTAATCATATAATCTTTGTTAAAAATGAATGAATGAGAACAGTATTATATCATGGATGGTTGGACTGATGTCTGGAGCGTCGGGTGGATGACAGTGCCGAGTCCACTAACCGACAGCGACCCTCCGTCCGCAATGTCCTCCGCCTTTCCATTTTGCTCTACCCGATTTACCAAGTCTCGCTCCCACTCGACACGTTATAATCCACGCCGTAAGAACCACGCTTCACTAGCCGCCGTTCGAGCAAACAAAACAAGGTTGCTGTACTCAGCATTTATCAATACTTCGGGAACGAAATTCAAAGCCTAAGTATTGACATTACTCGTGACTCGAACACGTCATTTCTCATGAACTAGTAATAACGGATACCTTGGTTATGGACTCTTGAAAAATGTATGAAATGAAAGCCCACGTGGTTTGGCCATTTTTTTAGATTCAAGATTTTTAAAGGGGCAAAAGAAACAAGCAGCACAGCCAGCCGTGAGCTGTAAAGCGTCCCCACCACACGTCTCCCTTTTTCCCCCGCCACCGGCTTGAGCGAGACGCCTCCGTCCCGTCCGCCGCGGGGTACGACGTCGCCTTCGTTTAACCGAAAAGGGCCCTTTGCCGACACTCCAAGATTTCCTCCGGCCGATTTTTTTTTTTTATTTTTTTAATCTGTGGATGGCTTTGCGTTTTTGCGCAGGTTTTGTTTCGACACTTCCTCCGTCCTCTCCACCGACACTCGCTCCGTCATTTTGATTAGTTTTTTTTATGGACGGCGGGGGGCCCACGTCATTACTATGGTTGCATCGACGATGGTTCAGTCCTCACATGGTTTTTGCTCAAGGCATCTTTTCTTCTTGGAAGCTCCCGCACAATCTTATATAAGATAATTATCATAAAGTGCATAATTACAAAAAATGGTCCTTAACCTATTATATACGTATTGCCTCCATACCAATTCAATCTTAAATCTTTTAATTTTATCCAATTTAGTCATAAATATTTTAACGATTCATTTTAGTCGTTCTAATCAATTCTGGCTGAAAATCACTAACTTACACACTCTTCGTCATGTAGCATGGCCGACTAATTTAAGCAATTTTTAGCAATTTTACTGAATTTCTTTCTTTTTTATTCTGGGCTAATGACCCTTGCCTAGATTTGGCTAGGAATGAGCATAATTCCAATGTAGGACTCGTCAGTTTCGAGTTCCACAATATGTAAGGTATGTTCCCAGTTCTCAAAACTTGGAATAGGTTTTTGTATTTGTCTTATTCTATGTCTTCGTGGAATCTTGCAATATTTCATGATGGTTCGATTTATCCATAATTGAGACTTTTATTTTTTTAAATGCGTCAAATTCTTCAAATATGTAAATATGAGTTATGATTAGTAAATTGTACAACAAATAACTGTTATTAAAGGTAATGATTCACTATAATAATTTAATTAAAATACATGTAGAACTTAAGTAGACCTTAGAACCTGTGACGGGTGGGCTCCATATGAAACATGAACTTATCCTAAAATTGTTCATCTCTAGATTTGGCAAGGGTTGACATTATAATTAAAATGTTTAGGACTAAAATGAAAAAAAGAAATAGAAAGGATTAAGGATATGTTTCTTACAAAAAAAATGTGATCATTTTGGAAAATATTTTCCAATAAGTCATTTTCTAGGAAAGTGAAAATATTCTTCAATATTTAGTTGAAGTGTGAAAATGAATTGGGCAACATTTTGCGTCATTTGATATGTAAAACCTGATTTAATTTTCTAAAAAGACATACACTTTTCGAATGCTGGTAACTCGCACATGCGCATCCAGAGTATCAAGTATGGGCACCAGAGTCCTAGGTCCAGCCTCGATGGACCTTAACTCGGGAATTGGGATTGGGGTATGGGCATGGCCTTGCGCACTTGGGATGGCCTTTTTGGCTCTAGACACAGCCTTTTGTTACCCCTGGTGTTGGGGATCCAAGCTTGGGTACTAGGATCTTGTGCTTGCCCTTCGTTGACTCTATTTCGGCTGATGGGGCATTGGGCACGAGCATTGGGGCTCAAGGGCTTGCCTCAATGGACCTAAGAGCGAGCACCAAGGATGCATGGGCACTAACATCCGAGTCTAATAAAAACTAGGTCTTGGATGTCAAGGACCAACACTGGGTTTTTATATCCAAACGTGGAGCTTTTGGTGATATTAGTCATATTTTGAAAAAGAGTTTTCGATTTTTTAAAAGGAAATTATTTTATAAAAATATTTTCCTTGACTCATTTTCTTAAGTGAATCAAATATTCAAAATAAGGAAAATATTTTCCGCAAAACAAACAGAGCTTATGACTATTGACATTCATATAACATGTTTAGGCCCTTTTTTTTTTTAGGGGGTACTTTCCCATTAAGGATAAGGTTGGGAATTTTATTGAGAGGCTATAGGGCCAAGTTTTGGTACTACCATTTTCATCGAATTAGGTAAGGTGTTAACTCCAGACAGATTCCGCTGGTCCATCGGCAGCAACCCATTACATCATCTTTGAAATTTCCATCACCCTACAACTTGTCAAAACCATATCCCTAATACATTAAAACGATAAATTCCATGCATCCTTTTATGGGTGACTATCTCCTTTCGTAAGCTAAAGATCAGCATGAGCGTCTTTATGCCCAGATCTCCGGACAAGTGCTGTTTAGCTCGCTTTTGGAAAATGATCTTTCAATCGCTCCAGCTTCCACATATTTGTTGGTCTTATGATTCACACGAACCCGTCATGTAAAGTCTTATTAATACCAACAAACAACGGAATCTTATCAAAAGATCTCAACTCGAGATCGAGTCATGTGCGGTATGCAAGATAGATTCTAGATTCCAAAAATGGTAGACTATAGATACAACTTGGAACAAGTCTTTATGTTTTATTGTTCTATATCTTCATGCAATATTGTAGTATTCTATGATGTCCGATAATGTATCTGTAATATGAAACCACTAATCCGAGTTTCTATTTCCGGCATATCCATGGCTAAGACATTGACTTTTGTTAGTGTTTAATACATTAAGTGGAGTTAGACTTAGAACCAGGGAATACAGAGTCAGTTTCCTGCAGATATACTTTCCTACAGTGGGTGAACAACTCCCGTTCAAGCCCTTCAGGGACAACCTTTTAGCAAAAAATCACTTTGCCCTTTAGTTCAGAGTTTAAAGACACTTAGAGACGCTAAGATGATAATGTTTCTAATTATCTGAGCAACATTTCTCAGAGAATCCTACCAGACTAGAGAAGAAGAGGAGTTTAGAAAGACATTGAGAGTTTCACAAACACTCACTTTACTTCGAGGGACTCTGCCCAACACATTACATCCTCCTTGCCACCCTCCCAATATGGAAAATGGGAGGTGAGGGGTTTGAATCCTCACATTTTCGGGGGAGGGGATTGGGGTAATGACGATTTAGTTTTAAGTGTGAGTTTCGACTTCCACACCCTGCAAAGAGGTAAGACAAAAATTTGAGAGTGAGAGTTGGTGTAAGAGTAGACTAGGACAAAAAAAAATGTTTAATACATAAGGTGTACTTAATGGATTGTAATAACATATAATGGTCATTAAATGTGATAATTTACCACATTCGTTCAATTAAAAATACATGTAGAGCTTGATAGACCTCGAAACCTGTAACATGGTAGGCTTTAGAGTATGTAAAGTAGGTTTTAAGTTGCCAAATAAAATTTGAATTGACTTTGGAATCACTTACACTAGATTTAGCGAGGGTTAGCGTTATAATTGAAAGGTTTGGAATTGAATTGAAAAGTTTAAACTTTCATTTATTTCACGGAAAATGTAACAATTATGAAAAATGTTTTCCAATAAGTAATTTTTCTAAGAAAATGAAATATTTCTTGGTATTCAGCTGAAATCTGAAAATGAATTGAAAAATATTTTCCGTCGTTTGGTGTAGAAAATCCGATTTGATTTTCCTAAATAGATATATATTATTCGAGCACTAGTAACTTGTCATGGGCAACCGAAGAATTGAATATGACCACCAAAGTCCTAGTGCCAACCTTGATGGACCTTGACCTGGGCACTAGGGATTGGGGCATAGGCAATTGGGCCTTGGGCATGGCCTTTGTGGACCTGGACCATGTTGACCCGAACCTTATTGGGGATCTAAGCTTGGGTACCGAGATCTCGCACTTGGCTTTTGTTGACCTAGGCTTGAGTGACGGGGCATCGGGCACAAGCACCGAGCTTGAGGCCCGGCCTTAAATGCGAACACTAGGGATCCAAACATGGGCACCGAGATCCCAAGCTTGACAAAGACTTGATCTTGGACTTTGGGAATCAATATTAGAGTTTCTATACCCCAAGCGTAGATTTTAGATTAAAACACTGATATTTAGTCATATTTTGGAGAATAATTTATGATCTTTTAAAGAGGAAATCGTTTTTCTAATTATAAGTATAAGTTTTCCGTTGATTAGGAAAACATTTTCTATTGACTAATATTCTTAAGCGAATGAAACACCGAAGAATGACGAAAATGTTCTTCTCAAAAGTAATTTTTCTCCAAAACAAACAGAGCCTAAAATTAAATTGACATTCATATAAAATGTTTAGGACTTTTTCTTTTGTGCTTTTCCCATTAAGGATAAAAATAGAAATTGTATTGAGAGGCTATTGGGCCAAGTTTTGGTTCGGCCCATCCTATTTACATCGAATTAGGTAATGTGTTAACTCCAGACAGATTCCACTGGTCCATCGGCAGCAACCCATTACATTATTTATGAAATTTCCATCACGCCACAACTTGTCAAAACCATATCCTGACACATTATAATGATAGATTTCATGCATCGTTTTATGGGTGACTTATCTTCTTTCGTGAGCTAAAGATCACCAGCACCATCTTTATGCCCAGAACTCCGGACGTGCTGTTTAGCTCGCTTTTGAAAATGATCTTTCAGTCGCTCCAGCTTCAACATATTTGTTGCTCTTATGATTTCGTTGGAAACTTCACGCGAACCCGTTATGTAAAGTCTCAACTCGGGATCAAGTCATTTGTGGCTGCTGTTGTACTCGTGCAGCAACTGTGAAAAGGAACCAACTTCCCCGGAACCGGAAGGACTGCAAAAGCATTACAAATGAAGACTCGGTACGTTCTCATAGCACCTGAACTATCTTACTTCTCTTTCTTCATTCCGAATAAGAATTATCATCGGAGATGCCAAAAGGAGGGATCCAGTGGCGCGAACAAGCAATTTGCGCTAGCCCAAATGACTGCAGATATCTCGTCTTCGACAGATAATTTAGATGCGCAGGAGTATCACTGAGATGAACATGCATGAGGTATGAATAAACAGGCAATTACAAACAGAGATACAAAGAGCCTTGAATTGCATGCTGAAAAGTATCTCGACGAGAGAAAAAAAGAAGAAAATAAAGAGGAGGAGATAATTTCAATGCCGGTAAAGAAGCCATTGGATAAACAAAGAGAGATGGCCAATTCATTGAAGCTAAGAATGTGTCAATTCTGTCAGTACCTTTCAACATCTAGACAAGACAGTCCAATCTCCATAAGTCTCAACAATTGAAGAAACTGATCAGCAGGCTATCATGCCCGACATTTTAATTGATACGTTAAGAATATGAATTTGCTAGCAAAAGTAGACCATGTAGGACTAAAAATGCTAGACATGAAGGATATAAATACAGATTCTAAGCTAAGAAGCATGAGAAGAACTACCGGTCACGCTCCTAGAGATGAAGAACAGCTCGCTCAGTCCCATTAATGGAACAAAGATAGGGAGCGCATGCTTCATCAGGATCGCTTTGTCCTCTTTTTTCCGCGACTTCCCTTCTCTTTCATATTGGTGGCAGTAATCAGCTTGTAGTTTGACAAAGGCATTGCACTTAAATTCCCAAATCTTTCCCCGTAAAAGTTCCATAACTCCGCCCTGCTCATCACCAAATAGATACAATCACGTTTCGTCAATGTGGAAGGTGGTATTAACAAAGAAGGAAAGGGCGTGTAGTAGAATTCCACAGCCTCTCATGGCTTACCAGTATGCGAGGAACTGAAATGGAGCATACTGTCCATAAATATCCTCCACATCACTTTGAGCAGTTTGAATGGTAGAATTTTTTCCATGGACCTACAGTTCCAAATCTCCATTTTAGATCATAAGCAAATAATACTAAAAGTGAAGCCACAGAGCATACCTGCTTCAAATGCCTGATTGTTTCAGAATCAGTTGGAATGGCATGGTAGAATCCCATGCACATCAGCACATTGGCACATGTAAAAGGACCGAAACCATCTATTTGCCTCAGCCTCTCTGTTAGATCAGCATAACTGGACAAGCACCGCATATCACAAATCTCTTCCAGTTGACTCAGGTTTATTCTGCCTTCAACAATACCCTGAGAAAGCTTTACAATTCGACCAGCTCTATAACCAAGATTACAACGTTTCGCTAGAAAGCCTTCATCTAGGCTTGCTAGTTCTCTCGGGCTAGGAAAGTTTCCCACCACATCCCACCAGCATTCTTCTTCATGAGCGATTTGCACAATAGGCTCTTGACATGCACCTTGCTCGTGAGCTTCCTCAGAAGTCTCACAAGTTTCATCAGAAGCCAGACAAGATTTGCGGTCACAATGCGAGTTACAGCCATCTGAAGAAGATAAGCCTGAGGTCAATTGGCCATTCTCATGGATGCCAATACCTAATGTGACGGTCTCCATCCTCGTGCTTGTAGCTACTTCTGCTTCAGGCGTAACGTCTGTAAACTTGGTCATTAAATTAGTTCGAGTCTTGCATCTTCCCCGTTTTCTCTTCGCCTCCTTTGCAGCAGGTGTTGTCGGAGCCAAATGTGAAGCCGTGCCTTTGTTAATGTTGCGAATACCGTCCTTATCTTCCATGCAAGATGAGTTACGCTGCAGCTCAAGCTGCAGCTCGCAAAGTGCTTGAGCCATGCTCAAAGTCCTCGACCACCTAATCAAAAAGCCGATCAGTCACCCTACCAATTTAATCGAAGTGCAAATGAGTGGAATTCGTGCAGCCCGATCAGTCAAAGCACGAGTAAGGCATCAACCCTTATAGACATAAAAAAGAAAGTACTTTTTTCATGGATCATTTCGCTTTAGGAAATACAGGTTGGACCCAAGCATTCATTTCCTTTCATTTTCTTTTATCTCTATTCAAAACGAAGAGAGCCCGCCCGACATTCTAATCATTTTGAGCAGTCCTGGTTCATATCGTCTGCAAATAGCAGCGGGGATCAAGTCCGGATTTTGAAGAGACGGGAGCGAAGATGGCCACTCCAAAAATGGCGGGCGCAGTACAGATTTTCCAGTAAACAGAAACTCAAACGAGCTAACAACGGGTAATGTGCATAAGGCAAGGAGGAGGAGAAGACAAACTGGCAGTTGCAGAGGAGGATGCACTTGACCATGTCCTCGAACAGCGTGGGGGACCTGAAGACCCTCCCCCCGAACTCCCTCACGCAATCCGGGACGTCTTCCCCCATCGCGCCGCACACCCTCTCGAACTCCCTCGCCGTCCGCTCGTCCTCCTCCGACAGCCGCAGCATCCGCCTCACCTGCCTCTGTTGTTCACAACCACCAAAAAAGAACAAGATCAGCCCCATCAAAGGGGAAGGCGCGGGGGAGGGGATGGGGTGAATGACGGACGGACCAGGAGGGAGCGGTGCTGGGAGGGGGAGAGGGCGGAGACGCCGCGGACGAGGAGGCGGAGGGAGGCGGAGCGGGGAGGGTGGGAGATGCGGACGGCGACGGGAACGGGGGCGTCGTCGTCGTCGGAGGGGAGGCGGAGGGGGCGGGAGAGCGAGAGCGAGAGGGGGTCCCAGCGGTTGGGGGACATCATGAACAGCCCGTGGCTGCACACCGCCTTCTCCAGCCGGAACGTCGCCGCCGCCGCCTCCCCCAGCCCCACCACCACCTCCACCGCCGCCTCCATCGCCATCTCCGTCTCTCTCACTTCCTCTTCCGCTTCCCACTTCGTCAGAGCTCGATCTGGTGGGCGTTGGGGCCGACCCCAACGGTAGAGTGGAGATGAAAAGTAGGACTTTCTGTCTCGGCCTTGGTGACATCCATGGCGACCTTGTGCAATCTCTCTCCCTAAAGCCACTAAAGAAAATGTGACCAGATCAAAGGGGACAAAGAAACCCTAAAAAGAGAAAAATGAAGAAAAAAAAAACAGTTTACATGCCTATTGAGGAAGAAATATTGGATCCATGGTTTCAAAAACTTGGGTCTGTTCCCGATTTTAGCTTTTCAGAATTGACCTTTTTCAAAATCGATCACCCTTGATATCTCCATGGTATGATTGTAAAAATGTCCTTGTCCCTTTCTTAATATTTAGAGGTAAAAATTAAATCCTCAAATTGAGTCCGTGTCAAAATCCATTCTATATGTGAACGAGAGTTGGAGAATGGTTAAATTTTAAATCACACATTCGTGTGAGGACTTAAACTTTTAAAATACTTAAGTTATAATTTTGTGGCACCGTTGATTATTGATATTGTTTGTTTCTTCGATTTGTCATGGTAGACCTATTATAATAGGTGTTGAATTGTTATATAAGTTATTCATATTTAGTAAATGGATAAAAAATGGTTTTAGAATGATAATATCCAAAATAATATGTGTTCACAGCTTGTTTAGATCAAACATACCTCTATACACTCTTTCTTCACTTTCTTATACCCTCACTCAATCTTGTACTTGCTTACTGCGTATTCTCATCACAAATTGCATATGAGTTTTTCTAAATTTTGCTAAATATTAAAGTATTTTAACAATATGGGCCAAGTTAGATTTATGTTAACAGATTTACATTGTATAAAAATGAATAAAAAAATTGGTTAAACATGTCATTTCGAGTTGGACCATTTCTAGCCTGATCTACCCGTTTGACGGGTCCACATCATGGCACGGGCCGGAACGTGGGTGGTGCACCAAGTCCTGGCGCACGGAAGTCGTGGTCCATTTTGGGCTTACACCTCACGTTGTCGTACAAGGAAAGGCCCATACTCATCTTAAGCCCGGCCCATCAGTCGGGATTTCTAATTAGTTTTTTTTTTTGATCCAAGATCTCTAATTAGTTTAGAGCGTTTTCGAAATTCAGGAGGGAGCAGAGCGGACGCCCGCCGACGGCGACGGCGACGGCCGACGAGTCCGTGCTCCTCCGCCTCTCCCACTCCAACCTCAAGACATTCTCTTTCGAAATCCGCCTCTCCCTTCAGGTGAGCGCGCGCGAGAGTCCCGTCGGCTCCTCATTTCCGCGTCGGCGATGGCGGGAAATTCCTTAGCTCCAGTTCGATCTCGGCGTTTTCCTTTTTCCGTTGCAGTCGAAGCTGACGTTCGCCGCGTGTTCTTCGTCGTTTCGCTGTCAATGGCCAGCCCGCGGCGGAGGCCGTGAAGGACAAGCTCTGGAGGAAGTGTGGCACGTCCGTGGAATCGATGTGCCTCGAGCTCTACGACGACGCTGGGTCCAAAGTTTCGAACTTGGATGATAACGATAGGCCGCTCGATGGGTCGGTTTCGGATTCTCCGTTTTTCCATCGCCTGCGCGGGTTGTGGTGCTTGGGATTTCCTGGAGTCTCTGCATGATTTGCTGGGCGTTGCGTCCGAGCTCGGCGTGTTTGCCCCGAGATTGCATTCCTGTCGAAAGACGAATTGGCTTCTCGGATTGGAGAGGGGCGGCATGTCGAAATGCAGCCTCACTATGTTTGAATTGGGGTGATCTGGAAAGAAGAGAAATGATTCAGTCAGTCGCTAGGGAAAAAGGAAAGAAGAGAAAAAGGATGGGTTTACTAACATGTTGAGTTTGGTAGGGGTGATTAAGACAAAGAGAATTGGAAGGGAATCTCTCGTCCATTCGAATCATCCCGTTTTCTGAGGGATTCCAAACTTACAAATAATGAACTTCAAATAGGTTTGGAGGGATTCAGACGGTAACACTTATTCCTTTCTAATCCCTCTACTCAAAATTTGCCCAACAGGATAATCTGTAATTGACCCCTTGATATGCCTTTTCCTCTAACAATGGTGCAGAGGAAAAAACCCAAAAATGAGGGCTGCCCATGGGATATTTTGCTAAAGTATCTGCGAATTATCCAATTAGGTTGTCCATTATATTTGCAGCATGTTCCACACAAGCTTATGATAAACGCGATGCATTAGGTCTTCGTTGGGAAGTTGTCACAAAGCTGATTAGAGAACCCACAGCAAGTAGCAAGAGAGAAAGAAGGAAGAAAGAAGGAATAGAGAGGATGAGAAGAAGAAGGAGAACCTAAAAGAAACAAAGAGGGGCTGTAGATTTCTGTGTAACAGAAACTCCACACCCATTGTGTTTATATTAAATATATATTGTATATGACCATAATACCCTTATGTAAGTAAAAAAGAAATAAAACTTTGAAAATAAAAAAAAATAACTCAATTAAAGTAACTTAACACTCCCCCTCAAGCTGCAGCATATAGGTCACCCATGCTCACCCATGCCCAGCTTGGAACAACTAGCAACAAAAGCAGGACGAAATAATGCTTTGGTGAACATATCAGCAAACTGATCTCTAGAGGCAACGTAAGGGGTAGCAACCAGCTTCTACTTCACAGCATCATGAACAAAGTGATAATCAACTTCTATATGCTTAGATTGCTCTTGAAAAATAGGATTCCTAGCAATATAAATGCTTGATTATCATACATCATATCAATAGGTTGATTAATATAAAATTCAAGCTCCTGAAGAAGAGATTTCAACCACAACAATTCGGCCACAGTATGTACCATAGCATGATATTCACCCTCCGCATTAGACCCGACAATGGTTGTCTGTTTCTTGCTTCTCCAAGTAACCAAATTACCACCAATAAAGGTGCAATACCCAGTCGTAGACCGTCGATCATATGTTAACTCAGCCCAATCAGCATCAGAATAGCCAACTAGAGTGGAAGAACCGTTAGGTTTAGAAATTAGTCCCTTACCAGGAGAGCTTTTAAGATATCGAAGAATGTGATAGACAACATCCCAATGAGCCTTCTTAGGTGATTCCATAAATTGACTTACCACACCAACAACAAAAAAAATATCGGGACCTGTAATAGTAAGATAAATTAGTTTCCAATATTGATGCTTGTCTTCAATTTCATTTCCATCATCAACTCCAAACTTTTGATTTGGATCCATAGGAGTATCAACTTTCTTGGAAGCTAGTGTACTAGTCTCAGACTAAAGATCAAGAACATACTTTCACTGAGACAAATCAATACATTTTTTACTTCGTAAAACTTCAATACCCTAAAAATACCTAAGAGTTCCTAAGTCTTTAATTTGAAATTGCTGCTGAAGAAATGACTTAACCTTAGAAATGCTGGTCACATCACTACTAGATACAATTATATCATCCACATATACCACAAGAATGACCACCCCCGATTCCTTCTTGCGAACAAAAACAGAATGATCAGAATAACATTGGTGGAAACCACATCTGGAAATCACTGAACTGAATTTTTCAAACCATGCTCTTGGAGATTGTTTCAACCCATAAATGGCCTTATGTAGCCGACATACTTTACTACGATTCTCCCCCTGAGCAACATACCTAGGAGGTTGCTCCATATATTATTCTTCAGACAAATCGCCATGATGAAAAGCGTTCTTGACATCCAATTGATATAATGGCCAATCAAAATTCACAGCAAGAGAAATAATAACATGAATAGAATTGAGACGTACCACAAGAGAAAAAGTCTCAAGATAATCCACTCCATAAGTTTGAGTAAAACCTTTAGCAACGAGTCAAGCTTTAAGACGCTCAATTGAGCCATCCGGATTGTACTTGATAGTGTATACCCAACGACACTTCACCACATCTTTTCAATAGGACGATCAACCAATGATCACGTTTGGTGAGACAACAGAGCTTCCATTTCCACATCCATAACTTTCTTCCACTCAAGGCAAGACAAAGCCTCAGTGGTAGAAGTAGGAATTGTGTGAGTTTGTAATAATAGAGCAAAGTCATGTAATGAAGAAGGAAGATGTGAGAATGACATATAATGCTCAATAGGGTAAGCCAAAGAGGATTTTTGTGTGCAAGACTGAGTACCTTTGCAAAGGGCAATCGGAAGATCGTCTAGACTAGGAGACAAAGAAGAAGATTGAATGGAGGGCATGAAAGAGTTGGAGACTGGTGGTGCTGTAGACTACTTTCGCCGCTAATACACCTGCAAGGGAGGAGGTACTAGAGAAGGACTGACATAATCTATGGGGATAAGTTGTGGGATAGGAGGATCAATTACAATGTCAGTTGAAAACTCTTTACTCAGTAGAATAGTATGGTGTGCCATTGAAAAAAGTAACATCGGCACTACTATATTGGGTACAAGTTATAGGATCATAACACCGATATCCCTTTTGTGTACGTGAATACCCCAAGAAAAATACATTTAGTGGCACGAGGAGATGGTTTATCAGAATCGGAACATAGGTTATGAACAAAATAGACACACCCAAAGACGCGTGGGGTAAGAGGGAATAATGGCTTGTCAGGAAATACAACACCGATTGGTGACTAATGATTGAGGACAGTGGAAGACATATGATTTATGAGATAACATACGGTAAGTACAACTTGTTTGATGTATAATGCCAAGATTAGAACAAAACAAAGAAATTGATTTCTGTGTATATTCTAGAGCATTATCTGTTCGCAAAATTTTAAGGGATGTATTAAACTAATTAGTAACATCAAATTGAAATAATTGGAAAACATTAAAAATTCAGAACAATCATGAAGCATAACCACTTTTCTTTTTGTGAGCGTGGTTGATGTGGAATTAATTTAATGTGATTGATAACTGTGGGAGTTTTGAGTTTAAGATCTATATTTGACCTGTTACTTGAAAGAGGGAGTTGAACACATACATTTGTGCTGAAGTTTTTTTATCTGAGACACAGGCATTTCTTGGCTTGTTCTATTTTTCTTCCTTCTATTGTTTCTTGCTATCCTTTTGTCATATTTTGTGCTGTTTCTATGCCTTGCTAATAGGATATACATGATTTGTGGTTTCTGTATTCTTCGATTGTTAAGGTTGGAGATAGCTGTGAAGTTGAGCCAGGGGCTAAAAGAGGAGCAGTGAAATTTGTGGGTAAAGCAGAATCTCTTGCACTTGGTTTCTGGGTTGGAGTTCAATATGATGAACCATTGGGAAAGCATGATGGCATGTATGTCCCTCTTTACAAATCTTTCTTTTGTAGTTAACTTCAGTTGCTTTATATGCTCATCACTGTTAATGATCCATTGTCAGCTTGTATCTCCAGATTAATTTTAGTGTTCATTGGTGCAAAGTAAGAGTTACTATAGTAATGACAATGCTAAGGAAGATAAAATTGTGCTTGTAGTGGACAGATGAAATGATCAGCGAACATTAGTGGAAAAAACATATTTATTTTGAAGCTTATTCTATTATTTTAAAATCTACATCCCAAGTTGAAAACATATGATATACTTCCTTGCCCTTTGCTTTCCACCAAAAAAAAGCCTTCATGAATTGCGATGCCTAGCTCAATTCTCAGGCCATGCACATATGGCCTGTTGCTTCTGAATAATGGTTGGAAGCCACGATAAGCTGCAAAAACTTGTCAAAAACATGAGGAAAGAAAAAGGCTCAAAGGTATAGTTTGACCCTTGAGGGTGTGTTAACTCCTCTTCCTTGGATCTCTGAAACTCTGTTCTTAGGGCACGATGATTTTTCGGCTGAAAGGCATTTAACAATTCATTATTGTGAAGATTCTCAATACATAACATGATATTCTGCTCTTTTTGTGAATGTCTGCGGTCATCTGCTTGTGCTAACACGAGTGAGTTATTTTCCCCGTGGTGGGCCTTGCGCAATTATGTACTTACTGGAAATTTTGTTGCAAGGTAAAAGGGACACGGTAAGTGTCCTCCACTGCAAGGTGCGGTGGTAGACCAGACAAAGTAAAGGTAACGTGACAACTTTATTTTGATGTTTATTTTAGCTAATACTTAAAACATAGTGCTGCTGCTACTACTAGATGTTTAAATTATGAGCCAATTGTTGAATTGGAAAAAATCGTTAACAGTGATGTATTATTTCCTACCGGGAAAGTACACTATAAGTACCAAAAGTCATGTACGACATTCACTATGGTACCAAAAGTTTCTGTCGGATCACTTAAGTACTAAATCGGAGAAAAAACAATTACTTTGGTGCCACCGGTGAGAGATTCAGGCCAAATTAATTACATGGCTTTTACATTTAAAAAAAGAAGTTGCGGTGGCTTTTAAATGACATCGTTTTCCATCCTCCTTAAGAAACAACGTCGTTTTGCTGTCATACGTGGATAGCCTCACAAAAATGACATCATATAGCTCAAATGGGAATTGAAATTAGGGTTCTTTGTTTGATCCTCGCCCAACGCCGACTGCCATCGCTCGGCCACCGTCGTTCGCTCGTCGTTGCTCGGCCACCATTGTAGTTGCTCGACTAGAGCAAGGAGAGGTTGAGGTTGTTGCTCAGGCAAGAAGTGGCGAGAAGAATAGGAGGCGAGGTCGGAGGAGGAGGAGGAAGAAGGGGGGTTGAAGGTGCCACTGCTGGTGTCGCTGTTAGTGCCGTTGCTGGTGTTGTTCTTCGGGGAAGAAGACGAGGAGGAAGCCCATGCTCTCTCTCTCTCTCTCTCTCTCTCTCAATTTGGGGATTTAGGGTTCTTACTTGGGGGAAAGGCGCCAAACGGCATCGTTTTGTTATTTGGATGCTGACTGTACTTTTCGACGAGTCATGTCAGCTTAAAAAATTAATAAAAGAATGCTATGTCGGATTTCCGGCCAATTAAATCGGCATTGGCACTGAAATGATCGTTTTTCAAATTTGTTGATACTTAAGTGATCCAAAATAAAATTTTGGCATCAAAGTGAGCGGCGTACACAACTTTTGACATTTCTAGTGTATTTACCCCCATTTCTCCTGCACATGTCTCTTGAAACATATTTGTTGCGTTCAAATTTAATGTTGATGCTTTGACACATGTATTTAAACTGTGAGATGCAACAACTTCCAAGTGTCAAATTTTCTTCATTTAGCTTTGATAGAAATGCTTGTGAAAATTCCAAAAGGAAGTGTCCTTGTTAACTAGAGTTGGGTTCGGTTGGCTTTGCATGTTGAACAACTACTGTCCTTAACTAGAATTTTCTCATCATCATGTGGTTTCCAGGTTGGGGACTTACCCTGAACAAGATATTTTTGAGGAAGATGAGATATAAGCAATGCAATGGGTGTTTCCATTTCGACATAGTGCTTTGTAGCTTGCATTTTGTAAGTTTTCTTTCAAGTTTGTTGGCGCTGATTTTTTCTGTCACGCCCCGAACCTTGAGCATGCACACATCCCTTGGCGGTCGATTTAATTGCGACGTTCCCAGGATGTGTCGCCGACCTATTCATTTTATGCACATGCGAAAGCGATCTCATAATTACCCAACCAATAAACAAACACATGGGATATAAAAACACAAACTAACACCTTTTTCATAAACTGTACTTCAAAAACAGATCAGGTTAAACCTACATGTCTATACACATCAGTTTGTCTCCAAAAAGAAACTACTACGCCACCTATGCTTCGGACCCTTCAGCCTCGGGCTTCGGGTTCTCCACACTGGGAACCTGAAAAATGGTTAACCACGATGGGGTGAGGTAAATCTTAGTGAGTCCACACCCTAAACCCCGATTAGGACGATAATTCACCTAGAGACAGCCTAAACAGGCGTCACACAAGACTTACCTCGCCTTGGCACATCCCTGCACATTAGTTCATCACATATGCACTTATAAACGCAGCAAGCGTAATCAATAACTGGAATATATCATTTCATCTTTCAAACAATCACATGGGTCCCGATTATAAGGTAAAATCGTTATGACACGTCTCATACCGTGCCATACAATTTTGCCCCATAATCAAGTGTAATTATCTCAATTACTCAGGCATGTTCCAGTTATTATGACCCATCGGCCATGGCCAACTCAACAGTCGGCAGTCATCCGGCATAACCGAGCATCATCTTGCTTTGTCGGGTACGGCAACGTTTATATCTAGACGGCATTCCATAAAGGAGCATTGGCCCAGCCTTCATTGCGATTGGCATCCGTTGTCAAGGGCATCTGAACTTAATCAGGTATTGTCCCGTGTGAACGCATCAGGACGGGTTCCGATAATGACCACATGCACATCCATACTTGGCTAAGAACATCGTGCTTTGCACTCAAATACTTGAATTTCAAATGATGGACTTGGTCAATTTTATTCGTATTAAAAATACTTGGTAAAATAATTGTGTGTGGTCACACATTTAAATTGATCCATAAAGCGTGATACTCTCCCATTTCAAAATTTCACGATTTTATATAGTACATAAAATATTTTTGGCATCAAAACTCGACACCCGGTATTCTTCTAATTAAATACCATAAAATCATATTTTTGCAATAAAAAAAATCATTACCAAGCACTCAATTGCATAATTTAACAATCAATTTCACATATAAATGCAACCATGACGATTGGTGTAAAATTTCACTAACTGGCTATCCCGGTACAATTTATGCTAATTATAATTAATTAAATAAATTGCAAATTATTTAAATTAAATCACTTAATTAATTTAAATAAGCTAACCGAACTAACTTGATTGAACTAACTAAACTAATCTAACTAGGCTAATAACATTAATCTAATTAAACTAACTAAATAACCTAACTAACCACCTAACTAATTTAATTATGTAGTTCAACTAACTAACTAATAGTTACACTAACTAAATTATCCTTAATCCTAATTAACCTTAAACTAATCCCCCTAAGTGCAATTAACTTTCTAATTGAAGATTATGGCGTTAACTCACCAGATTAGCGAGGTAACGGGTTCATGGTGACGGCGGTGAAATCCCGTGTCTATGGTGACTCTAATGGAGAGTCGGAAGAGGCTGAAAACAGCCTTGCAAGCTCTTTGCTTGCTACTAGTTTCGGTTCTGGAGGGGCTACTGGTTGGGCTGAGGAGGGCTGGACACGGTGCGGGGACGGCGGAGGTAGCAATGGCAAAGCCAGGCGAACGAGTGGCTGGCTCGAGCGGGTGGTAAGGTTGGTCGATGGTCGGCAGGGCTGGTCGACGGTCGGCAGGGGGACAGCGGGACAGTGGCTAAGGAGGTGAAGCAGGCAGCCTTGGCGTTGCGGCTGGTGGACGGCGACATCGGCGAGCTGCTGGACCAGCGGACAGTTCGGCGGCTTGTGGGGCCGCTGTGGAGTCGAGCGGCAGCAGTAACATAGAGAAGGAAGGAAGGAATGAAGAAGAAGAAGAGCTGAGGAAAAAGAAGCTGGACAGAGGGGGTTCAACTGTTGGAGTTCACACATGGATGAAAGAAGAAGGGAGAGAGAGGGGTGACAAGGGGGCCAAGAAGTCCACCATGCAGCCAATAGCTTTTCCCTTAAAATATCTTGGCACTTGAGTGTCCCAAACCTCAAAGTTTTCTGCCCTCCAAGTCCATGCATCCTCCAATGGCTGATTTTCCCTCAAATCTTCACAAAACAATCCAAATGGGCAGCCAAAAATACCAAGAGGGCTGCTCATACGAATTTCCATCTATTTTCTTTCACTTCCACACCAAATCAACTCATTTTGGTGGTCAATTTATCCCCTTGAAGCTGCCATGCGAATTTCCCTTTAATTCTCCACAAAACAAAACAAATTGGTGTCCAACATTGCCAATTAAGGTGCACAACCAAATTTCCTTGATTTTAATTTGCCAATTTTGATTTTTCCGCCAAAATTCCGGGCTCGACGGAATTTTCCTAAAAGATGAGACAATGTCTTAAAAATAGATCGTGACACGCTCGAATATTCGATTCCCGAAATCGAGTTCAATTTCGTGGTTAAAATTGACCAGACGTGATTATAGTGCGACCCAATCTATCGGGTAGGTTTTAGGGATTTTATCGCGTTTGACTCATGGTCGATAATTTTTTATCCACGTTTGTGCATCTTCGACTCGTCGGTGACTCTCGGTTGTCGTAAAAATCTCAAGGTTTCAATTACGGGTACCGGATACAGAATCGACAGAAAATCGGGTCAGTGCCGTTCGACGCGAATTTCGCAATCAATTTAATCACATGCTTTTGTCGAATCGACTTGTATCTGATCACTAATCAATTATAACGGTGCTGTATTGACCCTTGCTGATTATCACGATCGAGCAGTCGATTTCTGATCGAATTCTCAAGTCTGCCGCGTTTATATCCCTTAACGGCTTCACCTTTATATCCCTTAAAGACTTCACCTTATAGGTTGGTTAACTCGTGAGTGATCAGCTCAAAGAAAAAGGACTATAGATGCGTCGATGAAAAATCCATTTCATTTAATCTAGATAGGGTCGAAATTCAGGATGTCACATTTTCTCTGCAGACCTTAAGTACACGAATATATGGAATACCCTAACCATGTATACGGAATGAACCTGGAGTAGCTTTGTTGTTGGCAATTACTATTTTGTATCCATTGCTTAAGCAAACATGCTCACATGTTGCAGCACTTGTGAAGTATCTGCAAACATGAGGTGACCAGTAGATGCCAACCTGCACGTACAATTTGGAAAGAAGAGAGAAAGTTGTGATTTATCACTAAGGTGATCAGTTCAAAAATAGGAGCTATTAGGCATTTTAAATAGTTGCATGAATGACGAGCCAGCTGTGTAAAACTTAGTTCCTAATGTGATGCATTTTGAAAGATGCCAGATTTGTAGCTTGAATTAGATTCGATATGATCGAATGTGATTTGATATAAGTATCATGTCTTTGGAAACATGGACTGAAGGCTGTAGGTTCCGGACTTAATACTGTAGGGTGTTCACCACCGATGAGTCACCAAATGAGAGAGTGATGCTGGGTGGAGACGCCGTGGGTGAGGAGACGAGGCGGAGAGAGGTGGTGCGAGGAGGGTGAGAAATGCTGGTCGTCACATGGAAATGGCAGGGGAGACGGAGGGCGCAAGAGAGGGAGTGGGAGGCTTCCATTGATTGGGGCACATCATGAATAGTCTGTGGTGGCTCGCCGCCTTCTCCAACCTTAATGTCTTTGCACACTCGGTGATTTTAATATATCAAAGCAAGGAAATTTTCGGTCTTATTGGTAACATATTCCTACTACAGCCAAGTGAGACAGAACTCCTGATAGCTACAAGAATATTCCTAGTGAATTGACTTTCGATGCATCTATCGTCAGTCAAGCTCACCTCAAACTAAGAAAAGCACGTTGCACTCTAGGCCAACCCCAATGGAGCCAACAATGGTTTGAACTCACTCGGTGGTCTTGGTCGTTGTGGAAAACACACGTCTTGGGGCCCACCTTAGACTTCTCCTCTTCACTAACTTTAGGCTTTAATCTTGGATTTGTGTTGCTGATTTTAATGACTAGGCATTGTAACCCAAGAGGGGGTCGGCGATGCGAAAGCTTCCAGTTACATTGATAAATTTAACGATATGGCTTTTGATACAGAGCCGACCGACCTTGCCTGCAGGGGAAGGCTAGACAAATAGTGAGGGGGTAGAAAGTGGTGTTATTTTGTTCGATTTCATCTATGGTCATCTCTAGCTTATTGCACGAGGCGATAAATTTTTTATAATGACACGGGTGGAAAACGAGCTATTCATAGTCGATTGGCCAAGAGAGCCATGCACGAGAAGTCTTACGCCTTGTGTTTGAGAAATTTCGAAAACTAAATACTTGATTAGGCTCACGAGCTGCTCGTCTCGAGTTTTCTTTGAACTTGGACTCAGAATAGTTAGTCAAGATCAACTCGGACTAAGCAAAAGAATGTTTTTGAGTAGATTACACGTCGGGCCAAGAAAAATTTGTGAGAAAGCTCGACTTGATTGCAGTTTAGGACAACCGATGGAACCCGAAAATGGCGGCGTCAATCAGTCGAAAGATGATCAAAGAGGAAAATTCGGTGCTCTTGGTCGTCAGGGTAAAGCACACGTATGGGATACGAGTCACGACGCCAGACTTCTTCTCTGAACCTCAAATTGCATGGGGGCGTTCAAACCTCGATAACCGGCATTCCCACATGGAAACGGAATCTGGGAATGTGGGGCGTTCAAACTTACCCTCTACTGGGGTTAGGAGGTGTTTATGGGTTTCCCAAGTGGGCCCAATAGGGGCCCGCCCATAGCAAATAAATGCATATGAATATGGTTCCGGTGTGCTGATGATTACATTGCACGTCAGTTGGCAACCCGCCTTTACATTTTGCCATCATGTCAACCGAGTTGAAGTATCTCTTGATGAAGAATTCGATGTGATGCAACTGCTGAAGCTGAAAGAACAACTTTGAGTTCCAAGTTTCGAGATTCCGGGTCATGGGTGGGCCAGTTCTGGCGATTCTGCTACTTGCTCTCCTTGGAGATTCCACTGGAGATGCAGCTACAAATCCTTATGATCGTAAGCTTGGTTCAATCACTTTCGTGACGTTTATTTCCCAGAATGTATTATTTCATATAGGTGAATTTGCGATGCAATTCTGGACTTTCTGCATATCGTCGAGCCCTTCCTTACTTAGACGAACTAAGGTTCCCATAGTCAGAGGATGTTACAACATCTATAGGAATCAGAGTTAATCATTTGTCCACAACCAAATATAAGAACCCTGGCGCACTCAACTCTCTTGAGATATCGATGTTTTCCTGTATTCCTATCAACGATGCTAATGTCGTTTTTGAAGTGATCTAAATCTGGTTTCACCCCCTTTTGCCTGTCTCTTTCATCCAAGGAGGCTTTATTACCTGCCATTTTGCCTGAGAAAGTTTCGGAAGAAAAGTGAGGGCTGACATTTCGCAATGCGTCGAATGAGTAAATCTAACTGTTTGTAGTTTCTAGTGCGGGTTCACAACAATTAATATTAAGCATGTTTTGGACTTGGAAGTCATTATCTTACATTCAGGTCATTCTACACAGATTTTGTTTTGGTACAAAGATCATGTTACTTTCGTTAGATAAGGGAGTCAGTTACTAAGATTTTACAGGGTGTTAGTTTTTCTGGAACAAAGATCATGCTGTTGGTTTGCTATTCAAGCAACCAAAGTTCTGGACATCTCTAGAGCAGCTACTGTCGGAAAATTTATCTACCTTTTCCATTTTCCTGCTTGCGCACTCCCGGAGGACAGAGGAACGATGACTTTGAAGCAACTTGCTTCAGAAACTTATGCAATCCTCAGATTTACACAGAAGATGTTGGATAATTGCTATTCAATATACACACAACGCATATCTATTTATTAAATTCTTATTTTTCAATTGGGTGTATTCCAATGCAGTCAGCGCGCTTACGGGGCTAATGAGTGATTGGCAAAATGCCCCACCCAACTGGGTGGGGACTGATCCTTGTGGCGATAATTGGGTTGGGATTGGCTGCAATAATTCTCGCGTTACTTCCATGTAAGGTTTTGAGCATCCTTTTTGACTTTATGTTTGAGAATCTGGCTTTAAGAATTCTATCTATCTCTGCAAATAATTGGAATCTTAATTTCAGAATTCTGTTGAGCGGGGGTTTGACAGGTTCGCTTTCGGGAGACATTGGACAATTATCTGAATTACAGATTCTGTAAGTTCACCGTCTCTCACTTCCCAGTTAATGTTCAGAGCAAGGACTAAATTACCACTTATGTAGTCTTTTTCTCCCAAAAGATAATTTAGATATACATTACAAAAATTTCTATCTAAAAAGTGGATGTAGTAACCATAATTGGAGGCAACTATTGGGAAAAAGGGCTCCAGTTTTTATTTTGCTGGTGTCATGTATGTAGTCCTCTTATGTTGATTTTTGTGTTTTCTTCTCTCCCATGTGTCCTAAATTGCATATGGAGCTGTCGATGTTGTGCAAGTAGCGTGATTCATGTCTACGATTTGGTCTATTATCTGTTTAAGCTGCTTGGAAAGGCCTTCAATTTATTGCTGACTTTCGAGCCTTTTCATGAAGAAACCTATCTTACAACAAGGGTCTGACTGGATCTCTTCCTGAACAAATTGGAAACTTGATGAAGCTCACACGCTTGTAAGCTATATATCATCAGCATTTCTAGTGTATTTTGTGTCCCACGTCTTTCAGAGTCACAAATGACCAACCTACCTTCTCATCTCAAATTGCAAGAATCCTGGTTGGTTGCGGATTTTCTGGCCAAATACCAGATTCCGTCGGATATCTCCAGAACCTGGTGCATTTGTAAGTCCTCTACCCCATACACTTTGGACCTTACATGTGCATGATCGGTTTCGGACAAGCTAGAACATGTTTCGCTCAATTCAGTCATACATTATTCTTCTGGTCATCGCGAGTATCTGAACTTGTCCTTCCAATATATTGCAGATCTCTAAATTCAAATAGATTCAGTGGGCCGATTCCTGCTATCATCGGTAACCTTTCTATGCTGTACTGGTTGGATCTAACTGACAATCAGCTAACTGGATCTATTCCCATATCGAATGGAAGCAATCCTGGCCTTGATATGCTACTTGGCACAATTCACTTGTACGTGCATGTCTTCTAGCTTATCATATAGCTGTATCTGTGAACTCATTCGTCTTTGTTGTGTTATCTGACTAATATTCCGCCTTCATGCAGTCATTTTGGACAGAACCAACTCTCTGGCCCAATTCCTCCCCAACTATTCAGCTCCGGGATGCATCTCATACATGTGTAAGTTCTGAGAATCCACTAGGGCGCTGCATTTGGTCTATTCATTGTTTCCTTGAGGCTTCTCAAGCCTTATCTAAAGAAAGTTAGATCTTCTCTCTCTCTCTCTCTCTCTCTCTCTCCCCACTGCATGGCTTTGTTGTCCTCTTTTGATACTTAAAGTATCCTTTATTCTAAGATAGAAATCCTCATTAACTTCTTTAACGGGGCAGGCTTTTCAACAACAATAATCTCACAGGTAGCATCCCTTCCACTCTTGGACTGGTGCAGAGTTTGGAAGTTGTGTAAGTATTTATGGTTCTACACAATCGTTATGAGGATTACTTCCCTTATGCTCATTGCACTTCCGGTCAATGTTTAACCTATTTCAATGGTTACAGATGCTTTGATAGGAACTCTTTAGATGGTGCAGTGCCTGCAAATCTCAACAATCTTACATCTGTTCAAGAACTGTAAGCAATACATAATTATGGTCGTCTTCACTTTTATCTAGTGCATATCACTATAATCAATCTCCTAAATTTACTGATCTACTCTTTAGTCTTCTTTCCAACAATAGGCTAACTGGTCCGTTGCCCAACCTTGCTGGCATGAATGCCCTCAACTACCTGTAAGTAGTAATTGTCTTACATTTATCTTATGGCACACAGTGTACTTGCTGATCATTTACGAGTTCTATGAGGGAAACAGAGCACATGATGAGATGTAAAAGATAATCTTAAACTCTTTTTTCTTAATTCTGAATTTGCCTTATCGTCCTGCTACGACTATGTAAAACATGGACTTCAACTGACAGAGGTGGATTTGCAGGGACTTAAGCAATAATAGTTTTGATGCGATGGATTTTCCTTCATGGATTCCAACGTTACAGTCTTTGAGAACATTGTACGTTTCCCAATCTCTGTCCGTTGCATCCATCAATTCCCTTCAACTGCCCCCTGCCCCTGGAAATGAAACATGACATTTCATTGTTTTCTGGATGTGGATTTCGGACTAGCCATCTCAGTTCCCTTTTTCTTAAGATAAATTAGAAGATCTCTAAGTAAATAACAGGGTTATTCCTTTTTTGAATTTCAGAATGCTGGAAAGCACGCAAGTTCGAGGAGTGCTACCTGTTATCCTTTTCAGCATTTTCAGTTTGCAAAGTGTGTAAGTATTATCTCGATCTCAATATTTACCTCAATGTAATGGATTTATACGTCTTCAAATCTCGACCTGCTTCATTCCATCGACTTCCTGGTGCGTTTCAACTTGGACATTAGGGATGATGGTTGAACGTGTGAGTTTTCATGTGATGTCAGGGTCTTAAGAAACAACCAGCTGAATGGAACCTTGGATATAGGCACCAGCCATGGCAATCAATTGCAACTCATTGATCTCCAGACCAATTTTATCGATAACTTCAAGCAGAGTACTGGAGGTTACAGTGTCGAGGTGATGTAAGTCATATAAAACTCTTTGGCCCTTTCACTCACTTTGTCACAAGATGAATCGAGAATGCTTTTTGTTTTTCACAGTTTTTTGCTAATGTTGTGCCTGTATATTGTATTTCTGCAGACTTGTTGGTAACCCGGTTTGTCAAGAAACAGGAGCAGCTGGGCAAAGTTACTGTACCATTCCACAATCCAACACCTCCTCATACTCGACACCACATGACAAATGCATCCCAGCTGTTTGCGATTCAAATCAGACTTCCAGCCCCAATTGTAAATGCAGCTATCCTTACACAGGAACTTTAGTCTTCAGAGCTCCTTCTTTCTCAGGTTTAGGAAACTCGATTTATTTCGAGAACCTTGCAAGCTCTATGATAAACTCTTTTCAGTCCTATCAACTTCCAGTAGATTCAGTCTCGCTGAGTGATCCACGTAAGGATTCATTTAATAACCTTAGACTGAATCTGACGGTCTTCCCATCCGAGGGGGTTCGTTTCGATTGGACTGGCATAAACAGTGTTGGCTTTGTGCTCAGTAATCAGACTTATATGCCTTCAGCATTATTTGGGCCTTTCTATTTCATCGGCAATCAGTACATGAACTTTGATGGTAATATCTCCAATTATTTAACAGAGACGCACATTCTGCTGCCTTTTCTATCTAGATTATCTTTATATCTTCATCATACCAACAACAATCTCTCTCCCTCTTTCTCACTGGAGTACAGTACCAACTCCATCCAAAAAATCGTCAAACATCGGAGTCATCGTTGGTGCAGCAGCTGGTGGTTTTGTTCTCCTCTCGCTATTGGCTCTTGTGGGGGTTTATGCTTTTCGTCAAAAGAAAAGAGCAGAAAAGGCTACAGAGCAAAGCAACCCTTTTGGTATGGGCAGATTCACTGCATTCTTGCCACTTAGCTTGTCTCTGATTCTGGAAGTAAGTCTCAGTCAATGTTTGTTGTTATTATGGAAATGCAGTAAACTGGGACCCGAATAAGAGCAGCGGTGAATTTCCCCAACTCAAAGGAGTGAGATGGTTTTCTCTAGAAGAGCTTAAGAAATACACCAACAAATTCGTAGAAGCCAATGAAATTGGATCTGGTGGCTATGGAAAGGTTTCCTCTCTTGGCTCTCAGTTCTGCTAAGAGAAAGCTCAGTTAGCATTCTCTTGCTCCTGTACTCTTTATAATATACCCAGAGACTTTCGTTGCAGTCCTCACGTTAACAAGAAAAAACTTTTTATAAGTTCCATTTATTCTCCACCTTGTTTGAAGCGTAGGTTCACTGTATGACAGTTACTGAGTTTGAAATCTCCTGCTAGAATTTTACATGACCAAATGAGGGCTTCTTAGACTTGACAAAACCGGTGTGAGTTTGCTCATACAGAGAAAAAGTAAAGCTGAGAGATGGGAAGTCGTACATGTTGCTGCACATTAGTTTCTACTTGTTTTTATTTGCTTTCAAAGAGAATCTTATATGTTCACACGGCTTTAAATTTTTCAACCGCTTTTCTTATCTGAATGTTTCCATTTAAGTTGATCCCCTGATTCCATTATATTCCTGAACAGTAGATGATTCTAAAATTTTGTCTTGCTTTAATTTCCTTCTTATTTCTCTTTAATCTGAGAACTGTATCGATACAGTGCCAGCATTGTGAAATTTTTTTATTTGACTTCAAAATCATCAGCTGCCCTGGAAACTGGCCGAGTTATAATTTTTGTTGTTGCTGTGGCAGGTCTACAGGGGTACTCTTCCCACTGGAACTCTAGTTGCCATAAAACGAGCACAGCAGGGATCTATGCAGGGTGGGGTCGAGTTCAAAAATGAGATTGAGCTTCTATCGAGAGTCCATCACAAGAATCTTGTCAGCCTTGTCGGTTTTTGTCTTGAGCAAGGTGAAAAATTGCTAGTATACGAGTTCCTTCCAAATGGTACCCTCAAAGAGAGTCTCTCAGGTATCTCCTCTCAAGTCTCTTATGTTGAGAAAGCATTCGTGTAGATTTTAGGTTTTTTAAGAAACAATTCCTCGCCCATATCGTCTGTGTTCACAATTACAAGTTTCGACTAGCAGGAAAGTCAGGGATCAGGTTGGATTGGGCAAGAAGACTCAAAGTAGCCATTGGTGCAGCCCGAGGTCTGGCTTATCTTCATGAGCTTGCTAATCCTCCGATCATACATAGGGACATAAAATCAACCAACATCCTATTGGATGATCACTTGAATGCGAAGGTTGCTGATTTTGGTCTCTCCAAGCCCGTGACAGAAGGTGAAAGGGGTCATATCACCACTCAAGTCAAAGGAACAATGGTCAGTAATGAGCTTTAGTCTAACGGTAGATGGTCAAACTTTTCTCAGCAAAACACAAACCTTGAATGAGTTTTTTGATTCCTAAAACGGCCCATGTTCTTGAGAACCAAAAACTAGGACAATAATTGTCTAGAGAAGAAGTGCGCTTTACAGGCTTTGATCAAGAGTCTTCTCTAGACAAAACAATTTATGATAATCGTTCTTTTCAGTTTGGATGAGAATCATGATTATTTCTGCAGTCATATGAGAGAGGATGCTAGTTTGTCTCCGAACAAGAGACAATCAGTTTACCTAAGTTGATTGAAAAAGGGTGATAGAGTCGAAGGCATTATTGTTAGTCTAGTTTTTGTGCTGAGTTTTACAAACCGATAATGCTATATTCTTGTGAAGGGCTACTTGGATCCTGAATACTACATGACGCAACAGTTGACCGAGAAGAGTGATGTGTATAGCTTTGGAGTAGTGATGCTGGAACTCCTTACAGCCAGAAGGCCGATACAGCGGGGCAGATATATTGTGAGAGAAGTGAGGGTGGTCATGGATAAGGACAAAGATTTGTACAATCTGCAGGTGATGCTCGACCCGGCCATCGGTTTGGGCACGCCTTTGAAGGGTCTTGAGAGGTTTGTGGAGTTAGCAATGAGATGTGTGGAAGAATCGGGAGCAGACAGGCCAACTATGGGAGAGGTGGTGAAGGAAATCGAGAACATCATGGTTTTCGCGGGTTTGAATCCAAAGGCCGAATCGGCGACCACTTCAGCCAGTTTTGAGGAGGCGAGTAAGGAGTACGCTAAACATCTCTACAGCAATGAGGACTTCACAGAGGATGGTGGGGGCTTCCCACCTTCAAGGATCGAACCCCAGTAGGCAAATTACAGTCACGATCAGCTTTAGTACATTAAGAAAATCAAACTAGTAAATGTATTCATGACTTAACTCTTTCCAGATGTTCAGGTCTAGTGATGTTTGTATTCTGTTGAGAATTTAATCATGTAAAATTGCCGGCCTCTATGTGTGAGTAGAATTCTGAAGGAAGTGATCATTCATCTTCCACTTGTACAACCAGTTGGTCTTCTCGTGGAGAAGACAGTGTATGGACTCGTTTTTTGAGTGATTGGGAGGATATGAGGGCCACCACGAACACCTTGTACCTTCCTGCATGACAGCTTGAATTTTCAGATTTTGTTTTCAATTGAATAAATTGGGCTTTTTATCGATGCGCCTATAGTGCTATTTTCCGAGCCGATCACCCATGAGATAATTAGACTACATGGGGAAGCTATTAAGGGATTTTAACGTAAATGATTTGAGAATTCGACTAGGAATCGACTGCTCGACCGTGCTAATTTGTAAGGGTCATTACGGCACAATTAAAAATCGATCAGAGATCGGAGATAGGTCGTTTTGACAGAGGTGTGTGATTAAGTGTGGCTGATTCCACTTGATTGCAAAATTCTCGTCAATCGGCACTAAACTGAATTTCTGTCATTTTGGGTACCTTGTGTCCGTATTTGAAACGTTGAGATTTTCATGATAACCGAGAGTCACCAATGTGTTGAAGATGTACATTGTGGCTCGAAAATAATCAATCACGAGTCAATTGCACTAAAAATTCCTAAAAACTATATGGTAAGTTAGGTTATGCTAAAATTGGGTTAGATTAAAATTAATCGCAAATTTGAACCCGATTTCAGAAATTGAAAGTTATGTCATGTCACGATTTATTTTAGGAACTGGCTACTCATCATTCGAAGAATTTTCGGCGATTCCAGGATTTTTATGGAAAATCGATTTGGACGATTCGGAAAACGAACAAAAATTTGAATGGGCCAAATTGAAGGGATTTTTGACTCGTAGACCGAGCTACTTAGTGAAAGGGAATTTTAGAAATTTTGTGGGCTTTTTCTTCATCAAAATTGGACGTCGAATTTGGGAATTTGTCGAAGAAATTGATGTCCCAAAAATGTGAAATTCGGAGCTTTGTAGAGGGGCTGGATTTTAGCTTTAATTTGGATAATTGGTGGATTTACTTTGCAAGAAAGTATTAGGAGACCATGTGATATGTTTGAGGGCTTTAAGGGACCATGCATTCAATTATTTGGATAACTTTTGTTGACTATTCTTCCTCTCCCTCAAGCTTCCGTCGCACGTTCATCCGCTGCCCTCCCCCTTGGCATCTTCGGTTTCTACTTTGCTTTTGCTTTAGTCCATATGAATCTGTAGCTTCTTCTTCATTGGTTTTTCTCTGCCGTCTGCCCCTCCACTACCGCTTGCTCCCTCCATCAAGGCAGCTTCCATCGATTTCCCCAGCTGAAGCCACACGTCCAACGCCTGCTTCTCTTCGGTCAACCTTAGCACCCCATCGAAGCCCATCTCTCCGCGTGGTCAGCCCGCAAATTTCCAGCCCCAGGCCGTGACTTACGGGGCCGTTTTCAGCTCCGATCCGTGCCCCGTTGGCGTCGTCGCTTTGGAGATTATCACTCGCCATCGCGCTGCCGTCGCCGTGAACTCATCGGCTCGCAAATCTGGTGAGTTATCTCACAAAACCTCGCTTAGTAGGTTAATTACGCTTAGAGGGTAATTATTTTAAGTTAATTAAGGTTTAGGTGGTTAGTTAGATTATATTAGTGATTTAATTATCTAATTTTCCATGTTAGGTTGTTATATTGGATTAATTAAGGCCTAGATAGGTTGTATTAATTATCTAGATTGGTTCGGGAATTTTCCGGGCCCGTCTCAGTATTTAATTATGCAATTCCGCCCTAAGTTAGCCATTTTGGCATTTAAATTGAATTATTTAATTATTAAAAATTCTCTGGAAATTAAACTGGGATAGCCGGTTACCGGAATTTCGTGTTGATTGCAACGGTGTGTTCAGTTTATGCAATTGGATGTTAATTTGTGTAAATTGAGTGCTAATTGGATTTTTTGGTAATTTATTCCAAAAATTGTGAATTTCAATATTTATTTAAAAAATCCCGGGTGTCAGGTTTTAACACCGAAAATAGTTTTATATACTATATAAAACAGTGGGATTTTAAATTGGAGGTTATGAATATTTCGGGTTTGATCTAACTAGGGGTGATCGGTTCCCGGTTCGGTCCGGTTCCACCCAAGAACTGGGAACCGGATCGGGAGGACCGGTTCCCACTTTTATGGACCGTGGACCGGACCGGTTATCTTGGAACCGAGAACCGGACTAGACCAACCGGTCCGGTCCGGTCCGATCTGATTCCAATGAACCATCACTTGTTTTCATTTCATTTAACAAAACTAAATAAATAGTAATTACTAGTAAAGTAACACACGAGATCATGATCCGGTCAAGTTTTCTTATTCACTTTGTGACCAACAAAGTGACGCCCTATTAAATTATAAACGTCCACTTTGTAGAAACAAAAATTAAAATCCTGCATTATACCCTATGTCCTTACACTGTTATGAAACAAAAAAATAAGCTAAAGATCCACACAAATTTGAAATATCAAAGAAGTTTTTCTTTCCAAACATATTTCACACACTCACCTTCATTCTCATGAACATAAATGCTATTAGAGAGACAAAAAACAAAGGAAAAACAGAATCCGAACTCAACAAAAATTCAATGCATAGTTTGGCCATTGTTCAATACCATCCATTAGCGGTCATAACTAATCTAGAACAAACCCTCCATGGAATAAAAAACAAAACCAAATTCCAAAATTAACACAAGAGAAAGACATTCAACATTAAACTACCAAACTCCATACATCTCGCCGAATCACTCAATGTTGCATGGCCCGAGGGGAATAGATTCTTTATTCAAGCAAGCAAAATGTGATCAAAGCCGAGAGCCCAAAACTTGCTAATAGTCCTGCAATAAGTATATATGATAACTCAACATTAGTTTTAAAGTAGAATTACTTTTAATTGAACTCAAATAATTAATGAAAAATCTCACCACATATATTTCTTGCACTTGAACTTGCAAACTCTATTTACCAGTAAGCTCTGAATGAACATCATTCATATCTAACAAAACAAAATATTAAATAGAGCATTCACTTATTAGATATAAAAAAGAATTACAAAATAAAAAGATACATCGATGACTTACCCCATTCAAATCTTTCTGCATTCTCAATGCACTCTTCAACATTAATTGGCATGGTAACCTTTCTTAACCAATCTTGAGTTCAAATCAAAGCTTCCACCACTGTAGGAGTTAAAGAACTTCGAAAGCCATCAAGCACACGACTGGATGTACTGAAAGCCGACTCCGAAGCAACGGTTGTTACATGAATAGATAGAATATCTCGAGCCATCAAAGAAAGGATTTCAAACTTTTGGCCAGTAGTTTTCCACCACATCAATAGGTCAAGATCACGACTTTCTTCACGTTCGGCTTTAAGATACATATCAAGCTCAGATAGCTTACCTGCCGACACTTTTTTCTCCTCACGAAGAAAGATATCAAATGCCATGTCTGAATTGAAATCCTCAACCAAATCAAGATCATCCTTCTTACCCTCTTCATGGTTATCAGGATCCCAACTACTATCAATATTAATATCCAAATTTCTATCACAAGAACTAAAATAAGATTTTTCATAAAAATGAAACAATCTTTCCAAGGCAATTCTCACATTATCATACATTTCATCAACTTTCGCACTATCATCATAGATTAATCTATAACAATACCGCACATAGCTCATCTTTCTTCTTGGATCCAATATCACCGCGATCAACACCATCATATTCACTTTTTCAAAACTCCCATAGTATTTGTCAAACTTCTCCTTCATCTTTGCACCCATAACTTTCAAACTAATATCCGAAGCCTTCTCCGCTTGTTTCAAAGTTTTATATAAAGTTGCTATCTCATTGAAATAATCATTTGCAGTGATATATAGAGTCCCGGACATCTTGTTGGTGGCATCATAAAACTTCTTTAAAAATACTGAAAGAATTCTAGCATATTCCTAATCTTCATGTGTAGGAGTGTCATAATCAAGCTCACCTAAGAAAGAAGGATCATCTTCTTCCATAATTTCAAAAGCTTTTCTGAATTTTAAGGCAGTATCCAACATGAGATAAGTAGAGTTCCACCTAGTTGTGACATCAAGACAAACCGAACCCTTATAAGTGATCCTCGCACTTTCAATGCAACCTTGAAATGTTTTGGCTCTCATGGGAGAACTTCTCACATACTTAACCACGTTTCAAATACGTGTAATAGAATCACGTACCTCAGTCAATCCATCCTTCACAATCAAGTTTAAAATATGAGCCGTGCACCTCATGTGTAAAACATCACATTCTAAGATCAATAGCCTATCTCTTGATAATTTTTCTTTTGAAAATCCAATGGCAACATCATTAGAACTAGCATTATCCACAGTGATCGTTGACACTCTTTTCTCTATTCCCCACTCATAGATGCATTTCTCAATCATTCTCCCGATATCCTTACCCTTATGACTAGGCATCACCACAAAACTGATTATTCTTTTGTGCAATTTCCAGTCGTCATCAATAAAATGTGCGGTGAGACATAAATAATTCAAATTCTGGATGGAACTCCAAGTATCAGTCATGAGTGCAATCCTAGACTTAAGCTTGCCAAAGTAAGTCTTCAAACTTTTTTTCTCACAAATATATAACTTCATGCAATCTCTAGCCATTGTAAATCGTGAGATGTGATGAAAGAGAGGTTGTAACTGATCAATAAAATCACGGAATCCAACACGCTCAACCATCGAAAAAGGTCGTTCATCAATTATGATCATTCGAACAAGCATTTGTCTACAACGATTTTGATCGAATTCCCATGCTGATAAGACATTTGCACTACCATCAATACTAGTATGCCCCATTGTTATCCCTTGTGCTCTACTTGGGGTGAAATTTTTTTGCTTCTTATCAATGTTGCGAGGATGCTTATTGCACCTTTTCAAGTGCTTCAACATAACGGAAGTACCATTATCAACAGAGTACGTATACTTAGCCCCACAATAATTGCAAATCACCATAGTTTTCTCTTTCTCGGTTTTGCCCTTATGAAAATGAAGCCAGACTGTTGATGTTCGTTTACCAGAACTAGGAAGACAAGTATTAAATACCTTGTTTGTGTTGGATGCCACTTCGATGTTTTCAATTTTTTCACCTTCATGTTCTAGTGAGTCCATCATAGGATTCATACAATCATTTGATTGATCCACTTCCATTGACATATAAATAGATCGCCTGAATCAAAGAAAACTTTATAATGAGCCATCAAACCATCATATTCATTTACAACAATAGGGATACTAAAGATATGATTGCAGCCTTACTTCTTAATGTCATGGCCATATTTATCATATAACTATACATACCAAAATAGATACTAAAAAATTAAGCATATATTAAGTTGTAACTCGAGCAAGAGCAGATTTCCAGCAGCCAAAGTGATACATTTTTCTCCAAAATGGACCATAGACAGACCAAAAATAGAATTTCATATAGTTAAACCGATCAAATAGAGACTGAACAACCAAGCAAACTCCAATGAGACCACCATGCCTATATCAATTGTGACAAGTAGATCATGTCAAAGTTAGATGAAAAAGCGAAAAAAGAAAATCACAGAAACCGAATTACAACATAGAAATCATCACAAAAAGTAAGGAAAAGTTACTCCAACGCTCGAAAACTGAACCAACGAATAATGGTCAGCATCGTGTCGCAAGTGGCACATAGATCATATATGAACTTCCTTTCTCACACAGAGACTTTTTTCGCTAAATAGGGAACAACATTTTAAAGGGTGTTAATAATTTTGAATTGCCATGAGACCAAAGTTAATAAGAAACTTGAATTTCACATAAAAATTAAAGACAAAGTAGACAATGAAGAACAATTATAAATATAGCAAGCATTGTCAACTAAATAAAAATCAACGATAGTGATTCACTTTGTTTTGATTTTTTTTCTAAATAACTATTACACAGATTTCTAAATCACTAGTAAACGTAAATACAGTCTCCAAGTGACAAACGCTACAAAAAGACAGCGATCTAAAACCGACGAAAGTGAAGCCGAAAAATGCACCTATGTTAGTCAAGAGGCAAACGTCACTCCTCAAAGCGAGTGAGGCGTCAAGGCACTCGCCGAGCGTTAGAGCGAGCGAGGCTTCTAGGCTAGGAGCTCGAAGAAGGAAGAGAGCCGAGTGTCCAAGCAAGCGCGGTGTGAGGCGAGACCTCACAGATAGGTGCTCGGAGGAGGAAGAGAGCCGAGCGTCAGAGCGAGCGAGGCATCGGGGCAAGGTGCTTGGAGGAGGAAGAGAGCCAAGTGTCCAAGGGAGCGAGGTGTGAGGCGAGACATTGCAGCAAGGCACTCGGAGGAGGAAGAGAGCTGAGCGTCCGAGGGAGTGAGGTGTGAGGCGGGACGTTGTGACGAGTCACTCGGAGGAAAAGAGCCGAGCGTCGGAGTGAGTGGGGCGTGAGCCGTGAGGTGAGACGTGGGGGGCGTCGGGGCGAGGCATCGAGCAAGGCAAGCAAGAGGGGAGGGGTTACGGTTTTGAGAGGGAAAAGCAAAGTGAGAATTGCCGCCGAATTGGTCCATTGGAATTTGGATTGCTGATGTGATGGTTACTGTAGATTAGAGCATAAACTAAAAAAATAAAAGAGAGGGGTTTAGGTTTCACGAGGGAAAAGGAAAGTGAGAATTGCAAAAAAGAAAATTGATGTGATGGTTACTATAGAGTGGATTAGTTCAGAAACGCAAAAGAGGGGAGGGATAAAATGAATATGATGGTAATGGGTAACGTAGATTAGTTCAGAAATATATATATATATATATATATATATATATAAATGATCGGTCCGGTCCGGTTGGTCTGGTCGGTCTGGTTCCGACCCCAAAACCGGGAACCGGACCAACCGGTCACCGGTTCCAAAAATAGGAACCTAAGACTGGACCGAGCCCCTCTAGAACTGCCCGAAACCGATTGGTCCGGTCCGGCCGGTTCCCGGTTCGAACGGTTTCCGTTGCACACCCCTAGATCTAATCGTGTACCCACACATGACTATTTTCATCGGGTGTTTTTAATATGAAGAAAATAGGCCGGGATCACTATTTTAATGGAGACATTTGAGTGCAATGCACGGTGTCTAGGGCCGAGATTGATTGGTCGTATGTTGGTTAATGAGAACCTGTCTCGAGCTTTTAAGCCGGACATTACCCTATATGGGATATCCATTTTTTGGATCGTGGGTCACAGTAGATTCTGGACCTACGCCCCTTTGGGGAAGCTGTCTATTAAGATATAGACGTCGTCATGCTCAATGGTGGTGAGACAATGCCTGGCTACGCCAGAAGACATCAAACTTATGAGTAGGTTGTATTCGGGTCGTAGTAGATTCTGGACCTACGTCCCTTCGGGAAAGCCGTCTATTAAGATATAGACGTGGTTGTGCTCAATGGCGGTGAGGCGATGTCTGGCTATGCCAGTAGACACTGAACTTTGAGTAGGTGGTACCCTTAAGGGACAAATTTAACAATTAAGATGCTTGTGATTGATTGAGTTGATGAGACGTTTCAATTGTTGTGCTCATTAATTATATGCATTTGAGATATGAACTATACTGATATGCAGGAAGGAACTGAGGCGATATAAGTCCCCTGTTCTCATTGAGTGATTGTGTGGCTAGGCCACCCTTGACGTATTTCCTTCCTAATAGGGGTTTAGAGGGTGGACTTGTTGAGACATTGTCTCACTGGTTATTGTATAACCATTTTTAGGTCCTTAGATGGTGGTCATGGAGGACCGGAGCCTTGGAGTCTGTGGAGGTGGAGTCTGAAGGATCGGCATCTGTGTCCTACTAGTATGTTGTAGGATAGTTTCTTTTGAGAATCGATCATTTTGTAGGCTTTGACCTAGACTCTTTTTTGTATCTAAACCTAGTTGTTTATAAAAGTTTGCTTTTGTGAAATGTTGTCCTGCTTTCCTATCCCATGTTGGTTGTTGTTAGGGGTTGTTGTTTCGCTTCCGCAAGTGCATTAAAAATGAAAGGGTCGGCGGCTAGTCTTGGGAAGTCGCAATTATATTGACCGCAGTGGGATGTGCGCGTGCTCGAGGGTCGGGGTGTGACATCCTAGACTGCTGGTTCTGGCTTGCCTGCTTCTTCGGATAGTCTTCATGGCTCGGCATGTCTCGTGAATCTTGCCTATGAGCAAGGGCTGCTTCTGCTTCTGCTTCTGTCGAGACAGGAAGAAGAGAGTTGGGTCAGGAGGAGCCAAGAAAGAGGGGGGTTGCAAGGGGACAACGACCACGACATTGGCTACTGTTAGTTGAGATTTATATGCCATCACCCCTGCATGGTGGTGCTTCTTGGCCAGTTGGTGTAGAGGGAGGAGAAGGGTAGAAAGGAAAAGAAGAAAAACGGGAAAAGAAGAAGAAGGATCAGAATTCTGGCCGTTCAAAATGTAAGTAGAGGAAGGAAGAAAAACGCATAAATGTGCTGCTGTGTTAACGTTTGAACCAAATAATAAGATGAGTATGTCAGAAATAAGAGAAGTTGGTTATTTAAAGAAAATCAAATAAATGTTAGTAATGAACTCAAAGAGTTAATAACACTAAATTGACTAGTCATAGAATTGTATAAAATGATTAATAAGTGAGACATATAAAAATGGTAATTTATAACGAAAATAAATATTAGTAAGTAGTAAGTAAATGTGATAACTTAATCGGGGAAAAGGCAGTAAGTTATATAAAAAAAATGGTTATTTTATATAATGGTTCGTAAACATGAGGTGTTGCTAATATAGGTAAATAGATGTGGTTAACAATGGAAGAAACATTTTTGTTGTCAGATTTAAGAACAGTTTGTAATTGAATAGCAAAATAATCCAAATAAATATTGGTGAATAATCAAATAAGTGTTGGTAATGTAAAGCTAGTTGGAATCAGAGAAAATTTAATCACTCAAATTGATAATTTTTAAATTGAGTTTGTAAAAAAGTTTGTTAGTAGAGCAAATAAAAGTGATAACTAGATAGAAAAAGTCAGTAAATATAAGAGCAACAAATAAATACTAATAAGCAACTCTATTGATAACCGTAAGCTAGTTAACAATTTAAGAAAAGTAAGTCACACTGATAAATTATTTATAGTTGACAAATTTAAGCTGTTTGGTAGAAAGGTACATAAAAATTGGTAAAGGATGAGAGAAGCTCTTTTTTTTTAGTGTGGTCAAAGAGTAGGGAAGTTGGTATTTAAAAAAAGAAAACGCCAATTAAATATTAGTAATTAACTCCTACAGGACCTGGTAAAGCATTGTTCGTTGGTACGTGAAAAGTTGATAATTACTTCAATTTAGATTTGTGATTATAGAAAGAGTTGGTAGTGAGATTAAAAAATGTGGTAATTCATAGAGAAGTTGATAAATAAAGAGAACAAATGAATGTTAGTAATATGCAATTGAAATGAGAGTTGGTAACAAAAAATTGTCGATAAGAAACTCTTTTTAACAAGTCTTTTGATTCTTACTAAATCTTAAAGAAATCCACCGGCACGAAATAGAATGTATTCTTTTTAACGGAATAGTAGAATGTCTAGGGTTTGAAAAAGCCCGCAAGCAACCAAATCAATCTCATCAATAAACACGAATCCAAGCTACAATTACATCTAATTCACCTATCCATGCCCCGACTCTTTCATTCACTATGTTCTTATTGACTTCATAATCATCCATCGTGAATTTCTAGTCTGCCGCATTGCATTGAATGTTATTATGCTTGGAGATGAGGACAACGCTAAAGTCTCTTCTTAAATAAATTTTTTGCTCCTTCAACCTCACCAAACGAAGACATCATTATACTTTATTATGACTTGATTGTAATTGGTGGGAGCAAAACTTGGGAATTTGATCTTCCTCCTCCCCCATCTAGTCTTTACTGCATCCCCATCTTTGCATGTCTCAGGCAACATATGCATCCAGTTTTTTATTCTGGTCCACTTTTTTTTTTTATTATCGGTCTTACTTTATTTCTATTATAATACTTACTCTTTAACTTTTGCCCTGCCTCCTTACAGGGCATGGGAGTCGAAACCCACTCCTGAAACAACAGCGTCCCCACCCAACCCCTTGAGAAGGTGGGGAGTCGAATTCCCCACCTTTTCATTCCAAATTGGAAGAATGGCAACTGAAGTAAATCAAGTGATTTTCTGGTCCATTTCGGTTGAATGATTCTTCGAAAACGACCATATGGTCGTTGACTCTGCTACCATTGTCAAGGTCGTTGACTCTACTACCATTGTCAAGGACGCCGCTAGTGTCTGCACGTACAGGTCACTTCATTCGTCATCTTGTTGTTTTCTACATTTTCTCCATCATCTTCGACCCATTTTTCGGTGCTCATCTTCTTTCTTCTTGATTATTAGGACTTTTGTGACTTGGTATTGACTGAGTAAACTTTCACCCCCACCCCCCGGCAATAAAATAAATGCAGCAAATGGAGAAAAGAAATGCAGACGAATATGGTTCTGGCGTGCTGATGTTAACATTTCTCGTCATTTTGGATCAATGAGACTACAATTCATAGTTGTCACGAACAAGACTTTTTCTTTTCCCTGACAAAAAAATAATAGATTGCTAGGAAAGAAAGATTTGCTGGGAGTTGGCTGCCAGCCTTTTCATTTTGCCATCATGTCAACCGAGTTGAAGTGTCTCTTGATGAAGAATTCAATGTGATGCAACTGCCGAAGCTGAAAGAACAGTTCTCCAAGTTTCGAGATTCTGAGTCATGGGTGTGCGAGTTTTAGCGATTCCGCTGGTTTTTCTACTTGGAGATTCCATTGGAGATGCAGCTACAAATCTTTTTGATTGTAAGCTTAATTCAACCAAATTCTCGACATTTATTTCCCAAAATGTATTATTCATATTGTTGAATTTGCGAATTCCACAACCCCGCGCACTTGGACTTTTTGCATGTCTCCTAGCCATTGCCACTTAGATCAACTAAGGTTCCTCCTAGTCAGAGGATGCCGCAACATTTACGGAAATCAGAGTAGACCATTTGTCCACAACCAATTATAAGAACCCTGGTGCACTGAACTTTTTCAAGATATCGATGCTTCCTATATTCCTATCAACAATGCTAAGGTCATTTTTCGGCTGATCTAAGTCTGTTTTCTCCCCCTTTTGCCGGCCTCTTTGATCAACGGTGGTTTATTGCTTGCCATTTTGCCTGAGAAAGTTTCAGAAAATAAGTAGCTGGAGATCTCAAATTTCGCAATGCATCGAAGGAGTAAATCTAACTGTTTGTAGTCTTTAGAGTTGGTCAAAGTAGTGAAATTTGTTACAGATCTATTGGTGGTATGATTTTTGTTTAGGCATGTTCTGACCTTGGAAGTCATTATTTTATATGATTTGGTCTTGGTACAACAATCATGCTACTTTCGTTTGATAAGGGAATCATTTACAAAGATTTTATAGGGTCTTAGCCCCTCTGGTACAAAGATTTTGCTGTTGGTTGCAATTCAAGCAACAAGTTCTGGACATTATTAGAGAAGCTACTATTGCTTTTGCGATCCTCAGATTCACGAGGCGGTAAATTTTATAATGACACGAAGTGGAAAACGAGTTATTCACAGTCGATCAGCCAAGAGAGAGACACATGCGTGAAGTCGTGCACCTTGTGTTTTGAAAATATGGAAAACTAAATACTTGATCAGGCTCACGAGCTGCTCAAATCGAGTGTTGCTCAAACTCTGGATTTGAATAGTTGGTCAAGATCAACTCGAACTAAGCGGAATAATGTTTTCGAGTAGATTACACGTTGGGCCGAAAAATTTGGGAGAAAGCTCGACATGATTGCACTTTAGGACAACCAATGGAACCCAATAATGGCGGCGTCAATTCAGTCAAAAATTATTTTGACATCTGGAAGTTACTATTTCTTAGCCTTCGTTTTCTTTTGAATTCCCGAATTTTCTAATCTTTCACTTAAAAATTATTTACCTATAAAGGCAACGGAATGTGGAGGCGTTAAAACCTCAATACCCGCCATTCCCACATGGGAACGGAGCGTGCGGCGTTCAAACTTCCCCTCCGCTGGGTTTAGGAGGGGTTTTATGGGTTTCTCAGGTAGGTCTAGACGATCCGAACACGAAATAAATTTGGTACATGTTTCGGGTCTTGATATTGTTCGCATAACAAATATAAAACAAGCGAAATACATATTTCGGGTCGGGTTCAGGGTTGGAACATTGTTGGACTTGGAACACGTTAACACCCCGTTCCAAACGTGTTTTTGGAAACCCCTCCCCTTCCATCATTCTCTAATAAAATTTTATTAAAAAGAAAATTGTGCTAATATACCCAAAATACTAAAAACACCTTAAATATGTAATAAATATATATTATAAGATAAAATTACATTTGAATATAAATAAAAATAATATTAAATTAAATATATTTATTTTTTGTTATTGAATTTTTTATATTAAATTCATATATTATTTATACTAAAATATAATTTTAATTTGTTAATTTAAGAAATTTATTATTTGAGAATTTTTTTTTCTATTATGGATATTAAAATTTTTATCTGACTTTGTCCCATCTCCCCTATGGAATAATTTTATCCAGTTTATATCTTCTTTATATTTGATTTTATCCTATCTCAAGTAAGCTCTAAACGCAGAATAAAATTAATTTTATCATGACTGCCAAATACTGCTTTATAGTCATAGAAAAACCTTTTATTTTTCTCCTTATTATCCAATTAAAAATAACCCATCTCAACTTTTTTTTTTTTTCAGTAAAAAGATAAACCAAATTCTTTTACTCCTTGATATTGTGAAATTACCTGGATAAATTTTGTCGAATAGAAATAAGGGTTATTAACTAAGGCTCCGTTTGTTTCGTATAAAATTAATGATTTGAATAACATTTTTCTAAATATGATGTCTTGTATCAATTGCAATATTTAGTCAATGATTTTTTTCATTATTGACACTAATTGTAGAGAGTGAATATTTTTCTTCCCTTCATTTCTATAAATGATTATTTTACGAAAGTATTTTCTAAATCATTTATTTTTGGTAAAATAAGTGTTTATGGAGATCATCGAGGCTGGTGGTGATTTTGTGAGTATTTTTTAAGTTATAGATCTACACATTTGTGTTTTGACTTCAAGCTAAAAAGAAATATGGGGACTTTTCTTCATGTCACCATTACATATGCTTGCCTCGGGTTTAACATTATACTTCATCTAAAAAGATTGAGAAGCTTCGTGACGAAGAACTGCAGCCTCAAATTCTCGAGCTTTTAAAAGGATTTAACCAACCCAAAAAAAAAAAAAAAGGGAAACTCAGCAACCTGACCCGACCCGAAACACATTAGTTGGTCTAATGTGTTTTGGGTAGGGTCATAATGTGTGACCATTGTGTTTCGGGTCGGGTCGAGTAACAACAAAACCTGACCCGACCCGACCCGACCCATTGACACCCCTACCGCAAGTCCCTGGATCGATCGCCCATTTGAAAGTTGGGAACTGCCGGGTCCTTTTCCTTAATTGTCAAGCCCGACGATGTTGACCACGAAAAGGCCGTCCAAAAATCACCCCTCCGATGTGCGATCGTTTATGCGCTTTCTCTGTGATTTGGAATCGCAAAAGAAAAGCATCCCTTCGACGTCCCTTTTATGTTATTTGCAGAGTTCCCTAGAGAATTTAGGGCGTCATAGATCCCCCTAATCGTATCCCCTAGATCCTCCATTATCGTATCTCTTTGCGGTCTGATAGGTAAAGTACAAAAAAAATCCTAAACCTATGACATTAATATTAATTCAATCACAAATATTTTAATTTAACTGATTTTATCTTAAATCTTTTCACATATGTACCAATTCAGTTTATACGGTCAAATTTGGCTGGCCGACGTTAATGTGGACCTTGGCCGGGCGACGAATGATGAACATTGATGTGATTATTTTTAATAATTTTTTAATTTTTTCAATTTTATATTAATATTATATTTTCTTTTCCTCTTCTTCCTCTTGGCCTCCTTCTTTGGCCATGGCTGGCAAGCTTCCGGTGGCTCACCGGCCATTGCAAGGAATCCAAGGAGGAAGAAGAGAAAAAAGAAAAGAAAAAAGAAAGGAAAAAAAGAAAAAAATTAATAAAATGAAAAATTATCAAAAATTGTCACGTCGGCATTGGTCAAACGGCCAATGTCCATATCAACGCCGACTAGCCAAAATTGATTAGATGGATTAAATTTATACTAATGTGAAAATGTTTATGACCAAATTGGTTCAATTGAAACGTTTAAAACTGAATTGATATTTAATGCCATAGATTTATGACTTTTTTAATACTTTTCCCGTTGTCTGACCCACTTCTAATTATCTTATTGAGTGAAGGATAATTTAATTTCTCTCATACCCTTGAACAATCGCAAGTCAAAGTAAATTCAGATATTGAGACGAGCTGCGACAACACCACGGCCGCTGTCGTGAGCTCTCTCTTGACATTTGATGGTTCGAGGGGGTAGTTTTGTGGGGATTGTTGGTTTTCTGATGGGGTGCCTTTTGCATTCAGGTGAGAGGCGATGGGAAAATTCTAAGTCAAGTCGTGTCGTGCTTCGTTTCGATAATTTTGATGTCCGTGGCTTCCGCTATGTGTTGAGGAGCTGAGGATGCATGTGGAAATTCCTCATTTTGGTGTTACTCTCTCTGTGATATATACCGTTATTCTCATAGTAAATTAACTACTGTCGCTAAATCATTTCTCTATCGTGGAATGCCGGTGGGAACCCATCAATCCGGATGTGGCCTGCAATTCAGCCATTGGCTATTGGCTCGAATCGGCGGTCAATCGAGCAATCGAGCAGGGCTCAATGACTTTGACAAAGCGAATCGCTAGTGACCTACTTAATTATGCCTTTAATTTATTAAGTTTTTTCCTTTTTTTGGTTGGTCCTATTCTACTTTTACAGTAACTCTCACTAGAGTGTCCAAACCTACACTTGAATTTAAATTCTCCCAGTCGAATCCTCTCTAAAAATTTGAGGATTCGAACCTTCCACGTCTCCCTTTCTTCTCATGTGGGAAGGGTGGCCATTGGAACAAATCCTAATAGTTAATTTTTTAAGTTCAATTGCAATTAAACGATTTATTAACCTTTCAATGATTAAATTATTAACTAAGTAATGGGTCGCCGATTTTTACATTCCTATCTTTGAATATGTCTCAAGCAACGCGTGTATCCATTTTTCAATTCTGGTCTAATTCAATCGAATGTCTTTCCGAAAACGACCAGATGGTCGTTCACTCGGCTATTACGTCACTAACGTCTGTGCGTAGTGCGTAGGGCACTTCCCTCGTCAACTCTACGTTTCCTACAATTTCTCCGTCTTCAACCCATGTTTCGGTGCTCATATTCTCTGTTCTTGATTATTTGGACTTTGCCACTTGGTATTGACCGAGTAAACTCTTCCCCTTCAAAAGTACTCAAGCATTTAGAGAAAAGAAATGCAGATGAATATGGTTCTGGTGTGCTGATGATTACATTGCACGTCATTTGGATCAACAAGACTACAATAAAAAATATTCACGGACAGTTACTTTTTCTTTTCCCTGATAAGAAAAGGAGAAGAAGAAAAAGAAATGATTGCTAGGAGAGAAAGATCTGCTATAAGTTGGCAACCAGCTTTTTCATTTTGCCACCATGTCAACCGAGTTGAAGGGTCTCTTGATGAAGAATTTGATGTGATGCAACTGCTGAAGTGGAAAGAACAAATTTGAGTTCTCCAAGTCTCAAGATTCCGAGTCATGGGTGTGCCACTTCTGGTGATTCTGCTACTTGTTCTCCTTGGAGATTCCATTGGAGATGCAGCTACAAATCCTTATGATTGTAAGCTTGGTTCAACCACTTTCGCGACGTTTATTTTCTGGAATGAATTATTTCATATAGGTGAATTTGTGAATTACACAACCCCGCTTGCCTGGACTTTCTGCATATTGTCGTGCCCTTGCCCACTTAGACGAACTAAGGTTCCCACAGTCAGAGGACGTCACAATATTTACAGGAATCAGAGTTGAGCATTTGTCCGCAACTAATAATAAGAACCCCGGTGTGCTCAACTTTCTCGAGATATCGATGTTTTCCTATTTTCCTATCAATGATGCTAATGTCATTTTTGAGGTGATCTAAATCTAGTTTCACCCCCTTTTGCCTGCCTCTTTCATCCAGGGAGGCTTCATTACCTGCCATTTTGCCTGAGAAAGTTTCAGTAGAAAAGTGAGGGCTGAAATTTCGCAACGTGTCGAATGAGTAAATCTAACTGTTTGTAGTTTCTAGAGCAGGTTCACAATAATTAATATTACACTTATATTGGTGTTCTTATAATTTTTCTTTAAGCATGTTCTGGAGTTGGAAGTCATTATCTTACATTCAGGTCATTCTACACTGATTGGTTTTGCCACAAGGATCATGCTGCTTTCGTTAGATAAGGGAGTTAGTTACAAAGATTTTACAGGGTGTTAGTTTCTCTGTAACAAAGATCATGCTGTTGGTTGGCTATTCAAGTAACCAAAGTTCTGGACATCTCTAGAGCAGCTACTGTCGGATAACTTATCTACCTTTTCCTTTTTCCTGCTTGCGCACTCCCGAAGGATAGAGGAACGATGACTTTGTAGCAACTTGCTTCCGAAACTTCTGCAGTCCTCAGATTCAAACAGAAGATGTTGGATAATTGCTATTCGATATACACACAACTCATATCTATTTATTAAATTCTTGTTTTTCACTTGGATGTATTCCAATGCAGTCAGTGCGATTAAGGGGCTAATGACTGATTGGCAAAATGCACCACCCAACTGGGTGGGGACTGATCCTTGTGGTGATAATTGGGTTGGGATTGGCTGCAATAATTCTCGCGTTACTTACATGTAAGGTTTTGAGCATCCTTTTTGACTTTATGTTTGAGATCTGACTTCGAGAATTCCATCTATCTCTGCATATAATTGGACTCTCTTAATTTCAGAATGCTGTCGAGCACGGGTTTTACAGGTTCGCTTTCGGGAGACATTGGACAATTATCTGAATTACAAATTCTGTAAGTTCACTGTCTCTTTCACTTCCCAGTTTATGCTCAGAGCAAGGACTTAATTACCACTTATGTAGTCTTTTTCTGCCAAAAGATAATTCAGATATATATTACAAAAATTTCTATCTAAAAATTGGATGTAGTAACCATAATTGGAGGCAAGTATTGGGAAAAAGGGCTCCAGTTTTTATTTTGCTGGTGTCAACTATGGAGTCCTCTCATCTTGACTTTTGTGTCTTCTTCTCTCCCATGTGTCCTAAATTGCATATGGAGCTGTCAATGTTGTGCAAGTAGCTTGATTCATGTCTACGATTTGGTCTATTTATCTGTTTAAGCTGCTTGAGAAGGCCTTTAATTTGTTGCTGACTTTCGATCAAAAAGAAAAATTTGTTGCTGACTTAATAAGCCTTTTCATGAAGAGACCTATCTTACAACAAGGGTCTGACTGGATCTCTTCCTGAACAAATTGGAAACTTGATGAAGCTCACACGCTTGTAAGCTATATATCATCAGCATTTCCAGTGTATTTTGTGTCCCACGTCTTTCAGAGTCACAAATGACCGACCTGCCTTTTCATCTCAAAATGCAAGAATCCTGGTTGGTTGCGGATTTTCTGGCCAAATACCAGATTCCATTGGATCTCTGCAGAACCTGCTGCAATTGTAAGTCCTCTACCCCATACACTTGATTTGGACCTTACATGTACATGATCAGTTTTGGACAAGCTAGAGCATGTTTTGCTCAATTCAGTCATACATTATTCTTCTAGTCATCGCAAGTATCTGAACTTGTCCATCCAATACATTGCAGATCTCTAAATTCAAATAGATTCAGTGGGCCGATTCCCGCTATCATCGGTAACCTTTCTAGGCTTTATTGGTTGGATCTAGCTGACAATTGGCTTACTGGATCTATTCCCGTATCGAATGGAAGCAATCCTGGCCTTGATATGCTACTTCAAGTAAAGCACTTGTATGTGCACGTCTTCTAACTTATCATATAGCTGTATCTGCGAACTGATTCGTCTTTGTTGTGTTAGCTGACCAATATTCTGCCTTCATACAGTCATTTTGGACAGAACCAACTCTCTGGCACAATTCCTTCCCAACTATTCAGTTCCGGGATGCATCTCATACATGTGTAAGTTCTGAGAGTCCACTAGGGCGCTGCATCTGGTCTATTCATTGTTTCCTTGAGGCTTCTCAAGCCTTATCTAAAGAAAGTTAGATCTTCTCTCTCTCTCCCCACTGCATGGCTTTGTTGTCCTCTTTTGATACTTAAAGCATCTTTCTAGGAGAGAGGCAGTGGAAAGTGGAGAGGACAATTGCCTTCTTATCCTTTATTCTAAGATATAAATCCTCATAAACTTCTTTAACGGGGCAGGCTTTTCGACAACAATAATCTCACAGGTAGCATCCCTTCCACTCTTGGACTGGTGCAGAGTTTGGAAGTTGTGTAAGTATTTATGGTTCTACACAATCGTTATGAGGATTACTTCCCTTGTGCTCATTGCACTTCCGGTCAATGTTTAACCTATTTCAATGGTTACAGAAGCTTTGATAGGAACTCTTTAGATGGTGCAGTGCCTGCAAATCTCAACAATCTTACATCTGTTCAAGAACTGTAAGCAATACATAATTATGGTCGTCTTCACTATTATCTAGTGCATATCACTATAATCAATCTCCTAAATTTACTGATCTACTCTTTAGTCTTCTTTCCAACAATAGGCTAACTGGTCCGTTGCCCAACCTTGCTGGCATGAATGCCCTCAACTACCTGTAAGTAGTAATTGTCTTACATTTATCTAATGGCACACAGTGTACTTGCTGATCATTTACGAGTTCTATGAGGGAAACAGAGCACATGATGAGATGTAAAAGATAATCTTAAACTCTTTTTTCTTAATTCTGAATTTGCCTTATCGTCCTGCTACGACTATGTAAAACATGGACTTCAACTGATGGAGGCGGATTTGCAGGGACTTAAGCAATAATAGTTTTGATGCGACAGATTTCCCTTCATGGATTCCGATGTTACAGTCTTTGACAACATTGTACGTCTCCCAATCTCTGTCCGTTGCATCCATCAATTCCCTTCAACTGCCCCCTGCCCCTGGAAATGAAACATGACATTTCATTGTTTTCTGGATGTGGGTTTCGGACTAGCCATCTCTGTTCCCTTTTTCTTAAGATAAATTAGAAGATCTCTAAGTAAATAACAGGGCTATTCCTTTTATGAATTTCAGAATGCTGGAAAGCACGCAAGTTCAAGGAGTGCTACCTGTTATCCTTTTCAGCATTTTCAGTTTGCAAAGTGTGTAAGTATTATCTCGATCTCAATATTTAACTCAATGTAATGAATGTATACTTCTTCAAAACTCGACCAGCTTCTTTCAATCGACTTCCTTGTGCGTTTCAACTTGGACATTAGGGATGATGGTTGAACGTGTGAGTTTTCCTGTGATGTCAGGGTCTTAAAAAAAAACCAGCTGAATGGAACCTTGGATATAGGCTCCAGTCATAGCAATCAATTGCAACTCATTGATCTGCAGAACAATTTTATTGATAACTTCAAGCAGAGTACTGGAAATCACAGTGTGGAGGTGATGTAAGTCATATAAAATTCTATGGTCCTTTCACTCACTTTGTCACAAGATGAATCGAGAATGCTTTTTTTTTTACAGTTTTTCTGCTAATGTTGTGCATATATAATTGTATTGCTGCAGACTTGTCGGTAACCCGGTTTGTCAAGAAACAGGAGCAGCTGGGCAAAGTTGCTGTACCATTCCCCAATCCAACACCTCCTCATACTCGATACCACCTAATAAATGCATCCCAGCCGTTTGCAATTCAAATCAGACTTCCAGCCCCAGCTGTAAATGCAGCTATCCTTACACAGGGATTTTAGTCTTCACAGCTCCTTCTTTCTCAGGTTTAGGAAACTGGACTTATTTTGAAAACCTCACAAGCTCTATGACGATGTGTTTTCAGTCCTCTCAACTTCCAGTAGATTCCGTCTCGCTGAGTGATCCACGCAAGGATTCATATAATTACCTTAAACTGAATCTTGCGGTCTTCCCATCCGAGGGGGTTAGTTTCAATCGGACTAGCATAAACATTATTGGCTTTTTGCTCAGTATTCAGGCATACTGGCCTCAGAAATTTTTCGGGCCTTTGTATTTCACTGCTGATCAGTACACGTACTTTGCTGGTAATATGTCCAATTTACAGTGACACACATTCTGTTGCCTTGTCTATCTAGATTATCTTTATTTCTGACATACTAACAACAATCTCTCTCCCTCTTTCTCACTCACAGAAGTACACGAACCAACTACATCCAAAAATTCATCAAACATCGGAGTCATCGTTGGTGCAGCAGCCAGTGGTTTTGTTCTTCTCTTGCTATTGGCTCTTGTAGGGGTTTATGCTTTTCGTCAAAAGAAAAGAGCAGAAAAGGCTACAGAGCAAGGCAACCCTTTTGGTATGGGCGGATTCACTACATACTTGCCACTTAGCCTGTCTCTGATTCTGGAAGTAAGTCTCAGTCAACGTTTGTTGTTATTTATGGAAATGCAGCAAACTGGGACCCAAATAAGAGCAGCGGCGAAATCCCCCAACTCAAAGGAGCAAGATGGTTTTCTCTAGAAGAGCTTAAGAAATACACCAACAACTTCTCAGAAACCAATGAAATTGGATCTGGCGGTTATGGAAAGGTTTACTCTCTTGGCTCTCAGTTCTGTTAAGAGAAACCTCAGTTAGCATGCTCTTGCTCCTATACTCTTTATAAAATACCCAAAGCCTTTCGTTGCATTCCTCAGGTTAACTAGAAAAACCTTCTGTTGTAAGTTCCATTTATTCGCCACCTTGTTTAAAGCATGGGCTCACTGTATGACAGTTACTGAGTTTGAATTCTCCTGCTAGAATTTCACTGGAAAAAAATAAGGCCTTCTTAGACTTGACAAAAGCAGATGCGAGTTTGCTCATACAGAGAAAAATCAAAGCTGAGAGATGGGAAGTCGCACATGTTGCTGCGCATTAGTTTCTACTTAGTTTTCTTCTCTTTCAAAGAGAATCTTATATGTTCACATGGCTTTAAATTTTTCAGCCAATGTTCTTATCTGAATGTTTCCATTTTAGTTGATCCCTGATTCCATTATATTCCTGAACAGTAGATGATTCTAAAATTTTGTGTTGCTTTAATTTCCTTCTTATGTCTCTTTAATCTGAGAACTGTGTCAATACTCCGCCAGCATTGTGAAAGTTTTTTGTTTGACTTCAAAATCATCAGCTGTCCTGGAAACTGGCCGAGTTATAAATTTTGTTGTTGCTGTGGCAGGTCTACAGGGGTACTCTTCCCACTGGAACTCTAGCAGCCATCAAACGAGCACAGCAGGGATCTATGCAGGGTGCGGTCGAGTTCAAAAATGAGATTGAGCTTCTGTCAAGAGTCCATCACAAGAATCTTGTCACCCTTGTCGGTTTTTGTTCTGAGCAAGGTGAACAATTGCTAGTGTACGAGTTCCTTCCAAATGGTACCCTCGAAGAGGGTCTCTCAGGTATCTCCTCTCAAGTTTCTTATGTTGAGAAAGCATTCATGTGGAATTTAGGTTTTTTTTAAAAAAAAATTCCTCTCTCATATTATCTGTGTTCACAACTACAAGTTTCGACTTGCAGGAAAGTCAGGAATCAGGTTGGATTGGGCAAGGAGACTCACAGTAGCCTTTGATACAGCCCGAGGTCTGGCTTATCTTCATGAGCTTGCTAATCCTCCGATCATACATAGAGACATAAAATCAACCAACATCCTATTGGATGATCACTTTAATGCGAGAGTTGCTGATTTTGGTCTCTCCAAGCCCATGACAGAAGGTGAAAGGGGTCATGTCACCACTCAAGTCAAAGGAACAGTGGTCAGTAACGAGCTTTAGTCTAACGGTAGATAGACAAACTTTTCTCGGCAACACACAAACTTTGAATGAGTTTTTTGATTCTTAAAACGGCCCATGTTCTTGAGAACCAAAAACTAGGACAGTAAGGGTGCGTTTGTTTTTGTTTGTGTTTTTTTTTTATTCTAGAGAACAAAAATAGAAAAAAACTATTTTTGTTCCGGGGAACAATTTTTTACTAGAAAAACACTTTTGGTAAACTTGTTCCGGAAATAAAAAAAGAACGTTTGGTAAATTTGTATTTTTTTTTTGTTTTTTTGTTTTTAATTTTTTAATATTTTTAATATTTTTCCTTTTTTTTTCCTTTTTTTTTTTCTTTCATTCTTCTTTTGGCCGGTCGCCGGCCTCGGCCATGGCCAGCGACCGGCTGACGAGGGCCGGCGGCCTCAGCCATGGCCGGCGTTCGGTCGACGAGGGCCGGCGGCCTCGGCCATGGCTAGCAACCGGCCAATGAGGGCCGACGGCCTCGGCCATGGCCGACGACCGGCTGACAAGGGCCAGCGGCCTCGCCTAGCCACGGTGAGGCTTGTTGGCCCCTGGTGAGGCTCAGCGAGGCTCGGCGAGCTGTCGCCTGGCAGTGGCTTGGCGAGGCCAAGCCTCGCCGGTGGTTGGCGAGCTTGGCCTTGCCGGATCTGGGCGAGGCCGAGCCTCGCCGGTGGTTGGGCGAGCTCGACCTCGCCGGATCTGGGCGAGCCCAAGCTCGCCCAGCTAGCAAGGCTCGGCCGACGCAGGGCGAGGCTCGACGAACTTGCCCAACCAAGGCGAGGCCGAGCCTCGCCAGTGGCCGGCCAAAGAAAAAAGAAGAAGAAGAAGAAAAAGAAAAGAAAAGAGTGGAGAGAGAAAATTTGTTCTTAAAAGTTATTCTAGCATTTTTTTTTGTTTCTTGTTTCTGTTCTTTTTTTGTTCCCCGGAACAAAAAAAACAGATTTGGAACAAAAACGCAAACAAAGACGTTTCTATTGTTTTTTTGTCTCCGGGAACAAAAAAACAAAATTTTTGTTCAAAAACAGAAAATAAAGAACATAAACAAACACAGCCTAATTGTCTAGTGGAGTAAGTGCGCTTTACAGGCTTTTATCAAGAGTCTTCTTTAGACAAAACAATTTATGATAATCGTTCTTTTCAGTTTGGATGATAATCATGACTATTTCTGCAGTCACATGAGTGAGGATGCTAGTTTGTCTCAAGACAAGAGACAATCAGTTTACCTAAGTTGATGAAAAAAGGGTGATAGAGTTGAAGGCATTATTGTTAGTCTAGCTTTTGTGCTGAGTTTTACAAACCGATCATGCTATATTCTTGTGAAGGGTTACTTGGATCCTGAATACTACATTACCCAACAACTGACCAAGAAGAGTGATGTGTATAGCTTTGGAGTAGTGATGATGGAACTCCTTACAGCTAGAAGGCCAATAGAGCGGGGCAGAAATATTGTGAGAGAAGTGAGGGTGGTCATGGATAAGGACGAAGATTTGTACAATCTGGAGGGGATTCTCGACCGGGCCATTGGCTTGGGCACGTCTTTGAAGGGTCTCGAGAGGTTTGTGGAGTTAGCTATGAGATGTGTGGAAGAATCAGGAGCAGACAGGCCAACCATGGGAGAGGTGGTGAAGGAAATCGAGAACATCATGGTTTTCGCGGGTTTGAATCCAAAGGCCGAATCGGCGACCACTTCAGCCAGTTATGAGGAGGCGAGTAAGGGCTATTCCACAGATCCCTACAGCAACGAGGACTTCACAGAGGATAGTGGGGGCTTCCCACCTTCGAGAATCTAACCCCAGTAGGCAAATTATAGTCATGATCAGCTTCAGTGTACATTAAGAAAATCAAACTAGCATATGTATTCATGACTAACTCTTTCGAGATTTTCAGTTCTAGTGATGTTTGATACTGTTGAGAATTCAATCATGTAAAATTGCCGGCCTCTATGTGTGAGTAGAATTCTGAACGAAGTGATTATTCATCTTCCACTTGTACGACCAGTTGGTCTTCTCGCGGAGAAGACAGTGTATGGACTCGTTTTTTGAGTGATTGGGAGGATATGAGGGCCACCACGGCACCTTGTAACTTCCTGGACTGCCGGTTCTGGCTTGCCTGCTTCTTCGCATGGTCTTCATTGCTCGCCATGTCTTATGAATCTTGCCTACGAGCGAAGGCTGCTCGTGCTTAGAGAGTTGGGTCAGGAGGAGCCAAGAAAGAGTATGTCAGAAATAAAAACAAAAGAATATCTGAAATGTCAAAACTTGAATTTAAGTGTCAAAAGTTATACAAGTGACACTTAAATATCACATTTTTTTGAAAAAAAAATGGAAGACTTGAGTGCCAAGTTCAGCGAACCCCTTTAGAAATCTTAGGTGGTAATTTTTTTATTAATATTAATCATCCATGACTCGCCGGAGAGCTGACTCAGTAAAGTAACACCAAAACCATGTTTTTTTGGCACAGATTTTGAATTTTAATATAAATATTAATTAAATTAAATTTAAAACCAAATTAAACAAAAAACAGTTGTAGAATGGTAGGGATTGAGCCCTCGCCGCCGCCACCACCCCCTCCTCATTGTTGCCGAGAAGGGTCGGCCACCCTTGCTAGATCTGGGGGATGCCGGGCAGTCAAGGTCGCCAGCCCCTAATGAGAGCCTAGTGACCCTGGCCAACCGTTGCCCGCGTTATTTTTGCACTTATCTAGTGACATTAGCATGCAAAATGATGTCGTTTTTGTTAGTACTAGAATAAGCACCTAAATGGGGTGAATAGGTGACTAAAGCGATTTTATAAATTTTAATCCGAATAAAAGATTAATGAATTAAAAAAACAATCGCTGCAAATAAAAGTAATGAAAGATAAAAAGATTAGGGATAGAGAATCAAAACTCCAGATTTATAGTGGTTCGGCTTAGACCAAACCTAAGTCTACTCTCCCACACGGACAGCCCTTCCCGCTGGATTTCACTAAGGATCAAAAAGAGTGTTTACAATCTCACGCCTTTGAATTCACAGTGTAGAAACTCTACTATACTTCCTCAAGGTCTCACCACACTTTGGTTTCTCTTTTGATTACAAGGATTGCTCAAAGAATAAGATCACAAGGTAACAAGGAGACTCAGACTTTGGAATTTTTCTATCCGGCACTCTTCAACAACTTGAGCATCTCTCTTATATACTTCTCCATGCCTTCATTACCGTTGGCACCTTCAGAAGAAGTTCTTCCAATCAACCCGTTGGACAGAATCAATTTAGAGAGATCTCGAGCTCTTTAAGGTAAGTGTAGATAGCCCATCAATCCCGCTTGTCCATACAATCAGGATCTTGGTTTCTATAAGTAGAACCTTCCAAGTATAAATTGCGAATCTTAGAGAATCTATATTTATTCGGATACGAATATAAGAACTTGTAGTGCTGATTCCAGTCGAAAGATATACCTTAGCCGTTGGACCCAAAACCATATTAGATAGAATTGGAATAGAAGTTTTTAACTTGACGGTCTGGAAGCTGTCCATGAGAGTAGACTTTGAAACTTGAGTTTTGATATCGTCAGACTTTGATCTTCAGACTTTGCCAGTAGAGTCTGCAAGTCTTCAGATTAGACTGATGGAAATATTTTGTCGACTTTAAAATATCTGAAGAGAATTTATCCAACAACCTCCCCATTTTTGATGGTGACAAAACTTTCCTGCAGATTTGAATGCTATTGCCCTGCAATACAACATTTAAGCTAGCAATAATATCTCATAAAAGATTAGAGTAAAGATAGTATAAGTTGTCCTATACACATATGTCCTATACACAGACGTATCTTGTACACAGATATGCATCCACATAAAACACATTAGCATTGTGCAGATATTAACTATCTTTATCTAATTTAACAGCTTAAAGTAATGCAGTAATAAGCAATCATTTCAAAAACTCAATATAAAGTCAAAATCATAAATGTCAAACAAAATATTAAATCCAAAAAAAAAAAATTGTTTAAAAAAATGAAAGTTTGGAATGAATAGAGTGAAAATCTGCAAAGTCTTCTCCCATTTTTTGTCATCATAAAAATGTGAGAAAATCAAGGAACGCGAGAAATGCGAATAAGTTGAAAGTCCTCCATAGACTTGACAGTTCCTTCCAGCTTTCTCAAATCCTCCTGTAGTTGAGTGAGAGCAGTGCCTCTTGCAGTGGCCTGAACCTGATGTTGAACATCTTTAATCTGATCATGCAAGGAGATGAACATATCATGATTCTCATTCTGCAAAGTCTGAAATTCACACCCTATAGCATATATTTGGCCTTTTAGCTCCAAAATGATTTCAAGCAACCTTCCGAAATTAGCCGAATTGTCAGTTTGTGTGCTTGCATCAACTCGGTCTAATGATGGAGTTAAGCCAGTGGAGTGAATATCAGCAGGAAGATCATCGTGTGGAGATGTTGCTTCTTCCTCAGGAAAATGAGCAGCATGAACATCTTCTGCATCAGGAGGTGATCTACTAACACTTGTACTGTTAAATGTCAAGAGAAGAGGAGTACTTTTTCTTTGGACATCTCCCCCTATTTCAATGCCTTCTGGAGGGGAGAAGTGCTCTTCTTGCTGAGGAGTTTCCTTAGTGGCAAAATGTTATTGATCCTCCTTTTTTGTTGGAGAATCTGCTCGATCTTCTTTGGCTTGTGAGTCTACTGGTTGTTGCTGGGAGTCTGCCTTTGCTGTTTCTTCTTCTTCTTCCTCCTCCTCCTCCTGCTCCTCCTGCAAGGATTCCTTTTCCTTGTTCATATTCTCAGTTTCCTCCGCAACTTGTTGTTCTAGTTCTGCTGACACATGAGCAGAATACTGAGAAACAAAGGCAGAGATAGGCATATCATCCTCATCATCTTCATCCTCCAAGATGATTGCCCGCCTCTTCTTGATAGGACCAGTCACAGGTTCCTTTCATTTCCTCTTAGCAGCAGAAAAGTCTGGTCTGGTCTTAACAGGGGTTTTCTCCTTGAACTGCGCTAACTTCTTACTGAGATCTTTCAGACGTATTTTTGTAATCATCCTCAGACCAATGACCATTTGATCAATAGTTTTCACAGAGAGAATGTGGGGAGGCTGAATGTTCAAATGTTTGAAAAGACGAGTGATGAGAGCAGCATAAGGGAGTTTTCCCTTGTCATTCGCCATAGACTTATACATGTGAAATATGATAGTATGGGGCAAGGAGAAGTTTAGACCGATTTTGATTGCATACATCAGTTTGGCTTCTGAGATGGATACATATGTCTTCAATGTCGATTTTGGTCTGAGACAGTTGATCACTATCTTGTGAAGCAGAGTGTTTTAGCATTCATCCTTGAGTAGGAGAGACGACCTTCTGTGTTTTTGTCTCTCGCAAGTTCTAGAGTTGCATGACTCACAGACACAGAGATTGATTGGAAAACTCCTCTTTCCACACCAATTACATCTGCCAGAGTATCTATGTCAACCACATACTCTCTATCTCTCACACTGAAGGAAAAACTATTGGCATCAAGAAAACTGAGGTTGGAATAAAAATAGGCTGTCAATTCAGAATAAGCAACCTTGCTCTCAGTACAGAATTTATGAAGTTGAAGCTTCTCAAACTTCTCCCTCAAATTGATGCACAACAGATCTAGAAAATCAAAATCCACCATTTGTGGGTTCATCACCCCACGCTTCAGCAATTTCCTATACACCTTCTTGTGTTCTTCATATCGGAACAATTCGTCTTTCTTTCCTCGAAGTGTTGCAACCACACCCATCCTAGGCTTAAAATGGACAAACATTTTCTCATCATCATTTTTCCCCTCAGGCTGATTTATACTTCCAAAGCGAGGGTCACTCGGAAAGTTCGCAAAGGTCTTTGCTGCCATTCCAACAGGAACAACGCCCGATCTCTCCATCACAGTGAGAAAATGTGTCTTATTTTTATAGCCTTTCTCTTTCAAAAACTTATCAATGAAAGTCATTGCAGAACCTCATTCCTTCAATACAGAGTAAAGCCTATAAACAAAAGCAGGCTTAAGAGTCCTTACAGGTTCAATATCTTCAATGATTTCATCTGTATGTTGCGGATGACGATCATGGGATCTAGTTGAAGAGGAGCGATGTTGAGAGTGTTGGTGCACTTGCTCACTTGGAAAGTCTCCTTCATCAGTGAGATCAACATGCGTAGGCCCCTCACCCGAGCCCTGTGGTCCCCTGTTCGCTATTCTTGAAGATTTCCTTTGGCACGACATTGTCACTCTCTTGGAGGGAACTTTCACACTTGTGTCGCAAGAAAGATAAAAACTTGAGGAGAATAACTTGAGAAGGAGAATCTCAGAGAGTGAAGGTTTGTTCTAGGGTTTTTGTGTAAAAGAAGAAAGAGGAGGAGAAATAGTATAAAAAGTAATCAAATTATGATATCTGAAGCGTTGTAATAAGGAAAGAAAAAAAATCTTTTTTAAAAAAAAATTCACTGCCTTAAACAAATCGATAACCACCTTCGTCTAAAAAAATAACTACCTTAATAAACTCAATTAGAGATAAACAGATAATCTTACCTTTTCAAGATATCAGTTTAAACGAATAAATGAACTGAAATTCTAACAACTTACAGTCGTGACGATTGGCATTCCAAGTCTTAATCTTTGAGTCTGATACTTTGTCAGACTTAGATGCTGAGTCTGAGCTTCAACAGTTTTCAAGAGATAAAATGTTGAGTCTTGAACGAATAGACTCAAATAAACTTTTCTCAAGTGGCTTTGTGAAGATGTTTGCTAGTTGATTCTTTGAGTCAATAAATTGTATCAAGACTTCTTTGTTATGAACATGATCTCTTATAAAATGATGTCGAATCTCAATATGTTTTGCTCTTGAATGTAGAATAGGATTCTTTGTAAGATTGATTGCACTGGTGTTGTCACATTTGATCTCTGTGCAAGAGTCTTCAATACCAAAGTCTCGTAGTTGTTGCTTTATCCATAGTATTTAAGAACAACAACTTTCAAGAGCTATGTATTATGCTTCAGCTGTTGAAAGAGCCACAGTACTTTGCTTTCTTGAAAACCAAGATACTGCCATGTTTCCAAGTAATTGACAAGTACCTGAAGTGCTTTTTCTTTCAACTCTACAATCTGCAAGATCTGCGTCTGAATAACCAAGAAGAGTAAAGTCTCATTCTCTGGGATACCATAGATCAATCTTAGCAGTAGTTGCAACATATTTAATGATACGTTAAGCAGCAATTAAATGAGATTCTTTAGGATCTGATTGAAACCTAGCACATATGCAAACACTAAATAATATGTCAGGTCTAGATGCAGTAAGATAAAGAAGTAAACCAATGATACTCCTGTATAACTTTTGGTCGATTTTCTTCCCTGCTTCATCTTTGTCTATCTTCAAAGAACTTGACATAGGTATGTCAGTCTTTTTGCAATTCTCAAGACCGAACTTTTAAACAAGTTCTTTTGCATATTTTTCTTGATGAATGAAGATTTCTTCTTTCAGTTGTTTCACTTGTAGACCAAGGAAAAAAGATAGTTCACCCATCATGCTCATCTCGAATTCATCATGCATAGACTTAGAAAATTCCTTGCACAAAGTCTCATTAGATGATCCGAATATAATATCATCAACATAAATCTGAATAAATAGAAAACTTTTGCCTTCCTTCTTAATATACAAAGTAGTGTCTACATTTCCTTTGGAGAAACCACTTTAAATTAAAAAGTTACTTAGCCTTTCATACCAAGCTCGAGGAGCTTGTTTTAATCCATATAAAACTTTCTTCAGTCTGAACACTGAGTCTAGTTTCTTTGAGTCTTCAAATCTAGGAGGTTGTTCCACATAGACTTCTTCTTGAATAAATCCATTCAGGAATGCGCTTTTGACGTGCATTTGAAATAACCTGAAATTCTTATAACATGCAAAAGCAAGTAGTAATCTGATTGCTTCTAACCTTGCTACTGGAGCGTAAGCCTCATCATAGTTTATCCCTTCTTCTTGTGTGTATCCCTTAGCCACGAGTCTTGCTTTGTTTCTAGTCACTTTGCCTTTTTCATCGACTTTATTCCTGAAAACCCATTTAGCTCCAATAACATATTTACCTTTTGGTTTAGGAGTCAATTCCCAAACATCGTTAATACTGAATTGTCTGAACTCTTCTTGCATTGCTTCAATCCAGCTTTCATCAGCTAAGGCTTCTTCAAAATTTTTGGGTTCTATTTCAGAAATAAGTGCAACAGCACTAGACTCTTCTCGCCTTTTGGATCTTGTCCGCATTCCCTCATTAATGTTTCCAATAATGAGTTCTTCAGGATGACTAGACTTGTGCTTCCAGTTACTGGATAGTCTAATAGGTTGTTGATCTTTTTCCTGAGTCAATTCTTTATCAGTAACTTGTTGTACTGCTTCTGAATTTTGAACTGCTTCAAGAGAGGTAGATTTAGCAGAGTCTGGAACAAATTCTGATTCTTCAGTCTGAATTGGCTGAATTTGTGGAGAGTCTTGAAATTTGGCATTCATTGATTCTTCCACAGTCTGAGTCTTCTTGTTGAATACTCTATAGGCTTTGCTTGTAATTGAGCAACCAAGAAAGAATCATTCATATGATTTTTCTTCAAACTTACCAACTCGATCATTTGCATTCTTCAGAATAAAGCATTTACAACCAAATACTTGAAAATAAGAAACAATTGGTTTCTTTCCTTTAAAGATTTCAGAAGGGGTTTTCCCAAGAATTGGTCTTAAAAACACTCTGATAATAATATAACAAGCAGTTGAAACATCTTCAGCCAAAAACCTTGAAGAAATATTACTTTCAATCAAAAGAGTCCTTGTTATTTCTTGTCAAGACCTATTCTTCTTTTCCACAACCCCATTCTGTTCTGATGTATATGGAGAGGAGAATTTATACTGAAAACCAGACTCATCACAAAATTTAGCAAAGTCTTGATTTTCAAACTCACCTCCATGGTCTGTACGAATGCTTGAGATAGTGTGACATTTCTCATTCTGCACCTTCTTAGCAAACTTTGAAAAGAGAGAGAAGATCTCTTGAAAGAAAGTAGACCCATGTAAATCATGAATAATCATCCACTATTACTAGGCAGAATCTTTTTCCACCAACGCTCTGCGTTCTAGTAGGTCCAAATAAGTCCATATGCAAAAGCTGCAGTACACGATTAGTGGAAACTTTACTTATTGGCTTGTAAGAGTTTCTAACATGTTTACCCAGTACGCATGGTGTGCATAGATCAGACTTTAAGTAATTGAGAATATGCAATCCTCGAACAAGTTTCTTGGAAGAGATCCTGGTGATTTGCTTCATATTGATATGGCCTAACTTTCTGTGCCATAGATTAGCTTCATCTTGTATTGATATTAAGCACTGTGATCTTTCATGATTCACATCCAGAAGATAGATATTTCCATGTCTTCGTCCAGTAAAAGATTGAGTGAGGTTTTTACTGATTCCAGAGCACGTTCCTTCCTGGAAATTAATCTTTAAACCAATATTACACAACTGGCTTATGCTAAGCAAGTTGTAATTTAATCCTTCAACTAAGGAAACATTCTTGATTGATAGATTTCCAATCTTTACTGTTCCATAACCAGTAATTCTTCCTTTGTTGTTACCACCATAAGAAACTTTTCCTCTATCTATCTGGACAAGTTTTATGAAGCAACTTGAGTCTCCCGTCATATGTCTTGAGCAGCCACTATCTAGATACCATTTAATCTTTCTTTTGATAGTGACATGCAATTAAAAAGAATTCAAGCTTTCTTTGGTACCCACATCATCTTGGGTCCAGAAGAGTTAGAGCAATAAACAATCTTTGCCCAATTCCTTTTAATAGGTCTCCAAACCAAATGACATTCTTTCTTAAAATGTTCTGAGCTTTGACACTTAGAACATTTCAAAGCATTTCTGCCAACATGTTTTACAAAGACTTTCTGGAAATGATTTTTATAAGCAATTCTAGTTGGTCTTTGTTGATTCTTTCCTTTACCTTTGGGAAATCAATCAGATGAATAGTTTCAGAAGTCATACCAAAACCTAACTTATCAAAGTAGGGTCTTTGTATCGAAAGAATCTTATCCAACTTTTCAAAACCATTTGAAAATCTTTTTGATATATTAGAAATATCATTTTTCAAAAGATTATTTTCTTTGGAAACAGAGTCTGAGTTTTCTTTCACGATAGTAAAGTTCTTTTCCAACTTTTCAAACTTTTCTTTCCAAAGTTTTTCCTGTTGCTTCAATGTAGAATTCTCCTTTTTTAATTCGGAGATCCTCTTAAGAGAAGTTTTTAGACTAAGACAAAGTTCATAAATATACTTAGAAACCTTGACAGGAATTTTTAGATTACTAACCTTGAGTTCACTATCTGAGTCTGTATCTGTATCAAGGTCTGAGTCTGAATCAGATTTTGCCATTAAACAGATATTGGCATAATCATCATCACTTTCTTCACATTCAGTATCACTCCAAGTCTCTGCTTTGAGTGCCTTCCTATATTTCTTAGTCTTTTCTTTTCTTTTCTTTAACAGAGGACAGTTGGGTCTGATGTGTCCATTTTTCTTGCATTTAAAGCAAGTCACTTCTTTGTTAGAATCATCTTCATATGTTGATTTGTTTTGAAACTTTTGTGAGCTTTGTTTCTTCCAATTGAATTTTCTTCCCTTTCTGTTCAGCTTTCTGAATCTCTTTATCATGAGTGTCAGTTCTTCATCATCTAGATCTTCTTCAGAGTCTGTAACATCAGAATAATCATTAAACTTTAAGGTAATAGATTTCTTACCTTTTGAATCTTCCTCTTCGTTGGTGTGCTCTACTTCGTAAGACTGAAGAGTTCCAACCAGTTCGTCTACAGAGAGTGGAGCAATCATTTGTGTCTCTCTTATTGAGATTTTTATGTAATTCCAGTCTTTAGAGAGTCCACATAGGAGTTTGTTGACCTTCATATGTCCTGAGATTGGATGTCCTTGATATTCAAGACCATTCACAATTTCAGTAAAACGACTAAACATGTAGTTATTGATTCTCCTGATCTCATCTTAAAGACTTCATATTGTCCCAAAAGAATATTGATCCTTATTTCTTTCACTTGATCAGTCCCTTCATAGGTAATGTGAAGCCTATCCCAAACTTCTTTTGCTGTATCACAAGAAGATATTCTGTTATACTCAGTGGGAGATAAAGCACAATATAAAGAGTAAATGGCTTTAGCATCAAGAGTCTATCTCTTGGTTATTTCTTCTTGTGTCATCTCAATATGACCAGCAACTTCTTTTCCTTTCTCTAATTCTGATGCAGCAGTAGGAATGATTCGTTTATCTACCACTTCCCATTCCAAAGGATCTTTTGATCTTAGGAATGCTTTCATTTTGTTTTTCCATATGCTGTAGTCTTTTCCATCAAAGTATGGAGATCTGGTATTGCTTTGACCTTCAACCAACCCTGTAGGCAACATACTAGTCATAGATCTTTTACTCAGAAGTAAAGATACTTCTTATAAACGAGTACACAAACTCTGATACCAATTGTTAGTACTAGAATAAGCACCTAGAGGGGGTGAATATGTGACTAAAGCGATTTTATAAATTTTAATCCGAATGAAAGATTAATGAATTAAAAACAACAATCGCTGCAAATGAAAGTAATGAAAGATAAAAGGATTAGGGATAGAGAATCAAGACTCTAGATTTATAGTGGTTCGGCTTAGACCAAGCTTACGTCCACTTTCCCGCACGGACAGCCCTTCTGGCTGGATTTCACTAAGGATCAAAAAGAGTGTTTACAATTTCACGCCCTTGAATTCACAGTGTAGAAACTCTACTATACTTCCTCAATGTCTCACCACACTTTGGTTTCTCTTTTGATTACAAGGATTGCTCAAAGAATAAGATCACAAGATAACAAGGAGACTCAGACTTTGGAATTTTTCTATCCGGCACTCTTCAACAACTTGAGCATCTCTCTTATATACTTTTCCATGCCTTCATTACCGTTGGCGCCTTCAGAAGAAGTTCTTCCAATCAACCCGTTGGACAGAATCAATTTAGAGAGATCTCGAGCTCTTTAAGGTAAGTGTAGATAGCCCATCAATCCCGCTTGCCCATACAATCAGGATCTTGGTTTCCATAAGTAGAACTTTCCAAGTATAAATTGCGAATCTTAGAGAATCTATATTTATTCGGATACGAATATAAGAACTTGTAGTGCTGATTCCAGTTGAAAGATATTCCTTAGCCGTTGGACCCAAAACCATATTAGATAGAATTGGAATAGAAGTTTTAACTTGACGGTCTGGAAGCTGTCCATGAGAGTAGACTTTGAAACTTGAGTCTTAATATCGTCAGACTTTGATTTTCAGACTTTGCCAGTAGAGTCTGCAAGTCTTCAGACTAGACTAATGGAAATGTTTTGTCGACTTTAAAATATATGAAGAGAATTTATCCAACAATTTTGCACTTGCCTCGTTGGAAAATCATCACGTCAACATTTTGACCGGATTTTCTTGCTTTTGACACTTAATTGATTCATTTTGCTCCGATGTTGACACTTAAGTATCAATTTCCTAACTTTTAGTACTTAAGTATTATCCTGTGCTAAGTTTTGGCACTCTAAGGTTAGTGTGTCCTTAAATAAGTGTTGGTAATGTAAAGCTAGGTGGAATCAGAGAATTCAATCACTCAGCTCAATAATTTTCAAAATGAGTTGGTAAAAAAGTTTGTTAGTAGAGCAAACAAAAGTGATAACTCGATAGAAAGAGTTGGTGAATATAATAGGAACAAACTAATACTAATAAGCAACTCTATTGATAATTGTAAGCTAGTTAACTATTTAAGAAAAGTAAATCACATAAATAAAGATCGATAAATTATTTATAGTTGGCAAATTTAAGTTATTTGGTAGAAAGCTATATAAATTGGCAAAGGATGAGAGAGAAGCTTTTTTTTTTTTTTTGGGTCAAAGAGTAGGGAAATTGGTATTTAAAAAAGAAAACACCAATTAAATATTAGTAATTAACTCATACAGGAGTTGGTAATGCATTATTTGTTGGTACGCAAAAAGTTGATAATTACTTTAATTGAGATTTGGGATTATAAAAAGAGTTGGTAGTGAGATAAATAAAGGTGGTAATTCATAGAAAAGTTGATAGATAAAGAGAACAAATAAATCTTAGTAATATGCAATTGAAATGAGAATTAACAACAAAAACTTGTTGGCAACAAACTCTTTTTACCAAGTCTTTTGATACTTACCAAATCTCGAGGAAATTCACCGGCACGAAATAGAATATAATTTTTTCATCAGAATAGTAGAATCGTCTAGGTTCGAAAAAATCTGCAAACAACCAAATTAATCTTATCAGTAAACATGAATCCGAGCTGCAACGACATCTAATTCACCTATCTATACCCTGACTCTTTCATTCAATATGTTATTACTGACTTCATAATTATCAATTGTGAAGTTCTGCTCGCCATGGTGCGCTGAACATTATCATGCTTGGAGATGAGGACTGCTCTAAAGTCTCCCCTTAAATAAATTTTTGCTCCTTCAACTTCACCAAACGAAGACATCATTTCCTATTTTGTTATGAATTGATTGGACTTGGTCTTCCTCCTTCCCCATCCAAACTTTACTACATCCCTATTTTTGCATGTCTCAGCATCCAGTTTTCCCTGGCCCAATTCAGTTGAATGATTCTACGAAAACGACCAGATGGTCGTTGGCTCTGCTACTTTTGTCATGGACGTGACCAGTGTATGCGTGTGCAGTTACTTCATTCGTCAACTTGTCGTTTTCTACCTTTTCTCCTTCATCTTCAACCCATGCTTCGGTGCTCATCTTCTCTCTTCTTGATTATTTGGACTTTGTGATATGGTATTGACTGAGTAAACGCCCTCCCCATTAAAATAAATGTAGCGGTTGGAGAAAAGAAATGCAGACGAATAAGGTTCTAGCCTGCTGATGTTTACGCTTCTCGTCAATTGGATCAACGAGACTACAGTTTATAGTTGTCACGGACGAGACTTATTCTTTCCCCTGATAAAAAAAGAAATGACTGCGAGGAAAGAGAGATATGCTGGGAGTGGGCAGCCAGCCATTTCATTTTGCCATCATGACAACCGAGTCGAAGTGTTCCTTGATGAAGAATTCAAAGTGATGCAACTGCCGAAGCTGAAAGAAGAGCGTTGAGTTCTCCAAGTTCCGAGATTGTGAGTCATGGGTGTGCGAGTTCTGACGATTCTGCTAGTTTTTCTCCTTGGAGATTCCATTGGAGATGCAGCTACAAATCCTTATGATTGTAAGCTTAATTCAACCACTTTCTTGACATTTATTTCCCAAAATGTTTTATTCATATGGTTGAATTTGCAAATTCCAGAACTCCTCTTGCCTGGACTTTTTGCATGTTACTGAGCCATTGCTGCTTAGATGAACTAAGGTTCCTCCTAGTCAGAGGATGTCACAACATTTACAGGAATCAGTTTGTCCACAACCAATCATAAGGACCCTATTGCACTGAACTTTTTTGAGATATCGACGTTACCTATATTCCTATCAACAATGCTAAAGTCAATTTTGGACGGATCTAAATCTGTTTTCTCCCCATTTTGCCTGCCTCTTTGATTAATGATGGTTTTATCGCCTGCCATTTTGCCTAAAAAAGTTTGAGAAAATAAGTTGCTGGAGATCTCAAATTTTGCAACGCATCAACCGAGCATATCTAACTGATTGTAGTCTTTAGATTTGATCAAAATAATGAAATTTGTTACACATCTATTGGTGGTACGATTTTTTTTTAAGCATGTTCTGGCCTTGGAAGTCATTATCTTACATACAAGTCATTCTCACATATTTGGTTTTGGTATAACGATCATGCCACCTTTGTTTGATAAGGAAATCAGTTACAAATATTTTACAGGGTCTTAGCCCCTCTGGTACAAAGATCTTGCTATTGGTTAGGGGTGTCAAAAACTGAACTGAACCGAACCAAAAAATTTGGTTTTTTCAATTCGGTTTTCATTAAAAATTGAATTTTTTTATCGGTTCGGTTTTTATCCGTTAACCGAACCGAACCGAACCAACAAACTGATAAGAGCTTATATTTTGAAAATGAAAAATATATACAACATAAAAAAAAAAGAAAAATTAAACAAATGCAAAAGCTGAAAACCAAAACTCGAAAAATCGAACTGAACCGAACCGAATCAAAATTTTGGTTCGGTTCGTATTCAGTTCGGGTCTCATTCAGTCGTATTCAGTTCGGGTCTCATTTAGTTCGGTTCAAAAGTTTTTCTCAAAAAAACCGAACCGAACTGAACTGAACGGTTGACACTGTTGGTTGGCTAATCAAGCAAACAAAGTTCTGGACATATTATTAGAGAAGCTACTGTTAGAATATAAATGAAAAACCACTTTTCTAGCAACATGCTCCAGAAACTTTTGCGATCCTTAGATTCACAGAGAACTGTTGGATTATTGCTATTCACTACACACACAAGACATATGCATTTATTATTTTCTCATTGTTCAATTGGTCATATTCGAATGCAGTCAGCGCAATAAAGGGGCTTATGAGTGATTGGCAAAATACACCACCCAACTGGGTGGGGATTGATCCTTGTGGCAATGGTTGGGATGGGATTGGCTGCAAAAATTCTCGCACTACTTCCATGTAAGTTTTTGAGCATCCTTTTTGGACTTCATATTCGAGAATCTGCATTTCATAATTATATCCATATGCGCAGTTAATTGGACTCTCTTAATTTCAGAACATTGTCGAGCATGGGTTTGATAGGTTCACTTCCAGGAGACATTGGACAATTATCTGAATTACAGATTCTGTAAATTCACTATCTCTTTCACTTCCCAGATTATGTTCAATGCAAGGACTTAATTACCACATTTGTTTCCCATGTCTTTTCCTACCGAAAGATAATAGAGGACACAAATTTCTGTAAAATTGGATGTGTTGACCATAACTGGAGGCAATTATCGAGAAGAAGGGCTTAAGGTTTTATTTTGCTGTTGTCATGTATGTAGTCCTCCCATCTAGATTCTTGTACTTTCTTCTCTCCCATGCATCCTATAATGCATGTGAAGCTGTCAATGATGTGCAAGTAGTGGGATTCATGTCTAGAATTTGGTCTTTTTTATCTGTTTTAGCTGCCTGAAATGGTCTTTTGTAAGTTGTTACTGAGTATAATAAGCCTTTCGTGTAGGGACCTATCTTACAACAAGGGTCTGACTGGATCTCTTCCTGAGCAAATTGGAAACTTGATGAAGCTCACGAACTTGTAAGTTATATACATCAGCATTTCTACTATATTCTGTGTCCCCTGACTTTCAAAGTCGAAAATGACCAACCTGCCTTTTCATGTCAAAATGCAAGAATCCTGGTCGGTTGCGGATTTTATGGTCCAATACCGGATTCCATTGGATCTCTGCAGAACCTGGTGTTTCTGTAAGTTCTCTCCCCCATATACTTGATTGCGACCTGACATGTACATGACCGGTTTTTGGACAAGCTAGAACGTGTTAACTCAATTCAACAACGAATTGTTTAAACCTCCCGTTGGAGGTCTTTCTTGAATGTACTATAAATATTGTTCTCAGCTCATGTTATGTAGAGTGCGCAGCTTTGGTCTAATGACATTTACAGGGTATGCGACCCTTGTAGGATATGCGGAAGTGTTGTGGTGGTAACATAGGAGAATTGTAATAGACAACTGAAGACACTTGTTATACTAAACCGTGATACAAGTATAACATTCAAAATGTTATTCTCTCACAACTATCCCAATTTACCTTCTCTCACCACACTCTAAACTTTCAAAGCAAATTAGTTGATATAAGCAGACACTCAGCTATTCTATCTTTCCTCTCGCTCACAGAGGAACGACTTGCTCACGCAGAGCTACTCTTTCTCTCAGGCTGCGTCGCCTCTTTTCTCTCTTGGAGCTCACCCTTTTTCCATCTGGTGACTTGTCCTCAAATGCTTCTCCTCTAAGCCTTATATATAGGCTGAAACTTCACCGCGACAAGTCCAGTGGCCGACTTCATACATAATGGACTTCCCTTTACTTCTTGGGCAAGTTGGCAAGTTGCAGGTGCCAAATTGTCGCCAGCTAGTCTTCCTTTTCCGACTTCATGCAGTGAAGAAAACCTTATCCAATCAATCTCCTTAGCAAGTTAAACTTTACTTGCTTCTTTTGATTTTGTGACCAAAACTTGTCTCTCGTTTTGTTTCATGTGCGATTGAAACAAGAAGACTCTCAAGAGTTCTTCACTTGGGGTCTTAATCACCAACTTTTAATATCCAGCATTCGCACTGGAATAGGTCGGCACATCAGAGGCAAAGTCCAACTAGATCTTATCTCATTTTATTATTAGGTGTTGACTCCAACATGCTTTATATATTAATATGACAGTCACGTATTATTCTCCTGATCTTCACAAGTATCTGAATTCGTCCTTCCAATACATTGCAGATCTCTAAATTCAAATGGATTCAGTGGGCTGATTCCTCCAACCATTGGTAACCTTTCTAGGCTCTACTGGCTGGATCTAGCTGACAATCAGCTAACTGGATCTATTCCGGTGTCAAATGGAAGCAATCCTGGCCTTGATATGCTACTTCACACGAAGCACTTGTATGTGCATGTCTTCCAGTTTATTATCTCGCTGAATCTGTGAACTTTCATTTTTGTCGTGTTATCCGACTAATATTCTGCTTCATGTAGTCATTTTGGGCAGAACCGACTCTCTGGCACAATTCCTTCCCAATTATTCAGTTCTGAGATGAGTCTTATCCATGTGTGAGTTCTGATAATCCACTAGGCCGCTGCATCTGGTCAATCCATTGTTTCCTTGAGGCTTCTCAAGCCTTATCTAATGAAAGATCCTATCCTCTCTCTCTCTCTCTCTCTCTCTCTGTGTCTCCCCTCACTGCACACCGTTGTTATCCTCTCTTGATACTCAAAGCATCTCTCTAGGAGAGAGGCAGTGAAAAGCAGAGAAGGCAATGGCCTGCTAATGCCTTTTTTAAGATAGGAATCCTCATAAACTTCTTTAACTGTGCAGGCTTTTTGACAACAATCAGCTCACAGGTAGCATCCCTTCCACTCTTGGACTGGTGCAGAGTTTGGAAGTTGTGTGAGTATATATGGTTCTACACAATCCTAAAGAGAATTACTTCCCTTCTACTCATTGCACTTCGAGTCAATGTTTAACCTATTTCAATGGTCACAGACGCTTTGATACGAACTTTTTAAGTAGTGCAGTCCCTGGAAATCTCAACAATCTTACATCTGTTCAAGAACTGTAAGCAAAACATAATTATGGTCGTGTCATTTTACTGTTTTCTAGTGGATATCACCATAATCATCTTCTAAATTTACTGGTCTACTTTGTAGTCTTCTTTCCAACAACAGGCTAACTGGTCCGTTTCCCAACCTTGCTGGCATGAACGCCCTCAACTACCTGTAAGTAATAACTGTCTTACAATTAGCTAGTCGCACATGGTGTAATTGCTTATCATTATGTTTTCTCTGAGGGAAACAGAGCACGACGTGAAATGTAAAAGATAATCTTAAACTCTTTTTCTTAATTTTGAAATTGCCATTGCTTATTGTCCCACTGTGACTACGGTGGATTTGCAGGGACTTGAGCAATAATAGTTTTGATGCGACAGATTTCCCTACATGGATTCCAACATTACAGTCTTTGACAACATTGTATGTTTCCCAATCCGTCTTTCGTCTCCATCAATTCACTTAAACCTTTCGAAATGGAACATGACATTTCATTGTTTTCTGGTGGTGGGTTTCGGACTAGCCATCTCTTTCCCCTTTTCCAAAGCTAAAATAGGAGATCTCTGAGTAAATAATAGGTTTACACCTTCTATCAATTTTAGAATGCTGGAACACGTGCAAGTTCGAGGAGCCGTACCTGTCATCCTTTTCAGCATTTTCAGTTTGCAAAGTGTGTAAGTGTCATCTCGATCTCAATATTGACATCAATGTAATGGATGTATACTTCTTCAAAACTCGACCCGCTTCATTCAATTGACTTCCTGGTGCGTTTGAACTTGGACATTAGGGATGATGGCTGAACGTGTGAGTTTTCTTGTGATCTCAGGGCCTTAAAAAACAACAATTTGAATGGAACCTTGGATATAGGCACCAGCCATAGCAATCAATTGCAACTCATTGATTTGCGGATCAATCTTATTGATAGCTTCAAGCAGAGTACTGGAGTTTACAGTGTCGTGGTGATGTAAGTCATATAAAGCTCTTAGGCCCTTTCACTCACCGTGTCACAAGATGAATTGAGAATGCTTTTTTGCACAGTTTTATTGCTAATGTTGTGCTCGTATAATTGTGTTTCTGCAGACTTGTCGATAACCCGATTTGTCAAGAAACAGGAGCAACTGGGCAAAGTTACTGTACCATTCCACAAACCAACACCACCTCATACTTGACACCACCTAATAGTTGCATCCCACCCCCTTGCAATTCAAATCAGACATCCAGCCCCAACTGTAAATGCAGCTATCCTTACACAGGAACTTTAGCCTTCAGAGCTCCTTCTTTCTCAGGTTTAGGAAACTCGACTTATTTTGAGAACCTTGCAAGCTCTATGATAAACTCTTTTCAGTCCTATCAACTTCCAGTAGATTCCGTCTCGCTGAGTGATCCACGTAAGGATTCATATAATTACTTTAGACTGAATCTGGCGGTCTTCCCATCCGAGGGGGTTCGTTTCAATCGGACTGGCATAAACAGTGTTGGCTTTGTGCTCAGTAATCAGACTTATATGCCTTCAGCATTATTTGGGCCTTTCTATTTCATTGGCGATCAGTACATGAACTTTGATGGTAATATCTCCAATTATTTAACAGAGACGCACATTCCACTCCCTTTTCTATCTAGATTATCTTTATATCTTCATCATACCAACAACAATCTCTCTCCCTCTTTCTCACTGGAGTACAGTACCAACTCCATCCAAAAAATCGTCAAACATCGGAGTCATCGTTGGTGCAGCAGCTGGTGGTTTTGTTCTCCTCTCGCTATTGGCTCTTGTGGGGGTTTATGCTTTTCGTCAAAAGAAAAGAGCAGAAAAGGCTACAGAGCAAAGCAACCCCTTTGGTATGGCGGATTCACTCCAGACTTACCACTTAGCTTGTCTCTGATTCTGGAAGTAAGTCTCAGTCAGTAGTTGCTATTTGTGGAAATGCAGTAAACTGGGACCTGAATGAGAGCGGCGGTGGCATCCCCCAACTCAAAGGAGCAAAATGGTTTTCTCTTGAAGAGCTAAAGAAATACACCAACAACTTCTCAGAAGCCAGTGAAATTGGATCTGGCGGCTATGGAAAGGTTTAGTCTCTTGGTTCTCAGTTCTGTTAAGAGGAACCTGGATTAGCATACCCTTGCTCCTTACTCTTTATAAAGTACCCAAACCCTTTCGCAGTCCTCATGTTAACAAGAAAAATCTTCTGTATAAGTTCCATTTAATTGCCACCTTGTTGGAAGCATAGGCTCACTGAATAACGCATGACAGTTACTGAGTTTGACATCTCCTGCTAGAATTTCACATGAACAGATAAGGGTTTCTTAGACTTGACAAAACCGGATGTGAGTTTGCTCATACAGAGAAAAAGTTAAGCTGAGAGATGGGCAAAGTCATGGTATTGCTACACATTTGTTTGTACTTAGTTTTCTTCTCTTTCCAAGAGAATCCTATATTTTCACACAGCTTTAAATTTTCCAACCGCTTATCTTATCTAGATGTTTCCATTTAAGTTGATCCTTGATTGCATTAAATTCCTGAACAGTAAATGTATCTAAAAAAATTTCTTGCCTTAATTTCCTGGTTATGTCTCTTTAATCTGAAAACTGTATTGGTACAACGCCAGCATTGTGAAATTTTTTTATTTGTCTTCAAAATCATCAGCTGTCCTGAAAACTGGCAAAATTAAAAATTTTGTTGTTGCTGTGGCAGGTCTACAGGGGTACTCTTCCCACTGGAAATCTTGTCGCCATAAAACGAGCACAGCAGGGATCTATGCAGGGTGGGGTCGAGTTCAAAAATGAGATTGAGCTTCTATCGAGAGTCCATCACAAGAATCTTGTCAGCCTTGTCGGTTTTTGTCTTGAGCAAGGTGAAAAATTGCTAGTATACGAGTTCCTTCCAAATGGTACCCTCAAAGAGAGTCTCTCAGGTATCTCCTCTCAAGTCTCTTATGTTGAGAAAGCATTCGTGTAGATTTTAGGTTTTATAAGAAACAATTCCTCGCCCATATCGTCTGTGTTCACAATTACAAGTTTCGACTAGCAGGAAAGTCAGGGATCAGGTTGGATTGGGCAAGAAGACTCAAAGTAGCCATTGGTGCAGCCCGAGGTCTGGCTTATCTTCATGAGCTTGCTAATCCTCCGATCATACATAGGGACATAAAATCAACCAACATCCTATTGGATGATCACTTGAATGCGAAGGTTGCTGATTTTGGTCTCTCCAAGCCCATGGGAGATGGTGAAAGGGGTCACGTCACCACTCAAGTCAAAGGAACAATGGTCAGTAATGAGCTTTAGTCTAACGTTAGATATTCAAACTTTTCTCGGCAGTACAGAAATTTCGCATGTGTTCCCTGATTCCTAAAACAATCCATGTTAGTGAGAACCCAGTGATTGTCTGGAGAAGAAGTGCACTTTTCAGGTTTCGGTCAGGAGTCTTCTTTTGGAAAACAATATAAGATGATTGTTCTTCAGTATGGATGATTATCATGATAATTTCTGCAGTCATATGAGAGACAATTAATTTACCAAAGCCATTGAGAAAAGGGTCATAGAGCTTAAGGCATTATTGTTCGTGTAGCTTTCATGATGAGTTTTACAAACCGATCATGCTATATTCTTGTGAAGGGCTACTTGGATCCTGAATACTACATGACACAGCAGCTGACTGAGAAGAGCGATGTCTATAGCTTCGGAATATTGATGCTGGAACTCCTTACAGCCAGAAGGCCGATAGAGCGGGGCAGATATATTGTGAGAGAAGTGAGGATCCTCATGAATAAGGACAGAGATTTGTACAATCTGCAGGGGATTCTTGACCCGGCCATTGGTTTGGGCACGTCTTTGAAGGGTCTCGAGAGGTTTGTGGAGTTAGCAATGAGATGTGTGGAAGAATCAGGAGCGGACAGGCCAACCATGGGAGAGGTGGTGAAGGAAATCGAGAACATCATGGTTTTCGCAGGTTTGAATCCAAAGGCCGAATCGGCGACCACTTCAGCCAGTTATGAGGAGGCGAGTAAGGGGTATGCAACACATCCCTACCGCAATGAAGACTTCTCAGAGTATAGTGGAGGCTTCCCACCTTCAAGGATCGAACCCCAGTAGGCAAATTACAGTCATGATCAGCTTCAGTGTACATTAAGAAAATCAAACTAGCATATGTAGTCTTCATCGCTCGCCATGTCTCGTGAATCTTGCCTATGAGCGAAGGCTGCTTGTGCTTCTGAAGTAGAGGAAGGAAGAAAAACGCATAAATGTACTGCTGTGTTAACCTTTGAACCAAATAATAAGATGACTAGATGAGTATGTCAGAAATAAAAGAAGTTGGTTAATTAAATAAAATCCAATAAATGTTAGTAATGAACTCAGAGAGTTCTCCCGTTCCCATGGGAGCTTTCCACCAAACCCTTCTGCGCTCAAGATAGTGATGAAAATCCGATCTCTTCTGCAGCTCCTTTGATGGCAGCGATCATCTCTCCCGAACCCATGGGAGTCCTCATCACCAAAACCTAAACAATTGTCCCTCACCGTAGCACCAAACCCTTCTGCGCTCAAGATAGTGATGAAAATCCGGTCTCTTCTGCAGCTCCTTTGATGGCAGCGATCATCTCTCCCGAACCCATGGGAGTCCTCATCACCAAACCCTAAACAATTGTCCCTCACCGTAGCATCAGAATGTAGCGATTTCTCCCCAAATGCTATGGACACCCATCACGCAACCCTAAATCCTGTCAGCTAATGCACCATCCTCACTCCGAGGGAACTCCATCGCATTGAAGATACAGTGTACAGATCTAGTACTTCATCACAAAACCTCCAGAGCTCCCTTCAATCTTTCATCTCCCAAAGCCACAGCTGATGCTATGGAGCACCAGGAGGAGAATCAACGTCGCCTTGCTGCCCTGTGCAAAAGTTTAGGCCATTTATGGTCAGAAAGTGATGTGGTGGAAGTACAACAGGAAATCCCTCCCAACAAACGAATAGAATGCAGTCATACTCTCTTCGGTAAGCTATATTCGAAACCCAACGTGAACTTTCAAGCTTTTAGCAATACTATGAAGAAGGCGTGGAAAACTGAGGCTATAGTGTGCTCACAGAAAGAACGAGGGCTTTTCTCCTTTGTTTTTGAATCAGAAGGGGAAAAGGAGAGAGTTCTTACTTCAGGACCATGGTCCTTTGCTAGCAACCTGTTAGTGCTAAAACAATGTGAGCCAGAAATTCCCGAACACTGTTATGATTATTCTAGATATGATTTTTGGGTTCATATTGTTGGCCTACCCCCGGGGTGGATCACAGAAGAAGTTTTCTCGGATGTTGCTGGTAAAGTGGGAATAGTTAAAGAAATCCACCTAGAGGCAAGAGGAATAGGCCCCTATAAAACTGGTAAAGTCAGAGTAGAGTTGGAGCTTTCAGCTCCTCTCAAAACAGGGGCATTAGTAAGAATCGGAAACAAGAATCTATGGGTGGAATTCAAATATGAACGTCTTCCTCATTTCTGCTACTCATGTGGTCGAATCGGTCACTATGCATCATATTGTGAGAAGATACCCTACGAAACTACAAATTGGGCAGCAAACAAGGTTGGAAAGTATGGTCCCTGGCTCAAAGCAGAAGTAAGAGATCATAGCCCACATTGGGAAGCTTTTTATAGCAAAGTTGATCCACAGCAGGAAGAAGAAGAGTCAGTCCCTGAAACTCCATTGGCGATGGATAATATGGAAATTGCTACCACAACAGAAGCTGAGACAAACAACAGCCTTCGGAACAAAAAAAGAGTAGACAGCCCTTCTTCAAAGGAGGCAGGAGAGGGAGGAAGGAAAACTACAGCAGCTAAAGAGGGGATTGGAAAACATATACTATATCTAGAAGGCCCCAACGCAGCAGGATCAAAAAGCATAGGCGGAGAAGGAAAGAAATTGCTGAAGTATCAACAAGCAAAAAAACAGAAAAGAGCAGAATCTACTAGCTTTGCTCTCCTTGACGAAATGGAATTATTAGAAACTCCTGTTCATTTGGTACAAGAGGGGAAGGATTGGGCTTTGGTGGCTAGCCCTAATAAGCCACCAAAAATGCCATGAAAATCATGAGTTGGAACTGTCAGGGGCTGGGCAACCCCCTGACAGTCCAGGAACTTAGAGCTTTAATGGCTCAAGAAAGGCCCAACATGGTCTTTTTGATGGAGACCAAAAACAAGGTGGCGATGGTGGATAAAATCAGAAGAAAACTACAATTCCAGCACATGTTTATAGAGCCACCAATAGGCATTGCTGGTGGTTTGGCGCTTATGTGGAATGAAGAGGTGGCGGTCAAAATAACTTCGAGTTCGAAAGAGTACATGGATGTAGAATGCAAGGATCCTTCGAGTGGCTATACTATGAGAGCTACTTTCCTACATGCTTCTACAACCTTCACAGAGAGACTTCTCTTATGGCACAAGATTCGGGATTTGCACTCCAACAACCAACTTCCATGGCTTTGTATGGGGGACTTTAATGAAATACTATATAGTTGGGAGAAGGTGGGGAAGCGGGAAGCTGATCAACATCGCATAGCAGCCTTCAGAGAAATGCTTAACGATTGTTCCTTAATGGACATCGATACAAAAGGCTGTGCATTCACTTGGGCCAACAATAGAGTCTGTGAAAATCTAGTGAAAAAAAGGTTGGATAGAGCCTTATGTACATTGGAATGGACAACTACTTTCCCAAATGCTGAAGTGGTGGCCCTTCCAGCAGTTGGCTCAGATCACAGCCCACTACTGATGTCCCTACATCCTGCTAGGGAAAAAAGAAGGAAGGGATTCAAGTTTGAAGCCTATTGGATGGAGGACAAAGAGTGTGGGGGAGATTATCAAAAGATGCTGGGGAGATGACCAGTACCATCACACAACTTTGGCTCAGAAAATACAGCATGTGACACAGGAATTGACAGCATGGAGCAAAACTAAGTTTTCTAATGCATCTATCCAAATCAGAAGTCTCAAACAGAAACTTACTGACATAACAAATGAGGATTCTGATTTTTCCAGCAAAGAGGAATGCCAAGAAATTAAAGAAAATATAGAGCGACTTTGGCAGCGGGAGGAGATGTATTGGGGTATGAGGTCTCGCATAAACTGGATGCGTTGGGGAGATAGGAACTCCAAATACTTCCACGCAACTACGGTTCAAAGGCGACAAAGGAATAGAATCTCTATGTTGCGTATCAACGATGACACTTGGTGTAGGGACCCAAAAATACTGAAACAACACATAGAGGATTTCTATCGCTCTTTATATGAAACAGAGGGTCAAAGAGACTTTCAACCTATTCTAGAAATATGCCCAGCTGTCATAAATATGCAAATGAACGAGAACCTTCTGGCACCTATCTCTATGGAAGAGGTTAAAGAGGCGGTTTTTCAGCTAGGCTCATTAAAAGCCCCTGGCCCAGATGGTCTGAATGGCCAATTTTATCAACATTACTGGGAAGATATCAAGCTGGAAGTGCTAAATATGGTCAGAAACTTCTTTGAATCAGGTGAGTTCGACCCCCTACTCAATAAAACTCACATAACCCTCATCCCCAAAGTCAAAACCCCAGAAAGTATTTGTCAATTCAGGCCAATTAGTCTATGCAACTTCAGCTATAAAATTATCTCCAAAGTGTTAGCAAATAGATTGAAACCATGGCTTGATGAGATAATAGCATATGAACAAAGTGCCTTTGTTAAGGGACGACAAATACAAGATAACATCTTTATTGTTCAAGAAGTGTTGCATCAGCTGAGAATCAGAGAGAGAAAAAAGAAATTCCGGGCAGTTCTTAAATTGGATATGAAAAAGGCCTATGATCGAGTTGAGTGGGACTTCTTAAAAATGAGTATGTTGAAGATGGGGTTTAGTGCAAGATGGGTAAAGCTGATCATGACATGTGTTTCCACAGTGTCTTTTAGTGTTAAAGTTAATGGTGATCAAACACAGTATTTTACACCCACGAGGGGATTAAGACAAGGAGATCCATTGTCGCCCTATCTCTTCATAATGATGGCTAATGTTTTCTCCGGGCTGATGCATAAAGCAATAGAAGATGGAAGTCTCAAAGGCATAAAACTAAATAGGTATTGCCCCATATTGTCTCATCTATTATTTGCTGATGATGCTATAATTTTTCTGGACGGGACAGTTAGAGAATGCCAAAATTTGGCAAATCTTCTCAACTAGTATTGCTATGCCACTGGACAAGCTATCAATCTCAACAAATCAGGAGTGTTTTTCAGCAAGGGCTGCCCCTTAACCTTACAGAGAAATATGGCCTATGAATTAAGAGTGCCTATTATGGACAAAACAGGGAAATACTTGGGAATCCCATCTGATTGGGGACAAACAAGAAAGGAGATGTTTTCCTGGATTCTTGCTAGGGTAAATATGAAGCTTGAAGGCTGGAAAGAAAAGCTATTGTCTAAAGCTGGCAAAGAAATACTGATAAAGGCTGTGGTACAGGCTCTTCCTCAGTACGCTATGTCCATCTTCAAAATTCCAATCTCAGTTTGCAAAGCTGTGGAACAACGGATAGCAGCTTTCTGGTGGAAACAAAATGACTCTAAAAGAGGGATGCACTGGAAGAAATGGGACATCTTGAAAAACAGAAAAGATGAAGGGGGTCTGGGTTTTAAAGACCTAATCAACTTCAACAAGGCACTGTTATCCAAACAAGCCTGGAGACTTGCACAATCACCTTCAGCTCTATGGAGCCAAATCCTAAAAGGAATATACTATCCTAATGGGGACTTATGGAAGGCCAAATCTGGACAACGACCATCTTGGGGTTGGCGCAGCATCCTTATAGGACGAGATACTATACAACCGGATGTGAAGTGGATAGTAGGAGATGGGCAAAGCATTAACATATGGAGAGATAGATGGCTTCAGAGGGGAGTGTTAGGAGGCTCGGTGAACAGGGATGCTCCTGAGAAGGTAGCTGAATTAATGAACAATGAAAGGAGATCATGGGAGGAGCCAAAGATTAATGCGCTCTTTGATGAACGAGTCGCCCAAGAAGTTCTTTCAACTCCAATTAGCGCACAGTCACAGCAAGATAAGCTAATTTGGATGGGGACTCAATCCGGATCTTACACAGTTAAAAGTGGCTATAACAGGGTATGTTCAGTGACCAATCATTCCAACCTAAACAGCGCAACAACCTCATATCAGCCGCCTAGATCCTTATGGATTCGGTTATGGGATACTCCAATTCCCCCTAAAATCAAGTTCTTCCTATGGAGCATATGCCAAAATGCACTCCCAACAAAAGAAAATCTATATAAAAGAAGAATCTTACCTGACCCCCTGTGCCCTCTCTGCCTTCGGCTTCCAGAAACAGTAGAACACTTGTTCTTTTTATGCAAAAAGACAAGGGAAATATGGCATGACCCACGACTTAACCTATACGACAACACGAGATCAGTAACTCGTATTGACAAGTGGTTTGCTGAATTTTTCGTTGCAAAAACAGAGTTACCTTCTGCAGCTATGGTGGCGGGCACGTTCTGGTTGATATGGAAGCTCCGCAACGACTATATATTCAGATCGCGACCCCCCAACACCGAATCAATAGTAGATCTTGCCCACATCCAGGTCCGAGCCTTCTCCAGATGGATCCCTATCAAAAAACAGGCGAAAGTAAGCAGATCAGAACCCCCTGACATCTGGAAAGCACCGAACAGCAGCAGACTAAAGCTCAACGTGGACTGCTCTTGGACGAAGGAAGATGAGAAGAATTCTGTCGCTGGAATTGTGCGAGACTCGAACGGCTTGTTGATTGATGGATTTGCCGAAAAAATCCGAGCAGAATCCCCTCTACACGCCGAAGCCCTAGCACTTCTCCACGGACTGAGGTTTCTGAACCAACGAACAGGAACTAAAGTGGGAGTTCAGTTCGAAGAAAGAGAATGGGAAGTACAGTGCGACAACTTAGTTCTCGTGGAAGCCCTTTTGGGCCGAGCTGCAGACCCATGGGCCGTAAGCAATTTGCTTCCAGAAATCAGAGCAATGTTACACCATCTTCCCTTTGTCAATCTCTCCCACTGTTCAAGAGAAGCGAACTACGCCGCCGATTGGATCGCCAAATCGCACCGCCTCAACTCCCTCGCAACAAACTGGTTATATGCACCACCACCACCGCTTTTGAATATTTTATGTTCCGATGCTAATCTATCATCTACTTGTAATTCGTGCTTTTAGTGAATGAACATCTTATTTCCGACCAAAAAAAAAAAAAACTCAGAGAGTTAATAACGCTAGATTAACTAGTCATAGAATTGTATAAAATGATTAATGAGTAAGGTAAATAAAAATGGTAATTGAAAGCGAAAATAAATATTAGTAAGTACTAAATAAATGTGGTAACTTAATTGGAGAAAAGATAGTAAGTTATATTTAAAAAAATGGTTTTTTCTATATAATGGTTAGTAAACATGAGGTGTCGCTAATATAGGTAAATAAATGTGGTTAACAATGCAAGAAGCATTTTTGTTGTCAAATCTAAGAGCAGATGGTAATTTAATAGCAAAATAATCCAAATAAATATTGGTAAATAACTCAAATAAGTGTTGGTAATTTAAAGCTAGTTGGAATTAGAGAAAATTCAATCACTCAAATTGATAATTTTCAAAATGAATTGGTAAAAAAGTTTGTTAGTAGAGCAAATAAAAGTGATAACTCGATAGAAAAAGTTGGTGAATATAATAGCAACAAATAAATACTAATAAGCAACTCTATTGATAACCGTTAGCCAGTTAACTATTTAAGAAAAGTAAGTCACACAAATAAAGATTGATAAATCATTTATAGTTGGCAAATTTAAGCTGTTTGGTAGAAAGGCGTGTAAAAATTGGTGAAGGATGAGAGAAGCTTTTTTTCTTTTTGTGAGTCAAAGAGTAGGCAAGTTGGTATTTAAAAAAGAAAAGACCAATTAAATATTAGTAATTAACTCATGCAGGAGCTGGTAATGCATTATTTGTTGGTACGTGAAAAGTTGACAATTACTTCAATTGAGATTTGTGATTATAAAAAGAGTTGGTAGTGAGATAAATGAAGGTGGTAATTCATAGAAAAGTTGATAAATAAATAGAACAAATAAATGTTAGTAATATGCAATTCAAATGAGAATCAGTAACAAAAAATTATTGGTAGCAAACTCGTTTTATCAAGTCTTTTGATACTTATCAAATCTCGAGGAAATCCACCGGCACGAAATAGAATCTGTTTTTTTCAACAGAATAGTAGAATCGTCTAGGGTTCAAAAAAGCCCACAAATAACCAAATTTAATCTTATCAATAAACACGAATCCGAGCTGTAATTACATCTAATTCAACTATCTATACCCCGACTCTCTCATTCACTATGTTCTTATTGACTTCATATTGACTTCATAATTATTTATTGTGAAGCTCTGCTCACCACATTGCATTGAACATTGTTATGCTTGGAGATGAGGACTGCTCTAAAGTCTCCACTTAAATAAATTTATTGCTCCTTGAACTTCACCAAACGAAGACATCATTTTATTTTATTATGACTTGATTGTACTTGGTGGGAACAAAACTTAGCAACTTGGTCCCCCTCCTTCCCCATCCAAACTTTATTACATCCCTATCTTTGCATGTCTCAAGCAACGAATGCATCCAGTTTTTATTTCTGGCCCACTTCAGTTGAATGAGTCTTCGAAAACGACCAGATGGTCGTTGACTTGACTCTGCTACTCCATGGACGCCACCAGTGTCTGCGCGTACAGGTTACTTCATTCGTCAAATCGTCGTTTTCTACCTTTTCTCCATCATCTTCGACCCATTTTTCGGTGCTCATCTTCTCTCTTCTTAATCATTGGGACTTTTGTGACTCGGTATGGACTGAGTAAACTCCCCCCATCAAAATAAATGCAGCAATTGGAGAAAAGAAATGCAGACGAATGTGGTTCTGGCGGGCTGATGTTTACATTTCTCGTCAATTGGATCAACGAGACTCCAGTTCATAGTTGTCACGGCCAAGACTTTTCTTTTTCCCTGATAAAAAGAAAAGATTGCTAGGAAAGAAAGATATGCTGCGAGTTGGCAGCCACCCATTTCATTTTGCCATCATGTCAACCGAGTTGAAGTGTCCCTTGAGGAAGAACTCAATGTGATGCAACTGCCGAAGCTGAAAGAAGAGCGTTGAGTTCTCCGAGTTTCGAGATTGTGAGTCATGGGTGTGCGAGTTCTGGCGATTCTGCTAGTTTTTCTCCTTGGAGATTCCATTGGAGATGCAGCTACAGATCCTTATGATTGTAAGCTTAATTCAACCACTTTCTTTATTTCCCAAAATGTGTTATTCATATAGTTGAATTTGCGAATTCCACAAATCCTCTCGCCTGGACTTTCTGCATGTTTCTGAGCCATTGCCGCTTAGAAGAACTAAGGTTCCTCCTAGTCAGAGGATGTTGCAACATTTACATGAATCAGTTTGTCCACAACCAATCATAAGAGCCCTATTGCACTGAACTTTTTTGAGATATCGCTGTTCCCTATATTCCTATCAACAATGCTAAAATCAATTTTGGGCAGATCTAAGTCTGTTTTCTCCCCCTTTTGCCTGCCTCTTTGATTAATGGTGGCTTTATCGTCTACCATTTTGCCTTAAAAAGTTTCAGAAAATAAGTAGCTGGAGATCTCAAATTTTGCTATGCATCGACTGAATAAACTAACTGATTGTTGTCATTAGAGTCGGTCAAAATAATGAAATTCGTTACACATCTATTGGTGGTATGATTTTTATTTAAGCATGTTCTGGCCTTGGAAGTCATTATTTACATACAGGTCATTCTCACAGATTTGGTTTTGGTACAACAATCATGCTACTTTCGTTTGATAAGGGAATCAGTTACGAATATTTTACAGGGTCTTAGCCCCTCTGGTACAAAGATCCTGCTGTTGGTTGGCTATTCAAGCAACCAAAGTTCTGGACATTATTAGAGAAGCTACAGTCATGAACGACCACTTTTTAGCAACCTACTCTAGAGACTTTTGTGATCCTTAGATTCACACAAAACTGTTCGATTATTGCTATTCAATACACACACAAGACATATGCATTTATTATTTTCTCATTGTTCAACTGGTCATATTCAAATGCAGTCAGTGCAATTATGGGGCTTAAGAGTGATTGGCAAAATACACCACCCAACTGGGTGGGGACTGATCCTTGTGGCAATGGCTGGGATGGGATTCACTGCACCAATTCTCGCATTACTTCCATGTAATTTTTTAGCATCCTTTTGGACTTCATATTTGATAATCTGCATTTCATAATTATATCCATATGCGCAGTTAATTGGACTCTCTTAATTTCAGAACATTGTCGAGCATGGGTTTGACAGGTTCGCTTCCGGGAGACATTGGACAATTGTCTAAATTACAGATTCTGTAAATTCACTATCTCTTTCACTTCCCAGATTATGTTCAATGCAAGGACTTAATTACCACATTTGTTTCCCATGTCTTTTTCTACCGAGAGAAAATATAGGACTCAAATTTCTGTAAAATTGGATGTGTTGACCATAACTGGAGGCAATTATTGAGAAGACGGGCTTATGTTTTTATTTTGCTGTTGTCATGTATGTAGTCCTCCCATCTAGATTCTTGTACTTTCTTCTCTCCCATGCATCCTATTATGCATGCGAAGCTGTCAATGATGTGCAGGTAGGGGGATTCATGTCTAGAATTTGGTCTTTTTTTTATCTGTTTTAGCTGCCTGAAATGGTATTCTGTAAGTTGTTACTGAGTATATTAAGCCTTTCGTGTAGGGACCTATCTTACAACAAGGGTCTGACTGGATCTCTTCCTGTACAAATAGGAAACTTGATGAAGCTCACGAACTTGTAAGCTTTATAAATCAGCATTTCTACTATATATTCTGTGTCCCCTGACTTTCAAAGTCGAAAATGACCAACCTGCCTTTTCATCTCAAAATGCAAGAATCCTGGTGGGTTGTGGATTTTCTGGTCAAATACCAGATTCCATTGGATCTCTACAGAACCTGGTGTTTCTGTAAGTTCTCTCCCCCATATACTTGATTGGGACATGACACGTACATGACCAGTTTTTGGACGAGCTAGAACATGTTTTGCTCGACTCAATTCAACAACGAATTGTTTTAACTTCCTGCTGGAGGTCTTTCTTGAATGTACTATAAAATATTGTTGTCAGCTCATGCTTTACATATTAATCTGACAGTCACATATTATTCTCCTGACCTTCGCAAGTGTCTGAATTCGTCCTTCCAATATATTGCAGATCTCTAAATTCAAATGAATTCAGTGGGCTGATTCCCCCTACCATTGGTAACCTTTCTAGGCTCAACTGGCTGGATCTAGCTGACAATCAGCTAACTGGATCTATTCCGGTATCAAATGGAAGCAATTTTGGCCTTGATATGCTACTTCACACGAAGCACTTGTATGTGCATGTCTTCCAGTTTATTATCTCGCTGTATCTGTGAACTTTCATTTTTGTTGTGCTATCTGACTAATATTATGCTTCATGCACAGTCATTTTGGACAGAACCAACTCTCTGGCACGATTCCTTCCCAATTATTCAGTTCTGGGATGAATCTCATTCATGTGTAAGTTCTGATAAGCCACTAGGGCACTGCAGCTGGTCTATTCATTGTTTCCTAAAGGCTTCTCATGCCTTATATAAAGAAAGTTAGATCCTCTCTCTCTCTCTCTCTCTCTCTCTCTCTCTACCCTTCCCATCTTTGTTATCCTCGCTTGATACTTGAAGCATCTCTCTATAAGAGAGGCAGTGAAAAGCTGAGAATGCAATGGCCTGCTTATCCTTTATTTTAAGATAGGAATCCTTATAAACTTTTCAACTATGCAGGCTTTTTGACAGCAATCACCTCACAGGTAGCATCCCTTCCACACTTGGACTGGTGCAAAGTTTGGAAGTTGTGTAAGTATTTGTGGTTCTACACAATCGTTATGAGGATTAATTGTGCTCATTGCACTTCCAGTCAATGTTTAACCTATTTCAATGGTTACAGACGCTTTGATAGGAACTTTTTAGATGGTGCAGTGCCTGCAAATCTCAACAATCTTACATCGGTTCTAGAACTGTAAGCAAAACATAATTCTCGTTGTGTCATTTCACTATTTTCTCGTGCATATCATTATAATCAATCTCCTAAATTTACTGGTCTACTCTTTAGTCTTCTTTCCAACAATCGGCTAACCGGTCCATTGCCCAACCTTGCTGACATGAACGCCCTCAACTACTTGTAAGTAATAATTGTCTTACAATTGGCTAATTGCACATGGTGTTGATCATTTATGAGTTCTCTAAGGGAGCAGACAACATGGTGAAATGTAAAAGATTATCTTTGACTCCTTTTCTTAATTTTGAATTCGCCATTGCTTATTGCCCCACTGTGACTACGTAAAACATGGACTTTGACTGACAATGGTGGATTTGCAGGGACTTAAGCAATAATACTTTTGACGCGACAGATTTCCCTACATGGATTCCAACGTTACAGTCTTTGACAACATTGTACGTTTCCCAATCTCTGTCCGTTGCCTCCACCAATTCACTTCAACTCCCCCCCAACCTTGAAATGGAACATGACATTTCATTGTTTTCTGGTTGTGGGTTTCGGACTAGTCCCTTTGCTAAAGAAAAAATAGAAGATCTCTACGTAAATAATAGGGTCATAACTTTTATCAATTTCAGAATATTGGAACGCACACAAGTTCGAGGAGGGTTACCGGTCATCCTTTTCAGCATTTTCAGTTTGCAAAAAGTGTAAGTATCATCTCGATCTCAATATTTACCTCAATGTAATGGACATATACTTATTCAAAACTCAGACCTGCTTCATTCAATTTACTTCCTGGTAAGTTCCAACTTGGGCATTAGAAATTATGGCTGAACATGTGAATTTCCTGCGACGTCAGGATCTTAAGAAACAACCAGCTGAATGGAACCTTGGATATAGGCACCAGCCATGGCAATCAATTGCAACTCATTGATCTCCAGACCAATTTTATCGATAACTTCAAGCAGAGTATTGGAGGTTACAATGTCGAGGTGATGTAAGTCATATAAAACTCTTTGGCCCTTTCACTCACTTTGTCACAAGATGAATCGAGATTGCTTTTTGTTTTTCACAGTTTTTTTGCTAATGTTGTGCCCATATATTGTATTTCTGCAGACTTGTCGGTAACCTGGTTTGCGAAGAAACAGGAGCAGCTGCACAAAGTTACTGTACCATTCCACAAACCAACACCTCCTCCTACTCAACACCACCTAATAATTGCATCCCAGCCCTTTGCAATTCAAATCAGACCTCCAGCCCCAACTGTAAATGCAGCTCTCCTTACACAGGAACTTTATTCTTCAGATCTCCTTCTTTCTCAGTTTTAGGAAACTCGACTTATTTTGAAAGCCTCGCAAGCTCTATGATGATCTCTTTTCAGTCCTATCAACTTCCAGTAGATTCTATCTCACTGAGTGATCCACACAAGGATTCATCTGATTACCTTCAATTGAATATCGCGGTCTTCCCATCTGAGGGGGTTAGTTTCAATCGGATGAGCATATACAGTATTGGCTTTGTGCTCAGTAATCAGACTTACAAGCCTCCAAAATTATTCGGGCCTTTCTATTTCATCGCCGATCAGTACACAAAGTTTGCGGGTAATATCTCCAATTATTTTACAGCAACACGCATTCGGTTGCCTTGTCTATCTAGATTGTCTTTATTTCTTCATTATAATAACGACCATCTTTCTCCCTCTTTCTCACAGAAGCACAAGTACCAAAAACATCCAAAAAATCGACAAACATCGGAGTCATCGTTGGTGCAGCAGCTGGTGGTTTTGTTCTCCTCATGCTATTGGCTCTTGTAGGGGTTTATGCTTTTCATCAAAAGAAAAGAGCAGAAAAGGCTACAGAGCAAAGAAACCCTTTTGGTATGGGCAGATTCACCGCATACTTGCCACTTAGCTTGTCTCTGATTCTGGAAGTAACTCTCAGTCAATATTTGTTGTTATTTATGGAAATGCAGTAAACTGGGACCTGAAAAAGAGCAGCGGCGAAGTCCCTCAACTCAAAGGAGCTAGATGTTTCTCTATAGAAGAGCTTAAGAAATACACCAACAACTTCTCAGAAGCCAATGAAATTGGATCTGGCGGTTATGGAAAGGTTTACTCTCTTGGCCCTCAGTTCTGTTCAGAGAAACCTAAATTAGCATACTCTTGCTCCTATAACCTTTATGACATACCCAGAGCCTTTCGTTGCATTCCTCATGTTAACAAGAAAAACCTTCTGTATAAGTTCCATTTGTTCACCACCTTGTTTAAAGTGCAGGCTCACTGTATGATAGTTACTGAGTTTGAAATCTTCTGCTGGAATTTCACATGAACAGATAAGGCCTTCTTAGAATTGACAAAAGCAGATGTGAGTTTGCTCATACAGAGAAAAAGTAAAGCTGAGAGATGGGCAAAGTCGTACGAGTTGCTACACATTAGTTTCTACTTAGTTTTCTTCTCTTTCCAAGAGAATCTTATATTTTCACATGGCTTCAAATTTTTCAACCGCTTTTCTTATCTGAACGTTTCCATTTAAGTTGATCCTTGATTCCATTATATTCCTGAACAGTAGATGATTCTAAAATTTTGTCTAGCCTTAATGTCCTGTTTATGTCTCTTAATTCTGAGAACTGGATCGACACTGTGCCAGCATTGTGAAATTTTGTTTGTCTTCAAATTCATCAGGCTGTCCTGAAAACTGGCCAACTTATAAATTTTGTTGTTGCTGTGGCAGGTCTACAGGGGTACTCTGCCCACTGAAACTCTAGTTGCCATAAAACGAGCACAGCAGGGATCTATGCAGGGTGGGTTCGAGTTCAAAAATGAGATTGAGCTTCTATCAAGAGTCCATCATAAGAATCTTGTCAGCCTTGTCGGATTTTGTTTTGAGCAAGGTGAACAATTGCTAGTGTACGAGTTCCTTCCAAATGGTACCCTCAAAGAGAGTCTCTCAGGTATCTCCTCTCAAGTTTCTTATGTTGAGAAAGCATTCATGTAGAATTTAGGTTTTTTAAGAAAAAGATCCTTGTTTATATCATCTGTGTTCACAACTGCAACTTTCGACTTGCAGGAAAGTCAGGAATAAGGTTGGATTGGGCAAGAAGACTCAAAGTATCCATTGGTGCAGCCCGAGGTCTGGCTTATCTTCATGAGCTTGCTAATCCTCCGATCATACATAGGGACATAAAATCAACCAACATCCTATTGGATGATCACTTGAATGCGAAAGTTGCTGATTTTGGTCTCTCCAAGCCCGTGGGAGAAGATGAAAGGGGTCATGTCACCACTCAAGTCAAAGGAACAATGGTCAGTAATTAGCTTTAGTCTAACGTCAGATAGTCAAACTTTTCTCGGCAACACACAAACTTTGGAGTTTTTTGATTCCTAAAAACTTTCTCAGAAATTTTGCATTTGTTCCCTGATTCCTAGAACAATCCATGTTCTTGAGAACCTGGTAACTGTCTGGAGAAGAAGTGCACTTTAGAACAATCATGGTTATTTCTGCAGAGTCATATGAGAGAAAATGCTAGTTTGTCTCAGAACAAGAGACAATTAATTTAGCTAAGTCGAGGGAAAAAGGGTTTAGTGTTGGTCATTGTTGTTTGTGTAATTTTCTTGATGAGTTTTACCAACCAATCGTGCTATATTCTTCTGTAGGGCTACTTGGATCCTGAATACTACATGACGCAGCAGCTTACTGAGAAGAGCGATGTCTATGGCTTCGGAGTATTGATGCTGGAACTCCTTACAGCCAGAAGGCCGATAGAGCGGGGCAGAAATATTGTGAGAGAGGTGAGGGTGCTCATGAATAAGGACAAAGATTTGTACAATCTGCAGGGGATTCTCGACCCAGCCATTGGTTTGGGCACGTCTTTGAAGGGTCTCGAGAGGTTTGTGGAGTTAGCAATGAGATGTGTGGAAGAATCAGGAGTAGACAGGCCAACCATGGGAGAGGTGGTGAAGGAAATCGAGAACATCATGGTTTTCGCAGGTTTGAATCCAAAGGCCGAATCCGCAACCACTTCAGCCAGTTATGAGGAGGCGAGTAAGGGGTATTCCACACATCCCTACAGAAACGAGGACTTCTCAGAGTATAGTGGAGGCTTCCCACCTTCAAGGATCGAACCCCAGTAGGCAAATTACAGTCATGATCAGCTTCAGTGTACATTAGAAAAATCAATGACCAACTCTTTCCAGATGTTCAGATCTTGTGATGTTTGTATCCTATTGAGACTATCATGTAAAATTGCTGGCCTCTATTTGTAAGTAGAATTCTGAAGGAAGTGAACATTCATCTTCCACCTGTACAACCAGTTGGTCTTCTCGCAGATAAGACAGTGTATGGACTCGTTTTTTGAGTGGTTAGGAGGATACGAGGGCCACCACGAACACCTGGAACTTCCTGGACTGCCACTTCTGGCTTGCCTGCTACTTCGCATAGTCTTCATCACTCGCCATGTCTCGTGAATCTTGCCTACGAGCGTAGGCAGCTTCTGCTTCTGATGAGACAGAAAGAAGAGAGTTGGGTCATATTCACATATGCGATCTGCCATTTCGGGCGCTCTTCAATGGGTGCTGTGCTATCAGAAGAGGTTACCTTCCTCTGCCAACAGCAGCAACATGTTTCCGCCCTTCATTTCTATTCTTCCACCTACGCAAAAAGGAAAACGGGAATAAGGAAAGGAAGGAATACTGCGGTGTTAACCTTTGAATCAGATTGTTAGATAAATAAGTACGTCAGAAATAAGAGAAGTCGGTTATTGAAAAAAAATCAAATAATTGTTTATAACTAACTCAAATAAGAGTCAATAACGCTAAATTAACTGGATATATAATTGTATAAAATGATTAATAAGTAAGGCAAATAAAAATGGTAATTTGAACTGATATAACGTGGTACGTTATGCAGAAAAAATGGCTATTCTATATAGTGTTAACAATGGGTAAACGAAAGGTGTTACTATTATGGGTCATGAAAGTAGTTAACAATGGAAGAAGTTTTTCGTCGAAAGATTTAAGAACAGCTGGTAATTTAATAGCAAAATAATCCAAATGAACATTGGTAAATAACTCAAATAAGCCTTAATAATGTAAAACTAATTGGAATATGAAAAAATTCGGCGATCACTCTAATTGACTTGATAATTTTCAAAATTAGTTGGTAGAAAAAGTTGGTTAGTACGGCAAATGAAAGTGATACCTCACTAGAAAAAGTTGGTGAATATAATAACAACAAATAAATACTAATAAGCAACTCTATTGATAACTTTAAGCTATTTAACAATTTAAGAAAAGTAAGTCACACAAATAAAGCTTGAGAAATTATTTATAGTTAGTGTGGGCAGAAAGGTAAATAAAAATTGGTAAAGGATGAGAGAAGCTTTTTTTTTTTTTTTTTTGGTCAAAGATTAGATAAGTTGGTATTTAGAAAAAAAGAAAATCCCAATTAAATATTAGTAACTAACTCAAACATGAGTTGATAACGCAATATTAGTTGGTACGTGAAAAGTTGATAACCACATTAATTGAGATTTGTGATTATAAAAAGAGTTGATAGTAGGGGGTATGCAACAGGACTGTTGCTATCTAGGAACCAAATCAGACTGCCCAAAAAACACAAGTCCAAGAATCAATTCCCATTGGGACTAGTATGAGAACAAGTTAAAATTTTTTTGAACCGGTTGAAACTGGTCTGGGAACAGGTTTCAAGTGAATACCCACCCGAGACTTGGACCAGATTTCCTTGTTTTGAAACCAGTTTAGGAGCCAGTTTAATAAGCTAAACAGCCAAAACTCTAGTTTTTTTCCCCCCAAATTCTAACCTCAACACTACTTCATTTTTGGTCCTCCCTCGGAATTTCTTGCTAGTCTTTTCTCTTCCCTTAAATTCGTATGAAGGAATGGGGAATGGAGTTCTATAATTTATGTTTTATGTTACATGCTTGAACTATTTATTATTTATAACTATGTGTGACTACGTGTTCATCTCATGGATTGTTGTTTTTGGTGGATAGAGATTTTTGTTGTTCTTTTACTTTGAATCGTTGTATGCGCATGCCTCCCGGTTTATTATCTCGCTGAATCTGTAAACTTTAGTTTTGTTGTGTTATCTGACTGATATTCTGCTTCATGCAGTTATTTTGGACAGAACCAATTCTCTGGCGCTGCATCTGCAAAAGTTGCTGATTTTGGTGTCTCCAAGCCCAAGGGAGACGGTGAAAGGGGTCATGTTACCACTCGAGTCAAAGGAACAATGGTCAGTAATGAGCTTTAGTCTAACGTTAGATAGTCAAACTTTTCTCGGCAACACAGAAATTTTGCATGTGTCCCCTGATTCCTAAAACAATCCATGTTATTGAGAACCTAGTACTTGTCTGGAGAAAAAGTGCACTTTTCAGGTTTTGGTCAGGAGTTTTCTTTAGAGAAAACAATATAAGAAAATTGTTCTTGTCAGTTTGAATGATTACCATGATAATTTCTGCAGAATCATATGAGAGACAATTAATTTACCGAAGTTATTGAGAAAAGGGTTATAGTGTTGGTCATTACTGTTTGTGTAGTTTTCTTGATGAGTGTTACATACAGATCGTGCTGTATTGTTGGGAAGGGCTACTTGGATCCTGAATACTACATGACAGAACAGCTGATCGAGAAGAGTGACGTCTATAGCTTCGGAGTATTGATGCTGGAACTCCTTACAGCCAGGAGGCCAATAGAGCAAGGCGGATATATTGTGAGAGAAGTGAGGGTGCTCATGGACAAGGACAAAGATTTGTACAATATGCAGGAGATTCTCGACCTGGCCGTCAGTTCAGGCACGTCTTTGAAGGGTCTCGAGAGATTTGTGGAGTTAGCAATGAGACGTGTGGAAGAATTGGGAGTGGACAGGCCAACCATGGGAGAGGTGGTGAAGGAAATCGAGAACATCATGGTTTTCGCAGGTTTGAATCCAAAGGCCGAACTGGCGACCACTTCAGCCAGTTATGAGGAGGCGAGTAAGGGGTATTCCATACATCCCTGCAGCGACGAGGACTTCTTGGCGTATGGCGGGGGCATCCCACCTTCAAGGATCGAACCCCAGTAGGCAAATTACAGTCATGATCAGCTTCAGTGTACATTAAAAAAATCAAACTAGCATGTGTTCACGACGAACTCTTTCCAGATGTTCGGGGCTTGTGATGCTTGTATCCTGTGGAGAATTTAATCTTGTAAAATTGCTGGCCTCTATATGTAAGTAGAATTCCGAAGGAAGTGATCATTCATCTTGCACCTGTACAACCGGTAGCTCTTCTCGCGGAGAAGACAGTGTATGGACTCGTTTTTCGATTGATTGGGAGGATATGATCAATCATTGTACAGGAAATGTATTGGAAAATGTGTCATTTAGTGTGGCCGATGGGAGAACTCACCATTCCTTGTTCCTTGACATGTGATCTTCTCGATCTGACGGAACTTGAGTCTTTCCAATCGAACTGCACTTGCTACGCAAGACTCCCGAGATCTTATTTTGTCGATGTTACAGTGTTATTTTTCCATCATAATTAGATGATGTGAGGCACAGGAAAGTTGACTTGAAGCTAGATCTTGTGCTTCTGACACTGGCTAGATTGCTTAAATTTACATCCACTATAATTTGACCTGGCGTGACTTTGGTACTTGTGAACAGAAGAATCTTTTCTTAGTAATGTGCAATAATTAGAAAACTTTGACCTCAGATGCATACAGTACCAAGTCATTAGACTTTGTGCAGATCTAGCTCTGCATTCACATTATACTCCCTTTCTAAATTCTCTCTTTTGTTTGATGAACACTCCGTTTCAACCATTTCACACATGTACGGCGAGACCTATGATGGAGAAACTCAACCCGGGTTAATACCATTAAGAATTTCAAACTAGCATCCCATAACACATTCATCTTAAACTAATTTTTATTTCACAAAAAAATTCAAAATGGTTCCTTCATGACACATTCATCCCAATTAATTTTCATCTCATAAAAATTCCTAATCTAGTTATTTTGATCCAAATTTACTCTCCGTTTAAATGCATAAATGTGAACACGGTTGGAGTTTTCAAGTTAAGTTTGTCGTTCTCCATGTTAAATTAGTCTTGTAGTCATTTGCCATGTGTATTGACACATACATTTTAACAGAATATTAGACAGAAAATAGATTTGGATTAGCATACTAGTTTTTGGGTTTTTTAGGTGGGAAAAAATTAGTTTAGAGTAAATGATTCATAAGGCACAAGTTTGAGATTTTTTATAAGACAAAAATTCAGAGTATCTATTTGCGATTTTTTATAGTTGACCCTCATAAATATCTGCAGAAACTTTCTTGCCGGAAATATTCTTTAATTACAATATACAATACCACTTTTCTCTTATTTGCTGGAATTACAGAGTGCCCCTTGAGTTATGATGCTACATCAAATGACAAGTAATGAAATCAAACGCTCTGCTACATTCTTGTTTTTTTCCCTCACATGAATTGGTCCTGTTTTTTTTTTTTTTATGACCCGGGAACCCCCGAACAGCCCGCAGCCAGCGGGATAAACGCGGGGCGAACTGAGCCACCACCACAGACCCAGCCGCAGGTGAGTTGCGCAATAGGGACGCGGGGTTTCGAACTTCTCAATTGTCGTTAGGATCACAAGAGCTCTAGCCAACGCGCCACTGCGAGCAGTGGTATGAATTGGTCCTGTTAATCTTGTCTAACATGGGGACACGAACGCAAAGTACTTGGTATGATGTTATTGTAAACAAAACAAGAAGTCAAATTTGAAATTAAGGAACAAGGAAAAGAGAGCAAGATTTGATTGCTCGTGTGTTTTGAGTGGAGTGGATCAACTGATCTAAGTCATGGGCTTTTCCAGGAGGGCGGAGAAGTACCACTCGTTCCCTCCGCGATCGACCTTCCTGCCGACGTTCCACCTCACCCTCTTGAACCCGATCCGGTCGAACATCGGCACGTACGTCCCGTTCAGCTGCGGCCCGAGGCAGAAGAAGTGGTCGACCCAGAATAGCCCGCCCGGTCTCAGCACCCGGTATATGTCGTACAGAGTGAACTCGAGCATCGAGTCTGGGATCCAGTTGCTCAGGACGTGCATCGAGTGCACTATGTCCAGCGTGTGGTCGAAGAAAGGCAGCCTCTGCGCGACGGTCATGTGCATCGAGATCAGGCCCCTGGACGCGATGAAGTTGTTGAAAGGGCCGTCGTAGTTCATCGTGGTCGTGACGATGGTCACGTTCCGTTCCCTCATCCTGGCCGCGAACGTCCCGCTCCCTCCCCCAATGTCTAGGCCAATCCGAATGGTGCCCCGCGGCCTGGTGGCCAGCACCTGATCCATCCCGTAGTCGAGATTGCCGTTGTCGAACATCCACCGGTGCTTCTCCCGTCCCTCCAGGTGGAAACAGTCCTTGCAGTCGAAGACCCCGGGCTTGTCCCTCCGGTCGATGAGGCACTGGTAGCTCTTGCACTGGTATGCGTCCCATGCGATGCTGTTGTCGGGCGGGGTGGTCCACAGGGACTGCGGGAACGGGATCGGCTCTGCGGAATTGGCCGGAGTCTTCGGGTGGCATCTCCTCCTAGGGAGAGGCTCGCATCCCTTGACCATGAGCTTCTGCGACAGGGCGTCGTCGACGGGGCACTCGGCCCCGACCTGGTACGACATGTACTCGGCCAGCTCTTCCCTGAACATGAGGCAGGCGGCTCCCGCAGGCGGGAGCACCACGTCCGAGCCGACCCTAGGGGACTGGCCGAGCGGGGGCTTTTGGGGGCCGATGGCCAGCCTCAGCTCCTCCGGCAAATTGGTGGCGCTGAAGAGGTCGGCGCGGTAGTTGGTTTGGTCGGACGACGAGCGTTCTCGCTCGTTGAGGCGGGTGAGCTGGGTGAGGAGGGATTCGATGAGGGCGTTGGCGGAGGTGAGGTGCTCGTGGAGCTCGGCGATGCGGGAGTGGGTGGAGTAGAGCTGGGCGCGCGTGAAGTTGAGGTCGTTGATGAGAGGGGCAGTGTCGCAGGAGGAGAGCGGCAGGGAGAGCTGCTGGGTGTAGCGGGATATCTGGTTGAGGTCCAGCCGAGACGGCCCCCCGCTGGTGAAGATGTAGACGGCGAGGACGTTGACGACGATGATGAGGGCCACCATGAACGCCTTGAACTTCCTGGACTGCCGGATCTGGCTCGCCTGCTTCTTCGCGTAGTCTTCGTCGCTCGCCATGTCTCGCGACTCCTGCCCGCGAGCCAAGGCTGCTTCTGCTTCTGCTTCTGACGAGACAGGAAGAAGAGAGTTGGGGAGGTGCGTACAAAGGAGAGTGAAAAGGATGGGGTGGGAATGCGGTTCAAGGAAATGAACTCGGCATGCAGATGAGATTTATCCACATTCACATATGCGATCCGCCATTTCGGGGGCTGTGCTAGCAGGAGAGGTTACCTTCCTCTCCAAACAACTGCAACATGCTTTCGCCCTTCATTTCTGCTCCTTCCACCTACGCAAAATGGCTTCGGAATACGGTAACTTTCTTCGTACGGGGGGAGCTTTGCGTAGGACGAGGAACTCCTCTCCGTTCCTTTTCGGTGTCGTTCGATACTGGACAGGAACATGTCCATTTATGGAGGTTAGGGTAGATTTCACTTTTGCAACTTACGGCTTCTGGTGTCCCATGCTCTGTCATACTGTCACAATTCTTTCCTTGTACCATGTATTAATGGAAACTTTTAGTACATCATACGTTTCCATTCCAAATCAAAAAGAAAATAATCGAAAGACCGACGACGGTTGATGAACGCACCGTACATTTCTAAGTCCTCGGATACCGGTAGTCTCATCGGTAATAAGTGAATGAACATGGACATTTAACTTCAGCCCCACTAAAGTTTTCAACTTAAATGCCCAAGTGCAGTTTCCCCAAAAAAATATGAAGACTTCAAAGCGCCAACAGTTTCGAGCCAAACGGGAAATAAGCAGTAGGCAGTCTTTGACTTGGAATTTCACCATAAATTTGAAAAAATAAAAACTGTCTCGAGAAGTGCAAACAGGTGCTGACCCCTCAGGTGCGTCGTTCCAAAGGATGCCAACCCATACTTGGAATTTCCAATCCGATTTGCACTCAATCTCCACGCAGGGGAAGCTCCTTCTCCAATAGTCCACACGGGCATTTGAGTATTTTATTGCAACCATCCTTTGGCCTTTTGCTCTGCAAAGTCCAACTCCACTTGCGTCTCCTCCGGAGAACAAATTAAAGAATACATGAGAAGCCGACTTTTCCAGTATTTATGCATTTGTACCAAACTATTTCGTAGCCAGGGCTCGTGAAGGTTGAAATTCAGCAGTGCTTTAAACAAGTTCACAATCACAAATATAGGACAAATTAAGAGTATATAGGACAAATTAAGAGTCATTGGTTCTAGGGTGGATAGGTTCCAAAGCTGAAATCTGGAACCTATCATATTATAACCAATTTTCAATGTTTGGATCTTGGAACCTATCATATTTGTCTGTAATTGATTCTAGAACCTACTATTTTTTTTCCAATCTTGTTCTAGGGTTTACTCAAGAACCTAATTTATTTTTTTTTGTTCCTTTTTTGGTTCTTTTTTTTTTTACAATAAAATCATATGAGGTTATGAGTAATGAAACAATTCAAAGTAAAAAATGAAAAACTGAAATCCTAATACATCAAAAAAACAACAATCCATAAGATGAATATATAATCATGTACAATTATAAACAATAAAAAGTTCAAACACATAACATAAAACATAAATTATAAAACTATATTCCCCATTTATCCATAAAAATTTAGGAGAAGAAGAAAGACTCGCTAGGAGTTTTGAGGATGGACAAAGGACGAAATAGTATTGAGATTAGAATTTAGGGAAAAATAAAATGAGGGTTTTGGTTTTTTAACTTGTAAGACCAGTTTCAAAACGAGTTTCAAAACAAGGTGGTCCAGTCCAGTTCTCGAATGGGTATTCGCTTAGAACTTATTTTCGGACTGGTTACAACCAGTTCCAAAAATTTGAAACCTTGGAATCGGTTCTTGGATATATTTTTTGGGTGGTTCGATCCAGTTCCTGGATAAAACCAATTTGGTTGCATACCTCTAAGACAAACAACAATAACCCTACAAAACCATCAACAGAATAACAAGAGTTAGATGAGCCATAGTGCATTTGGAAGTAGGGGTGTGCATGGTCCGAGTGGGTGGTTCCTTCCCGGCCTAAAATCGAGACCGCCTGCGAAGGGCCACTTCAGAAAAATTGAAACCAGTCTCACCAAAAGCTTGCGTTCCTTGGGCGTCTCTTATATGGGATAGTGCTATGGCTCCATGGTACCAATTTCTTCTTTGGTTAATTACCAAAAATTGCTTGCCAACTCAAACGCTACTCCTCTCTTACGGTAGAATTGAGTATACGGTTTGTGCTTTTTGTAATGCCCAGCCGGACTCTACTGACCATCTCTTTTTTGAGTGCCATGTCTCGGCTTCTCTTGCTTATTTCTGGAGGAATAGATCTTGGGCTGAAAACCTTTCTTGGGCGGAGAAGTTCTTATCTAGGACTTCTTCACAGTGTTGCACGGTTTTCTTTTGGAGCTTTGTGCTATCTCATTTGGAAAAAAAGGAATTGCATCATCTTTCATGGTGAAACCTTGGAGATGTCAGCTCAAGGTGGTCAAGGATAGAGTGCTCACTTTTAAGAATGTCCCTGCTACCCCGAGGAACAAAAGACTTCAAAGAGGATGGGGCTTTGACCCCTGGGTCTTCATCCAGTAGCCTCGGTTTCCGCAAGCTTCTTGGGTTGTGCTACCGCTTCCTCGCCTCCTTTGGCTCTCCGTTCTTTGACCCTTCTTTTTTGTTGTGTGTCGAGGTTCGGTGGAGCCGTTTTGTGTTCGATGCCTCTGCGTAGGCTGGTTTCCTTTGGTCTTTCTTGCCCTTGCGGCTTTGTGTTGGCTCCCTTCCGCTCTTTCTGTCTTACAATTAGAATGTAAGTTTTTGGTGCCGTCTTTGTGTATTTTTGTCCTAAGCTCAATATATATTCTTACCTTTACCAAAAAAAAATATAAAAAAAATATTGCCAATAAAATTGTCTCAAATTATGACCAATAATTTTCTAAGTATCAAAAGCTCAACAGCCCTTTGGAAATAAAGTGTAGTTATTAGAACTATTAATTAAAGGAAAATTACTTTTGATAACTATGCCAACGTAAGTTGGGCATTTGATATTCAGATAGCCAAGAATAATTAATACAACGAACTAATATATTGTCACAATATGGCGACAATATAGTACCAATATGAACACACTGCATTGCACTTAGCTATAGGCATCTTTTTTCTTTTGACCGGTACATTAACCTCAACGCCTCAAAACTATCAAATCATACTTCCAAGTTATGCCACTATAATGAAGTGAACATAAGAATTGCCGATGTGATCTCAGATAAGGTTAATAATGTAGATATGAACTGACATTTTCATAAGGGTTGAAAGCACAAGCTCTTTTGTAAGGTTAATTTCTTTAATATTAAAAATTAAAATATCATTATAATACAATCGATCTGGTCCGGATGGGTGGATCTGCCCATGAAATTGGGAATCGGACCGATACCCATTGATTCCCATAAATTGGAATCGGAACCAGACCAGTTCCTTTAAGAACCATCGGTTTCGGGCAATTCTGGTCCGGTTCCGAGTGGTCCGAGCGGGTTTTGATTCATTTGTACACCCCTAGTTGGAAGTCGAAACCATGCTAGCATGCATCTTCATCATCGTTCTTTATTGTAAGGTAAAATTGATGATGTATGCACTTTGAAGTCTCTGTATTACATCTCTAAATCGTTATATTAACTTGAAAAAAAAAAAAGCGAAAAAAAAAAAGAATTGAGATTTCCTTCAACTTACTGTTTCCAGTAATGCTTAGATAGTTATGACAAAATCATCGAAAAAAGCTAGTCGAATTACCAAAATAGAAGCATGTACTTCGAGATCGTAGAACGAGATATATATTGGGTTTTTGATAGTTCAATGATTGATGTTTGAGATTCTAAGGGTGCGTTTGGCAATGTTTCCGTTCAAAAATTGTTCCAGGGAACAGAAATAGAAAAAACTATTTCTGTTCCGGGGAACAATTTTTTACCAGAAGAACGCGTTTGATAAACTTGTTCCTGAAATAGAAAAAGAACAAAAACACGTTTTGTAAACTTGTGTAATTTTTTTGTTTCTTTTAATTTTTTAATATTTTTATTTTAGTTTTCCTTTTTTTTCTTTTTTTTTCTTTCTTCCTTTTGACCGGCGGCCTCGCCTTGGCTGGGCAAGCTCGAGCTCGCCCAAATCCAATGAGGCCGAGCTCACCCAGCCACCGGCGAGGCCGAGCCTCCCCGGTGGCTGGGCGAGCTCGGCCTCCCCGGGGGCCAGCGACCTCGCCGCTCCAGCTTTTCCAGTATTCATGCACTTGTACCAAACTCTTTCGTATTTTATTGCGACCATCCTTTGGCCTTTTGCTCTGCAAAGTCCAACTCCACTTGCGTCTCCTCCGGAGAACAAATTAAGTAATACATGAGAAGCCGACTTTTCAGTATTCATGCACTTGTACCAAACTCTTTCGTAGCCAGGGCTCGTGAAGGTTGAAATACATGAATGCAAAGTAGTCAGCAGTGCTTTAAACAAGTTCACAATCACAAATATAAGACAAACTAAGAGTCATTGGTTCTAGGGTGGATAGGTTCCAAAACTGAAATCTGGAACCTATCATATTATAACCAATTTCCAATTTTTGGATCTTTGAACCACCCCATTCAGTGACTGCGTTGGTATGCACTTAGACCCTCTTTATGGTAGGGAACCTTCAGGTTCGCATACTGCGCATTCATTAGTGGACTTAAGTGCGGCGTTGTGGTGGTGGGTCCTGTGCTAGCGCCGCTCCAGGTTTACGTCGTCGACTGCCGGCTGTACGGCGGTTTCTGGGTATTAAAAAAAAAAAAAAAGACCTACCGTATTTGTCTGTAATTGATTCTAGAACCTACTCTTTTTTTCCAATCTTGTTTCGGGGTTTACTCAAGAACCTAATTTATTTTTTTGTTCCTTTTTTGGTTCATTTTTTTTTACAATAAAATCATATGAGGTTATGAGTAATGAAACGATTCAAAGTAAAAAATGAAAAATAGAAATCCTAATACATCAAAAAACAACAATCCATAAGATGAATATATAATCATGTACAATTATAAACAATAAAAAGTTTAAACACGTAAAATAAAACATAAATTATAAAACTCTATTCCCCATTTATCCATAAAAATTTAAGGGAAGAAGAAAGACTCGCTAGGAGTTCTGAGGATGGACAAAGGACGAAATAATATTGAGATTAGAATTTAGGGGAAAATGAAATGAGGGTTTTGGTTTTTTAACTTGTAAAGCCAATTTCAAAACAAGTTTCTAAACAAGGTGGTCCAATCCAGTTCTCGAATGGGTATTCGCTTAGAACTTATTTCCGGACTGGTTACAACCAGTTCCAAAAATTTGAAACCTTGGAATCAGTACTTGGATATATTTTTCGGGTGGTTCGATCCGGTTCCCGGATAAAACCGATTTGGTTGCATACCTCTAAGACAAACAACAATAACCCTACAAAACCATCAACAGAGAAGCAAGAGTTAGATGAGCCATAGTGCCATCAGAAGTAGGGGTGTGCATGGTCCGAGTGGGTGGTTCCTTCCCGACCTAAAATCGAGACCACCTGGGAAGGCCAGTTCAGAAAAATTGAAACCGGTCTCACCAAAAACTGTTTAATAGTTATACAAAGTATTGCTGATAAAATTGTCTCAACTTATGACCAATAATTTTCTAAGTCTCAAAAGCTCAACAGCCCTTTGGAAATAAAGTGTAGTTATTAGAACTATTAATCAAAGAAAAATTACTTTTGATAACTATGCCAACGTAAGTTGGGCATTTGATATTCAGAGAGCCAAGAAGCATTAATACAATGAACTGATATATTGTCACTATATGGCGACAATATAGTAACAATATGAACATAATGCATTGCACTCAGCCATAGGCATATTTTTTCTTTTGACCAGTATATTAACCTCAACGCCTCAAAACTATCAAATCATGCTTCCAAGTTATGCCACTATAACGAAGTGAACATAAGAATTGCTGATGTGATCTCGGATAAGGTTAATAATGTAGATATGAACTGACATTTTCGTAAGGGTTGAAAGTACAAACTCTTTTGTAAGGTTAATTTCTTTAATATTAAAAAATAAAATATCATTATAATACAATTGGTCTGGTCCACGTGGGTGGATCTGCCCATGAAACTGGGAATCGGACCGATACCCATCAATTCTCATAAATTAGAATTGGGAACCGAATCAGTTCCTTTAAGAACCACTGGTTTCGGGCAATTTCGGTCCGGTTCCGAGTGGTCCAAGCGGGTTTTGATTCCTTTGTACACCCCTAGTTGGAAGTCGAAACTATGCTAGCATGCATCTTCATCATCGTTCTTTATTGTAAGGTAAAATTGATGATATATGCACTTTCAAGTCTCTGTATTACATCTCTAAATCGTTATATTAACTTGAAAAAAAAGAAGAATTGAGATTTCCTTCAACTTACTGTTCCCAGTAATGCTTAGATAGTTATGACAAAATCATCGAAACATGCTAGTCGAATTGCCAAAATAGAAGCATGTACTTCGAGATCGTAGAACAAGATATATATTGGGTTTTTGATAGTTCAATGATTGATGTTTGAGACTCTAAATGTCCATCACGGACGTCCATGTAATGGTAATAGCCTTATAACACAGCTAAATGAATGTTAATGGTATGGACATAATGCAATGCATGTTTAGGAAGCAGCTATTTATATGGGAAAACCACTAAAAACTTTTTTTTAAAATAATGAGGAGAGACCCATTTTAGCAATCTATAATCTTAGGTGGCAAGTTTTAGGGCAACGCTTAGAGAAGATTTGTAATAATATTTTACATAAAAAGATAGATCAAGTTGTCAAATGAAGACTAAACCTCATTAGTGAGTTGGTCAAACCTCAAAATTCTCGTCCAAGCCCCCCATATGGTTTTCTATATTTGATCAATAAGCTTAGGCAAGCCAAACCTACCCAAACTCGCCAGAAGAAGTTTGGAATATGGGATGCTCTGGAAACCGTATCATTTCCAATTATTTTCCATGAATTTCTTTCTTCATTTTAAGTTATGCTAGTGGAATGTTACTTCTCCTCTTCCATAAACATTCAATTACCAAATTGTTAATGTGGGTAGTGGGTTTACATTTTAACAAAAGATCCAATTACCAATTTATATAATTTCATATTTATATGCTCTTCCCTGGTCAGCTTTGGAGGCGTGCCCTCAAATAAATTTGTGATTAGATAATGGAGTCAAAGGAAGCTACTTTTGCAAGGATCTCCAAGTTTTGGCATTTGAAAAACTCGACCTCAAACCAATTGTGTTGACCAAATTTGAGTCCTTAATTCGGGTTTGACATCTTAGCAAGTTGAAGTTGAATATACGGTTCATAGAATCAGTTAAAAGTAAGAGTGGTTCCAGATGGAAATATTTACATTGACAAGTTTAAATTTATTTTCTAAAATTGGTTCCACCAACCAATTATTTTGCTTATTTCGCATAAATGATTTTGTCATCTAAATAAAAAAAAAAAAAAACTTTTCTTACTTTACATCAAATGACTGTTATGTCAAAGTTGTTTATCGTTCTTCTCCAGCTAGGCTCGCCTGTTTCCAATTACTAAAATACCAAACCACACAATAATATATGGAATCTTTTAATATCCTAAATATATCTTTGACAGTATAATTTTTTGCTCACACAAGATAAAAACTCGAGATATATTCTTAAAATCCCAATTGCACGATTTAATACGCTACAAACTTCAGGTTTAGACAACTCTCGAACTTTTGGGGTCGAACCAAATCACCTTAAGAAAGTGAGTAATGAAAATTTTATCCATATTATAGTCATCTTTGTTATGGAGGAAGTAGGAGAAATATGGAAGACAGGTTTTGACTGCTTTCACCTTTGAATTGAAACAACTTTGAGATTAGTGCATTAAATAATTGTGGTTTTCAGTTCTTCTCTCTTTGCGTGAAGCATGGAAGCGGTTGAAGCCGTGAAAACATCCCCTACATCAGAAATCGAAGATGGGGACTTTTGCATTTGTTACGCTATGTTGTGATCACTTTATTGTGGATAAATAATTGAAATTAGAAGCTTACAAGTCAAGCAAGGATAGTCAACCAGGACGAGGGTGTGGCAAAGTCAAACCCAATCAAACGAGAATCCTCTCCAGTCGCAAAAGATTATGGATGCCCACAATGTATGTCGCACTTTAAACAAGCCCCTTTCCTATGAAGCCCTTCCTCATCTACTCCATCGAAAATTCGGTCCATCATTCATTGTTGATCGTCCGGCGCCATCTATCGGTCATGTCAGTCCCAATCGAGCCTCCCTCTATTGACAATTCACACAATAATTTTCCTTCTTGACATTAAATAGTATATATATTAAAATCGCATGAAATTCTTGATTTTGCTGCACTCCTGGTGACGCTAGTACATGACCCACCACCACGGCATCACGCTTAATACACCTAGCTACTCCTGCCAGCCACCTTGCGTAGCAAGGAATTCGAACCTCTCCACTCTCTTTCGAAGGATCACTGAAGCCTATCCAGCGGAGCCACCACGGCCGGTGATAAAGATGCCGTGTTGTGTTTTGTTCCCTGAATCGAACATGTCATTAGTGATGGGTGGTTTTGTTCAATCCCCTTCTAAGAATCGGTCCAAATACATTGGAGTTGGGCGTATATTTTGGGGTTTGGACTTTTGAGGAAAACTAGCTGGCCTTGGGCCTCCATGAATCTACACTTAGTGATCTCTCCTGCCTTTTGGGCCCTTGAACAGACATTGGGACTCAAAAGCCTTCGGACTCCATATGTTTCTATCAATCTACGCGGTTTAGCTCAAGATGGAGTTAGCGGGTACTTGCTTGCGCTTGTAGCTAGACCCATCAAAGTAGGTTATTGGCCCATTTCTTAACTTATACAAGTGTTAAATAAGTCATAAATAAGTTAATTATATTAAATAAATGAGTCATAAATTAATTTAAACATAATATGAGTATTAAATGAGTATTTACAACTTATTTAGACTCAATCTAGTTCTATGACTCTCTCTTCATTTCTTATCCTCTTTTCTCCATCTCGCGCTTGCTCTTTCCACATTTTCATATCAATTTGGACATTATTTTTCATCGATTAGGTTAAATATGAAAGTGTTTTAATAATATGGGTTAGGTTGGATATGAGCTAGGTATGAGTCACGTTGGGTATGGATTACTAAATTTGTATTGCATGAAAATATAAATCCAATGGTTGATATAGTTGTTGAGTTTCATAAGATGCATGTTCGATCTTTTAACAGATATGGATGTAGTGTCATATTTGTGGTAGAAATAATTTTGTCCAAAAATTCTTGTAGAGTGAGTAAAGATGCAAGTGGAGTTTGCATTTGATAAGGTTGACGACCATGGCACTAGCTCTTGAGAGGCTGTAAGAAAGTAGCAGCGACATTGATATCAAGCTTTAATGATGTGATTGTGATTTAACTTATACATCAAGCCACGATGGATGTTTGTTAAGCTATTTAAGTAAGGATCCTTGTGCACGTTGGTGCCCAAGGTGGTGTTGAACTTTTTGAGCGTGAGAAGGAAGGGGGCATAAAACTAGGACATTGGGGTCTGACTTTGACCAAGGGATTTGCTTGTTTTATATTATAAATATTCCTCTCTCGTCTCGTCAGATGGCAAATGTTGCAGAGTGGGCCTTCAGTGTGTAAAGAAGGGGTGGATTTCATCAAGTGGAAAATGCCATCATCGAAAATGGCATCTCATCGAAGAGAGGCTAGAGTCTACGAGTCGCCAAGGTATTCTTGTGCTAAAATTTCATGTATTCTTGAAAGAAAGTTTTGAACGAAATTGTACGAGGGCTAAATACTATAAAGTAGTTTGGGCACTTCAGGTAACAAATCCAGACGACAACAGTCATGAGCTTTTGAATGGAAGCATATGAAGTAATTCGTCCACTTCACTCCTTTGCTAATAATGAATTTGCAAAATTTCAGCGGAGTAAAACTCCTCAGAGCGTAGAATCGAACCTGTGTCGTACGCCTTGCCAACCCCAGATGATACTACAAGAAGTAAAGTTCTGGTGACATCTAAGCTCAAAGAAGAGATGCAACAAAGGAAGTAAGTCGACCTATAAGGACTGTGTAAAAGCATGAAACTCATGTCATGGGCTTCTCCAAGAGGGCGGAGAAGTACCACTCGTTCTTCTGCGGCCCTCGGTCGACCTTCCTCCCGGCGTTCCACCTCAGCTTCTTGAACCCGACCCGCTCCATCATCGGCATGTACGTCCCGTTCAGCTGCGGCCCTTCGCAGAAGAAGTGGTCGAGCCAGAACAGCCCGCCCGGCCTCAGCACCCGGTAAATATCGTACAGCGTGAACTCCAGCATCGTGTCCGGGATCCAGTTGCTCAGCACGTGCATCGAGTGCACTATGTCCAGCGTGTTCTCGAAAAAGGGCAGCCTCTGCGACACGCTCATGTGCATCGAGATGAGCCCTCGGGACGCGATGAAGCTGTTGAACGGGCCGTCCAGGTTCATCGTGGTGGTCACGATGGTCACGTTGCGCTCTCTCATCCTGGCCGCGAACGTCCCGCTCCCTCCCCCGATGTCTAGGCCAATCCGAATGGTGCCCGGTGGCCTGGTGGCCAGGACCCGGTCGATCCCGTAGTCGAGGATGCCGTTGTCGTACATCCAGCGGTGCTTCTCCCGGCCTTGCAGGTCGAAGCAGTCCTTGCAGTCGAAGTAGCCGGGCTGCTTGTTGCGGTCGACGAGGCACTTGTAGCTCTTGCACGTGTACGCGTCCCACACGACGCTCGTGTCGTGCGGCGTCGTCCACAGGGACTGCGGGAACGGGGTCGGCTCCACGTACTTGGCCGGAGACTTCGGATGGCATCGCCGCCGCGGGAGCGGCTCGCACCCCTTCAGCAAGAAGCGCTGCGCGAACACGTCGTCCACGGGACACTCGCCCCCGACCTCGTACGACATGTACTGGGCCAGTTCCTCCTTGAACCTCAGGCACGCGATCCCCACCGGCGGGTGCAGCATGTCGGACCCCATCCTCGGAGAGTAGCCGAGCGGGAGCTTGTGCGGGGCCACGGCCAGCTTCACCTCGTCCGGGAGATCATCACCGTCGTGCGGGCGGCCGCGGGAGCGGGCGAGCTCGGCGAGGAGGGCCTCGACCAGGGAGTCGGAGGAGGCGAGCTGGCGGTGCAGGTCGGAGACGCGGGAGTGGGTGGCGGCGAGCTGGGCGCGGGTGGAGTTGAGGTGGGCCAGGAGGGAGGTGTCCCAGGCGATGGGGAGGGAGAGGCGGCCGAGGTCGAGGCGAGAAGGTCCCGAGGCGAGGAAGTAGAAGGTGAGGAGGTTGGTGAGGAGGACGAGCGCCGCCATCCTGAGCTTGAACTTGAACGCGGCCGCCCTCGGAGACGGCGGGGAGTGGTAGTGGGACTGCTTCTTCGGACTGTCCGCAGCTCCCATCGCCGTCTCGATCCTTCTCTTCTCTTCCCCTTCTGACAGAAACGAGAGAGAGTGAAGTGACAGTGCGAGGGAGTGAGGGCAAGCAAGGACTAGGAGTTGGGAAGTGTAGTATTCAAAAGGGGAACACAGCACGAGGCATTTAAGAAAGGTGAAATCTTTTGATGGATCCGGCGCACGGGACTTCGTTCATTGTGATCCGGCGTTCGGGGCGTGCGATCGGCTTTTATTAAAAACGATAGAAAGGAAGAAAGACGGTGATGTATCCAAATAATAAAGAAAGAGAGAGATGCCGTTCGTCATGGAAAATAAGTACGGCGGATCTCAATCTCGTTCGCTCCAATAAATGCAAATTTGTCAACCCTTCTCCTTGAATTCCTCCCTGGAGAGATACTCTTGTCATCTTATGGGTCTGCACTCCCCCACCTCCTTTCCGAGTTCTCCATGCGCTAGATTCATATTTCAGAGACATTTATTTATGAGACCCAAGAAAATGAGTTTCTATATAGTTTCTACACCATGTGCCCCTTCACCCACAAAAATAAAAGAGATCTCTAGCATAATTGTATAACGGTACCACAGTTGTGTGGGTCTCCTCATGATTTTTATATTTGTTTTGCCATTCATAAAATTTGTGGTCAACATTCAACGGCAATACAGTTACACGATTAGATTCTGGTGTGCTGATGTTTCCATTGCATGTCAATTAGATGAATGAGACTACAATTCATAGTTGTCACAGACAATGCCTTCTCTTTTGCCTGATAAAAAAAGAAAAGATCACTAGGAAAGAATGGGAGTTGGCAGCCAGCCTTTTCATTTTGCCATCATGTCGGCCAAGTTGCAAGTGTCTCTTGATGAAGAACTCAATGTGATGCAACTGCCGAAGCTAAAAGAAAAACTTTTGAGTTCTCCAAGTTTTGATTGAGATTCTGAGTCATGGGTGTGCGAGTTCTGGTGAATCTGCTAGTTGCTCTCCTTGGAGATCCCATTGGAGATGCAGCTACGAATCCTTATGATTGTAAGCTTAATTCAAACGCTTTCTTGACATTTATTTCCCTAAATGTATTGTTCACACAGGTTAATTTGCAAATTCCTCAACCCTGCTTGCCTGGACTTTTGCATGTTTCTGAGCCATTGCCGATTAGATGAACTAAGGTGCCTCCTAGTCAGAGGATGTCGTAACATTTACGGGAATTAAGAGTAGACCATTTGTCCACAACCTATTATAAGAATCCTACTGCACTCAACACAATGTTTCCTATATTCCTATCAACAATGCTAATGTCATTTTTGGGGTGATCTAAGTCTGTTTTTTTACACCTTTTGCCTGCCTCTTTGATCAAAGGTGGCTTTATTGCCTGAGAAAGTTTCAAAAGATAAGTAGCTGGAGATCTCAAATTTTGCAACGCATCGATGGAGTAAATCTAACTGTTTCTATTTTTAGCGTAAGTCATAACAATGAAATTTATTACACATAAATTGGTGCTATGATTTTTCTTTAAGCATGTTCTAGCCTTGGAAGCCATTATCTGGCAGTCGGGTCATTCTCACGGATTTGGTTTTGGTACAAAATCTTGCTTCTTTCGTTTCATAAGGGAGTCAGTTACAAAGATTTTAAGGGTATTAGCTCTTCTGATACAAAGATCATGCTGTTGGTTGGCTATTCAAGCAACCAAAGTTTTGGACATTATTAGAGCAGCTTATGTTGGATAATTTATCTGCCATTTCCTTGCGCACTCTTGGAATATAGATGAACGACAGACTTTGTAGCAACTTGCTTCAAAGACTTCTCCAATCCTCAGATCTATTTATTACTTTCTCATTGTTCAATTGGTGTAGAAAAGAATCTGTATTATATATATATATATATATAGGAATAGATGATCTAAATTAGGTGAGAAAATCAAGAATAGAAGACCTAATCTCTATTATTAGCTAATTTACAGCTAACAAAATAACAAAATCAGATCACATAATCAAATCAAATGATATCACATAATATCCCAAATGATTTGGAAGAGATTATAGGAGATTTTCCAACAATTGGTCATATTCGAAAGCAGTCAGGGCAATTACAGGGCTTATGAGTAATTGACAAAATACACCACCCAACTCGGTGGGGACTGATCATCGTGGCAATGGCTGGGATGGGATTGGCTGCACCAATTCTCGCATTACTTCCATGTGAGTTTTTGAGCATCCTTTTGGACTTCATATTTGAGAATCTGCCTTTCATAATTATATCCATATGTGCAGTTAATTGGACTCTCTTAATTTCAGAACGTTGTCGAGCATGGGTTTGACAGGTTCACTTCCAGGAAACATTGGACAATTATCTGAATTACAGATTCTGTAAATTCACTACCGATTTCACTTTCCAGATTATGTTCAATGCAAGGACTTAATTACCACATTTGTTTCCCATGTCTTTTTCTACCGAAAGATAATATAGGACACACATTTCTATAAAATTGGACGTATTGACCATAACTGGAGGCAATTATTTAGAAGAAGGGCTTAAGTTTTTTATTTTGCTGCTGCCATGTAAGTAGTCCTCCCATCTAGATTCTTGTACTTTCTTCTCTCCCATGCATCCTAAATTGCATGTGAAGCTGTCAATGATGCGCAAGTAGGGAGATTCATGTCTAGAATTTGGTCCTTTAATCTGTTTTAGCTGATTGAGCCCCCCTATTGACAAGTCACATAATAGTTTTCCTTCTTGACGTAAAAAAATATACTAATGTTGCACGAAATTCTTGATTTTGTTGTCCATGTGTGGACCACTGTGCGTGTTTGCCTGCAAGATACAGTGATGTAGAAGGAGGTGCGGCTTCTAAATTTAGGGAGAAAGATTCTAAGTTGTTTTTGTTCTTTGAATGGAACATGTCATTATTATGAGTGGTTTTCTTCAATCCCCTTCTAAGAATCGGTCCAAATACGTTGGAGTGGGCGTATATTTTGGGGTTTGGACTTTTGAGGAACACTAGCTGGCCTTGGGCCTCCATGAATTTACACTTGGTGATCTCTCCTGCCTCTTGGGCCCTTGCCCAGACATTGGGGCTCAAAAGCCTTCAGACTCTACGTTTTTCTGTCAATCTAGGCGGTTCAGCTCAAGATGGCATTAGTGGGTACTTCTTGCTGCTTATTAGCTAGGCCTGTCAAAATGGGTCATTGACCCATTTCTTGACTTGTATGGGAGTTAAATGAATTAGTTGTATTAATCAAATTGATTATAAATGGGTGTAAATATAATGTGAGTCTTAAATGGGTTATAAACAGGTTTACAATTTATTTAGATCCAATCCACTTCCATGACTCTATTTTCATTTCTTATCCCCCTTACTCAATCTCTCGCTTGCTCACTTCGCACTTTTATCTCAATCTGGATATTGGATATTATTTTTTGTAGATTTGGTTAAATATATGGGGCAAGTCGAGTATAGGTTGAATATTAGTTGGGTCGAGTATAAATCACTAGATTTGTATTGCATGAAATAAATTTATTTGAGCTGACCTAACCCACCCGTTTGACGAGTCTATTTGTAGCAAGATGGAGGTTGTAATTCCAATGGTTGGTATAGTTGTTGAGTTTCATAAGATGCATGTTTGATCTAGAAGTCGGCATAAAGATATGGGTGGGAGTGATTGTCGTCTTTTTGGTGGTGTATCACACCATCAATGGTTGCCGAAGAACATTTTGACGTCAATAAAGGAGACCCGGGGAAGGAACATCGGCTGCCCAGTGCCCGTGGCCCAAGGGTTCACTTATCTATATAATGACTCTTTCATTCAATGTGTTGTTATTGACTTAATAGTTAATCCATTATGAAGTTCCATTTCTGCTCCTTCCACCAACGCAAAATGGCTTCCGAATTTGGTAACTTTCGTCGAACGGGGGGAGCCTTGCGTAGGATGAGGAACTCCTCTCAGTTCCTTCTGGTATGGTTTGATACTGGACAGGAACATGGCCTTTTATGAAGGTTAGGGTAGATTTCACTTTTGCCACTTATGGCTTCTGGTGTCCCATGCTCTGTCATCTTGTCACAATTCCTTCCTCGTACCATGTATTAATGAAAACTTTTAGTACATCCTGCGTTTCCATTCCAAATCAAAACGAATATAATCGAACGACCGACCAATGATCGTTGATGAGCACACTGTATGTACATTACGAAGTTCCCCATAGTCCATATCGGTAATCTAATCAGTAATAAGTGAATGAGCATGGACATTTATCTTCAACCCACTGAACTTTTCAACTTCAATGCCCGAAGTGCAGTTTCCCCTAAAAAAAATATGAAAACTTCAAAGAGCCAACATTTTTCAGCCAAACAGGACATGAACGGTAGGCAGTTTTTGACTTGGAACTTAGCCATAACTTTTCCGGTATTTGGGCATTTGTAGCATGCTCTTTCGTAGCCAGGACTCGTGAAGGTTCAAACCCATGAATACAAAATAGTCAGCAGCGCTTTGATCAAGTTCACAATCACAAAATAGGACAAACCAGGGGTGACTATTTCAGAGTATAAAGTTTCGGAGCTGAAACTTGAAACCTACCATATTTTAATCGGTTCCCAACTTTCGGATTTTAGAACCTACCATGTTCACTTGGAACCGATTATGGAACCTGCCCAGTTTTTTGGCCCGATTTTAGAGTCTACTCGAGAACCTATTGTATCTATTTATTTCTTTTTTTAGTTCATTTTTTTATAGCAAAATCATATGAGCCCATAGTAATGAAACGATTCAAAGTAAAAAATAAACAACAGAAATCCTAATCCACCAAAAACAACAATCCATAAGACATGTATGCAATCACATACAATTATAAATAATAAAAAGTTCAAATATATAACATAAAACATAAATTTTAAAACTCCATTTCCCATTCATCCATAAGAGTTTAAGGAAATAAGAAAGACTGGTGGGAAGTTTTGAGGATGGACAAAGGACGAAAGAGTGCTGAGACTAGAATTTAGGGGAAAATGAAATTAAAATTTTGGTTTGTTAGCTTATAAAACTAATTTTGAAACCAATTTCAAAAGAGGATGGTTCAGTCCAGTTCCATGGTAGTTATTCACTCGGAACCTATTTCTAGACCGGTTACAACCAGTTCAAAAAATTTGGAATCTATTCCCAAACCAATTCCAACGGGAACAATTCTCAAACCTATTTTTCAGGAAATCTGGTCCAACTCCCAAGTAAAATCGATTTGGTTGCACGTCCTTAGGACAGACAACGATAGCCCTACAAAACTATCGATAGAGAATACTAAGAGTTAGATGAGGCATAGAGCCCATCGAAAGTCGAAACTATGCTAGCATGCATCTTCGTCATCGTTGTATATTGTCAGGTAAAATTGATGATATTTTCAACGAGGAAAGAAAAGGCACTTTCGAGTCTTTGTATTACATCTTGAAATCACTTAATTAACTTGAAAAAAAAGAAAAGAATTGAGATTTCCTTCGTCTTACTCCCCCAATAATGCTTAGATAATTATGACAAAATCATCCAAACATACTGATCGAACTGCCAAAATAGAAACGTGTACTTCGAGATCGTAGAGGAAAACATTTAACGTAATTATCGGTTAAAAAAAATAAGTATGGGTTTTTGATGGTTCAATGATTGATGTTGGGGACTCTTAAATGTCCATCACGAAAGCCCATGTAATAGTAATAGCCTTATGATATGGCTAAATGAGCATTAATGGCATGGGCATAATGCAATGCATGTCTAGGTAGCAGCTACTTGTATGGGAAAGCACTATGACCTTTTTTTTTTTTTTAAATAATGAGGAGAGACCCATTTTAGCAATCTGTAATCTTATGTGGCAAGTTTTAGGGCAACACTTAGAGAAGATTTGTAATAACATTTTAGATAAAAAGATAGATCAAGTTGTCAAATGAAGACCAGACTTGATCAGTGAGATTGGTCGACCCTCAAAATTCTCATCCAAGCCCCCATATGATTTTCTATATATGTTACTTCTCTCCTCTTCCATTTACATTCAGTCACCAAATTGTTAATGTGGGTAGTGGGTTTGCATTTTTACAAAAGATCCAATTACCAATCCATATAATTTCATTTTTATGTGTTCTTCCTTGATCACCTTTGGAGGCGTGCCCTCAAATAAATTTGTGACAAGATAATGGAGTTAAAGAACCCTAACTTGTGCAAGGATCTCCAAGTTCTGGCATTTGAAAAAACTCGACCAGCAAATCAATTGTGTCGACCAAATTTGAGTCTTTCAATCGGGTTTGAAATCTTATCAAGTTGAAGTTAGATATTTCTTTTTTGAAGAGGATGACTAATATTGCATTTATGGACCAATATGTAAGTTAAAAATATCAGTTCATAGAATCGGTTAGAAGCAATAGTGATCCCACATAGAAATATTTACATCAGGAAGTTAAAATTTATTGTCAAAATTGGTCCCACCTACTAATTATTTTGCTTATTTTGCATAACGGAATTCGTCATCTAAAAATAAAAAACAAAAAAGAATGTTTTCTTACTTTACTCAAATGATTATTATGTCAAAGTCGTCTATTGTTCTTCAGCTAGGATGCTTCCGGTTACTAAAATTCCGTGGTACCATTCGTTCTCACACAAGGCTAAAGCCCGAAACATATTCTATGATTTAATACGCTATGAACCTCGGGTTTAGAGAACTCTTGAACCTTTGTAATTGAATCAAATCACCTTAAGAAAGCGAACAATGAAAATCTTATACATAGGGCCCATTTGGTTTAGCTTTAGGGAAATGCCCTTGGGAGAATGCAAATACCTTTGAGGTAAAGGTGTTTTCCGAAATGCTAGACTATTTGGTAAATTATAACTGAAAAGTGCTTTAAGGAAATGCAAGACTGTTTGGTAAACATATATTTGAAAAGCCTTTTAGTGTGACCAAATTAAGTATTTTAGTTTTAGTATTTTTAAAATTGCAAAAAAGAAACAATGACTATATAACCTTTTACATTTTCATGTTGAGAGTAATGTAAAAGATATATATTAGTAAATTTATTTAAAAATTATATTAAAAGAATTTGATTATAAATCAGATGCAAAGCTTAAAAAATTAAGTTTTTTAGTTTTAGTATGTTTAAAATTGCAAAAAAATAAACAATGATTATATAAATTTTTAAATTTTCATATTGAGAGTAATATAAAAGATATATATTAGTAAATTTATTTAAAAATTATATTAAAATAATTTGATTATAGATTAGATGCAAAGCTCAAAAAATTAAGTTTTTTAGTTTTAGTATTTTTAAAATGCAAAAAATAAACAATGACTATATAACCTTTTACATTTTCATGTTGAAAGTAATGTAAAAGATATATATTAGTAAGTTTATTTAAAAATTATATTAAAATAATTTGATTATAGATTAGATGCAAAGCTCAAAAAATTAAGTTTTTTAGTTTTAGTATTTTTAAAAGTACAAAAAATAAACGATGACTATATAACCTTTTACATTTTCATGTTGAGAGTAATGTAAAAGATATATATTAGTAAATTTATTTAAAATTATATTAAAAGAATTTGATTATAGATTAGATGCAAAACTCAACTTTTGACTTAAAGTTCTTTTAGGTTTGTTTTCAACTTTGAATAATTTTTTTTAATTATTGTAGTATTAATCATCTTCGTTAATTAATGATTATTCTAGTGTATTGATAAAAAGTTGGGCTATTGATTGCCAAAAGATAAAAATGACAAAAAAAAGAAGGTAAACCCAACATTTGCAAAGGGTTTTTATTATTTTTTTAAAAAAATAAAAATAAAATCCTATGAAATTCCATAGCCAATCAACGACAGTTGGGGGTGTAGAGAAGATGATCGGTTTAAAAAAAAAAAAAAAGTCAACAGATGAACAGTATAGGTGAACTTGCATTTCAAATGCCAGCATTTTGCCAAAAACACCTCCAAATGCTGAACCAAACGCCTAAATTTTTTCCCAATGGGCTTTCACGGCTGAAAGCCCCTTGGGAATGCTGAACCAAATGGGGCCATATTATAGTCATCTTTGTTGTGGAGGAAGTAGGAGAAATTCGGAAGACAGGTTTTGACTACTTTCACCTATGAATTCGAAACAACTTTGAGATTAGTGCATTAAATAATCATGGTTTCCAATTCTTCTCTCTTCGCGTGAAGCATGAAAGCGGTTGAAATCGTGAAAACATCCCATACATCATAAATCAAAGGGGGAACTTCTGCATAACTTCTGTATTTGTTACGCTATGTTGTGATCACTTTATCGTGGAGAAATACTTGAAATTAGAAGCTTACAAGTCAAGCAAGGATAGTCAATCAAGACGAGAGAGTGGCAAAGTTGAACCAAAGCAAACGAGAATCCTCTCCAGGCGCAAAAGACTATGGACGCCTACAATGTATGTGGCTACTTTAAACCGGCCCCTTTCCTATGAAGCCCTTCCTCATCTACTCCGTCGAAAATTCGCTCGATCATCGGTCATTGATCGTCTGGCACCATCGATGGGTCATGTGGGTCCTGATTGAGCCCCCCTATTGACAAGTCACATAATAGTTTTCCTTCTTGACGTAAAAAAATATACTAATGTCGCACGAAATTCTTGATTCTGTTGTCCATGTCGTGGACCTGTGTGCGTGTTTGCCTGCAATATATAGTGATGTAGAAGGAGGTGCGGCTTCTGAATTAAGGGAGAAAGATTCTAAGTTGTTTTTGTTCTTTGAATGGAACGTGTCATTAGTATGAGTGGTTTTCTTCAATCCCCTTCTAAGAATCGGTCCAAATACATTGGAGTGGGCGTATATTTTAGGGTTTGGACTTTTGAGGAACACTAGCTGACCTTGGGCCTCCATGAATTTACACTTGGTGATCTCTCCAGCCTCCTGGGCCCTTGCCCAGACATTGGGGCTCAAAAGCCTTCAGACTCTACGTTTTTCTGTCAATCTAGGCGGTTCAGCTCAAGATGGCGTTAGTGGGTACTTCTTGGTGCTTATAATTAGGCCTGTCAAAATGAGTCATTGACCCATTTCTTGATGTGTATGGGAGTTAAATGAGTTAGTTATATTAAGCAAATTGATCATAAATGGGTGTAAATATAATGAGTCTTAAATGGGTTATAAAAAGGTTTATAACTTATTTAGATCCAATCCACTTTCATGACTCTATTTTCATTTCTTATCCCCCTTACTCGATCTCGCTTGTTCACTTCACTTCGCACTTTTATCTCAATTTGGATATTATTTTTCGTTGATTGGGTTAAATATAGGGGGCAAGTCGAGTATGATTGAATATGAGTCGATTCGAGTATAAATCACTAAATTTGTATTGCATGAAATTTGGCTTATTTGAGGTGACCCAACCCATATGTTTGACGAGTGGTTGGTATAGTTGTTGAGTATCATAAGATGCATGTTTGATTTTTTGAGAAATATGGATGAAGTGCTTTATTTGTGATAGAGGTAATTGTGTCAAAAAATTCTTGTAGAGTGAGTAAAGGTGCAAGTGGAGTTTGTATTTGATAAGGTCCATGACCATGGCAAGAGCTCTTGAGGGGTTGTAAGAAGGAAGCGGCAATGATGATATCAAAGCTTTAATGATGCGATTGTGATTTAGGTTAAACGTCAAGTCAAGATGGATATTTGTTGAGCTATTTAAGTAAGGATCCTTGTGCACGTTGGAGCCCAAGGTGATGTGAGCGTGGGAGGGAAGAGGACTTTAAACTAGGAAATTGGGGTCTGACTTTGACCAAGGGCTTTGCTTGTTTTATATTATAAATATTCCTCTCTCGTCTCGCCTGAGTGTGCAAAAAAGGGGTGGATTACGTCAAGTGGAAAATACCATCGGGAATGGCATCCAAGAGAAATTATGGGTTTATTCGCCAAGGTATACTTGTGCTGACTATTTAATGCGTTCTTCTGCAAGATTGGAAGAAAGTTTCCTCCGAAATTATGCGGGGCTAAATACCTTAAAAGATTTTTTGATATAATTGGTGTTGAGATAGACTAAGTGGAACGGCAATTCAGTCATACTGCTTAAGTATAGTGGATTCTCATGCTTCTCTCCTGCCATGTAGGTCAGATTTGATCGAACGACATAAGTCCGGTGTCCAATTTTATCTTCTTGTCCCGTTTACGAATGTGTGGGACAGCTTGTTTTCCATGGTCACTATATGAGCCAGAAGTCTTGGAAACAAATCCAGACAACAATGGTCATGAGCTCTTGGACGGAAACGAAGGGCGCTTCAATCCTTCGTTAGCTTACCCTTGCAACTGCAGGCCACGATCGATTTGCAAATGGCGGAATCATCGGCGTCATCGGCGATGACGGCCAGGTCGGACGCAGAGTTGGAGGAGATGCTGGACCGTATGCTGACTCGCTTGGCGCTCTGCGACGACTCCAATCTTCAGGCCCTGCTCTCCAAGCTCCTCCCTCTCGCCATCTCCTCTCTCTCATCCCCTTCCTCCGCCGTCCGAAACAAAGTACGCATTCCCAATACGACTGTGATTTCACGCTCGTTCGAACTTCATTTAGTCGGTCCGGTTGATGTTAGCTCCACTTCGGTGCCTGGTGATTCTGTCATCCTGTTTTTTTGTCTTTTTTATTTTCCCAATTCGCGCTACTTGCAAACTTCTCCGTGCGTGCGGGATAGTGGAACTATGGCTTTTAGCTTTGGTCAGTTGGCACAGAAAACATTTTAGAGTTGAACGTATCGATGAAGGCTTCTCCCATTTGCCTGATACCGAAAGTGGCTCTGTGGCTTCGCGCCTCTCTCACTCTACCCTCCCTCTCTCTTTCCGACGAACAGGACACGACCTCCCAGAGGCCGGCGACGTCATCGGCGCTTGCTACTCGACGAACGCGTCGTCGTCATCTCCAGACTCGGGGCTCTCATGGTTCGATGAGATCGAGAACATCTCGATGAAGGACGACTAGGACGGCGGAGTTTTCGGTTGCGGGATTAGGGCTGATTCGAGCCAGCAGTTCTGTGATAGGTTCCTTGCTGACGTGCTCGTTGACTCCCCCGGAGATGGGTCCGCGGAGATAGCCGACGGGTCCGGCGACAAGGAGGAGCCTAGATCGTCGGATGACGGCTGGGTCGAGGCTGCGAAGGTTGATGGGGCTAACGGTGGCGGTGAAGCCTATGATCCTGCTTCTAAGAAGCTCAGGAGGTACGTTGATTGATCGGTGCTGCTGAATTATTCGATTGGTAGCTTTATGTTGAATTTTGGACCTTCATTAATTGGTCTTTCTAGAGAAGAAGTCGGTTGAATTTTAGAATTCATGGGTGTGCTTTTTGCACATGGAATTAGTCACGAAGGAGTTTTGCCCTTCAAGTCAACACTCTTGTTGGCACTCGAAGCAGTGTTGCAGAAAACGCAGGAAAGGGAAATCCGAAACCTCTGGCAGCTCTGGATCCTATGGGGTACAAACCCTCGACAAGAGCAGGAGATACAAAGCATCAAGGACGAAGATGAAGGCGGGATTTTTGCTACCCCGAGTTTTGGCATAGGCTGATTCTCTTCTTTGCAACTCTCGACTGATTTCCCCCATCGGGGTTCGCCTTTGTTTCTCGTTCCGTGGTCTAAAATGGTGTAAGATACTGGAATAATTGGCTAGGAGATGAGGACTTTTCGAGTAGATCCAAGCTTTTTATGTAAATCCCCCCAGAACTACACCCATGATTAGCCCGTATGATTATAGCAGTTGCTTTGCCTAAGTGGGTTCATGATTTGGTTCAGCACCTTCTTGTGTGTCCTTTGAGCGGAAAAACGCAGGAAAGGGAAATCCGAAACCTCTTAAGCGTGATATGTTGCCGCATTTCAACCCTCTCTACCAGCGGTTGCCACCTACCACCGCCATGGGCGGCGAGGGTGGCACGCCTCTAAGTTCAGCAATGGTTTGGTCTCCCGTTGGATAGGAAGGACTGCCGAGGGGACATAAAATCATTTGAGTTTTTCCTCTTTCTTTGTCCTAGACCAGAACTGTTTTTCCTTCTCTCTGCTCAAATCGAATACAAAGTGACCGATTCCCTTCAATTTTTCTTTCTTTTTCTTCAGTGAATATCTAAAGAAAATCAAATAGGTCTTCTCTTTCATTTCTCTTCTTACGTTGTTATCATCGAGAGTCCCTTTTCTACCCTTGTCTCTATCTGAACGAAATAGAGTCGGCAATCTCAAATTGAGATCTCTCCATTCTAAAATAGAATCAAGCTGTGTTTGACCAGAGGGCAGCATGGAGTTAGATGGAACAAAATGAGGGATTGAAAATTACAATCCTCGAACTTATTTCTATAAAATCACTTATCCCACGACTCATTTCATATATAATCGCACGTACTATGGATGCTTTCTAATATAAATTACTGAAAAATTACAATATAAAATACTAGGATTAGAAAAGAAATCAAACAAACAAAAAGAAAACCTAGACCTAATGACTGCCCCTGAAACTCTAGGACAACAGCGACATCCTCCTCGATGGCGGGCGACACCAACACCACAACGACCCCCACGATGGCGGTCGTCTCTGTTGTAATGGTCACTTAAGACCGCCATAATTGATTCTCCATCTCACGCGCACCCGTGAGCGATACAAAGGCGACCACCGCACACCATTCAGGTGAGAGATAGAGAGAGAGCGAGCGAGAGAGATGGCCACCCAATAAATAAAACAAGGTCATTGTTAGATATCATGGTAGCAACAAAATAGCACAATAGCACATGGCGAACAAAAAATTTAACTCAACTGATGAGAGAATAATATAACCAACCAACTCTAGTATAAGCTCACATCCACTTAATGCGAACATTTAAACTCCAGCTTGAAATGAATATTCACAATACCTCCTCAGCTTTCAAGGAGACTCCAATTGAATCGTTGACATAAGATAAGGACACTTCCATATTGTATAGGGACAAATCAGGATAAAAACGAATGACTCCCCATTAGAGTATATCACTTCAACTGGTTCAACTTCATACTTCTTCCCACAGTATGCTGAGAAGATTGTCACCTAAAGGAAAACACTTGCCCGCATTAGTCCTCTATGCAGAAGGATGGGTGTAGAGAAAAGGAAAAACGATTGAGTATGCTCACCATTGTATTTAGAACTATCTTAGCCTTTGTTAAGTCCGTCGCAGTACATTCAATGAGGAAATTTTTCGTCTTTAAAGTTATTGCCGAATGTGCACCATTGATAATTGGCGGCAGAGACAGGACAGTTCTGCATGGAGTAAAAAATTAGCCTTTTCAGTGATAAGAAGCTTAGTCAATTGTATCATTTCAGTCAATGTAGATGCTCGCTAATCAATCAGACTATACATCACAAATATTTGTCAAATTGTTGATTGCAAGACACCCAAAAAGTGGATGAAGCATCACTTTGCCCACATTGTTTGGCTATGACAGCTAAATAGTCACTACAATTTGTTCGCATTGAGCATATTCAATGGGAACCAAAACTGTGAAGCCAATGGCAACAGTGTAATCTATCCGCAACTAGAGTAACCAAATATCATTGAACCTAAATGAGCTAGATTAGAACCCCATGTGCAAAAAAATTCGAAACCAATCTTTTCAAAAAGCTGACCCCTGTTCAAACAGGATAAACAGCTTAATGGTCAACCATAATTGGTCGTTGCCTAATTAAGACATTACCAATAAACATCAGTCCACAACTAATCAAGAATTTATAAAGCAATCAACTGTATCATTTCTAATTATTCAGGACGTTAGAAAAGAAAATATCATCTACTGTTGTCACGCAGGGCCCTAGCCTAAAATAAGGGACGTGTTACATAAAAAGTTTAGGATGAATCCTTTAGCAAGAAATTTTTTTAACCTTTTCTTTAAATGAACCCAAAGAATGTATTAGCAAGGTAGGTCTTAAGTCATGAAATGATATTCCGGAAAAAATTAATTTTTATACTACATGATAGCATCTTTCTTATTGACATTAGGCACTTGCTTTCCCTATCAAATTTTGTGACACCGCATGCAAAAGTTCTTTTTCCTGTTATGGTACCTAGCAACCGGTGGAGAGAAATGAAATAAGAACAGACTGCTAAGTTCAGTGTAAAGGTGTACATAGGAAAGACAAAAGGGTCAAAGAACATGACCTAATTTCATATTTTTCCTTGAGGGAATGCCTCAGAGAATGACCAGCCTTACTTGAGGTGCTTTTGAAGTCGCCACATTAGGTGCCTGCCCAGGCAACTCCAGTGCTTTTGAGAACACTAGTGACACCTAAACAGAACAGTTGATCTCACTTCAACTCATAAACGAGACCAAGCACTTAGTGGCTTAACGTGGCAGAAGATGCTTGAAGGCCTAGATTATTTTCTCTTTGCAAACTGAACCCACTGCATCGATCAACCCCCAAATAACTCGAGGTTGCAATATTAATGACTTAAGTGGCAATGGTTGAATCAAAACTAAGTCAACATGTCATTACATTTAAGTGGTTATTTATTATTTTCCCTTAACATCAATATACACACTTCATATTTATACATGGAACTCACGTTACAAAGAAGAGTGTATGAAGAAACCAAGATACCTCTTTGAATCATAGATAACAGGGAACACAGGCGAGTTCTCTATTATGTGCAAGAACTTCTTCAATTTCAAATATGACTGCAACAAAGTAGCGAAAACGACATGGCAAAAATGAGGAACTATTACATAATTCTTCATTTACAGGAAGATATCAACTAGCACACTGAATAAGCAAGTTCCAAGCATAAGATATATGTAACAAAACAAATATGAAAGTTATAAAAAGACCATTAAAAGGAGCAGCTATTGAGGACCCACCTTATAAATTCCATTAGTTCATCAGCTCTGAAGTTCTTCACCTAATATCAGAACAGAAACTAAGGCGCGATCAGCCACCACATCAATCACAGTTGGTAGAGAAAACAAAACAAATATATAGATGAAAGCAATCTCATGAACTCAAAAGTGGCATTGACATGTTAAGCATACTTAATTTGGAATAATTCACTTTGCAAAATAGTAATTAGAAATAACACGCTAATGCATTGGAAACTTAAAAATTTCCTTTTTAGTTACTTAGTAAGTCTCCTTAGAGCACTGTTAACAAAAGGGCACCTGTTAAGCATACTTATTTAATATGATTCACTTCCCAAAGAAAAAATTACAAATACCACAAGAACAATCTATGCATCCAATTGAAAACCATAAAAATTTCTTAATCAACTACTTAAGAATTGCCCCTAGAGAACAGTTAACAAAATCCTTACAAATACATAGATCTTCACTACAGATCAGACTCATGGCACATGCATGAACAGAAAAATACAATCTTTATCATGAAACTACCTGCTTCAAGGGGACGAAACTTATACTAGAAGGCGGCAAGACACGTGCAGAATTCTTCATTTTAGATTCTAGTTTAGGCGATTAGTTCAAACACACACCTCATAGCTGAAGGGGCCTTCTAGCGTATCCAAGTCATGAGTCCCAATTGCAACCAGTGTTCTTCGCCTGAAATATCGAGAGGATCCGAGCATGTCAATCCAAGCAGAACATTTTGAGGATCTAGCATAAGCACAAGCATCTGATGTAGTAAGTGGAGGGATTGGGGGTCTGGGCATCTATTACATGCAAATAAAATATCAAATTGAATATAGATCTCGAGAATGAAATCTATTACCCATTCTAGCCCTCTGCAAGGCCAATCTTATGAGTTGGATTTGCTAATGTTGATTTATTTTTATTTTATTTTTTGCATTAAAAAATAGGTCTTCGAGAATATATATAAATAAGGTTGACTCACTACCCTAGGATCCAAAATAAAACGGTGGATTGGGCCACTAAAGTCCAGCTCTGCGGACTCTTCCTAGTGCTGGTTTCCAAACCTCTCTACCCCTTTTTGGGCGTTTTATGTGCTAAGACCCATATGGATTGTTTCTTTACTTTAGTCACTCAACAAAGAGGACAACATTGTAAAACTCGGAATGTGGCTCCAATCATATCGATTTTATTGGGAGTTAATCGCTTCACTTAATATGGGAAAAAAGTATGATATCCTCAAAGCTAAGTTGGACCAATATCATATCAACAGATCGAATCCAAGTTCATTATAATTGTCATGTCATTGCCATTGCTATTTTATAATGTTCGGTACGGTAGAATTGATTGAAATGAAACGGAACGATCATTTTGATACTTTGATTTGATGAATTGTAGGAATGAAATGAGATCGTAGTCGATTGCAAAAGAATATTTCGTGGGCAATGGAAATTGACCGAAAATCAATATAAAGCTCGCGCAAGATAAAAAAATGCAGCACGTTGGTGTGCAAGCTTCACCCATTTTCTGATGAGTTGGATTCGCTGCTGCTAATCTTTTTTCGCATTCAAACATAGTTCTTCGATACGTATAATTTGGTTGAACACATTGCATGAGCTTGAAAAAACACTAATCACACAAAGACATTGTAAAGTAAACCTTATTTATGTTTGACTCACTATTCTAGGACTCGAAATAAAACAGTGGATTGGGCCACTTCCTAGGTGCTAGTCTCCATCCCCTTATCCATTTTGCGCATTTTTATGTGTTGAAACCCATTTAGATTATTCGTTTACTTTACCTACAGGTGTTTTTGATCAAAAAAGAAAAAAAGTGAAGCCGTCGTTTGCCCCACGAAATGATAATTTCACCTAGAGACAGGCAGCGAAGTTCTCGATTCAAAAAATCAAACGAAAACCGTATACACATTTAAAATAAGGAATCCCATTATATCATTTGATATAATTTAATTGAGGAACTGGTACCAAAATGGTGGACCTCGGGACGTTGCTTCCCCGTCCTTAACCAAATCATTAGATTGAGCTATTTAGTTAAAAAAAATTAAATTCAAATTGTATTTAGATGAAAATATCCCTAATTAATCGGAATTCTTTTATGGATAAAGCTAGGCCTTTATTTGAAATGACAATAACTATTTCAAGCTTTTTTCTTTTTTAGATTGATATGATCGGTTTAGGTTGTTATTTAAAACAAACTTCACTCCAAATCCTTATCTAAAATTATAAGGTATTTGAAATTTTCACCTAAAGTCGTATGAATTTTAGGATCCCAGAGAGCTCATTCGAATGATGCGGAGGATATTCATGTGTCGAATCCAAATCAAAACCAATCAATTTTGGATTCCGAAAATCCATCAACATAAAAAATGGAAATCAATCTAAACTCCAATTAACGGGGAAATCTTCGATGGATCCGGTGCATCCGGCTTCGTTCATTGTGATCCGGCATTCGGGGCGTGCGATCAGCTCTATTAAGAACAGGTAGGGCGGATCTCAATCTCGTCGCTCCGTTAGATGCATTTTGCTAAACCCAGAATTAGGAATTCAAGGAGGAGGGTTGACCAATTCGGATGGTAACAGTATTGAACGAGTCCCCCCGTGTTTTCCGTATTTGTTTTGCCGTTCGTAAAATTTGTGGCCGGCATTCAGAATCGCGATACCGTCGCACGATTATAGGATCCGATATGACTGTCAAAACGGCGATATCGTTGCACGATTATAGGATCAGATACGACCGTCATTCCTCTCCTTTTTCATCTCCCCCTCCCCCTTTCCTATCTCGCATTGCTCTCTCTCTCAGGCATTCCTCTCCTCTTCCATCTCCCTCTCCTCTTTCCTATCTCTCTCTCTCTCTCTCTCCGGGCGAGATGGAAACCATTCCAAGATGTTTCGTCGACGAAGCGCAGAAACCGCTGATCGTCGCAGGAGCCATGCTCACCTTTTTTTCGTTCAAGGGCGCCTTCGAGCCGCAATATGCTGTGTTGTCGGACTTCCCGGTTATCGGGACTATTTTTATACCGTCCTGTATCGCGGTGTCGCTGCTGCTGACGGGCCTCCCTTCGAGGCACGCGCTGTTCCTCTTCGCGACGAGGGTGCTCATCTATGTAGCGCTTATCTCGTCGGCCTTCGTCCTTGTGCATGTGGTGAGAGCCACGTCGCCCGGGGATTTCGCCGACAAGCATGAACTCGCGTTCAAGATTTGGGCAGGAGTGATGATCACGTTCTTGGCGGCGCATCATTCAATGGAATTTCTGCCAAACACTATTTTGAAGATCAAAAAATGAGTCGCCGGCGAGGAAGATCTTCTGCGCAGCCGCACCTGATTCACCTGTCTATATAATTGATTTTCTATATATGTCACTTCTCTCCTCTTCCCATTTACCTTCGGTTACCAAATTGTTAATGTGGGTTGTGGGTTTGCATGTTTACAAAAGATCCAATTATCGATCCATATAATTTCATTTTTATGTGTTCTTCCTTGATCACCTTTGGAGGCGTGCCCTCAAATAAATTTGTGAACGTTACCAGCTCGCGTGGCATGCGTAAACCAAGCTGGCTCCATTGAAAAATTGACGCGTGTGCTCTGACATAATTTTTTTGCTGGTTTCTCGCTCGAGATTTTTCTTCGTCATCTTCTCCAGAAAAGCAAACATTGAAGCGATTTCCACCAACAAAGATCGAGCAAAAGGCGAAGCTTCGGACGACCAGGGAACGGAGAGTGGGAGTCAGTTGCAGTCTCCGGAAAGAATTTGGTTGGAAGCTTAGGTTTCTAACTTAAGTTGTCAGAGCTAGAATCGAAGAAACGGTAATGAATTCGAGAAAAGTTTTATTTTGGAAAGAATTTTAGTCCTCTTCTACATGCAATAGGACGCCGAGCTGATTGTGCTACTTTCGGTATGCAGGTGTTGTTTTGTACATTTGATGGGCATGGAGGTGGAATGGCTGCTAAGTTTGCAGCGGAAAACTTTAATAAGAATATCGTAGATGAAGTGGTGAGAAGAGACGAGGATGAAACGAAGACAACTGTGTATAATGCTGGAGATTGTCGATCTGTTCTTTGTAGAGCTGGCACTGCAAAGGCTCACATTCGATCATAGGCCTTGTGGGGAAGATGAAAAGGAACGCATTGAGGCTCTCACAACATTCTGTTCATTCTTTACATGTACAAACATGGTTTATACGAAATAAGTTCTTTTATCTTAGAAGCTTATGAGACTTGTATCCATTTCAGGAAAAGTAGATTTAAGGATCGAGCTGCTGTATTGGCATGTATATAATGTTTTAACCTTATGCATACAGAGTGATCCACCCACTAATGCCGTGATGGGCGTCTTTGTTCGTTCATTCAATATGATCATACGGTGGCTTCCCTTCTCATCCTGGAGTTTCGGACAGTTAAGTTGAAGCATGTGGATATCAAGAGCAAGATCTGGATATCAATAAAATGGATGGTTTTTGATGATTAGTATTGTGCTAGTTTGAGGCGCCATTGGCAAAGATACTTGCTCCCTTCTCTCTCTCTCTCAAGCGTTTCTCATGTACTCTATTGGAATCAAGGCATAATGTGGCAAGTCCCATGTTCATGGAGTTAAATCAAGGCAGAATCGTCCTTCCCTTCCTTTCATTTTTACTTAAAAAGTGCTACAACGAAAGAAGCGCCTTCAAACTGAAAGATCGATAAATGGGTTTATGGAGTTTAGCTAGATAACCCGTACTCGGACAATCAGCATTTCCCGATGAGGACGATGATATGCACCGCACAAAAAAGGACTTCGTAAATGGGCAGACCATCATCTCCTTTTTCTAATCAAATTAATCGAACTACTTCAAATAAAATAACATCTCAAGCAAGCTCATCCACTTAGCCTAGAGTTAAACAGAAAATGGAAAGTGGACCAGCTAGATTTACGCATGCCACGCAAGCTGGTGATGTGGTGATTGCGCAAGGATCTCCAAGTTCTGGCATTTGAAAAAACTTGACCACAAATCAATTGTGACGACCAAATTTGAGTCTTTAATTCGGGTTTGAAATCTTAGCAAGTTGAAGTTAAATATTACTTTTGGAAGAGGATGACTAATATTGCATTTATGGACCAATTTGTAAGTTAAAAATAGTAGTTCGTAGAATCGGTTAGAAGTAATAGTGATCCCAACTAGAAATATTTACCGATTTATCATCTATATATATATATATATATATATAAACGATTATTATCTCGAAGTCGTCTATTGTTCTTCTCCATCTAGGATGCTTCCAATTACTAAAATTTTGTGATACCATTCGTGCTCAAGTAAGGCTAGAGCCCGAAACATATTGTGGTTGAATCAAACCACCTTAAGAAAGCGAGCAATGAAAATCTTATACATATTATAGTCATCTTTGCTGTGGAGGAAGTAGGAGAAATTCGGAATACAGGTTTTGACTGCTTTCACCTATGAATTCGAAACAACTTTGAGATTAGTGCATTAAATAATCACGGTTTCCAATTCTTCTCTCTTTGCGTGAAGCATGAAAGCGGTTGAAACCGTGAAAACATCCCACACATCAGACATCAAAGTTGCGACTTTTGCATTTGTTACGCTATGTTGTGATCACTTTATCGTGGAGAAATACTTGAAATTAGAAGCTTACAAGTCGAGCAAGGATAGTCAATCAAGACGAGAGAGTGGCAAATTCAAACCAAAGCAAACGAGAATCCTCTCCAGGCGCAAAAGACTATGGACGCCTACAATGTATGTGGCTACTTTAAACCGGCCCCTTTCCTATGAAGCCCTTCCTCATCTACTCCATCGAAAATTCAATAAAGGAGACCCGGGGAAGGAAGATCTGCTACCCAGTGCCCGTGACCCAAGGGTTCACTTATCTATATAATGACTCTTTCATTCTTTCATTCAATATGTTATTGACTTAATAGTTATCCATTATGAAGTTCCATTTCTGCTCCTTCCACCAACGCAAAATGGCTTCCGAATTTGGTAACTTTCGTCGAACGGGGAGAGCCTTGCGTAGGATGAGGAACTCCTCTCAGTTCCTTCTGATGGCCTTTTATGAAGGATAGGGTAGATTTCACTTTTGCCACTTATGGCTTCTGGTGTCCCATGCTCTGTCATCTTGTCACAATTCCTTCCTCGTACCATGTATTAATGAAAACTTTTAGTACATCCTGCGTTTCCATTCCAAATCAAAACGAATATAATCAAACGACCGACCAATGATCGTTGATGAGCACACTGTATGTACATTCCGAAGTTCCCTATAGTCCATATCGGTAATCTAATCAGTAATAAGTGAATGAGCATGGACATTTATCTTCAACCCACTGAACTTTTCAACTTCAATGCCCGAAGTGCAGTTTCCCCTAAAAAAAATATGAAGACTTCAAAGAGCCAACATTTTTCAGCCAAACAGGACATGAACGGTAGGCAGTCTTTGACTTGGAACTTAGCCATAAATTTAAAAAAAAAAAAAAAAAAGAGCCCGTCTCGAGAAGTGCAAACAGATGTTGACCCCTCTGGTACGTACGTCGTTACAAAGAACGCCAACCAATTCTTAGAATTTCCAATCCGATTTGCTCTCAATCTCCACGCGGTGGTAGCTTCTTCTTCAATAGTCCACGGGAATCCGAGTGTTCTATTACGACCATCCTTTGGCTTTTTACCCTGCAAAGTGCAACTCCACTTGCGTCTTCCGACTTTTCCGGTATTTGGGCATTTGTACCATACTCTTTCGTAGCCACGACTCGTGAAGGTTCAAACACATGAATACAAAGTAGTCACCAGGGGTGACTGTTTCAGAGTGATAAAGTTCCGGAGCTGAAACTTGAAATCTACCATATTTTAATCGGTTCCTAACTTTCGGATTTTAGAACCTACCATGTTCACTTGGAACCGATTATGGAACCTACCCAGTTTTTTGGCCCGATTTTAGAGTCTACTCGAGAACCTATTGTATCTATTTATTTCTTTTTTTAGTTCATTTTTTTTTATAGCAAAATCATATGAGGCCATAGTAATGAAACGATTCAAAGTAAAAAATAAACAACATAAATCCTAATCCACCAAAAACAACAATCCATAAGACATGTATGCAATCACATACAATTATGAATAATAAAAAGTTCAAATATATAACATAAAACATAAATTTTAAAACTCCATTTCCCATTCATCCATAAAAGTTTAAGGAAATAAGAAAGACTGGTGGGAAGTTTTGAGGATGGACAAAGGACGAAAAAGTGCTGAGACTAGAATTTAGGGGAAAATGAAATTAAAATTTTGGTTTGTTAGCTTATAAAACTAATTTTGAAACCAATTTCAAAAGAGGGTGGTTCGGTCCAGTTCCATGGTAGTTATTCACTCGAAACCTATTTCTAGACCGGTTACAACCAGTTCAAAAAATTTGGAATCTATTCCCAAACCAATTCCAACGGGAACCAATTCTCAAACCTATTTTTCAGGAAATCTGGTCCAACTCCCAAGTAAAATCGATTTGGTTGCATGTCCCTAGGACAGACAACGATAGCCCTACAAAACTATCGATAGAGAATAGTAAGAGTTAGATGAGGCATAGAGCCCATCGAAAGTCGAAACTATGCTAGCATGCATCTTCGTCATCGTTCTATATTGTCAGGTAAAATTGATGATATTTTCAACGAGGAAAGAAAAGGCACTTTCGAGTCTTTGTATTACATCTTGAAATCACTTAAATTAACTTGAAAAAAAAAAATTGAGATTTCCTTCGTCTTACTCCCCCAATAATGCTTAGATAATTATGACAAAATCATCCAAACATACTAATCGAATTGCCAAAATAGAAACGTGTACTTCGAGATCGTAGAGGAAAACATTTAACGTAATTATCGGTTTAAAATAAATAAATATGGGTTTTTGATGGTTCTGTGGTTGATGTTGGGGACTCTTAAATGTCCATCACGAAAGCCCATGTAATAGTAATAGCCTTATGATATGGCTAAATGAGCATTAATGGCATGGGCATAATGCAATGCATGTCTAGGTAGTAGCTACTTTAATGGGAAAAGAACTAAGACCTTTTCTTTTCTTTTTTTTAAATAATGAGGAGAGACCCATTTTAGCAATCTGTAATCTTATGTGGCAGGTTTTAGGGCAACACTTAGAGAAGATTAGTAATAATATTTTCGATAAAAAGATAGATCAAATTGTCAAATGAAGACCAGACTTGATCAGTGAGATTGGTCGATCCTCAAAATTCTCATCCAAGCCCCCATATGATTTTCTATATATGTTACTTCTCTCCTCTTCCATTTACATTCAGTCACCAAATTGTTAATGTGGGTAGTGGGTTTGCATTTTTACAAAAGATCCAATTACCAATCCATATAATTTCATTTTTATGTGTTCTTCCTTGATCACCTTTGGAGGCGTGCCCTCAAATAAATTTGTGACAAGATAATGGAGTTAAAGAACCCTAACTTGTGCAAGGATCTCCAAGTTCTGGCATTTGAAAAAACTCGACCAGCAAATCAATTGTGTCGACCAAATTTGAGTCTTTCAATCGGGTTTGATATCTTAGCAAGTTGAAGTTAGATATTTCTTTTTTGAAGAGGATGACTAATATTGCATTTATGGACCAATATGTAAGTTAAAAATATCAGTTCGTAGAATCGGTTAGAAGCAATAGTGATCCCACATAGAAATATTTACATCAGGAAGTTAAAATTTATTGTCAAAATTGGTCCCACCTACTAATTATTTTGCTTATTTCGCATAACGGAATTCGTCATCTAAAAACAAAAAACAAAAAAGAATGTTTTCTTACTTTACTCAAATGATTATTATGTCAAAGTCGTCTATTGTTCTTCAGCTAGGATGCTTCCGGTTACTAAAATTCCGTGGTACCATTCGTGCTTGTTGACGCCTAAATTTCATTTTCTCAAATTAGGTTTTTTCCTTTTTTGGATGATAAATGATAAAAAAACAAAAAAAAATAACAAAACAAAACAAAGAAAAAAACAGAAGGGAAGGGAGAAGGCCTCCGCATGGGCCTCCACGGCCCATCCTCCTCCTCAGCCCGGCCCAGTCAGATCTTCTTCTCCCTCGCGCCTCTGCAACGCACGCGCGAGGGTGCGACGCCGGAGGGAGATCGTCGACCGGCAGCGCACGTGGAGCAGAGGAGCAGGTGGCGTCGGATGGGACGCCGGTCTGGCCGCCCGGAGTCGCTCGGCACGCGAGGGGGACCGGCGGTCGAGGTTCCATCGACCGGCCACCCCCTCGCCTATAAATACCGCCGTCTCCTCCTCCGTTGAAGGCACGAGCAGCCGCCAGCGAAGCTCCGAGCCCCCCTGAGAGACTTCGGGGAACTCAGAGCAGAGCAAGGGCGAGGCGAGTCGGGTCGCGAGCTCGCCGATCTCCCTCCGAGAGACTTCGGGGGAGACCGGTGGCGAGCGAAACCCGGATCCGCAGGCTCGCAGAGAGAGAGAGAGAAAGGGATCCCCGCCGCTCCGCCGTCGCAGTTCCGCCGTCGCCGCTGCTCACCACCACCACCTCGCCATAGGTAGCCGCCGCCGTCACCATCACCCCCCCCCCTCGGTCACTGACGTCGCTGCCATCGCCGCCGCCGCATCCGCTCAAACCACCCCTCTCGCGCGCCGCGAATCGGGAACCCTAGGGTTCCCGATTTTTCGGGTCGCGACCTGGGTCGTTTTTCTAAAAAAATATTTTAAATAAATAAATAATTTATTTATTTTCCGAAAATATAATTTTCAAAAAAAAATTTAAAAAAAAAGTATTTTAATTTCCAAAAAAATAGAAAATATTTAAAAATATAAAAAATATATATTTTTATTTCGAGAAAATCAAGAAAAAATTAAAAAATATTTTATTTTCCAAAAAAAAAAATCAATCAAAAATCAAAAATAAAAAAAAATTCCATATTTTCCAAAAAAATGCCAAAAATCCAAAAAAAGCCAAAAAACTTGTATTTTTCCAAAAAATACCAAAAATCCAAAAAAAAAATCCCTTTTATGTCCAAAAAATAGAAGATGACCCCAAAAAATGTATTTTTCCAAATAATGCATGGAAAATCCCTAAAACATCCAAAAAAACCTCAGGGTTTAAACAATGTTAGGTACCGAAAGGGCATTAGTGATTAACTAGTGTAATCAAGTCCCCGATCTTAATTTCTCTGGTTGCGCAGGAGCGAATATTTCTCCCAATATTTCGCATGGGTTTCTAATCAACCCACCCAAAATCGATTAGTGGCGACTCCATTTTAAAAATTAACTTACAGGTTAAAAACTTTGACCATTAAAGTCGTGAATTGGTGGACTTGGGAGAGTCCGGGCTTAATTAATCTAGCCGAGCCATTAGCCTCCTTAGGCGCCCGCCCCGATCGGGCGCCGAAAAAAAAGAGGTCGCGACAGCTTGGCGACTCCACTGGGGACTCTGAGGACTTAGGCCTTTTTTATCTTGTTTAATTCCTTTACTGACTTAGGTTTTTCTTTATGCAGGTCAATAGCTTAGAAATTTATTTTAACTTTGCTTAAAATAGATTGTCTTGTGATTATGAATTGTGGTGCATGCTTTACTGTTTCAGCACTACACATGGCACACACAACCCGGCCGCCGGACCTGGGCCGCCATAGGATATTTAGGATGGTGTCAAGAAAGATACGACCTCGAACGCGAGACTGCGATGTAGAGGTTGCCTTTCTTTTCCCCGAATTTCTTTAGCCGAGGTTAGGAGGGTATGCTGCTAACGCGAGACTGCGACGGGCGGATACCCTTTTAATTTCAACAAGCCTTCTCAGTTAGAAATCGAGCCGCACATCTCATGTGCATGTCTTTGTACTTGTCATTTTATTTAAAAGCAAAGTAATTTATTTACTTTTACTCAGTCCTTTTATTGACCCATGGCAATTTAGGAAAGTTTTTTTTGAGTCACAGTTTATATGCGATGGGAGAAGATGACATCCAGTTTATTCCCACTCCCAAAGCAGAGCTCTTCAGATGGTGGGGTCAATTGGACCAGTATGCCCAAGAACGAGTGAAAGCCAAAGTCGGTCATCTTCTATCGTTGATTCGAATCCGTGTTCATCCCGAAGTCATGCAGGCCATGGCACATTTCTGGTGCCCGAAGACGACTACTTTTATATTTGGGAGGTTCGAGCTAACCCCAACTCTGGAAGAATACAGCATCATCACTGGAATGCCTCTCGAGAAAAGGCTTGTTAGGCCATCAACAGGCGTTATCCCGTTGCGTGGGTTAGCACGACTCTTAGGAACTGAAGTCCATGTTATGAGGCAAATTCTTGAAAACAATCATAATACCTGCCCCCTAACATTTTTGACTGCCTGTTTCGAAAATCAACCCATGACTCAGAAAAGCGAGATTTTCCTCTTGGCCTTTTTCGGGCTCATCATTTTCCCCCATCAAAGAAATGTCATAAGTCCAAAGATGGCATGGATAGTTGACCAGATCTCAAGGGGGCAAAATTATGTCAACATGATTTTAGCCGAAACATTCTTGTCCCTCAAACGTTTTAAAGAAAACACGGAAAAGGTCATGCGGGTCTCCCCGGAAATTTTACAAGTCTGGTTCTTTTCTCACCTAAGCGAATTTCGAGACTTCATGCGATCGCCTGAAATAAATGATTTCGAAAATCCATTTCAGAAATTTATGGTTTTAGGACCATACATTCCTAACCAAAGCTGTTTAACTTGGATAAACTTTCTAAGAAACCCAGCTCCTGAGGCGTTCCAATGGTGTGCTGGTTGGTTCCATGAAAAGAGAGCTTACTTTGCTTACAGACGCCGCCATCCAATTCCGTTGCTTGGTTTCACCGGCGCCATTTCTTATTTCCCATATCGGGTGACGCGACAGTATGGAGCCCTTCAAGAGATCCCACTGCCTTTCAGGAGGAAGGCTCCTCCGCTCTTCTTCACCCAGCAAAGTCGTGAATACACATTCGAGATTGACATTGTCGAGGAAACATGGAGCAGGTGCCATCGCAAAAGAATTGTGATACCTGAAGGGCTTGAGGGACGAGAAAAAGCCCACCACGCCTCTGAATCCTACATCCTTAACCATCGTATCCCGACAAAGTGGAAGCCATCGATCCCTCACCCAATCAACGAGATTAGCCGGCATAAACAAGCAGAGCCTGTGCAAGGGGATTTGGGAATGAACAGGATACATGTCTCGGAGCCGGTCCAAGAAAACAAGCATCGGCGCAAGAACAAGGCTCCCCGTCGCATATAGATTAGCAGTCATGTGTTTCCTAGTGTTGATATCGTGAAAATTTCGTCCCATTGTTTAGGGACTTTTGTTTAATACATAGTATTTCCTTCTGTCATTTTAATTTCAAGTTTTAAATGTCAGAAGTCTGTGGTCTCTAAAGTCCTCTTTTGATAAATAGAGAAGCAGTTAGACCATTGCCATGGGTCAATCCTTGTTTACTTTCGTGCTCATTTATGATTTTTTGCGCCACAGGTAATTATGAATCGTCAACTATCAGCCACCCGCGAATGGCCTCACGTGATAGGACCCGATCAGAATGAGGTACAAAATCGCCTCACCAACATTGAAGATGGCGTAGGACAGATGTCCATTGTCCTTCGACAACTCTCAAGGCAAATGGAATTCACTCAAGCTAAACCCAACTCCATAACTACTTTAAGCACACTCCCGGCACCCGCAAATCTGCCAGATAATGATCAACAAGATAAACAGCTTGAAAAGATCATGAAAAAGTTGAGACAACTGCAAGAGCCGAATCCCATTGACTCGTCTAATTATGTCAGTTTTGAGATCCCTGAAGAACTCAGAACGCCTGAATGCGAAAGGTATGCTGATACCTTCCGCCCAGAGACCTACTTACAAGCCTACCTGGTCCAAAGGATGATTCAATCATACCAATCAAACCGAACCGGCCTTGCCTTGCGATGGTACATTGTCAGGAAGATTAGTTCCCTTAAAACTTGGAAGGAACTAATTCATGTTTTCCACCAAGAATATGATATTGACATCAGCCCTGACATTGCCTTGCCCTATGAAGAACCAATGATCCCGGAGCACGAGGAGACGTCAAATGTCAATGAAGCCTTGCATGATAAATGGGCAACTGAGCAACATCATATTATTGAAAAGTTTCCCACTCGGAAAGGCAAGGAACCTATGTACGAGATCACAGGCACGGAGCTTGTTCAAGACCGGGGCACGACAGGACAACTCCCCAAGCTTACTGCAAGAGCTAGGGTTCGAAGAATACCAACCCCTATCAACATAGAAAGTGAAACAGAGAGTGAAGCCTTAATATCTCTCGTTCCCGTTGACAAAATCGAACTGGCAAGACGAAGGGCCTTACTCAAAAAGTCTGGACCAGGAGCCAAGAAAAGAAAGCCTAAGCTAATCAATTCAACATCTACCACTGAGTATGGCAAGATTTGATAACTGGCAAACCACTGCATCAAAACTTCGAGCATTCTCTGGAATACAACTCTGAAGGCTACCTTCCTCTAGAATATGACCCTGATGACTTCCAGTCCCTAGAATACAAACCCAAGGATTTCCAGCGTTATTTCAATGGAAGTGATCACTCATCATATAACTGTTTCCTACCGTCACCCGGGGATGAAGGCCCGTCAGAAGAAGAAACGTACGTCCTTATCCGCTATGATCCTAACGAGTTACTAAACTCGTCCTCCGACCATGAGGATAGCTTCAATACTTTATCCTCATTCGGAAATTTTGACCCAGAAGAAGGCAACGGAGTGATCTCGGTAGAATCCAACTTCTCTTAAACCAAAAAATTCACCACTTCAACGAATATGTAGTGGGAAAACCAGTGGCCTAACCAAGACATGTCAAGCCCGCCTTGCCCTCATATGATCTTGACCCCCAATGAAGTATGGATACCTAATTTCCGCAAGTACAACGGCACGACTTGCCCCGTGGCTCATTTGCAATATCTCCATACTGAGATGAGTCAGTACCATGGCCCGATGACATTCACAACTCAGGCGTTCCAAGAAACTCTTACGGGGTCTGCATTGCAGTGGTTCGTCACAGCAAGTATTTACCTCATAAAGGATTGGAATGAGCTGTCTTCCACATTCTTGCATCAGTACCAAAACCAGATTGGAACTGAGTTGCCTTGCGAGAGTTCGGCCCACTTCAGAAGAAGACCAATGGAGGATTGCCGAGCATATGCAGGAAGGTGGAGGGCTTTTATGATGCAAACCTACCCTCAACTGACTGAAGAAGAATTGATAAAGCAGTTCATGGAAACTTTGCCCCACGAACATCGTTGTTGGCTGCATGGGTTACGCTTCCGTAGCTTCAACGAAATAGTCATCGCGTGCGAATACTTCGAGTCTACTGGAGGCGAGGAATTCAAAGATGCTTGACTTCAGGACCAACACTTTCAAAACGCTCCTTTTCATAGGAGTTTTCGTTAGTTTTGCTTGTCTTTATGTTTATTATATAGTGTGCTACTGTTGTATTTCCAGTACTTTTATGTATGGTTATAATATTTTGTTTTGAAAGCATGAGGCGGTATTCCAAACCAGCCCAGTGATGCTATCCAACCATGAAAAGAAAATATCATCCAAGGAGAATACTGAGGGCTGGGCTTCCTCATGCTTTTTCTCCCCCAAAGACATGTTCTGAAAATAAAAAATATTTCATCACCAAAAGCTTTCGTCAAAACAAGATGATAAATTTAACCATGTTTGTCTTCCTGACTCTCTCACTTCATGTCTCAGAATATCATTCCCTTCGACTTAGTGTAACAGAAAGCATTTAAAACTGGCACGTCATGAGAACAAGCCAAATTCAAAGACATCCTTTCAAGGAAGCAGGGGCAAACAAAAATGATCATCCTGTTTCAAAAAAAGGTAATTCTTATTCCTCGAACATAATTTTGAAAATGATGTCTCCACTCTTCTGTGTACAGGAAACAAAAGATCAGACATAATAGGCATAAGCGTGCGGTTAAACCCGACACACGCACACCATGGTAGCTCGAGGCAGGATAACCTCCTCCAGGCTGCTTTCGACCTTCCCATATTTGCAGGCCGTCCTCAGGAGCTCTGGGCGTTCCACCTCACTCCTGTCCAATTCCTTTTCAAACGGAGCAAATATCTCCTCCCCCCTGACATGCCCGAGCAATTAGACGTCGTAGTTTCATTGAAGGGATTTCCAGCTTCGACAAGCCAAGAAGTACAAGGAAGAAATTTATTCTCTTCCTTTGAATTCATTACTGTCAATAGGGAGAAAATCCAGACAGTCAAGGCGATCTATAGCCCCACTCCACACAATGACTCCAGAGTCTGAAAGCTTCACTCCATGTTCTAGACACGTATTATTCAAAAAATAAATTGCTATCAGAAAGCTGGAGGTTTTTGATTGTCCATCTCGAATTCCATAAAAGCTTGAGGTATGTGACTTTTTGCTCAATGCAGCTATAATCAAAGACAGAAGAAAAATTCCACAGAAGGAAGGCGTTGAAGATGAATCAACGACCAGCAACCATGCATACAGGGCCACAAATAAAGAGGGCCAATCAAAAGAGACATTGAACCGTGTCAAAGACAAAAGGCCGTCATTTGACACTCAAACATCCCTAGGAGTCAACAAATAAGAACTCTGGGGAAGAGTAATTTGGTATCGTTTCCAATACTCTCAGTATCTGAATTCACTTTTGATATATTTTCTCCTATTTGACAGGAAGCATAAGATTTGAGAGCACAAGCTTAGTGATTAATTCGGGCAAACCAAGTAGCCCATATCGATTTACCTGGCTTGGTATGAAAGGACGTGTCGTCCAGAAGCCGATTCGGTCAAGTGAAAAAGAAGCGCCCCCTGCAGATATTGTCGGCGCCTCTAGCCAAGTGCTACCCGGGAAGAAGCAAAATGGTCCAAAGTCGAGGGTTCGAATCCCCGACGCAATAGAATTCATATCCTCCTCGTACTTCGGGTCTATTCAAACATTTGTAAACCAGTGAAGAGTAATGTTGTATCGCTTCCAAGTTAATCAACTCTTGAAAGAACTTCTGACTAGCATGATCCCTCTCATCTGTTGCAGGATCACCTGATCGTCAAAAAATACAGCAAACAAATCAGAGGCATGTCAGACTATGATAAACTTTCCCAAGCCAAATGGCGTCTCAAGTATCGTCAAAACAGATGACAGAAACCTTTCAAGCCTCAAATCACGTGTGATATTGACCCTACTAATTGATCTATTTCCACATCTTCTCTTCTGCAGGGGCAAAAGCAGAAAGACCGTCAAATCAATGATCAGATCCCCAATCCCAGCTGATCCTTCTTGTGTCATTTCCCTACTTAATTAGGATAATCCATTGACACCCCATTTGTGAATAACTCTTTTGATGTTCAAAATTCAACACATTTGTAAATACAATTTCACCAAGTAAACACCCCTAAAGTTGTCAATAGGGTCTCTTGAGTAAAAATCATTCATTTGTTTTGAGAGTACAAACTCTCATACTTCAAAAATGCTGCATGCCTTTCTCCAAATGGATTTTTGCATGATGATTTTGTCTGTCTAAATCACTGATTCCATTAAGGATTACTAGAATAGACAGCTAAGTGAAGAATGCAAGATTAGTTGAGCATGCTGGATGAGGCACGTCAGAATGATGACAGGCAAGCCATATCCTACACACAGTCCCCCATCTATACACTTGTGAGATGAGTGCAGAAAATTCCATGACCGCATGGTAAAGAGTTCTCTCGCGAATGGTACGATAACCAAAATAGTGAGAGGCATTTCATTGCTCACCCCCTATTGAGCCCCCATACACTGGTGAAGCTTCTCTCATCCAGAATCACCCCACATTGGAGCATGTCAAAGACAAGGCAAATCAGCATCACAAGGTGAGAAGAGGGATAGAAATTCTCTTGCTCGCACTTGCATCAATCTTCGAGTGTCTTTATTGCATATGAACACTCGCATTGATTTAAGTGCCTTAGAATGACGAAAAGCAATTCCTTTTCTATGCATTTGTATACATTGTACAACCCAAGCGAGTCTGTAATTTTACCCTCACATTGAGACAAAGCAGAAGTTATTGCCATAGCCTAGAGCGTTGGCCAAAGATGAAGACTCAAAGTCTAAATAATGGTGCTTCGATTGAACTCGCCAGATCAGTTCCTCAAGCAACAAAAATGAAAAAAGCAGGGGCATAAAAAGCAGTGTACCTGGTAAAAGCAAGGTCAATGCCCATAAATGAGAAACTGGAATAAAAGCAGGGGCATAGAAAAGCAGTGTGCCTGGTAAAAGCAAGGCCAATGCCCCCCAGTAAAAAATACAGCCAAAAAAAGTTGTGGTTGTAAAAAAAAAAACTCCATTTGATCATGAGAAGAAAGACCAGTGATGAATGCTAAGACAGTCACCAACTCTCACCCTCCTATATGTAAGCCGAGTCTACGATATATTCCCATTGTAAAAAGTCTCTTCAGACTAGGGGCACTTCAATTAATGTAGGATTTCATATGTGCATAAATATCGCTCGAAGAAGTACGAGCAAGATTACTCTATCTCTTTTCGCAGGGTTCCTGACTTGTAAACCCGGAGAGAATCGTGCAACATTTTCGTCCATCGACTTCAACCTTGATGGTCCCCTTTGATGAGCTGCTAAACAAGTCTTCATCACAATTTCAAAAAAGACCTCTCACATTGGTAAAGTCGTGCCACTTGCGAGAATACTCGGACCCCTGCTGACATGATGACAGTAAGAAGTGTGATCCTTATAAATCCTGCATCAATGGTCAGGATAAAGCAGCCTTTCCATGAGAGTGAGTGAAAAGTCCTTTCAGACTGAAAGTCCCTCATCCGGCATGCTCAAGACATCTACATTCTAAATGAGGGTTGTCTTTCAAAATCTTCCCCAGTGGCATTCGGATGATACAAAACTGACAAAGTTGTCATGCATAAACCGCATTTGAATTTATGAGTTTACAGCATATACAATCATTGTGTACATGTCTACATATTGTGTAAATAATGAACATACTCTTAGTAATCAGAGATATTGCCAAATAAGCATATCCCTATCTGTCTTAAAGTACCTACCACTGTCCTGGTACTCTCTTCTTGTCACTCGACCTATTCGAGTCATCTCCTGAGTTTGGATGCTTGCAGCGGTCTGAGTATCCCCTTGTCTTTGAGTACCTGCCATTTGCCTGGTACTCCCTCTTATCGACACTCGACCTGTTCGAGTTGTCCCCAGAATACTGATATTTGCAGCTGTCCAGTTATCCCATTGTTTTTTAGTGCCTTCCACTACTCACGTACTCCCTCTGTTGACACTCGACCTGTTCAAGTTGTCTTTAAAGTTTGGATGCTCATGACTATCCAAGTATCCTCTTGTCTTTGAGTACCGACCACCGTTCGGATACTCCCTTTCCGTGACACTCGACTTGTCCGAGTTGTCCTCCAAATTGTATCTTTGAATACTAGCAGCTACTCAAGTATTCCACCACATTATGCGCCTGCAATCACCCAGGTATGCTTTCTTACACTTGGACCAGTTGAGTGGTCCCTGATTATATCATTAAATATTTGTGTTCATCCAAATATTTCTCTACTTTGTACACCTGTGTGCCAGCAGCCATCTAGGTAAGCCTTGTGCTACATTCAAATTCCCCATACCAGAAGGTGAGAAACCTTCATGAATATCCGGGGCATATCCTCGATATTCCCTAATTGCCAGAAGGTGGAAAACCTTCATAAATATCCAAGGTACGTCCTCGATATTCCCAACTACCAGGAGGTGAGAGACCTTCACGAATATCCCAGGTATGTCCTCGATATTCCCTAATTGCCAGGAGGTGGGAAACCTTCATGAATATCCAGGTACATCCTCGATATTCCCGATTTCCAGAAGGTAAGAGACCTTCACGAATATGCGGGGCATGCCCTCGATATTCTCAATTACCAGGAGGTGAGAGACCTTCACGAATATCCCAGGTATACCCTCGATATTCTCAATTACCAGGAGGTGGGAGACCTTCACGAATATCCCAGGTATGTCCTCGATATTCCCTAATTGCCAGGAGGTGGGAGACCTTCATGAATATGCGGGGCATGCCCTCGATATTCCCAATTACCAGAAGTTGAGAGACCTTCACGAATATGCGAGGCATGCCCTCGATATTCTCAATTACCAGGAGGTGAGAGACCTTCACGAATATCTCAGGTACGTCCTCGATATTCCCTAATTGCCAGGAGGTGGGAAACCTTCATGAATATCCAGGTACATCCTCGATATTCCCGATTTCCAGAAGGTAAGAGACCTTCACGAATATGCGGGGCATGCCCTCGATATTCTCAATTACCAGGAGGTGAGAGACCTTCACGAATATGCTGGGCATGCCCTCGATATTCCCAATTACCAGAAGGTGAGAGACCTTCACGAATATGCGAGGTACGTCCTCGATATTCCCCATACCAGGAGGTGAGAGACCTTCACGAATATCTCAGGTACGTCCTCGATATTCCCAAATACCAGAAGGTGAGAGACCTTCACGAATATCTCAGGTACGTCCTCGATATTCCCCGATTATCAAAGGTGAGAGACCCCCATGAATATGCGAAACCCATCCTCGATATCCTGTTTGCCAGGTATTTTTAGAAATTCGTACTTGTGATCATCCAACGCCTGCGAACGTTCAGGCATCCTTTAAAGTCCGTAATTGTTAACATTCAAGTACTCTTTTGACACTTGCAATCAATTAGGTATTTTCCAGTATCTAGTACTTGTGAGCATACATGTACCCCTTCGATATTTGCGAACATCCAGGTATCCTCCAAGAGTTTGTACTTGTGATCATCCAAGTACCCCTTCAACGCCTGCAAAGGCCCAAATATCCTCCAGGTTTGTACTTGTGAATATCCAGGTACTCTTTCAATGCCTGTGAATGTCCAGGTATCTTCAACAAATTGATGCCCCGCGAAAAGTCGGCGCATCTCCCGAGAAAGGTCGGGTACCAACCGGTGTCTTTGACAGAAGTTAGACACCCCAACAATATATGATGCCCTGAGAGAGGTCGGCGCATCCCCCGAGAAAGGTCGGGTTCCAACTGGTGTCTTTGACGAAGATCAGACACCTCACAAACCGATGCCCTGAGAAAGATCAGTGCATCCCCCGAGAAAGGTCGGGTTCCAACTGGTGTCTTTGACGAAGATCAGGCACCTCACAAACCGATGCCCTGAGAAAGATCAGCGCATCTCCCGAGAAAGGTCGGGTACCAACCGGTGTCTTTGACAGAAGTCAGACACCCCAACAATATATGATGCCCTGAGAGAGGTCGGCGCATCCCCCGAGAAAGGTCGGGTTCCAACTGGTGTCTTTGACGAAGATCAGACACCTCACAAACCGATGCCCTGAGAAAGATCAGTGCATCCCCCGAGAAAGGTCGGGTTCCAACTGGTGTCTTTGACGAAGATCAGGCACCTCACAAACCGATGCCCTGAGAAAGATTAGCGCATCTCCCGAGAAAGGTCGGGTACCAACTGGTGTCTTTGACAGAGGTCAGACATCCCCACAAAATCGATGCCCTGAGAAAGGTCGGCGCATCTCCCGAGAAATGTCGGGTACCAATTGGTGTCTTTGACAGAGGTCAGACATCCCCACAAAATCGATGCCCTGAGAAAGGCGACCGAAGAATGGTTCGAGTCCTGGAGAAACAGTTTACCGTCAAGGCGACCGAAGAAAGGTTCGAGTCCTAGACGAATCATTGATTGTTTTAACAGGCGATCGAAGAATGGTTCGAGTCCTGGAGAAACAGTTTACCGTCAAGGCGACCGAAGAAAGGTTCGAGTCCTAGACAAATCATTGATTGTTTTAAACAGGCGACCGAAGAATGGTTCGAGTCCTGGAGAAGCAATTTCCCGTCAAGGCGACCGAAGAAAGGTTCGGGTCCTAGATAAATCGTTGATTGCTCTAACAGGCGACCGAAGAATAGTTCGGGTCCTAGAGAAGCAACCCTCTCATATCACCAGGTAAGATGACACCTTAATACTTGCCAAAACTCGGGGTTTACACCCTATCTCACTCACTCTCGGTAAGTAATTACAGGTATCTTCTTGGCTGTTTTAGTATATGTAATGTTATATTGCTCTTTCTGCATAGAATAGTAGGTCCCAAATAAAATATAACCTGCTACGCATGTATGGATAAAATTTAGGCATCAGTTTGTCTTTGAATGTAACCTCTGCGAACTCACCTTCAAAGAGGGGCAGCTATTGACGCCTAAATTTCATTTTCTCAAATTAGGTTTTTTTCCTTTTTTGGATGATAAATGATAAAAAACAAAAAAAATAACAAAACAAAACAAAGAAAAAAACAGAAGGGAAGGGAGAAGGCCTCCGCATGGGCCTCCACGGCCCATCCTCCTCCTCAGCCCGGCTCGGTCAGATCTTCTTCTCCCTCGCGCCTCTGCAACGCACGCGCGAGGGTGCGACGCCGGAGGGAGATCGTCGACCGGCAGCGCACGTGGAGCAGAGGAGCAGGTGGCGTCGGATGGGACGCCGGTCTGGCCGCCCGGAGTCGCTCGGCACGCAAGGGGGACCGGCGGTCGAGGTTCCATCGACCGGCCACCCCCTCGCCTATAAATACCGCCGTCTCCTCCTCCGTTGAAGGCACGAGCAGCCGCCAGCGAAGCTCCGAGCCCCCCTGAGAGACTTCGGGGAACTCAGAGCAGAGCAAGGGCGAGGCGAGTCGGGTCGCGAGCTCGCCGATCTCCCTCCGAGAGACTTCGGGGGAGACCGGTGGCGAGCGAAACCCGGATCCGCAGGCTCGCAGAGAGAGAGAGAGAGAAAGGGATCCCCGCCGCTCCGCCGTCGCAGTTCCGCCGTCGCCGCTGCTCACCACCACCACCTCGCCATAGGTAGCCGCCGCCGTCACCATCACCCCCCCCCCTCGGTCACTGACGTTGCCGCCATCGCCGCCGCCGCATCCGCTCAAACCACCCCTCTCGCGCGCCGCGACTTGGGAACCCTAGGGTTCCCGATTTTTTGGGTCGCGACCCGGGTCGTTGGGTCAGACCCGGGTCGGGGGGAACCGGGTAGGGTTTCCCCAAAACGACAGGTTTTCTAAAAAAAAGGGTCGGGTCGGGGCGCCGGGTTGGGTCCGGGTAGGGTTCCGTGCGTCGGGTCGCTGGGTCGGAGGACGGGTCGGATCCGGGTAGGGATTCCGCGTTTTAAGGGCGGCAGGAGTCGGGTCGCTGAAGTCGGACCCGGGTCGGGGAACCGGGTAGGGTTTCGCCGGTTCCCACCGAAACGACGCCGTTTCAATTTTAAAAAAAGAAAAAAGAAAAAAGGCCAAAAAATCTGAGTCAGGCCCGCGTTGCGGGCCCGTACGGCGTCGTTTTTCTAAAAAAATATTTTAAATAAATAAATTATTTATTTATTTTCCGAAAATATAATTTTCAAAAAAAAAATTAAAAAAAAAAGTATTTTAATTTCCAAAAAAATAGAAAATATTTAAAAATATAAAAAAATATATTTTTATTTCGAGAAAATCAAGAAAAAATTAAAAAATATTTTATTTTCCAAAAAAAAAAATCAATCAAAAATCAAAAATCAAAAAAATTCCATATTTTCCAAAAAAATGCCAAAAATCCAAAAAAACAAAAATCCCTTTTATGTCCAAAAAATAGAAGATGACCCCAAAAAATGTATTTTTCCAAATAATGCATGGAAAATCCCTAAAACATCCAAAAAAACCTCAGGGTTTAAACAAGGTTAGGTACCGAAAGGGCATTAGTGATTAACTAGTGTAATCAAGTCCCCGATCTTAATTTCTCTGGTTGCGCAGGAGCGAATATTTCTCCCAATATTTCGCATGGGTTTCTAATCAACCCACCCCAAATCGATTAGTGGCGACTCCGTTTTAAAAATTAACTTACAGGTTAAAAACTTTGACCATTAAAGTCGTGAATTGGTGGACTTGGGAGAGTCCGGGCTTAATTAATCCAGCCGAGCCATTAGCCTCCTTAGGCGCCCGCCCCGATCGGGCGCCGAAAAAAAAGAGGTCGCGACAGTGCTCACACAAGGCTAAAGCCCGAAACATATTCTATGATTTAATACGCTATGAACTCGGGTTTAGAGAACTCTTGAACCTTTGTAATTGAATCAAATCACCTTAAGAAATCGAGCAATGAAAATCTTATACATAGGGCCCGTTTGGTTCAGCTTTAGGGAAATACCCTTGGGAGAATGCAAATACCTTTGAGGTAAAGGTGTTTTCCGAAATGCTAGACTATTTGGTAAACTATAACTGAAAAGTGCTTTAAGGAAATGCAAGACTGTTTGGTAAACATATATTTGAAAAGTCCTTTAGTATGACCAAATTAAGTATTTTAGTTTTAGTATTTTTAAAATTGCAAAAAAGAAACAATGACTATATAACATTTTACATTTTCATGCTGAGAGTAATGTAAAAGATATATATTAGTAAATTTATTTAAAAATTATATTAAAAGAATTTGATTATAAATTAGATGCAAAGCTTAAAAAATTAAGTTTTTTAGTTTTAGTATGTTTAAAATTGCAAAAAAATAAACAATGATTATATAACTTTTTACATTTTCATGTTGAGAGTACTGTAAAAGATATATATTAGTAAATTTATTTTAAAATTATATTAAAATAATTTGATTATAGATTAGATGCAAAACTCAACTTTTGACTTAAAGTTCTTTAAGGTTTGTTTTCAACTTTGAATAATTTTTTTAAATTATTGTAGTATTAATCATCTTCGTTAATTAATGATTATTCTAGTGTATTGATAAAAAGTTGGGCTATTGATTGCCAAAAGATAAAAATGACAAAAAAAAAAAGGTAAACCCAACATTTGCAAAGGGTTTTTATTATTTTTTTTAAAAAATAAAAATAAAATCCGATGAAATTCCATAGCCAATCAACGGCGGTTGGGGTGTGGAGAAGATGATCGGTTTAAAAAAAAAAAAGTCAACAGATGAATTGTGGAGGTGAACTTGCATTTCAAATGCTAGCATTTGGCCAAAGACACCTCCAAATGCTGAACCAAACGCCTAAATTTTTTCCCAATGGGCTTTCAAGGCTGAAAGCCCATTGGGAATGCTGAACCAAATGGGGCCATATTATAGTCATCTTTGTTGTGGAGGAAGTAGGAGAAATTCGGAAGACAGGTTTTGACTGCTTTCACCTATGAATTCGAAACAACTTTGAGATTAGTGCATTAAATAATCATGGTTTCCAATTCTTCTCTCTTCGCGTGAAGCATGAAAGCGGTTGAAACCGTGAAAACATCCCATACATCAGAAATCAAAGGGGGAACTTCTGCATAACTTCTGTATTTGTTACGCTATGTTGTGATCACTTTATCGTGGAGAAATACTTGAAATTAGAAGCTTACAAGTCAAGCAAGGATAGTCAATCAAGACGAGAGAGTGGCAAAGTTGAACCAAAGCAAACGAGAATCCTCTCCAGGCGCAAAAGACTATGGACGCCTACAATGTATGTGGCTACTTTAAACCGGCCCCTTTCCTATGAAGCCCTTCCTCATCTACTCCGTCGAAAATTCGCTCGATCATCGGTCATTGATCGTCTGGAACCATCGATGGGTCATGTGGGTCATGATTGAGCCCCCCCTATTGACAAGTCACATAATAGTTTTCCTTCTTGACGTAAAAAAATATACTAATGTCGCACGAAATTCTTGATTTTGTTGTCCATGTCGTGGACCTGTGTGCGTGTTTGCCTGCAATATATAGTGATGTAGAAGGAGGTGCGGCTTCTGAATTAAGGGAGAAAGATTCTAAGTTGCTTTTGTTCTTTGAATGGAACATGTCATTAGTATGAGTGGTTTTCTTCAATCCCCTTCTAAGAATCGGTCCAAATACATTAGAGTGGGCGTATATTTTAGGGTTTGGACTTTTGAGGAACACTAGCTGACCTTGGGCCTCCATGAATTTACACTTGGTGATCTCTCCAGCCTCCTGGGCCCTTGCCCAGACATTGGGGCTGAAAAGCCTTCAGACTCTACGTTTTTCTGTCAATCTAGGCGGTTCAGCTCAATATGGCGTTAGTGCGTACTTCTTGGTGCTTATAGTTAGGCCTGTCAAAGGGTAATTGACCAATTTCTTGACATATACGGGAGTTAAATGAGTTAGTTATATTAAGCAAATTGATCATAAATGGGTGTAAATATAATGAGTCTTAAATGGGTTATAAAAAGGTTTATAACTTATTTAGATCCAATCCACTTTCATGACTCTATTTTCATTTCTTATCCCCCTTACTCGATCTCGCTTGTTCACTTCACTTCGCACTTTTATCTCAATTTGGATATTATTTTTCGTTGATTGGGTTAAATATAGAGGGCAAGTTGAGTATGATTGAATATGAGTCGATTCGAGTATAAATCACTAAATTTGTATTGCATGAAATTTGGCTTATTTGAGGTGACCCAACCCATATGTTTGACGAGTGGTTGGTATAGTTGTTGAGTATAATAAGATGCATGTTTGATTTTTTGAGAAATATGGATGAAGTGCTTTATTTGTGATAGAGGTAATTGTGTCCAAAAATTATTGTAGAGTGAGTAAAGGTGCAAGTGGAGTTTGTATTTGATAAGGTCCATCACCATGGCAAGAGCTCTTGAGGGGTTGTAAGAAGGAAGCGGCAATGATGATATCAAAGCTTTAATGATGTGATTGTGATTTAGCTTAAACATCAAGTCAAGATGGATATTTGTTGAGCTATTTAAGTAAGGATCCTTGTGCACGTTGGAGCCCAAGGTGATGTGAGCGTGGGAGGGAAGAGGACTTTAAACTAGCAAATTGGGGTCTGACTTTGACCAAGGGCTTTGCTTGTTTTATATTATAAATATTCCTCTCTCGTCTCGCCTGAGTGTGCAAAAAAGGGGTGGATTACGTCAAGTGGAAAATACCATCGGGAATGGCATCCAAGAGAAATTCTGGGTTTATTCGCCAAGGTTTACTTGTGCTGACTATTTAATGCGTTCTTCTGCAAGATTGGAAGAAAGTTTCCTCCGAAATTATGCGGGGCTAAATACCTTAAAAGATTTTTTGATATAATTGGTGTTGAGATATACTAAAGTGGAACGGCAATTCAGTCATAGTGCTTAATTATAGTGGATTCTCATGCTTCTCTCCTGCAATGTAGGTCAGATTTGATCGAACGACAAAAGTCCGGTGTCCAATTTTATCTTCTTGTCCCGTTTACTAATGTGTGGGACAGCTTGTTTTCCATGGTCACTATATGAGCCAGAAGTCTTGGAAACAAATCCAGACAACAATGGTCATGAGCTCTTGGACGGAAACGAAGGGCGCTTCAATCCTTCGTTAGCTTACCCTTGCAACTGCAGGCCCCGATCGATTTGCAAATGGCGGAATCATCGGCGTCATCGGCGATGACGGCCGGGTCGGACGCAGAGTTGGAGGAGATGCTGGACCGTATGCTGACTCGCTTGGCGCTCTGCGACGACTCCAATCTTCAGGCCCTGCTCTCCAAGCTCCTCCCTCTCGCCATCTCCTCTCTCTCATCCCCTTCCTCCGCCGTCCGAAACAAAGTACGCATTCCCAATACGACTTTGATTTCACGCGCGTTCGAACTTCATTTAGTCGGTCTGGTTGATGTTAGCTCCACTTCGGTGCCTGGTGATTCTGTCATCCTGTTTTTTTGTCTTTTTTATTTTCCCAATTCGCGCTACTTGCAAACTTCTCCGTGCGTGCGGGATAGTGGAACTATGGCTTTTAGCTTTGGTCAGTTGGCACAGAAAACATTTTAGAGTTGAACGTATCGATGAAGGCTTCTCCCATTTGCCTGATACCGAAAGTGGCTCTGTGGCTTCGCGCCTCTCTCACTCTACCCTCCCTCTCTCTTTCCGACGAACAGGACACGACCTCCCAGAGGCCGGCGACGTCATCGGCGCTTGCTCCTCGACGAACGCGTCATCGTCGTCTCCAGACTCGAGGCTCTCATGGTTCGACGAGATCGAGAACATCTTGATGAAGGACGACGAGGACGGCGGAGTTTTCGGTGGCGGGATTAGGGCTGATTCGAGCCAGCAGTTCTGCGATAGGTTCCTCGCTTACGTGCTCGTTGACTCCCCCGGAGATGGGTCCGTGGAGATAGCCGACGGGTCCGACAACAAGGAGGAGCCTGGATCGTCGGATGACAACTGGGTCGAGGCTGCGAAGGTTGATGGGGCTAACGGTGGCGATGAAGCCTATGATCCTGCTTCTAAGAAGCTCAGGAGGTACGTTGATTGATCGGTGCTGCTGAATTATTCGATTGGTAGCTTTATGTTGAATTTTGGACCTTCGTTAATTCGTCTTTCTAGAGAAGAAGTCGGTTGAATTTTAGAATTCATGGGTGTGCTTTTTGCACATGGAATTAGTCACGAAGGAGTTTTGCCCTTCAAGTCAACATTCTAGAATTTCGTGAAATATTGTATTTTATGTTAGTGGTATTGAATCTAAATAGGAATGTTTGCTCACGGAATTGTGGGCATCGAGGCCTTGCCAAGGTGGAGTGCTTCGTAATTTCTTTCACTCAATTTAGGCGTATAGTCGCCCCCTGTACAGTGGAGTGATTGTCGATATATTGCTTAAAATGCTTCCAAATGATTTCTGAATTGTGAATAGGACCGTCCGAGAATTTCTGTAAGGGATAAATATGTAGGGATAGAAATTGCTAATTTGTTAATTAGTCAGCATGTATCATATTATCGAAGCCGTCCCAACGGAAGGTCATTTGATATAATTCAAGCAGCTGAGGAACAGGGATGCTGCTGTTAGGTTGAGAGAGAGAGGAAGAAAGCGTATGTCAGAGATCTGGAGATGAAGAGCAAATACCTTGAGGGGAAATGTAGGAGACTTGGGAGGTTACTTCAGTGTGTTATGGCTTAAAACCAAGCTCTGGGTTTTAGTTTGGAGAACAATGCGTGTGGTGCTAGTGTGGCCAAGCAGGAGCCTGCCGTGCTCTCAGGTATGCGTCTTGAACCTTGAAATCAGTCACCGAGCTTTTCAATCTCGATTACCACCATTTTCCTGCTTGATATGTTCAAATATGTTCTGATTAGAAAATTAACTTCAATCCAGAGGTAGGAAATACCGATGATATGTTACTGTGCATATTTATTACCCCATGTTGCAAAGTGAATGAACTATTTTAAAGAGTAAACTGAAGGTTACAAGCAGTGCATTCTGCTTGTATGGTGTTCTTCGCTGATGGTTATCATGATATCTGGTGTAAGTAGATGATAGATGATTGATGTGTTCGAATTTTAGGAGCCTCTCCTTCATCTTATAAACCAACATGTTTGTTTTGAATTCGCAAGATTTTGTGCTGGAGGTCATCAAATCTTTGAAGTCATCGTGAGCCGTTTCAAGCTTTTGGTTCTTTCATTTGTCAAGTAGCATTGTCTTGGTCAGTTATAAACATTCTGTGTACTTGGTTGAGCCACTTGCTGTTTATGAGTTCCTAGAAATTTCCTCTCCTCCTTCATGGAAGGAAAATTGAAGAGAAATTTATGATAGAAATTAGCATATAAGTTTCTGCTGCTGCTGTCTTTTTGCATGTCGCTTGATACCAATTTTAACTGTTGTGTTGCAGAACCCCTGCCGCTAGGTTCCCTGTTTTGGTTCCTATGCATCACATGCCTATTTACCCTGCCCTCGCCGCTCTTGTTGGCACTCGAAGCAGTGTTGCAGAAAACGCAGGAAAGGGAAATCCGAAACCTCTGGCAGCTCTGGATCCTATGGGGTACAAACCCTCGACAAGAGCAAGAGATACAAAGCATCAAGGACGAAGATGAAGGCGGGATTTTTGCTACCCCGAGTTTTGGCATAGGCTGATTCTCTTCTTTGTTTCTCGTTCCGTGGTCTAAAATGGTGTAAGATACTGGAATAATTGGCTAGGAGATGAGGACTTTTCGAGTAGATCCGAGCTTTTTATGTAAATCCCCCCAGAACTACACCCATGATTAGCCCGTATGATTATAGCAGTTGCTTTGCCTAAGTGGGTTCATGATTTGGTTCAGCGCCTTCTTGTGTGTCCTTTAAGCGGAAAAACGCAGGAAAGGGAAATCCGAAACCTCTTAAGCGTGATATGTTGCCGCATTTCAACCCTCTCTACCAGCGGTTGCCACCTACCACCGCCATGGGCGGCGATGGTGGCACGCCTCTAAGTTCAGCAATGGTTTGGTCTCCCGTTGGATAGGAAGGACTGCCGAGGGGACATAAAATCATTTGAGTTTTTCCTCTTTCTTTGTCCTAGACCAGAACTGTTTTTCCTTCTCTCTGCTCAAATCGAATACAAAGTGACCGATTCCCTTCAATTTTTCTTTCTTTTTCTTCGGTGAATATCTAAAGAAAATCAAATAGGTCTTCTCTTTCATTTCTCTTCTTACGTTGTTATCATCGAGAGTCCCTTTTCTACCCTTATCTCTATCTGAAAGAAACAAAGTTGGCAATCTCAGATTGAGATCTCTCCATTCTAAAATAGGATCAAGCTGTGTTTGAACAGAGGGCAGCATGGAGTTAGATGGAACAAAATGAGGGATTGCAAATTACAATCCTCGAACTTCTTTATATCAAATCACTTATCCGACATCCGACGACTCATTTCATATATAATTGTACGTACTACGGATGCTTTCTAATATAAATTACAATATAAAATACTAGGATTAGAAAGAAATCAAACAAACAAAAAGAAAACCTAGACCTAATGACTGCCCCTGAAACTCTAGGACAACAGCGACATCCTCCTCGATGGCAGGCGACACCAACACCACAACGACCCCCACGGTGGCGGTCGTCTCTGTTGTAATGGTCACTTAAGACCGCCATAATTGATTCTCCATCTCACGCGCACCCGTGAGCGATACAAAGGCGACCACCGCACACCATTCAGGTGAGAGATAGAGAGAGAGCGAGCTAGAGAGATGGCCACCCAATAAATAAAACAAGGTCATTGTTAGATATCATGGTAGCAACAAAATAGCACAATAGCACATGGCGAACAAAACATTTAACTCAACTGATGAGAGAATAATATAACCAACCAACTCTAATATAAGCTCACATCCACCTAATGCGAACATTTAAACTCCAGCTTGAAATGAATATTCACAATACCTCTTCAGCTTTCAAGGCGACTCCAATTGAATCGTTGACATGAGATAAGGACACTTCCATATTGTATAGGGACAAATCAGGATAAAAACGAATGACTCCCCATTAGAGTATATCACTTCAACCGGTTCAACTTCATACTTCTTCCCACAGTATGCTGAGAAAATTGTCACCTAAAGGAAAACACTTGCCCGCATTAGTCCTCTATACAGAAGGATGGGTGTAGAGAAAAGGACAAACGATTGAGTATGCACACCATTGTATTTAGAACTATCATAGCCTTTGTTGAGTCCATCGCAGTACATTCAATGAGAACATTTTTCGTCTTTAAAGTTATTGCCAAATGTGCACCATTGATAATTGGCGGTAGAGACAGGATAGTTCTGCATGGAGTAAAAAATTAGCCTTTTCAGTGATAAGAAGCTTAGTCAACTGTATCATTTCAGTCAATGTAGATGCTCGCTAATCAATCAGACTATACATCACAAATATTTGTCAAATTGTTGATTGCAAGACACCCAAAAAGTGGATGAAGCATCACTTTGCCCACACTGTTTGGCTATGACAGCTAAATAGTCACTACAATTTGTTCGCATTGAGCATATTCAATGGGAACCAAAACTGTGAAGCCAATGGCAACAGTGTAATCTATCCGCAACTAGAGTAACCAAATATCATTGAACCTAAATGAGCTAGATTAGAACCCCATGTGCAAAAAAATTCGAAACCAATCTTTTTAAAAAGCTGACCCCTGTTCAAACAGGATAAACAGCTTAATGGTCAACCATAATTGGTTGTTGCCTAATTAATACATTACCAATAAACATCAGTCCACAGCTAATCAAGAATTTATGAAGCAACCAACTGTATCATTTCTAATTATTCAGGACGTCAGAAAATAAAATATCATCCACTGTTGTCAAGCAAGGCCCTAGCCTAAAATAAGGGACATGTTACATTAAAAGTTTGGGATGAATCCTTTAGCAAGAAATTTTTCCTACCTTTTCTTTACATGAACCCAAAGAATGTATTAGCAAGGTAGATCTTAAGTCATGAAATGATATTCTGGAAAAAAATAATTTTTGTACTACATGATAGCATCTTTCTTATTGACATTAGGCACTTGCTTTCCCATATCAAATTTTGTGACACCGCATGCAAAAGTTCTTTTTCCTGATATGGTACCTAGCAACCAGTGGAGAGAGATGATAAGAACAGACTACTAAGTTCAGTGTAAAGGTGTACATAGGAAAGACAATGTTCAAAGAAAAGCCAAGATGTATAGAAGACTACACATTTTCACTTTTTCCCCTGGCTCTCTTAAAAGTAATGTTATAGGCATAAGACTAGGCTCTGGAAGTCTCCGACTGTGCTAGTGTAGAGTCGACAGCTGCTTTTCTAAAAACTTTGCCCTTTTACTAAAATAATATACCTCCTTTCTCAGTTTTGTTTAGAGAAAGGAACAAAAGGGTCAAAGAACATGACCTAATTTCATCTTTTTCCTTGAGGGAATTTCTCAGAGAATGACCAGCCTTACTTGAGGTGCTTTTGAAGTCGCCACATTGGGTGCCTGCCCAGGCAACTCCAGTGCTTTTGAGAACACTAGTAAGCAGTTGATCTCACTTCAACTCATAAACGAGACCAAGCACTTAGTGGCTTAACGTGGTAGAAGATGCTTGAAGGCCTAGATTGTTTTCTCTTTGCAAATTGAACCCACTGCATCGATCAACCCCCAAATAACTCAAGGTTGCAATATTAATGACTTAAGTGGCAATGGTTGAATCAAAACTAAGTCAACATGTCATTACATTTAAGTGGTTATTTATTATTTTCCCTTAACATCAATATACACACTTCATATTTATACATGGAACTCACATTACAAAGAAGAGTGTATGAAGAAACCAAGATACCTCTTTGAATCATAGATAACAGAGAACACAGGCGAGTTCTCTATTATGAGCAAGAACTTCTTCAATTTCAAATCTGACTGCAACAAAGTAGCGAAAAATAGGTAAAAATCAAGAATAGAAGACCTAATCTCTGTTATTAGCTAATTTACAGCTAACAAAATAACAAAATCAGATCACATAATCAAATCAAGTGATATCACATAATATCCCAAATGATTTGGAAGAGATTATAGGAGATTTTCCAACAATTGGTCATATTCGAAAGGGCAATTATAGGGCTTATGAGTAATTGACAAAATACACCACCCAACTCGGTGGGGACTGATCATCGTGGCAATGGCTGGGATGGGATTGGCTGCACCAATTCTCGCATTACTTCCATGTGAGTTTTTGAGCATCCTTTTGGACTCCATATTTGAGAATCTGCCTTTCATAATTATATCCATATGTGCAGTTAATTGGACTCTCTTAATTTCAGAACGTTGTCGAGCATGGGTTTGACAGGTTCACTTCCAGGAAACATTGGACAATTATCTGAACTACAGATTCTGTAAATTCACTACCGATTTCACTTTCCAGATTATGTTCAATGCAAGGACTTAATTACCACATTTGTTTCCCATGTCTTTTTCTACCGAAAGATAATATATGACACAAATTTCTATGAAATTGGACGTATTGACCATAACTGGAGGCAATTATTGAGAAGAAGGGCTTAAGTTTTTTATTTTGCTGCTGTCATGTAGGTAGTCCTCCCATCTAGATTATTGTACCTTCTTCTCTCCCATGCATCCTAAATTCCATGTGGAGCTGTCAATGATGCCCAAGTAGGGGGATTCATGTCTAGAATTTGGTCCTTTAATCTGTTTTAGCTGATTGAGGCCCCCCTATTGACAAGTCACATAATAGTTTTCCTTCTTGACGTAAAAAAATATTCTAATGTTGCACGAAATTCTTGATTTTGTTGTCCATGTCGTGGACCGCTGTGCGTGTTTGCCTGCAAGATACAGTGATGTAGAAGGAGGTGCGGCTTCTAAATTTAGGGAGAAAGGTTCTAAGTTGTTTTTGTTCTTTAAATGGAACATGTCATTATTATGAGTGGTTTTCTTCAATCCCCTTCTAAGAATCGGTCCAAATACATTGGAGTGGGCGTATATTTTGGGGTTTGGACTTTTGAGGAACACTAGCTGGCCTTGGGCCTCCATGAATTTACACTTGGTGATCTCTCCTGCTTCTTGGGCCCTTGCCCAGACATTAGGGCTCAAAAGCCTTCAGACTCTACGTTTTTCTGTCAATCTAGGCGGTTCAGCTCAAGATGGAGTTACTGGGTACTTCTTGCTGCTTATTAGCTAGGCCTGTCAAAATGGGTCATTGACCCATTTCTTGACTTGTATGGGAGTTAAATGAGTTAGTTGTATTAAGCAAATTGATCATAAATGGGTGTAAATATAATGTGAGTCTTAAATGGGTCATAAACAGGTTTACAACTTATTTAGATCCAATCCACTTCCATGACTCTATTTTAATTTCTTATCCCCCTTACTCAATCACTTCGCACATTTATCTCAATCTGGATATTGGATATTATTTTTTTGTAGATTTGGTTAAATATATGGGGCAAGTCAAGTATAGGTTGAATATGAGTTGGGTCGAGTATAAATCACTAGATTTGTATTGCATGAAATAAATTTATTTGAGCTGACCTAACCCACCCGTTTGATGAGTCTATTTGTAGCAAGATGGAGGTTGTAATTCCAATGGTTGGTATAGTTGTTGAGTTTCGTAAGATGCATGTTTGATTTTGTATTCGATAAGGTCTATGACCATGGCAAGAGCTCTCGAGGGTTGTAAGAAGGAAGCGGCAATGATGATATCAAAGCTTTAATGATGTGATTGTGATTTAGGTTAAACGTCAAGTCAAGATGGATATTTGTTGAGCTATTTAAGTAAGGATCCTTGTGCACGTTGGAGCCCAAGGTGATGTGAGCGTGGGAGGGAAGAGGACTTTAAACTAGCAAATTGGGGTCTGACTTTGACCAAGGGCTTTGCTTGTTTTATACTATAAATATTCCTCTCTCGTCTCGTCAGATGGTAAATGTTGCAGAGTGGGCCTTTGCTCCTTCAGTGTGCAAAAAAGGGGTGGATTACGTCAAGTGGAAAATACCATCGGGAATGGCATCCGAGAGAAATTCTGGGTTTATTCGCCAAGGTATACTTGTGCTAACTATTTAATGCGTTCTTCTGCAAGATTGGAAGAAAGTTTCCTCCGAAATTATGCGGGGCTAAATACCTTAAAAGATTTTTTGATATAATTGGTGTTGAGATATACTAAGTGGAACGGCAATTCAGTCATACTGCTTAAGTATAGTGGATTCTCATGCTTCTCTCCTGCCATGTAGGTCAGATTTGATCGAACGACATAAGTCCGGTGTCCAATTTTACCTTCTTGTCCCGTTTACGAATGTGTGGGACAGCTTGTTTTCCATGGTCACTATATGAGCCAGAAGTCTTGGAAACAAATCCAGACAACAATGGTCATGAGCTCTTGGACGGAAACGAAGGGCGCTTCAATCCTTCGTTAGCTTACCCTTGCAACTGCAGGCCCCGATCGATTTGCAAATGGCGGAATCATCGGCGTCATCGGCGATGACGGCCGGGTCGGACGCAGAGTTGGAGGAGATGCTGGACCGTATGCTGACTCGCTTGGCGCTCTGCGACGACTCCAATCTTCAGGCCCTGCTCTCCAAGCTCCTCCCTCTCGCCATCTCCTCTCTCTCATCCCCTTCCTCCGCCGTCCGAAACAAAGTACGCATTCCCAATACGACTGTGATTTCACGCTCCTTCGAACTTCATTTAGTCGGTCTGGTTGATGTTAGCTCCACTTCGGTGCCTGGTGATTCTGTCATCCTGTTTTTTTGTCTTTTTTATTTTCCCAATTCGCGCTACTTGCAAACTTCTCCGTGCGTGCGGGATAGTGGAACTATGGCTTTTAGCTTTGGTCAGTTGGCACAGAAAACGTTTTAGAGTTGAACGTATCGATTGTTAAAGAAATTAAACAGACAGATGCTGGTAGTAATAGTAGAAAAGATGAAGCAGAGGATGAGGCAGAGGAAGCTGAAGCAGAGGAAGGTCGCAAACCTCTAAACAGAAAAGAAGATGAGCTGGCGATCCTGAGCTGAACTGATGATGATGAGCTGGCGATCCTTGACATCAAACCTGAAAACAGAAGCTGATCAAGCTAACTGAAGGAACTACACAACCAGAAGAAACGAACATGTTCTCATATTAGCTATTCTGTTACAACAGAAAATTGTGAAAACAAGTGTTGTATATAAAGGATAAACTAGAGAGAAAGATGTCAAGTTAGTTTTGTTGTTGTTCTCTCTACTTCTGATTCTCTCAATACATCTCGAGATTTCTTCTCTCTTCAATCTCTGTATTCAATGATAGTTGAGTTAGATAGAAAAGAAATCAGAAGCTCTGAAGAAGAATATGAGAGCCAAAGGTGTTTCCAGTGATTGTTCAGGTTATGTTCTATCATTCATTTCTTCTCATCGATGAAGGCTTCTCCCATTTGCCTGATACCGAAAGTGGCTCTGTGGCTTCGCGCCTCTCTCACTCTACCCTCCCTCTCTCTTTCCGACGAACAGGACACGACCTCCCAGAGGCCGGCGACGTCATCGGCGCTTGCTCCTCGACGAACGCGTCTTCGTCGTCTCCAGACTCAAGGCTCTCATGGTTCGACGAGATCGAGAACATCTTGATGAAGGACGACGAGGACGGCGGAGTTTTCGGTGGCGGGATTAGGGCTGATTCGAGCCAGCAGTTCTGCGATAGGTTCCTCGCTTACGTGCTCGTTGACTCCCCCGGAGATGGGTCCGTGGAGATAGCCGACGGGTCCGACGACAAGGAGGAGCTTGGATCGTCGGATGACAACTGGGTCGAGGCTGCGAAGGTTGATGGGGCTAACGGTGGCGATGAAGCCTATGATCCTGCTTCTAAGAAGCTCAGGAGGTACGTTGATTGATCGGTGCTGCTGAATTATTCGATTGGTAGCTTTATGTTGAATTTTGGACCTTCGTTAATTCGTCTTTCTAGAGAAGAAGTCGGTTGAATTTTAGAATTCATGGGTGTGCTTTTTGCACATGGAATTAGTCACGAAGGAGTTTTGCCCTTCAAGTCAACATTCTAGAATTTCGTGAAATATTGTATTTTATGTTAGTGGTATTGAATCTAAATAGGAATGTTTGCTCACGGAATTGTGGGCATCGAGGCCTTGCCAAGGTGGAGTGCTTCGTAATTTCTTTCACTCAATTTAGGCGTATAGTCGCCCCCTGTACAGTGGAGTGATTGTCGATATATTGCTTAAAATGCTTCCAAATGATTTCTGAATTGTGAATAGGACCGTCCGAGAATTTCTGTAAGGGATAAATATGTAGGGATAGAAATTGCTAATTTGTTAATTAGTCAGCATGTATCATATTATCGAAGCCGTCCCAACGGAAGGTCATTTGATATAATTCAAGCAGCTGAGGAACAGGGATGCTGCTGTTAGGTTGAGAGAGAGGAAGAAAGCGTATGTCAGAGATCTGGAGATGAAGAGCAAATACCTTGAGGGGAAATGTAGGAGACTTGGGAGGTTACTTCAGTGTGTTATGGCTTAAAACCAAGCTCTGGGTTTTAGTTTGGAGAACAATGCGTGTGGTGCTAGTGTGGCCAAGCAGGAGCCTGCCGTGCTCTCAGGTATGCGTCTTGAACCTTGAAATCAGTCACCGAGCTTTTCAATCTCGATTACCACCATTTTCCTGCTTGATATGTTCAAATATGTTCTGATTAGAAAATTAACTTCAATCCAGAGGTAGGAAATACCGATGATATGTTACTGTGCATATTTATTACCCCATGTTGCAAAGTGAATGAACTATTTTAAAGAGTAAACTGAAGGTTACAAGCAGTGCATTCTGCTTGTATGGTGTTCTTCGCTGATGGTTATCGTGATATCTGGTGTAAGTAGATGATAGATGATTGATGTGTTCGAATTTTAGGAGCCTCTCCTTCATCTTATAAACCAACATGTTTGTTTTGAATTCGCAAGATTTTGTGCTGGAGGTCATCAAATCTTTGAAGTCATCGTGAGCCGTTTCAAGCTTTTGGTTCTTTCATTTGTCAAGTAGCATTGTCTTGGTCAGTTATAAACATTCTGTGTACTTGGTTGAGCCACTTGCTGTTTATGAGTTCCTAGAAATTTCCTCTCCTCCTTCATGGAAGGAAAATTGAAGAGAAATTTATGATAGAAATTAGCATATAAGTTTCTGCTGCTGCTGTCTTTTTGCATGTCGCTTGATACCAATTTTAACTGTTGTGTTGCAGAACCCCTGCCGCTAGGTTCCCTGTTTTGGTTCCTATGCATCACATGCCTATTTACCCTGCCCTCGCCGCTCTTGTTGGCACTCGAAGCAGTGTTGCAGAAAACGCAGGAAAGGGAAATCCGAAACCTCTGGCAGCTCTGGATCCTATGGGGTACAAACCCTCGACAAGAGCAAGAGATACAAAGCATCAAGGACGAAGATGAAGGCGGGATTTTTGCTACCCCGAGTTTTGGCATAGGCTGATTCTCTTCTTTGTTTCTCGTTCCGTGGTCTAAAATGGTGTAAGATACTGGAATAATTGGCTAGGAGATGAGGACTTTTCGAGTAGATCCGAGCTTTTTATGTAAATCCCCCCAGAACTACACCCATGATTAGCCCGTATGATTATAGCAGTTGCTTTGCCTAAGTGGGTTCATGATTTGGTTCAGCGCCTTCTTGTGTGTCCTTTAAGCGGAAAAACGCAGGAAAGGGAAATCCGAAACCTCTTAAGCGTGATATGTTGCCGCATTTCAACCCTCTCTACCAGCGGTTGCCACCTACCACCGCCATGGGCGGCGATGGTGGCACGCCTCTAAGTTCAGCAATGGTTTGGTCTCCCGTTGGATAGGAAGGACTGCCGAGGGGACATAAAATCATTTGAGTTTTTCCTCTTTCTTTGTCCTAGACCAGAACTGTTTTTCCTTCTCTCTGCTCAAATCGAATACAAAGTGACCGATTCCCTTCAATTTTTCTTTCTTTTTCTTCGGTGAATATCTAAAGAAAATCAAATAGGTCTTCTCTTTCATTTCTCTTCTTACGTTGTTATCATCGAGAGTCCCTTTTCTACCCTTATCTCTATCTGAAAGAAACAAAGTTGGCAATCTCAGATTGAGATCTCTCCATTCTAAAATAGGATCAAGCTGTGTTTGAACAGAGGGCAGCATGGAGTTAGATGGAACAAAATGAGGGATTGCAAATTACAATCCTCGAACTTCTTTATATCAAATCACTTATCCGACATCCGACGACTCATTTCATATATAATCGTACGTACTACGGATGCTTTCTAATATAAATTACAATATAAAATACTAGGATTAGAAAAGAAATCAAACAAACAAAAGGAAAACCTAGACCTAATGACTGCCCCTGAAACTCTAGGACAACAGCGACATCCTCCTCGATGGCGGGCGACACCAACACCACAACGACCCCCACGGTGGCGGTCTCTGTTGTAATGGTCACTTAAGACCGTCATAATTGATTCTCCATCTCACACGCACCCGTGAGCGATACAAAGGCGACCACCGCACACCATTCAGGTGAGAGATAGAGAGAGAGCGAGGAGAGAGATGGCCACCCAATAAATAAAACAAGGTCATTGTTAGATATCATGGTAGCAACAAAATAGCACAATAGCACATGGCGAACAAAACATTTAACTCAACTGATGAGAGAAAAATATAACCAACCAACTAATGCGAACATTTAAACTCCAGCTTGAAATGATAATTCACAATACCTCCTCAGCTTTCAAGGCGACTCCAATTGAATCGTTGACATAAGATAAGGACACTTCCATATTGTATAGGGACAAATCAGGATAAAAACGAATGACTCCCCATTAGAGTATATCACTTCAACTGGTTCAACTTCATACTTCTTCCCACAGTATGCTGAGAAGATTGTCACCTAAAGGAAAACACTTGCCCGCATTAGTCCTCTATCCAGAAGGATGGGTGTAGAGAAAAGGACAAACAATTGAGTATGCTCACCATTGTATTTAGAACTATCATAGCCTTTGTTGAGTCCATCGCAGTACATTCAATGAGAACATTTTTCGTCTTTAAAGTTATTGCCAAATGTGCACCATTGATAATTGGCGGTAGAGACAGGACAGTTCTGCATGGAGTAAAAAATTTGCCTTTTCAGTGATAAGAAGCTTAGTCAACTGTATCATTTCAGTCAATGTAGATGCTCGCTAATCAATCAGACTATACATCACAAATATTTGTCAAATTGTTGATTGCAAGACACCCAAAAAGTGGATGAAGCATCACTTTGCCCACACTGTTTGGCTATGACAGCTAAATAGTCACTACAATTTGTTCGCATTGAGCATATTCAATGGGAACCAAAACTGTGAAGCCAATGGCAACAGTGTAATCTATCCGCAACTAGAGTAACCAAATATCATTGAACCTAAATGAGCTAGATTAGAACCCCATGTGCAAAAAAATTCGAAACCAATCTTTTTAAAAAGCTGACCCCTGTTCAAACAGGATAAACAGCTTAATGGTCAACCATAATTGGTCGTTGCCTAATTAAGACATTACCAATAAACATCAGTCCACAGCTAATCAAGAATTTATAAAGCAATCAACTGTATCATTTCTAATTATTCAGGACGTCAGAAAATAAAATATCATCCACTGTTGTCAAGCAAGGCCCTAGCCTAAAATAAGGGACATGTTACATTAAAAGTTTGGGATGAATCCTTTAGCAAGAAATTTTTTTAACCTTTTCTTTAAATGAACCCAAAGAATGTATTAGCAAGGTAGATCTTAAGTCATGAAATGATATTCCGGAAAAAATTAATTTTTGTACTACATGATAGCATCTTTCTTATTGACATTAGGCACTTGCTTTCCCATATCAAATTTTGTGACACCGCATGCAAAAGTTCTTTTTCCTGTTAATGGTACCTAGCAATCGGTGGAGAGAGGTGAAATAAGAACAGACTGCTAAGTTCAGTGTAAAGGTGTACATAGGAAAGACAAAAGGGTCAAAGAACATGACCTAATTTCATATTTTTCCTTGAGGGAATGCCTCAGTGAATGACCAGCCTTACTTGAGGTGCTTTTGAAGTCGCCACATTGGGTGCCTGCCCAGGCAACTCCAGTGCTTTTGAGAACACTAGTGACACCTAAACAGAACAGTTGATCTCACTTCAACTCATAAACGAGATCAAGCACTTAGTGGCTTAACGTGGCAGAAGATGCTTGAAGGCCTAGATTATTTTCTCTTTGCAAACTGAACCCACTGCATCGATCAACCCCCAAATAACTCAAGGTTGCAATATTAATGACTTAAGTGGCAATGGTTGAATCAAAACTAAGTCAACATGTCATTACAAACCACTGGGATTCGCCCTAGTGGCCACCCTTCCAACATGGAAGGGGGAGGTGAGGGGTTCAAATCCCCACCTTCTCAGGGGGATGGGGTGGGGACGCGTAAGTTTCAAGAGTGGGTTTTCGACTTCCACGCCTTGCAAGAGGCATGGCAAAAGTTTGAGAGTAAGTACAGAATATGAATAAAATAGGACTGACAAAAAAAAAATAAACATGTCATTACATTTAAGTGGTTATTTATTATTTTCCCTTAACATCAATATACACACTTCATATTTATACATGGAACGCACGTTACAAAGAAGAGTGTATGAAGAAACCAAGATACCTCTTTGAATCATAGATAACAGGGAACACAGGCGAGTTCTCTATTATGTGCAAGAACTTCTTCAATTTCAAATCTGACTGCAACAAAGTAGCGAAAACGACATGGCAAAAATGAGGAACTATTACATAAATCTTCATTTACAAGAAGATATCAATTAGCACACCGAATAAGCAAGTTCCAAGCATAAGATATATGTAACAAAACAAATATGACAGTTATAAAAAGACCATTAAAAGGAGCAGCTATTGAGGACCCACCTTATAAAATTCCATTAGTTCATCATCTCTGAAGTTCTTCACCTAATATCAGAACAGAAACTAAGGCGCGATCAGCCACCACATCAATCACAGTTGGTAGAGAAAACAAAACAAATATATAAATGAAAGCAATCTCATGAACTCAAAAGTGGCATTGACATGTTAAGCATACTTAATTTGGAATAATTCGCTTTACAAAATAGTAATTAGAAATAACACGCTAATGCATCAGAAACTACAAAATTTCCTTTTTAGTTACTTAGTAAGTCTCCTTAGAGCACTGTTAACAAAAGGGCACTCGTTAAGCATACTTATTTAATATGATTCACTTTCCAAAGAAAAAATTACAAATACCACAAGAACAATATGTGCATCCAATTGAAAACCATAAAAATTTCTTAATCAACTACTTAAGAATTGCCCCTACAGAACAGTTAACAAAATCCTTACAAATACATAGATCTTCACTACAGATCAGACTCATGGCACATGCATGAACAGAAAAATACAATCTTTATCATGAGACTACCTGCTTCAAGGGGACGAAACTTATACTGGAAGGCGGCGAAGCCTGAGACCAAAGGAAAAGGAACGTGAGTCGGTGATACGCTGCACTTCTCGTGACATTTTATCATACTTTGCTCTAAGAAACATTTGGCCGTAGCAGATATATAACTCGTACATATTAAGAAGAAACATTTAGCTGTAGCTGATATAGAACTCGTACATATTAAGCTAAACCTAATGTGCAATTCCTTGTCACGTCTGTTTTCGTCTATGCTTTATCTAGTAGATGAGCACTCCTGATAGCGAAACATAATACTACGAATTTTCGGGATCAAAATAGAGTATCTCGGATATATATATATATAAATACCATCCTCTGGGACAAGCTCAGAGGATGACAAAACTTGAACTGGTCAAAGCTTGTCTAGCTAGCTGCAACTCCTCGAAAACATGTAATAGATGCTGAGGCAAAGTGTGGGGTAGAAAGAAGCTTCAAGAGGGAATCCTTCAGGCATTTAAGTTCTAGCTGGGCCTTAGCTTCAAGCGAGGATAGCAAGACACGTGCGGAATTCTTCATTTTAGATTCTAGTTTAGGCGATTAGTTCAAACACACACCTCATAGCTGAAGGGGCCTTCTAGCGTATCCAAGTCATGAGTCCCAAATGCAACCAGTGTTCTTTGCCTGAAATATCGAGAGAATGCGGCTCCGATCATATCGATTTTATTGGGAGCTAATCGCTTCGCTTAATATGGGAAAAAAGTATGATATCCTCAAAGCTAAGTTGGACCAATATCATATCAACAGAAAGAACCCAAGTTCATTATAATTGTCATGTCATTGTCATTGCTATTTTATAATGTTCGGTACGGTAGAATTGATTGAAATGAAATGGAACGATCATTTTGATACTTTGATTTGATGAATTGTAGGAATGAAATGAGATCGTAGTTGATTGCAAAAGAATATTTCGTGGGCAATGGAAATTGACCGAAAATCAATATAAAGCTCGCGCAAGATAAAAAAAATGCAGCACGTTGGTGTGCAAGCTTCACCCATTTTCTGATGAGTTGGATTCGCTGCTGCTAATCTTTTTTTCGCATTCAAACATAGTTCTTCGATACGTATAATTTGGTTGAACACATTGCATGAGCTTGAAAAAACACTAATCACACAAAGACATTGTAAAGTAAACCTTATTTATGTTTGACTCACTATTCTAGGACTCGAAATAAAACAGTGGATTGGGCCACTTCCTAGGTGCTAGTCTCCATCCCCTTATCCATTTTGCGCATTTTTATGTGTTGAAACCCATTTGGATTATTCGTTTACTTTACCTACAGGTGTTTTTGATCAAAAAAGAAAAAAAGTGAAGCCGTCGTTTGCCCCACGAAATGATAATTTCACCTAGAGACAGGCAGCGAAGTTCTCGATTCAAAAAATCAAACGAAAACCGTATACACATTTAAAATAAGGAATCCCATTATATCATTTGATATAATTTAATTGAGGAACTGGTACCAAAATGGTGGACCTCGGGACGTTGCTTCCCCGTCCTTAACCAAATCATTAGATTGAGCTATTTAGTTAAAAAAAATTAAATTCAAATTGTATTTAGATGAAAATATCCCTAATTAATCGCAATTCTTTTACGGATAAAGCTAGGCCTTTATTTGAAATGACAATAACTATTTCAAGCTTTTTTCTTTTTTAGATTGATATGATCGGTTTAGGTTGTTATTTAAAACAAACTTCACTCCAAATCCTTATCTAAAATTATAAGGTATTTGAAATTTTCACCTAAAGTCGTATGAATTTTAGGATCCCAGAGAGCTCATTCGAATGATGCGGAGGATATTCATGTGTCGAATCCAAATCAAAACCAATCAATTTTGCATCCGGCTTCGTTCATTGTGATCCGGCATTCGGGGCGTGCGATCAGCTCTATTAAGAACAGGTAGGGCGGATCTCAATCTCGTCGCTCCGTTAGATGCATTTTGCTGAACCCAGAATTAGGAATTCAAGGAGGAGGGTTGACCAATTCGGATGGTAACAGTATTGAACGAGTCCCCCCGTGTTTTCCGTATTTGTTTTGCCGTTCGTAAAATTTGTGGCCGGCATTCAAAATCGCGATACCGTCGCACGATTATAGGATCCAATATGACTGTCAAAACGGCAATATCGTTGCACGATTATAGGATCAGAAACGACTGTCATTCCTCTCCTTTTTCATCTGCCCCTCCCCCTTTCCTATCTCGCATTGCTCTCTCTCTCAGGCATTCCTCTCCTCTTCCATCTCCCTCTCCTCTTTCCTATCTCTCTCTCTCTCTCTCTCCGGGCGAGATGGAAACCATTCCAAGATGTTTCGTCGACGAAGCGCAGAAACCGCTGATCGTCGCAGGAGCCATGCTCACCTTTTTTTCGTTCAAGGGCGCCTTCGAGCCGCAATATGCTGTGTTGTCGGACTTCCCGGTTATCGGGACTATTTTTATACCGTCCTGTATCGCGGTGTCGCTGCTGCTGACGGGCCTCCCTTCGAGGCACGCGCTGTTCCTCTTCGCGACGAGGGTGCTCATCTATGTAGCGCTTATCTCGTCGGCCTTCGTCCTTGTGCATGTGGTGAGAGCCACGTCGCCCAGGGATTTCGCCGACAAGCATGAACTCGCGTTCAAGATTTGGGCAGGAGTGATGATCACGTTCTTGGCGGCGCATCATTCAATGGAATTTCTGCCAAACACTATTTTGAAGATCAAAAAATGAGTCGCCGGCGAGGAAGATCTTCTGCGCAGCCGCACCTGATTCGCCTGTCTATATAATTGATTTTCTATATATGTCACTTCTCTCCTCTTCCCATTTACCTTCGGTTACCGAATTGTTAATGTGGGTTGTGGGTTTGCATGTTTACAAAAGATCCAATTATCGATCCATATAATTTCATTTTTATGTGTTCTTCCTTGATCACCTTTGGAAGCGTGCCCTCAAAGAAATTTGTGAACGTTACCAGCTCGCGTGGCATGCGTAAACCAAGCTGGCTCCATTGAAAAATTGACGCGTGTGCTCTGACATAATTTTTTTGCTGGTTTCTCGCTCGAGATTTTTCTTCGTCATCTTCTCCAGAAAAGCAAACATTGAAGCGATTTCCACCAACAAAGATCGAGCAAAAGGCGAAGCTTCGGACGACCAGGGCACGGAGAGTGGGAGTCAGTTGCAGTCTCCGGAAAGAATTTGGTTGGAAGCTTAGGTTTCTAACTTAAGTTGTCGGAGCTAGAATCGAAGAAACGGTAATGAATTCGAGAAAAGTTTTAGTTCGGAAAGAATTTTAGTCCTCTTCTACATGCAATAGGACGCCGAGCTGATTGTGCTACTTTCAGTATGCAGGTGTTGTTTTGTACATTTGATGGGCATGGAGGTGGAATGGCTGCTAAGTTTGCAGCGGAAAACTTTAATAAGAATATCGTAGATGAAGTGGTGAGAAGAGACGAGGATGAAACGAAGACAACTGCGAAGCATGGTTACGTAAAGACAGGTTTGAATTTTTTGAACGAGGAATCACGAGGCGGCTCACGCGGTGTGACTCGTTGATTGGAAGGGGCAACCACTTTGTGTATAATGCTGGAGATTGTCGATCTGTTCTTTGTAGAGCTGGCACTGCAAAGGCTCACATTCGATCATAGGCCTTGTGGGGAAGATGAAAAGGAACGCATTGAGGCTCTCACAACATTCTGTTTATTCTTTACATGTACAAACATACGAAATAAGTTCTTTTATCTTAGAAGCTTATGAGACTTGTATCCATTTCAGGAAAAGTAGATTTAAGGATCGAGCTGCTGTATTGGCATGTATATAATGTTTTAACCTTATGCATACAGAGTGATCCACCCACTAATGCTGTGATGGGCGTCTTTGTTCGTTCATTCAATATGATCATACGGTGGCTTCCCTTCTCATCCTAGAGTTTCGGACAGTTAAGTTGAAGCATGGTTTTTGATGATTAGTATTGCGATTCAACATTGTGCTAGTTTGAGGCGCCATTGGCAAAGATACTTGCTCCCTTCTCTCTCTCTCTCAAGCGTTTCTCATGTACTCTATTGGAATCAAGGCATAAATGTGGCAAGTCCCATGTTCATGGACTTAAATCAAGGCAGAATCGTCCTTCCCTTCCTTTCATTTTTACTTAAAAAGTGCTACAACGAAAGAAGCGCCTTCAAACTGAAAGATCGATAAATGGGTTTATGGAGTTTAGCTAGATAACCCGTACTCGGACAATCAGCATTTCCCGATGAGGACGATGATATGCACCGCACAAAAAAGGACTTCGTAAATGGGCAGACCATCATCTCCTTTTTCTAATCAAATTAATCGAACTACTTCAAATAAAATAACATCTCAAGCAAGCTCATCCACTTAGCCTAGAGTTAAACAGAAAATGGAAAGTGGACCAGCTAGATTTACGCATGCCACGCAAGCTGGTGATGTGGTGATTGCGCAAGGATCTCCAAGTTCTGGCATTTGAAAAAACTTGACCACAAATCAATTGTGTCGACCAAATTTGAGTCTTTAATTCGGGTTTGAAATCTTAGCAAGTTGAAGTTAAATATTACTTTTGGAAGAGGATGACTAATATTGCATTTATGGACCAATTTGTAAGTTAAAAATAGTAGTTCGTAGAATCGGTTAGAAGTAATAGTGATCCCAACTAGAAATATTTACATTGAAAAGTTAAAATTTATTGTCAAAATTGTCCCACCTACTAATTATTTTGCTTATTTCGCATAACCAATTCGTCATCTATATATATATAAACGATTATTATCTCGAAGTCGTCTATTGTTCTTCTCCATCTAGGATGCTTCCAATTACTAAAATTCCGTGATACCATTCGTGCTCACGCAAGGCTAAAGCCCGAAACATATTGTGGTTGAATCAAACCACCTTAAGAAAGCGAGCAATGAAAATCTTATACATATTATAGTCATCTTTGCTGTGGAGGAAGTAGGAGAAATTCGGAAGACAGGTTTTGAATGCTTTCACCTATGAATTCGAAACAACTTTGAGATTAGTGCATTAAATAATCATGGTTTCCAATTCTTCTCTCTTTGCGTGAAGCATGAAAGCGGTTGAAACCGTTAAAACATCCCACACATCAGACATCAAAGGTGCGGCTTTTGCATTTGTTACGCTATGTTGTGATCACTTTATCGTGGAGAAATACTTGAAATTAGAAGCTTACAAGTCGAGCAAGGATAGTCAATCAAGACGAGAGAGTGGCAAATTCAAACCAAAGCAAACGAGAATCCTCTCCAGGCGCAAAAGACTATGGACGCCTACAATGTATGTGGCTACTTTAAACCGGCCCCTTTCCTATGAAGCCCTTCCTCATCTACTCCATCGAAAATTCAATAAAGGAGACCCGGGGAGGGAAGATCTGCTACCCAGTGCCCGTGACCCAAGGGTTCACTTATCTATATAATGACTCTTTCATTCAATATGTTATTGACTTAATAGTTATCCATTATGAAGTTCCATTTCTGCTCCTTCCACCAACGCAAAATGGCTTCCGAATTTGGTAACTTTCGTCGAACGGGGAGAGCCTTGCGTAGGATGAGGAACTCCTCTCAGTTCCTTCTGATGGCCTTTTATGAAGGATAGGGTAGATTTCACTTTTGCCACTTATGGCTTCTGGTGTCCCATGCTCTGTCATCTTGTCACAATTCCTTCCTCGTACCATGTATTAATGAAAACTTTTAGTACATCCTGCGTTTCCATTCCAAATCAAAACGAATATAATCAAACGACCGACCAATGATCGTTGATGAGCACACTGTATGTACATTCCGAAGTTCCCTATAGTCCATATCGGTAATCTAATCAGTAATAAGTGAATGAGCATGGACATTTATCTTCAACCCACTGAACTTTTCAACTTCAATGCCCGAAGTGCAGTTTCCCCTAAAAAAATATGAAAACTTCAAAGAGCCAACATTTTTCAGCCAAACAGGACATGAACGGTAGGCAGTTTTTGACTTGGAACTTAGCCATAACTTTTCCAGTATTTGGGCATTTGTACCATGCTCTTTCGTAGCCAGGACTCGTGAAGGTTCAAACCCATGAATACAAAGTAGTCAGCAGCGCTTTGATCAAGTTCACAATCACAAAATAGGACAATTCAGGGGTGACTGTTTCAGAGTGATAAAATTTCGGAGCTGAAACTTGAAACCTACCATCTTTTAATCGGTTCCCAACTTTCGGATTTTAGAACCTACCATGTTCACTTGGAACCGATTATGGAACCTGCCCAGTTTTTTGGCCCGGTTTTAGAGTCTACTCGAGAACCTATTTTATATATTTATTTCTTTTTTTAGTTCATTTTTTACAGCAAAATCATATGAGGCCATAGTAATGAAATGATTCAAAGTAAAAAATAAACAACAGAAATCCTAATCCGCCAAAAACAACAATCCATAAGACATGTATGCAATCACATACAATTATAAACAATAAAAAGTTCAAACATATAATATAAAACATAAATTTTGAAACTCCATTTCCCATTCATCCATAAAAGCTTAAGGTAAGAAGAAAGACTGGTGGGAAGTTTTGAGGATGGACAAAGGACGAAAGACTGTTGAGACTAGAATTTAAGGGAAAATGAAATTACGATTTTGGTTTGTTAGCTTATAAAACCAGTTTTGAAACCAATTTCAAAAGAGGGTGGTTCGGTCCAGTTCTCTGGTAGTTATTCACTCGGAACCTATTTCCAAACCGGTTACAACCAATTCAAAAAAATTGGAATCTGTTCCCAAACTAGTTCCAACAGGAACCAATTCTCAAACCTATTTTTCGAACAATCCGGTCCAACTCCCAAGTAAAACCGATTTGGTTGCACACCCCTAGGACAGACAACAATAGCCCTGCAAAACTATCGATAGAGAATAGTAAAAGTTAGACGAGGCATAGAGCCCATCGAAAGTCGAAACTATGCTAGCATGCATCTTCATCATCATTCTATATTGTGAGGTTAAAATTGACGATATTTTCAACCAGGAAAGAAAATGCACTTTCGAGTCTTTGTATTACATCTCGAAATCACTTAAATTAACTTGAAAAAAAAAAGAATTGAGATTTCCTTCGTCTTACTCCCCCAATAATGCTTAGATAATTATGACAAAATCATCCAAACATACTAATCGAACTGCCAAAATAGAAACGTGTACTTCGAGATCGTAGAGAAAAACATTTAACGTAATTATCGGTTAAAAAAAAGTATGGGTTTTTTATGGTTCAATGATTGATGTTGGGGACTCTTAAATGTCCATCACGAAAGCCCATGTAATAGTAATAGCCTTTTGATATGGCTAAATGAGCATTAATGGCATGGGCATAATGCAATGCATGTCTAGGTAGTAGCTACTTTAATGGGAAAAGCACTAAGACCTTTTCTTTTCTTTTTTTTAAATAATGAGGAGAGACCCATTTTAGCAATCTGTAATCTTATGTGGCAAGTTTTAGGGCAACACTTAGAGAAGATTAGTAATAATATTTTCGATAAAAAGATAGATCAAATTGTCAAATGAAGACCAGACTTGATCAGTGAGATTGGTCGACCCTCAAAATTCTCATCCAAGCCCCCATATGATTTTCTATATATGTTACTTCTCTCCTCTTCCATTTACATTCAGTCACCAAATTGTTAATGTGGGTAGTGGGTTTGCAATTTACAAAAGATCCAATTACCAATCCATATAATTTCATTTTTATGTGTTCTTCCTTGATCACCTTTGGAGGCGTGCCCTCAAATAAATTTGTGACAAGATAATGGAGTTAAAGAACCCTAACTTGTGCAAGGATCTCCAAGTTCTGGCATTTGAAAAAACTCGACCAGCAAATCAATTGTGTCGACCAAATTTGAGTCTTTCAATCGGGTTTGAAATCTTAGCAAGTTGAAGTTAGATATTTCTTTTTTGAAGAGGATGACTAATATTGCATTTATGGACCAATATGTTAGTTAAAAATATCAGTTCGTAGAATCGGTTAGAAGCAATAGTGATCCCACATAGAAATATTTACATCAGGAAGTTAAAATTTATTGTCAAAATTGGTCCCACCTACTAATTATTTTGCTTATTTCGCATAACGGAATTCGTCATCTAAAAACAAAAAACAAAAAAGAATGTTTTCTTACTTTACTCAAATGATTATTATGTCAAAGTCGTCTATTGTTCTTCAGCTAGGATGCTTCCGGTTACTAAAATTTCGTGGTACCATTCGTGCTCACACAAGGCTAAAGCCCGAAACATATTCTATGATTTAATACGCTATGAACCTCGGGTTTAGAGAACTCTTGAACCTTTGTAATTGAATCAAATCACTTTAAGAAATCGAGCAATGAAAATCTTATACATAGGGCCCGTTTGGTTCAACTTTAGGGAAATACCCTTGGGAGAATGCAAATACCTTTGAGGTAAAGGTGTTTTCCGAAATGCTAGACTATTTGGTAAACTATAACTGAAAAGTGCTTTAAGGAAATGCAAGACTGTTTGGTAAACATATATTTGAAAAGCCCTTTAGTATGACCAAATTAAGTATTTTAGTTTTAGTATTTTTAAAATTGCAAAAAAGAAACAATGACTATATAACATTTTACATTTTCATGTTGAGAGTAATGTAAAAGATATATATTAGTAAATTTATTTAAAAATTATATTAAAAGAATTTGATTATAAATTAGATGCAAAGCTTAAAAAATTAAGTTTTTTAGTTTTAGTATGTTTAAAATTGCAAAAAAATAAACAATGATTATATAACTTTTTACATTTTCATGTTGAGAGTACTGTAAAAGATATATATTAGTAAATTTATTTTAAAATTATATTAAAATAATTTGATTATAGATTAGATGCAAAGCTCAAAAAATTAAGTTTTTTAGTTTTAGTATTTTTAAAATTGCAAAAAATAAACAATGACTATATAACATTTTACATTTTCATGTTGAGAGTACTGTAAAAGATATATATTAGTAAATTTATTTAAAAATTATATTAAAAGAATTTGATTATAGATTAGATGCAAAACTCAACTTTTGACTTAAAGTTCTTTAAGGTTTGTTTTCAACTTTGAATAATTTTTTAAAATTATTGTAGTATTAATCATCTTCGTTAATTAATGATTATTCTAGTGTATTGATAAAAAGTTGGGCTATTGATTGCCAAAAGATAAAAATGACAAAAAAAGAAGGTAAACCCAACATTTGCAAAGGGTTTTTATTATTTTTTTAAAAAAATAAAAATAAAATCCGATGAAATTCCATAGCCAATCAACGGCGGTTGGGGTGTGGAGAAGATGATCGGTTTAAAAAAAAAAAAGTCAACAGATGAATTGTGGAGGTGAACTTGCATTTCAAATGCTAGCATTTGGCCAAAGACACCTCCAAATGCTGAACCAAACGCCTAAATTTTTTCCCAATTGGCTTTCAAGGCTGAAAGCCCCTTGGGAATGCTAAACCAAATGGGGCCATATTATAGTCATCTTTGTTGTGGAGGAAGTAGGAGAAATTCGGAAGACAGGTTTTGACTGCTTTCACCTATGAATTCGAAACAACTTTGAGATTAGTGCATTAAATAATCATGGTTTCCAATTCTTCTCTCTTCGCGTGAAGCATGAAAGCGGTTGAAACCGTGAAAACATCCCATACATCAGAAATCAAAGGGGGAACTTCTACATAACTTCTGTATTTGTTACGCTATGTTGTGATCACTTTATCGTGGAGAAATACTTGAAATTAGAAGCTTACAAGTCAAGCAAAAAAAGTCAATCAAGACGAGAGAGTGGCAAAGTTGAACCAAAGCAAACGAGAATCCTCTCCAGGCGCAAAAGACTATGAACACCTACAATGTATGTGGCTACTTTAAACCGGCCCCTTTCCTATGAAGCCCTTCCTCATCTACTCCGTCGAAAATTCGCTCAATCATCGGTCATTGATCGTCTGGCACCATCGATGGGTCATGTGGGTCCTGATTGAGCCCCCCTATTGACAAGTCACATAATAGTTTTCCTTCTTGACGTAAAAAAATATACTAATGTCGCACGAAATTCTTGATTTTGTTGTCCATGTCGTGGACCTGTGTGCGTGTTTGCCTGCAATATATAGTGATGTAGAAGGAGGTGCGGCTTCTGAATTAAGGGAGAAAGATTCTAAGTTGCTTTTGTTCTTTGAATGGAACATGTCATTAGTATGAGTGGTTTTCTTCAATCCCCTTCTAAGAATCGGTCCAAATACGTTGGAGTGGGCATATATTTTAGGGTTTGGACTTTTGAGGAACACTAGCTGACCTTGGGCCTCCATGAATTTACACTTGGTGATCTCTCCAGCCTCCTGGGCCCTTGCCCAGACATTGGGGCTCAAAAGCCTTCAGACTCTACGTTTTTCTGTCAATCTAGGCGGTTCAGCTCAATATGGCGTTAGTGCGTACTTCTTGGTGCTTATAGTTAGGCCTGTCAAAGGGTAATTGACCCATTTCTTGACATATACGGGAGTTAAATGAGTTAGTTATATTAAGCAAATTGATCATAAATGGGTGTAAATATAATGAGTCTTAAATGGGTTATAAAAAGGTTTATAACTTATTTAGATCCAATCCACTTTCATGACTCTATTTTCATTTCTTATCCCCCTTACTCGATCTCGCTTGTTCACTTCACTTCGCACTTTTATCTCAATTTGGATATTATTTTTCGTTGATTGGGTTAAATATAGAGGGCAAGTTGAGTATGATTGAATATGAGTCGATTCGAGTATAAATCACTAAATTTGTATTGCATGAAATTTGGCTTATTTGAGGTGACCCAACCCATATGTTTGACGAGTGGTTGGTATAGTTGTTGAGTATCATAAGATGCATGTTTGATTTTTTGAGAAATATGGATGAAGTGCTTTATTTGTGATAGAGGTAATTGTGTCCAAAAATTATTGTAGAGTGAGTAAAGGTGCAAGTGGAGTTTGTATTTGATAAGGTCCATGACCATGGCAAGAGCTCTTGAGGGGTTGTAAGAAGGAAGCGGCAATGATGATATCAAAGCTTTAATGATGTGATTGTGATTTAGGTTAAACGTCAAGTCAAGATGGATATTTGTTGAGCTATTTAAGTAAGGATCCTTGTGCACGTTGGAGCCCAAGGTGATGTGAGCGTGGGAGGGAAGAGGACTTTAAACTAGCAAATTGGGGTCTGACTTTGACCAAGGGCTTTGCTTGCTTTATATTATAAATATTCCTCTCTCGTCTCGCCTGAGTGTGCAAAAAAGGGGTGGATTACGTCAAGTGGAAAATACCATCGGGAATGGCATCCAAGAGAAATTCTGGGTTTATTCGCCAAGGTATACTTGTGCTGACTATTTAATAAGTTCTTCTGCAAGATTGGAAGAAAGTTTCCTCCGAAATTATGCGAGGCTAAATACCTAAAAAGATTTTTTGATATTATTGGTGTTGAGATATACTAAGTGGAACGGCAATTCAGTCATTCTGCTTAATTATAGTGGATTCTCATGCTTCTCTCCTGCAATGTAGGTCAGATTGATCGAACGACATAAGTCTGGTATCCAATTTTATTTTCTTGTCCCGTTTACGAATGTGTGGGACAGCTTGTTTTCCATGGTCACTATATGAGCCAGAAGTCTTGGAAACAAATCCAGACAACAATGGTCATGAGCTCTTGGACGGAAACGAAGGGCGCTTCAATCCTTCGTTAGCTTACCCTTGCAACTGCAGGCCCCGATCGATTTGCAAATGGCGGAATCATCGCCGTCATCGGCGATGACGGCCGGGTCGGATGCAGAGTTGGAGGAGATGCTGGACCGTATGCTGACTCGCTTGGCGCTCTGCGACGACTCCAATCTTCAGGCCCTGCTCTCCAAGCTCCTCCCTCCCGCCATCTCCTCTCTCTCATCCCCTTCCTCCGCCGTCCGAAACAAAGTACGCATTCCCAATACGACTGTGATTCCACGCTCGTTCGAACTTCATTTAGTCGGTCCGGTTGATGTTAGCTCCACTTCGGTGCCTGGTGATTCTGTCATCCTGTTTTTATGTCTTTTTTATTTTCCCAATTCGCGCTACTTGCAAACTTCTCCGTGCGTGCGGGATAGTGGAACTATGGCTTTTAGCTTTGGTCAGTTGGCACAGAAAACATTTTAGAGTTGAACGTATCGATGAAGGCTTCTCCCATTTGCCTGATACCGAAAGTGGCTCTATGGCTTCGCGCCTCTCTCACTCTACCCTCCCTCTCTCTTTCCGACGAACAGGACACGACCTCCCAGAGGCCGGCGACGTCATCGGCGCTTGCTACTCGACGAACGCGTCGTCGTCGTCTCCAGACTCGGGGCTCTCATGGTTCGATGAGATCGAGAACATCTCGATGAAGGACGACTAGGACGGCGGAGTTTTGGGTTGCGGGATTAGGGCTGATTCGAGCCAGCAGTTCTGCGATAGGTTCCTTGCTGACGTGCTCGTTGACTCCCCCGGAGATGGGTCCGCGGAGATAGCCGACGGGTCCGGCGACAAGGAAGAGCCTGGATCGTCGGATGACGACTGGGTCGAGGCTGCGAAGGTTGATGGGTGTAGAGAAAAGGACAAATAATAGATAACGGGGAACACAGGCGAGTTCTCTATTTTGTGGAGGTGCGGACCCCTCAAGTGTCATAACTTGGCAGAAAGGGACACTAAGTGCCATAACATACGAAATGTACACTTAAGTGCCAAAATCGGAGTAAAATGGATCACTTGAGTGCCAATCCGGCCAAAGTCCGGCCAAAAGGCTGACGTGGCTTTTTCCCGGCAAAGCGAGCCCAAAACGACGCCGTTTTGCTCGCTGATGTGGCCAAATAATGCAAAAACGGCGTCGTTTTGGGATGATGTCGTAAAAAAATAAAAATAACAATTAATTAAATAAAATTAAAAATTAAATTTAGTTAAAATATTTAAAAATAATAATTTTAAAATTAAATTTAGTTAAAATATTAAAAAATAATTATTTTAAAATTAGAAAAATTTTAAAAATTTTAAAAATTTTAAAATTTTTTAAAAAAATAAAAAATTGTAAAAAAAATAAAAAATTTAAAAAATTTAAAAAAAATTTAAAATATTTAAAAAAATATAAATTTTTAAAAAAAAATAATTTTTTTTTAAAAAATAAAACATTTAAAAAATTTTAAAAAAATTTAAAAATTTAAAAAAAAAATTAAGAAAAAATTAAAATTTTTATAAAAATTAAAAAATTTAGAAAAATTAAAAAATTAAAAAATTAAATTTTTCATTAAGTTTTTTTTACCACGTCAGCCCAAAACGACGCCGTTTTTATATTATTTGACCATGTCAGCAAGCAAAACGGCGTTGTTTTGGGCTCGCCCACACCCCCCTTTTTTTAATTTTTTAATATTTTTATTTTTTTTAATTTTTTTATAAATTTTTCTATTTTAAAATAATTATTTTTTAATATTTTAACTAAATTTAATTTTAAAATTATTATTTTTAAATATTTTAACTAAATTTAATTTTTAATTTAATTTAATTAATTTTCATTAATTTCTTTTACCACGTTAGCCCAAAACGACGCTGTTTTTGTATTATTTGACCATGTCAGCAAGCAAAACGGCGTTGTTTTGGGCTCGCCCACACCCCCCTTTTTTTTAATTTTTAAATTCTTTAAATTTTTAAAATTTTTTAAAATTTTTTAAATTTGTATTAGTTTTTTTAAAATTTGTTTAACTTTTTAAAATTTTAAATTTTTCTTTAAAATTTTTTAAAATTTTAAATTTTTCTTTAAATTTTTTTAGTTTTTCTAATTTTAAAATAATTATTTTTTAATATTTTAACAAAATTTAATTTCAAAATTATTATTTTTAAATATTTTAACTAAATTTAATTTTTAATTTACTTTAATTAATTTTTCATTAATTTTTTTTACCACGTCAGCCCAAAACGACGCCGTTTTTGTATTATTTGGCCATGTCAGCAAGCAAAACGGCGTCGTTTTGGGCTCGCCTTGTCGGAAAAATGCCACGTCGGCGTTTTGGCCGGAGTGGCACTTAAGTGATCCGTTTTTCTTCGAAAGTGGCACTTAAGTGTACCTTTCGTGGCTTGAGTGCCACTCCGGCCAAAAGGCTGACGTGGCTTTTTTCCGGCGAAGCGAGCCCAAAACGACGCCGTTTTGCTCGCTGATGTGGCCAAATAATGCAAAAACGGCGTCGTTTTGGGATGATGTGGTAAAAAAATAAAAATAAAAATTAATTAAATAAAATTAAAAATTACATTTAGTTAAAATATTTAAAAATAATAATTTTAAAATTAAATTTAGTTAAAATATTAAAAAATAATTATTTTAAAATTAGAAACATTTTAAAAATTTTAAAAATTTTTTAAAAAATAAAAAATTTAAAAAAATATATAAATTTTTTAGAAAAACTAATTTTTTTTTAAAAACTAAAAAAATTAAAAAAAATTATAAAAATTCAAAAATTTTAAAAAAAATTTAAGAAAAAATTAAAATTTTTAAAAAAATTAAACAAAATTTAAAAAAATTAAAAAATTAAAAAAATTAAAAAATTAAATTTTTCATTAAGTTTTTTTACCACGTCAGCCCAAAACGACGTCGTTTTTGTATTATTTGACCATGTCAGCAAGCAAAACGGCGTTGTTTTGGGCTCGCCCACACACCCTTTTTTTTAATTTTTTAATTTTTTTAATTTTTTTTTAATTTTTTTTAATTTTTTTTAAATTTTTCTATTTTAAAATAATTATTTTTTAATATTTTAACTAAATTTAATTTTAAAATTATTATTTTTAAATATTTTAACTAAATTTAATTTTTAGTTTAATTTAATTAATTTTCATTAATTTCTTTTACCACGTTAGCCTAAAACGACGCTGTTTTTGTATTATTTGACCATGTCAGCAAGCAAAACGGCGTTGTTTTGGGCTCGCCCACACCCCCTCTTTTTTAATTTTTAAATTTTTAAAATTCGTAAAATTTTTTTTAAAATTTTTAAAATTTTTTTAAATTTTTATTAGTTTTTCTAAAATTTGTTTAATTTTTTAAAAAAATTTTAAAATTTTAAATTTTTTTTAAAATTTTTTTAGTTTTTCTAATTTTAAAATAATTATTTTTTAATATTTTAACTAAATTTAATTTCAAAATTATTATTTTTAAATATTTTAACTAAATTTAATTTTTAATTTACTTTAATTAATTTTTCATTAATTTTTTTTACCACGTCAGCCCAAAACGACGCCGTTTTTGTATTATTTGGCCATGTCAGCAAGCAAAACGGCGTCGTTTTGGGCTCGCCTTGTCGGAAAAATGCCACGTCGGCGTTTTGGCCGGACTTTGGCCGGAGTGGCACTTAAGGGTGCGCATGGTAAAATTTTTTGGCTGGGGAAGAGTTTTTTTCCAGAAATAGTTCTTTTCTATTTCCATTCCGGGGAACAGTTTCTGAGCAAAAGAACCCGTTTGATAACTGCACAAAATTTCTACTCTTGGAATAGAAAAATAATAGAAATGCATTTGATAACGCAACGATTCTTTTATTTATTTATTTGTTTTTATTTGTCCTTTTTATTTATTTATTCTTTTTTGTATTTATTTGTTTTTTGTATTTGTATTTGTTTTTTATTCTTTTATTTGTTTTTTATTCTTTTATTTGTTTTTTATTATTTTTTGTATTTATTTGTATTTATTTGTATTTTATTCTTTTTTTATATTTATTTGTTTTATTTGTATTTTTTTTGTTTTTTAAAATTTTCTTGCGTTTGTTTTTTATTTGTATTTATTTATTTTATTTGTTTTTGCATTTATTTGTTTTTATTTTTTTTATTTGTATTTATTTATTTTTAATTTGTTTTTTTGTATTTATTTGCTTTATTTGCTTTATTTTTGTTTTTTTGTTTTTTTTTATTTTCTCGCGTTTGTTTTTTATTTGTATTTATTTATTTGTTTTTTTATTTATTTTTGTATTTTTGTATTTTTATTTGTTTTTTATTCTTTTTTTGTATTTATTTGTTTATTTGTTTTTGTATTTTTTTGTATTTATTTTTTTTGTATTTTTTTGTATTTTTTTTGTTTTATTTGTATTTTTTTTTAAATTTTCTTGCGTTTTTTTTATTTGTATTTATTTGTTTATTATTTTTTTTGTATTTTTTTGTATTTTATTTTTGTTTTTTATTTGTTTTTTTGTATTCATTTGCTTTATTTTTATTATTTTTGTTTTTTTTTAAATTTTCTTGCGTGAGAAATAAAACAAAAGTAAATAAAAAATTGCTTATTTCTAGAAATTGTTCCTGAGACAAGAAGCAACTTTTTTTTGTTTCTCATTTCTATTCCCGGGCTAACTTTTCTATTCCGGGGAATAGAAATCAATTTGCCGTTATCAAACGGGTTTCTATTCTTTTTTTGTTCCGGGAAACAAAAGAATAGAAATTTTTGGGCTGGGGAAGGTTATCATGCAGGCCCTAAGTGATCCGTTTTTCTTCGAAAGTGGCACTTAAGTGTACTTTTCGGAAGTTATGGCACTTGAAGCGTTCTTATCCCCTATTTTGTGCAAGAACTTCTTCAATTTCAAATCTGACTGCAACAAAGTAGCCAAAAACAGGTAAAACGACATGGCAAAAATGAGGAACTATTACATAATTCTTCATTTACAGGAAGATATCAACTAGCACACTGAATAAGCGAGTTCCAAGCATAAGATATATGTAACAAAACAAATATGACAGTTATAAAAAGACCATTAAAAGGAGCAGCTATTGAGGACCCACCTTATAAAATTCCATTAGTTCATCAGCTCTGAAGTTCTTCACCTAATATCAGAACAGAAACTAAGGCCCGATCAGCCACCACATCAATCACAGTTGGTAGAGAAAACAAAACAAATATATAAATGAAAGCAATCTCATGAACTCAAAAGTGGCATTGACATGTTAAGCATACTTAAAATTTGGAATAATTCACTTTGCAAAATAGTAATTAGAAATAACACGCTAATGCATCGGAAATTACAAAATTTCCTTTTTAGTTACTTAGTAAGTCTCCTTAGAGCACTGTTAACAAAAGGGCACATGTTAAGCATACTTATTTAATATGATTCACTTTCTAAAGAAAAAAATTACAAATACCACAAGAACAATCTGTGCATCCAATTGAGAACCATAAAAATTTCTTAATCAACTACTTAAGAATTGCCCCTACAGAACAGTTAACAAAATCCTTACAAATACATAGATCTTCACTACAGATCAGACTCATGGCACATGCATGAACAGAAAAATACAATCTTTATCATGAGACTACCTGCTTCAAGGGGACGAAACTTATACTGGAAGGCGGCGAAGCCTGAGACCAAAGGAAAAGGAACGTGAGTCGGTGATACACTGCACTTCTCGTGACATTTTATCATACTTTGCTCTAAGAAACATTTGGCCGTAGCAGATATATAACTCGTACATATTAAGAAGAAACATTTAGCTGTAGCTGATATAGAACTCGTACATATTAAGCTAAACCTAATGTGCAATTCCTTGTCACGTCTGTTTTCGTCTATGCTTTATCTAGTAGATGAGCACTCCTGATAGCGAAACATAATACTACGAATTTTCGGGATCAAAATAGAGTATCTCGGATATATATATATAAATACCATCCTCTGGGACAAGCTCAGAGGATGACAAAACTTGAACTGGTCAAAGCTTGTCTAGCTAGCTGCAACTCCTCGAAAACATGTAATAGATGCTGAGGCAAAGTGTGGGGTAGAAAGAAGCTTCAAGAGGGAATCCTTCAGGCATTTAAGTTCTAGCTGGGCCTTAGCTTCAAGCGAGGATAGCAAGACACGTGCGGAATTCTTCATTTTAGATTCTAGTTTAGGCGATTAGTTCAAACACACACCTCATAGCTGAAGGGGCCTTCTAGCGTATCCAAGTCATGAGTCCCAATTGCAACCAGTGTTCTTTGCCTGAAATATCGAGAGAATGCGGCTCCGATCATATCGATTTTATTGGGAGCTAATCGCTTCGCTTAATATGGGAAAAAAGTATGATATCCTCAAAGCTAAGTTGGACCAATATCATATCAACAGAAAGAACCCAAGTTCATTATAATTGTCATGTCATTGTCATTGCTATTTTATAATGTTCGGTACGGTAGAATTGATTGAAATGAAATGGAACGATCATTTTGATACTTTGATTTGATGAATTGTAGGAATGAAATGAGATCGTAGTTGATTGCAAAAGAATATTTCGTGGGCAATGGAAATTGACCGAAAATCAATATAAAGCTCGCGCAAGATAAAAAAAATGCAGCACGTTGGTGTGCAAGCTTCACCCATTTTCTGATGAGTTGGATTCGCTGCTGCTAATCTTTTTTCGCATTCAAACATAGTTCTTCGATACGTATAATTTGGTTGAACGCATTGCATGAGCTTGAAAAAACACTAATCACACAAAGACATTGTAAAGTAAACCTTATTTATGTTTGACTCACTATTCTAGGACTCGAAATAAAACAGTGGATTGGGCCACTTCCTAGGTGCTAGTCTCCATCCCCTTATCCATTTTGCGCATTTTTATGTGTTGAAACCCATTTGGATTATTCGTTTACTTTACCTACAGGTGTTTTTGATCAAAAAAGAAAAAAAGTGAAGCCGTCGTTTGCCCCACGAAATGATAATTTCACCTAGAGACAGGCAGCGAAGTTCTCGATTCAAAAAATCAAACGAAAACCGTATACACATTTAAAATAAGGAATCCCATTATATCATTTGATATAATTTAATTGAGGAACTGGTACCAAAATGGTGGACCTCGGGACGTTGCTTCCCCGTCCTTAACCAAATCATTAGATTGAGCTATTTAGTTAAAAAAAATTAAATTCAAATTGTATTTAGATGAAAATATCCCTAATTAATCGCAATTCTTTTACGGATAAAGCTAGGCCTTTATTTGAAATGACAATAACTATTTCAAGCTTTTTTCTTTTTTAGATTGATATGATCGGTTTAGGTTGTTATTTAAAACAAACTTCACTCCAAATCCTTATCTAAAATTATAAGGTATTTGAAATTTTCACCTAAAGTCGTATGAATTTTAGGATCCCAGAGAGCTCATTCGAATGATGCGGAGGATATTCATGTGTCGAATCCAAATCAAAACCAATCAATTTTGCATCCGGCTTCGTTCATTGTGATCCGGCATTCGGGGCGTGCGATCAGCTCTATTAAGAACAGGTAGGGCGGATCTCAATCTCGTCGCTCCGTTAGATGCATTTTGCTGAACCCAGAATTAGGAATTCAAGGAGGAGGGTTGACCAATTCGGATGGTAACAGTATTGAACGAGTCCCCCCGTGTTTTCCGTATTTGTTTTGCCGTTCGTAAAATTTGTGGCCGGCATTCAAAATCGCGATACCGTCGCACGATTATAGGATCCAATATGACTGTCAAAACGGCAATATCGTTGCACGATTATAGGACCAGAAACGACTGTCATTCCTCTCCTTTTTCATCTCCCCCTCCCCCTTTCCTATCTCGCATTGCTCTCTCTCTCAGGCATTCCTCTCCTTTTCCATCTCCCTCTCCTCTTTCCTATCTCTCTCTCTCTCTCTCTCCGGGCGAGATGGAAACCATCATTCCAAGATGTTTCGTCGACGAAGCGCAGAAACCGCTGATCGTCGCAGGAGCGATGCTCACCTTTTTTTCGTTCAAGGGCGGGTTCGAGCCGCAATATGCTGTGTTGTCGGACTTCCCGATTATCGGGACTATTTTTATACCGTCCTGTATCGCGGTGTCCCTGCTGCTGACGGGCCTCACTTCGAGGCACGCGCTGTTCCTCTTTGCGACGAGGGTGCTCATCTATGTAGCGCTTATCTCGTTGGCCTTCGTCCATGTGCATGTGGTGAAAGCCACGTCGCCCGGGGATTACGCCGACAAGCATGAACTCGCGTTCAAGATTTGGGCAGGAGTGATGATCACGTTCTTGGCGGCGCATCATTCAATGGAATTTCTGCCAAACACTATTTTGAAGATCAAAAAATGAGTCGCCGGCGAGGAAGATCTTCTGCGCAGCCGCACCTGATTCGCCTGTCTATATAATTGATTTTCTATATATGTCGCTTCTCTCCTCTTCCCATTTACCTTCGGTTACCAAATTGTTAATGTGGGTTGTGGGTTTGCATGTTTACAAAAGATCCAATTATCGATCCATATAATTTCATTCTTATGTGTTCTTCCTTGATCACCTTTGGAGGCGTGCCCTCAAATAAATTTGTGACAAGATAATGGTTGGCAATCACCACGTTATCAGCTCGCGTGGCGTGCGTAAACCAAGCTGGCTCCATTGAAAAATTGACGCGTGTGCTCTGACATAATTTTTTTGCTGGTTCCTCGCTCGAGATTTTTCTTCGTCATCTTCTCCAGAAAAGCAAACATTGAAGCGATTTCCACCAACAAAGATCGAGCAAAAGGCGAAGCTTCGGACGACCAGGGCACGGAGAGTGGGAGTCAGTTGCAGTCTCCGGAAAGAATTTGGTTGGAAGCTTAGGTTTCTAACTTAAGTTGTCGGAGCTAGAATCGAAGAAACGGTAATGAATTCGAGAAAAGTTTTATTTTGGAAAGAATTTTAGTCCTCTTCTACATGCAATAGGACGCCGAGCTGATTGTGCTACTTTCGGTATGCAGGTGTTGTTTTGTACATTTGATGGGCATGGAGGTGGAATGGCTGCTAAGTTTGCAGCGGAAATCTTTAATAAGAATATCGTAGATGAAGTGGTGAGAAGAGACGAGGATGAAACGAAGACAACTGTGTATAATGCTGGAGATTGTCGATCTGTTCTTTGTAGAGCTGGCACTGCAAAGGCTCACATTCGATCATAGGCCTTGTGGGGAAGATGAAAAGGAACGCATTGAGGCTCTCACAACATTCTGTTCATTCTTTACATGTACAAACATACGAAATAAGTTCTTTTATCTTAGAAGCTTATGAGACTTGTATCCATTTCAGGAAAAGTAGATTTAAGGATCGAGCTGCTGTATTGGCATGTATATAATGTTTTAACCTTATGTATACAGAGTGATCCACCCACTAATGCTGTGATGGGCGTCTTTGTTCGTTCATTCAATATGATCATACGGTGGCTTCCCTTCTCATCCTGGAGTTTCGGACAGTTAAGTTGAAGCATGTGGATATCAAGAGCAAGATCTGGATATCAATAAAATGGTTGGTTTTTGATGATTAGTATTGCGATTCAACATTGTGCTAGTTTGAGGCGCCATTGGCAAAGATACTTGCTCCCTTCTCTCTCTCTCTCAAGCGTTTCTCATGTACTCTATTGGAATCAAGGCATAATGTGGCAAGTCCCATGTTCATGGAGTTAAATCAAGGCAGAATCGTCCTTCCCTTCCTTTCATTTTTACTTAAAAAGTGCTACAACGAAAGAAGCGCCTTCAAACTGAAAGATCGACAAATGGGTTTATGGAGTTTAGCTAGATAACCCGTACTCAGACAATCAGCATTTCCCGATGAGGACGATGATATACACCGCACAAAAAAGGACTTCGTAAATGGGCAGACCATCATCTCCTCTTTCTAATCAAATTAATCGAACTACTTCAAATAAAATAACATCTCAAGCAAGCTCATCCACTTAGCCTAGAGTTAAACAGAAAATGGAAAGTGGACCAGCTAGATTTACGCATGCCACGCAAGCTGGTGATGTGGTGATTGCGCAAGGATCTCCAAGTTCTGGCATTTGAAAAAACTTGACCACAAATCAATTGTGACGACCAAATTTGAGTCTTTAATTCGGGTTTGAAATCTTAGCAAGTTGAAGTTAAATATTACTTTTGGAAGAGGATGACTAATATTGCATTTATGGACCAATTTGTAAGTTAAAAATAGTAGTTCGTAGAATCGGTTAGAAGTAATAGTGATCCCAACTAGAAATATTTACATTGAAAAGTTAAAATTTATTGTCAAAATTGTCCCACCTACTAATTATTTTGCTTATTTCGCATAACCAATTCGTCATATATATATATATAAACGATTATTATCTCGAAGTCGTCTATTGTTCTTCTCCATCTAGGATGCTTCCAATTACTAAAATTCCGTGATACCATTCGTGCTCCCGCAAGGCTAAAGCCCGAAACATATTGTGGTTGAATCAAACCACCTTAAGAAAGCGAGCAATGAAAATCTTATACATATTATAGTCATCTTTGCTGTGGAGGAAGTAGGAGAAATTCGGAAGACAGGTTTTGAATGCTTTCACCGATGAATTCGAAACAACTTTGAGATTAGTGCATTAAATAATCATGGTTTCCAATTCTTCTCTCTTTGCGTGAAGCATGAAAGCGGTTGAAACCGTTAAAACATCCCACACATCAGACATCAAAGGTGCGACTTCTGCATTTGTTACGCTATGTTGTGATCACTTTATCGTGGAGAAATACTTGAAATTAGAAGCTTACAAGTCGAGCAAGGATAGTCAATCAAGACGAGAGAGTGGCAAATTCAAACCAAAGCAAACGAGAATCCTCTCCAGGCGCAAAAGACTATGGACGCCTACAATGTATGTGGCTACTTTAAACCGGCCCCTTTCCTATGAAGCCCTTCCTCATCTACTCCATCGAAAATTCAATAAAGGAGACCCGGGGAAGGAAGATCTGCTACCCAGTGCCCGTGACCCAAGGGTTCACTTATCTATATAATGACTCTTTCATTCAATATGTTATTGACTTAATAGTTATCCATTATGAAGTTCCATTTCTGCTCCTTCCACCAACGCAAAATGGCTTCCGAATTTGGTAACTTTCGTCGAACGGGGAGAGCCTTGCGTAGGATGAGGAACTCCTCTCAGTTCCTTCTGATGGCCTATTATGAAGGATAGGGTAGATTTCACTTTTGCCACTTATGGCTTCTGGTGTCCCATGCTCTGTCATCTTGTCACAATTCCTTCCTCGTACCATGTATTAATGAAAACTTTTAGTACATCCTGCGTTTCCATTCCAAATCAAAACGAATATAATCAAACGACCGACCAATGATCGTTGATGAGCACACTGTATGTACATTCCAAAGTTCCCTATAGTCCATATCGGTAATCTAATCAGTAATAAGTGAATGAGCATGGACATTTATCTTCAACCCACTGAACTTTTCAACTTCAATGCCCGAAGTGCAGTTTCCCCTAAAAAAATATGAAAACTTCAAAGAGCCAACATTTTTCAGCCAAACAGGACATGAACGGTAGGCAGTTTTTGACTTGGAACTTAGCCATAACTTTTCCGGTATTTGGGCATTTGTACCATGCTCTTTCGTAGCCAGGGCTCGTGAAGGTTCAAACCCATGAATACAAAGTAGTCAGCAGCGCTTTGATCAAGTTCACAATCACAAAATAGGACAATTCAGGGGTGACTGTTTCAGAGTGATAAAATTTCGGAGCTGAAACTTGAAACCTACCATCTTTTAATCGGTTCCCAACTTTCGGATTTTAGAACCTACCATGTTCACTTGGAACCGATTATGGAACCTGCCCAGTTTTTTGGCCCGGTTTTAGAGTCTACTCGAGAACCTATTTTATATATTTATTTCTTTTTTTAGTTCATTTTTTACAGCAAAATCATATGAGGCCATAGTAATGAAATGATTCAAAGTAAAAAATAAACAACAGAAATCCTAATCCGCCAAAAACAACAATCCATAAGACATGTATGCAATCACATACAATTATAAACAATAAAAAGTTCAAACATATAATATAAAACATAAATTTTGAAACTCCATTTCCCATTCATCCATAAAAGTTTAAGGTAAGAAGAAAGACTGGTGGGAAGTTTTGAGGATGGACAAAGGACGAAAGACTGTTGAGACTAGAATTTAAGGGAAAATGAAATTACGATTTTGGTTTGTTAGCTTATAAAACCAGTTTTGAAACCAATTTCAAAAGAGGGTGGTTCGGTCCAGTTCTCTGGTAGTTATTCACTCGGAACCTATTTCCAAACCGGTTACAACCAATTCAAAAAAATTGGAATCTGTTCCCAAACTAGTTCCAACGGGAACCAATTCTCAAACCTATTTTTCGAACAATCCGGTCCAACTCCCAAGTAAAACCGATTTGGTTGCACACCCCTAGGACAGACAACAATAGCCCTGCAAAACTATCGATAGAGAATAGTAAAAGTTAGACGAGGCATAGAGCCCATCGAAAGTCGAAACTATGCTAGCATGCATCTTCATCATCATTCTATATTGTCAGGTTAAAATTGACGATATTTTCAACGAGGAAAGAAAAGGCACTTTCGAGTCTTTGTATTACATCTCGAAATCACTTAAATTAACTTGAAAAAAAAAAAAGAATTGAGATTTCCTTCGTCTTACTCCCCCAATAATGCTTAGATAATTATGACAAAATCATCCAAACATACTAATCGAACTGCCAAAATAGAAACGTGTACTTCGAGATCGTAGAGAAAAACATTTAACGTAATTATCGGTTAAAAAAAAGTATGGGTTTTTTATGGTTCAATGATTGATGTTGGGGACTCTTAAATGTCCATCACGAAAGCCCATGTAATAGTAATAGCCTTATGATATGGCTAAATGAGCATTAATGGCATGGGCATAATGCAATGCATGTCTAGGTAGTAGCTACTTTAATGGGAAAAGCACTAAGACCTTTTCTTTTCTTTTTTTTAAATAATGAGGAGAGACCCATTTTAGCAATCTGTAATCTTATGTGGCAAGTTTTAGGGCAACACTTAGAGAAGATTAGTAATAATATTTTCGATAAAAAGATAGATCAAATTGTCAAATGAAGACCAGACTTGATCAGTGAGATTGGTCGACCCTCAAAATTCTCATCCAAGCCCCCATATGATTTTCTATATATGTTACTTCTCTCCTCTTCCATTTACATTCAGTCACCAAATTGTTAATGTGGGTAGTGGGTTTGCAATTTACAAAAGATCCAATTACCAATCCATATAATTTCATTTTTATGTGTTCTTCCTTGATCACCTTTGGAGGCGTGCCCTCAAATAAATTTGTGACAAGATAATGGAGTTAAAGAACCCTAACTTGTGCAAGGATCTCCAAGTTCTGGCATTTGAAAAAACTCGACCAGCAAATCAATTGTGTCGACCAAATTTGAGTCTTTCAATCGGGTTTGAAATCTTAGCAAGTTGAAGTTAGATATTTCTTTTTTGAAGAGGATGACTAATATTGCATTTATGGACCAATATGTAAGTTAAAAATATCAGTTCGTAGAATCGGTTAGAAGCAATAGTGATCCCACATAGAAATATTTACATCAGGAAGTTAAAATTTATTGTCAAAATTGGTCCCACCTACTAATTATTTTGCTTATTTCGCATAACGGAATTCGTCATCTAAAAACAAAAAACAAAAAAGAATGTTTTCTTACTTTACTCAAATGATTATTATGTCAAAGTCGTCTATTGTTCTTCAGCTAGGATGCTTCCGGTTACTAAAATTCCGTGGTACCATTCGTGCTTGTTGACGCCTAAATTTCATTTTCTCAAATTAGGTTTTTTTCCTTTTTTGGATGATAAATGATAAAAAACAAAAAAAATAACAAAACAAAACAAAGAAAAAAACAGAAGGGAAGGGAGAAGGCCTCCGCATGGGCCTCCACGGCCCATCCTCCTCCTCAGCCCGGCCCGGTCAGATCTTCTTCTCCCTCGCGCCTCTGCAACGCACGCGCGAGGGTGCGACGCCGGAGGGAGATCGTCGACCGGCAGCGCACGTGGAGCAGAGGAGCAGGTGGCGTCGGATGGGACGCCGGTCTGGCCGCCCGGAGTCGCTCGGCACGCGAGGGGGACCGGCGGTCGAGGTTCCATCGACCGGCCACCCCCTCGCCTATAAATACCACCGTCTCCTCCTCCGTTGAAGGCACGAGCAGCCGCCAGCGAAGCTCCGAGCCCCCCTGAGAGACTTCGGGGAACTCAGTGCAGAGCAAGGGCGAGGCGAGTCGGGTCGCGAGCTCGCCGATCTCCCTCCGAGAGACTTCGGGGGAGACCGGTGGCGAGCGAAACCCGGATCCGCAGGCTCGCAGAGAGAGAGAGAGAAAGGGATCCCCGCCGCTCCGCCGTCGCAGTTCCGCCGTCGCCGCTGCTCACCACCACCACCTCGCCATAGGTAGCCGCCGCCGTCACCATCACCCCCCCCCCTCGGTCACTGACGTCGCCGCCATCGCCGCCGCCGCATCCGCTCAAACCACCCCCCTCGCGCGCCACGAATCGGGAACCCTAGGGTTCCCGATTTTTTGGGTCGCGACCCGGGTCGTTTTTCTAAAAAAATATTTTAAATAAATAAATAATTTATTTATTTTCCGAAAATATAATTTTCAAAAAAAAATTTAAAAAAAAAGTATTTTAATTTCCAAAAAAATAGAAAATATTTAAAAATATAAAAAAATATATTTTTATTTCGAGAAAATCAAGAAAAATTTAAAAAATATTTTATTTTCCAAAAAAAAAAATCAATCAAAAATCAAAAATAAAAAAAAATTCCATATTTTCCAAAAAAATGCCAAAAATCCAAAAAAAGCCAAAAAACTTGTATTTTTCCAAAAAATACCAAAAATCCAAAAAAAAAATCCCTTTTATGTCCAAAAAATAGAAGATGACCCCAAAAAATGTATTTTTCCAAATAATGCATGGAAAATCCCTAAAACATCCAAAAAAACCTCAGGGTTTAAACAATGTTAGGTACCGAAAGGGCATTAGTGATTAACTAGTGTAATCAAGTCCCCGATCTTAATTTCTCTGGTTGCGCAGGAGCGAATATTTCTCCCAATATTTCGCATGGGTTTCTAATCAACCCACCCAAAATCGATTAGTGGCGACTCCATTTTAAAAATTAACTTACAGGTTAAAAACTTTGACCATTAAAGTCGTGAATTGGTGGACTTGGGAGAGTCCGGGCTTAATTAATCTAGCCGAGCCATTAGCCTCCTTAGGCGCCCGCCCCGATCGGGCGCCGAAAAAAAAGAGGTCGCGACAGCTTGGCGACTCCACTGGGGACTCTGAGGACTTAGGCCTTTTTTATCTTGTTTAATTCCTTTACTGACTTAGGTTTTTCTTTATGCAGGTCAATAGCTTAGAAATTTATTTTAACTTTGCTTAAAATAGATTGTCTTGTGATTATGAATTGTGGTGCATGCTTTACTGTTTCAGCACTACACATGGCACACACAACCCGGCCGCCGGACCTGGGCCGCCATAGGATATTTAGGATGGTGTCAAGAAAGATACGACCTCGAACGCGAGACTGCGATGTAGAGGTTGCCTTTCTTTTCCCCGAATTTCTTTAGCCGAGGTTAGGAGGGTATGCTGCTAACGCGAGACTGCGACGGGCGGATACCCTTTTAATTTCAACAAGCCTTCTCAGTTAGAAATCGAGCCGCACATCTCATGTGCATGTCTTTGTACTTGTCATTTTATTTAAAAGCAAAGTAATTTATTTACTTTTACTCAGTCCTTTTATTGACCCATGGCAATTTAGGAAAGTTTTTTTTGAGTCACAGTTTATATGCGATGGGAGAAGATGACATCCAGTTCATTCCCACTCCCAAAGCAGAGCTCTTCAGATGGTGGGGTCAATTGGACCAGTATGCCCAAGAACGAGTGAAAGCCAAAGTCGGTCATCTTCTATCGTTGATTCGAATCCGTGTTCATCCCGAAGTCATGCAGGCCATGGCACATTTCTGGTGCCCGAAGACGACTACTTTTATATTTGGGAGGTTCGAGCTAACCCCAACTCTGGAAGAATACAGCATCATCACTGGAATGCCTCTCGAGAAAAGGCTTGTTAGGCCATCAACAGGCGTTATCCCGTTGCGTGGGTTAGCACGACTCTTAGGAACTGAAGTCCATGTTATGAGGCAAATTCTTGAAAACAATCATAATACCTGCCCCCTAACATTTTTGACTGCCTGTTTCGAAAATCAACCCATGACTCAGAAAAGCGAGATTTTCCTCTTGGCCTTTTTCGGGCTCATCATTTTCCCCCATCAAAGAAATGTCATAAGTCCAAAGATGGCATGGATAGTTGACCAGATCTCAAGGGGGCAAAATTATGTCAACATGATTTTAGCCGAAACATTCTTGTCCCTCAAACGTTTTAAAGAAAACACGGAAAAGGTCATGCGGGTCTCCCCGGAAATTTTACAAGTCTGGTTCTTTTCTCACCTAAGCGAATTTCGAGACTTCATGCGATCGCCTGAAATAAATGATTTCGAAAATCCATTTCAGAAATTTATGGTTTTAGGACCATACATTCCTAATCAAAGCTGTTTAACTTGGATAAACTTTCTAAGAAACCCAGCTCCTGAGGCGTTCCAATGGTGTGCTGGTTGGTTCCATGAAAAGAGAGCTTACTTTGCTTACAGACGCCGCCATCCAATTCCGTTGCTTGGTTTCACCGGCGCCATTTCTTATTTCCCATATCGGGTGACGCGACAGTATGGAGCCCTTCAAGAGATCCCACCGCCTTTCAGGAGGAAGGCTCCTCCGCTCTTCTTCACCCAGCAAAGTCGTGAATACACATTCGAGATTGACATTGTCGAGGAAACATGGAGCAGGTGCCATCGCAAAAGAATTGTGATACCTGAAGGGCTTGAGGGACGAGAAAAAGCCCACCACGCCTCTGAATCCTACATCCTTAACCATCGTATCCCGACAAAGTGGAAGCCATCGATCCCTCACCCAATCAACGAGATTAGCCGGCATGAGCAAGCAGAGCCTGTGCAAGGGGATTTGGGAATGAATAGGATACATGTCTTAGAGCCGGTCCAAGAAAACAAGCATCGGCGCAAGAACAAGGCTCCCCGTCGCATATAGATTAGCAATCATGTGTTTCCTAGTGTTGATATCGTGAAAATTTCGTCCCATTGTTTAGGGACTTTTGTTTAATACATAGTATTTCCTTCTGTCATTTTAATTTCAAGTTTTAAATGTCAGAAGTCTGTGGTCTCTAAAGTCCTCTTTTGATAAATAGAGAAGCAGTTAGACCATTGCCATGGGTCAATCCTTGTTTACTTTCGTGCTCATTTATGATTTTTTGCGCCACAGGTAATTATGAATCGTCAACTATCAGCCACCCGCGAATGGCCTCACGTGATAGGACCCGATCAGAATGAGGTACAAAATCGCCTCACCAACATTGAAGATGGCGTAGGACGGATGTCCATTGTCTTTCGACAACTCTCAAGGCAAATGGAATTCACTCAAGCTAAACCCAACTCCATAACTGCTTTAAGCACACTCCCGGCACCCGCAAATCTGCCAGATAATGACCAACAAGATAAACAGCTTGAAAAGATCATGAAAAAGTTGAGACAACTGCAAGAGCCGAATCCCATTGACTCGTCTAATTATGTCAGTTTTGAGATCCCTGAAGAACTCAGAACGCCTGAATGCGAAAGGTATGCTGATACCTTCCGCCCAGAGACCTACTTACAAGCCTACCTGGTCCAAAGGATGATTCAATCATACCAATCAAACCTGACCGGCCCTGCCTTGCGATGGTACATTGTCAGGAAGATTAGTTCCCTTAAAACTTGGAAGGAACTAATTCATGTTTTCCACCAAGAATATGATATTGACATCAGCCCTGACATTGCCTTGCCCTATGAAGAACCAATGATCCCGGAGCACGAGGAGACGTCAAATGTCAATGAAGCCTTGCATGATAAATGGGCAACTGAGCAACATCATATTATTGAAAAGTTTCCCACTCGGAAAGGCAAGGAACCTATGTACGAGATCACAGGCACGGAGCCTGTTCAAGACCGGGGCACGACAGGACAACTCCCCAAGCTTACTGCAAGAGCTAGGGTTCGAAGAATACCAACCCCTATCAACATAGAAAGTGAAACAGAGAGTGAAGCCTTAATATCTCTCGTTCCCGTTGACAAAATCGAACTGGCAAGACGAAGGGCCTTACTCAAAAAGTCTGGACCAGGAGCCAAGAAAAGAAAGCCTAAGCCAATCAATTCAACATCTACCACTGAGTATAGGCAAGATTTGATAACTGGCAAACCACTGCATCAAAACTTCGAGCATTCTCTGGAATACAACTCTGAAGGCTACCTTCCTCTAGAATATGACCCTGATGACTTCCAGTCCCTAGAATACAAACCCAAGGATTTCCAGCGTTATTTCAATGGAAGTGATCACTCATCATATAACTGTTTCCTACCGTCACCCAGGGATGAAGGCCCGTCAGAAGAAGAAACGTACGTCCTTATCCGCTACGATCCTAACGAGTTACTAAACTCGTCCTCCGACCATGAGGATAGCTTCAATACTTTATCCTCATTCGGAAATTTTGACCCAGAAGAAGGCAACGGAGTGATCTCGGTAGAATCCAACTTCTCTGAAACCAAAAAATTCACCACTTCAACGAATATGTAGTGGGAAAACCAGTGGCCTAACCAAGACATGTCAAGCCCGCCTTGCCCTCATATGATCTTGACCCCCAATGAAGTATGGATACCTAATTTCCGCAAGTACAACGGCACGACTTGCCCCGTGGCTCATTTGCAATATCTCCATACTGAGATGAGTCAGTACCATGGCCCGATGACATTCACAACTCAGGCGTTCCAAGAAACTCTTACGGGGTCTGCATTGCAGTGGTTCGTCACATCAAGTATTTACCTCATAAAGGATTGGAATGAGCTGTCTTCCACATTCTTGCATCAGTACCAAAACCAGATTGGAACTGAGTTGCCTTGCGAGAGTTCGGCCCACTTCAGAAGAAGACCAATGGAGGATTGCCGAGCATATGCAGGAAGGTGGAGGGCTTTTATGATGCAAACCTACCCTCAACTGACTGAAGAAGAATTGATAAAGCAGTTCATGGAAACTTTGCCCCACGAACATCGTTGTTGGCTGCATGGGTTACGCTTACGTAGCTTCAACGAAATAGTCATCGCGTGCGAATACTTCGAGTCTACTGGAGGCGAGGAATTCAAAGATGCTTGACTTCAGGACCAACACTTTCAAAACGCTCATTTTCATAGGAGTTTTCGTTAGTTTTGCTTGTCTTTATGTTTATTATATAGTGTGCTACTGTTGTATTTCCAGTACTTTAATGTATGGTTATAATATTTTGTTTTGAAAGCATGAGGCGGTATTCCAAACCAGCCCAGTGATGCTATCCAACCATGAAAAGAAAATATCATCCAAGGAGAATACTGAGGGCTGGGCTTCCTCATGCTTTTTCTCCCCCAAAGACATGTTCTGAAAATAAAAAATATTTCATCACCAAAAGCTTTCGTCAAAACAAGATGATAAATTTAACCATGTTTGTCTTCCTGACTCTCTCACTTCATGTCTCAGAATATCATTCCCTTCGACTTAGTGTAACAGAAAGCATTTAAAACTGGCACGTCATGAGAACAAGCCAAATTCAAAGACATCCTTTCAAGGAAGCAGGGGCAAACAAAAATGATCATCCTGTTTCAAAAAAAGGTAATTCTTATTCCTCGAACATAATTTTGAAAATGATGTCTCCACTCTTCTGTGTACAGGAAACAAAAGATCAGACATAATAGGCATAAGCGTGCGGTTAAACCCGACACACGCACACCATGGTAGCTCGAGGCAGGATAACCTCCTCCAGGCTGCTTTCGACCTTCCCATATTTGCAGGCCGTCCTCAGGAGCTCTGGGCGTTCCACCTCACTCCTGTCCAATTCCTTTTCAAACGGAGCAAATATCTCCTCCCCCCTGACATGCCCGAGCAATTAGACGTCGTAGTTTCATTGAAGGGATTTCCAGCTTCGACAAGCCAAGAAGTACAAGGAAGAAATTTATTCTCTTCCTTTGAATTCATTACTGTCAATAGGGAGAAAATCCAGACAGTCAAGGCGATCTATAGCCCCACTCCACACAATGACTCCAGAGTCTGAAAGCTTCACTCCATGTTCTAGACACGTATTATTCAAAAAATAAATTGCTATCAGAAAGCTGGAGGTTTTTGATTGTCCATCTCGAATTCCATAAAAGCTTGAGGTATGTGACTTTTTGCTCAATGCAGCTATAATCAAAGACAGAAGAAAAATTCCACAGAAGGAAGGCGTTGAAGATGAATCAACGACCAGCAACCATGCATACAGGGCCACAAATAAAGAGGGCCAATCAAAAGAGACATTGAACCGTGTCAAAGACAAAAGGCCGTCATTTGACACTCAAACATCCCTAGGAGTCAACAAATAAGAACTCTGGGGAAGAGTAATTTGGTATCGTTTCCAATACTCTCAGTATCTGAATTCACTTTTGATATATTTTCTCCTATTTGACAGGAAGCATAAGATTTGAGAGCACAAGCTTAGTGATTAATTCGGGCAAACCAAGTAGCCCATATCGATTTACCTGGCTTGGTATGAAAGGACGTGTCGTCCAGAAGCCGATTCGGTCAAGTGAAAAAGAAGCGCCCCCTGCAGATATTGTCGGCGCCTCTAGCCAAGTGCTACCCGGGAAGAAGCAAAATGGTCCAAAGTCGAGGGTTCGAATCCCCGATGCAATAGAATTCATATCCTCCTCGTACTTCGGGTCTATTCAAACATTTGTAAACCAGTGAAGAGTAATGTTGTATCGCTTCCAAGTTAATCAACTCTTGAAAGATCTTCTGACTAGCATGATCCCTCTCATCTGTTGCAGGATCACCTGATCGTCAAAAATACAGCAAACAAATCAGAGGCATGTCAGACTATGATAAACTTTCCCAAGCCAAATGGCATCTCAAGTATCGCCAAAACAGATGACAAAAACCTTTCAGGCCTCAAATCACGTGTGATATTGACCCTACTAATTGATCTATTTCCACATCTTCTCTTCTGCAGGGGCAAAAGCAGAAAGACCGTCAAATCAATGATCAGATCCCCAATCCCAGCTGATCCTTCTTGTGTTATTTCCCTACTTAATTAGGATAATCCATTGACACCCCATTTGTGAATAACTCTTTTGATGTTCAAAATTCAACACATTTGTAAATACAATTTCACCAAGTAAACACCCCTAAAGTTGTCAATAGGGTCTCTTGAGTAAAAAATCATTCATTTGTTTTGAGAGTACAAACTCTCTCATACTTCAAAAAATGCTGCATGCCTTTCTCCAAATGGATTTTGCATGATGATTTTGTCTGTCTAAATCACTGATTCCATTAAGGATTACTAGAATAGACAACTAAGTGAAGAATACAAGATTAGTCGAGCATGCTGGATGAGGTGCGTCGGGATGATGACAGGCAAGCCATATCCTACACACAGTCCCCCATCTATACACTTGTGAGATGAGTGCAGAAAATTCCATGACTGCAGGGTAAAGAGTTCTCTCGCGAATGGTACGATAACCAAAATAGTGAGAGGCATTTCATTGCTCCCCCCCCCCTATTGAGCCCCCATACACTGGTGAGGCTCCTCTCATCAAGAATCACCCCACACTGGAGCACGTCAAAGACAAGGCAAATCAGCATCACAAGGTGAGAAGAGGGATAGAAATTCTCTTGCTCGCACTTGCATCAATCTTCGAGTGTCTTTATTGCATATGAACACTCGCATTGATTTAAGTGCCTTAGAATGACGAAAAGCAATTCCTTTTCTATGCATTTGTATACATTGTACAACCCAAGCGAGTCTGTAATTTTACCCTCACATTGAGACAAAGCAGAAGTTATTGCCATAGCCTAGAGCGTTGGCCAAAGATGAAGACTCAAAGTCTAAATAATGGTGCTTCGATTGAACTCGCCAGATCAGTTCCTCAAGCAACAAAAATGAAAAAAGCAGGGGCATAAAAAGCAGTGTACCTGGTAAAAGCAAGGTCAATGCCCATAAATGAGAAACTGGAATAAAAGCAGGGGCATAGAAAAGCAGTGTGCCTGGTAAAAGCAAGGCCAATGCCCCCCAGTAAAAAATACAGCCAAAAAAAGTTGTGGTTGTAAAAAAAAAATCTCCATTTGATCATGAGAAGAAAGACCAGTGATGAATGCTAAGACAGTCACCAACTCTCACCCTCCTATATGTAAGCCGAGTCTACGATATATTCCCATTGTAAAAAGTCTCTTCAGACTAGGGGCACTTCAATTAATGTAGGATTTCATATGTGCATAAATATCGCTCGAAGAAGTACGAGCAAGATTACTCTATCTCTTTTCGCAGGGTTCCTGACTTGTAAACCCGGAGAGAATCGTGCAACATTTTCGTCCATCGACTTCAACCTTGATGGTCCCCTTTGATGAGCTGCTAAACAAGTCTTCATCACAATTTCAAAAAAGACCTCTCACATTGGTAAAGTCGTGCCACTTGCGAGAATACTCGGACCCCTGCTGACATGATGACAGTAAGAAGTGTGATCCTTATAAATCCTGCATCAATGGTCATGATAAAGCAGCCTTTCCATGAGAGTGAGTGAAAAGTCCTTTCAGACTGAAAGTCCCTCATCTGGCATGCTCAAGACATCTACATTCTAAATGAGGGTTGTCTTTCAAAATCTTCCCCAGTGGAATTCGGATGATACAAAACTGACAAAGTTGTCATGCATAAACCGCATTTGAATTTATGAGTTTACAGCATATACAATCATTGTGTACATGTCTACATATTGTGTAAATAATGAACATACTCTTAGTAATCAGAGATATTGCCAAATAAGCATATCCCTATCTGTCTTAAAGTACCTACCACTGTCCTGGTACTCTCTTCTTGTCACTCGACCTATTCGAGTCATCTCCTGAGTTTGGATGCTTGCAGCGGTCTGAGTATCCCCTTGTCTTTGAGTACCTGCCATTTGCCTGGTACTCCCTCTTATCGACACTCGACCTGTTCGAGTTGTCACCAGAATACTGATATTTGCAGCTGTCCAGTTATCCCATTGTTTTTGAGTGCCTGCCACTACTCACGTACTCCCTCTGTTGACACTCGACCTGTTCAAGTTGTCTTTAAAGTTTGGATGCTCATGACTATCCAAGTATCCTCTTGTCTTTGAGTACCGACCACCGTTCGGATACTCCCTTTCCGTGACACTCGACTTGTCCGAGTTGTCCTCCAAATTGTATCTTTGAATACTAGCAGCTACTCAAGTATTCCACCACATTATGCGCCCGCAATCACCCAGGTATGCTTTCTTATACTCAGACCAGTTGAGTGGTCCCTGATTATATCATCAAATATTTGTGTTCATCCAAATATTTCTCTACTTTGTACACCTGTGTGCCTGCCGCCATCTAGGTAAGCCTTGTGTTACATTCAAATTCGCCATACCAGAAGGTGAGAAACCTTCATGAATATCCGGGGCATATCCTCGATATTCCCTAATTGCCAGAAGGTGGAAAACCTTCATAAATATCCAAGGTACGTCCTCGATATTCCCAACTACCAGGAGGTGAGAGACCTTCACGAATATCCCAGGTATGTCCTCGATATTCCCTAATTGCCAGGAGGTGGGAAACCTTCATGAATATCCAGGTACATCCTCGATATTCCCGATTTCCAGAAGGTAAGAGACCTTCACGAATATGCGGGGCATGCCCTCGATATTCTCAATTACCAGGAGGTGAGAGACCTTCACGAATATCCCAGGTATACCCTCGATATTCTCAATTACCAGGAGGTGGGAGACCTTCACGAATATCCCAGGTATGTCCTCGATATTCCCTAATTGCCAGGAGGTGGGAGACCTTCATGAATATGCGGGGCATGCCCTCGATATTCCCAATTACCAGAAGTTGAGAGACCTTCACGAATATGCGAGGCATGCCCTCGATATTCTCAATTACCAGGAGGTGAGAGACCTTCACGAATATCTCAGGTACGTCCTCGATATTCCCTAATTGCCAGGAGGTGGGAAACCTTCATGAATATCCAGGTACATCCTCGATATTCCCGATTTCCAGAAGGTAAGAGACCTTCACGAATATGCGGGGCATGCCCTCGATATTCTCAATTACCAGGAGGTGAGAGACCTTCACGAATATGCTGGGCATGCCCTCGATATTCCCAATTACCAGAAGGTGAGAGACCTTCACGAATATGCAAGGTACGTCCTCGATATTCCTCATACCAGGAGGTGAGAGACCTTCACGAATATCTCAGGTACGTCCTCGATATTCCCAAATACCAGAAGGTGAGAGACCTTCACGAATATCTCAGGTACGTCCTCAATATTCCCCGATTATCAAAGGTGAGAGACCCCCATGAATATGCGAAACCCATCCTCGATATCCTGTTTGCCAGGTATTTTTAGAAATTCGTACTTGTGATCATCCAACGCCTACGAACGTTCAGGCATCCTTTAAAGTCCGTAATTGTTAACATTCAAGTACTCTTTTGACACTTGCAATCAATTAGGTATTTTCCAGTATCTAGTACTTGTGAGCATACATGTACCCCTTCGATATTTGCAAACATCCAGGTATCCTCCAAGAGTTTGTACTTGTGATCATCCAAGTACCCCTTCAACGCCTGCAAAGGCCCAAATATCCTCCAGGTTTGTACTTGTGAATATCCAGGTACTCTTTCAATGCCTGTGAATGTCCAGGTATCTTCAACAAATTGATGCCCCGCGAAAAGTCGGCGCATCTCCCGAGAAAGGTCGGGTACCAACCGGTGTCTTTGACAGAAGTTAGACACCCCAACAATATATGATGCCCCGAGAGAGGTCGGCGCATCCCCCGAGAAAGGTCGGGTTCCAACTGGTGTCTTTGACGAAGATCAGACACCTCACAAACCGATGCCCTGAGAAAGATCAGTGCATCCCCCGAGAAAGGTCGGGTTCCAACTGGTGTCTTTGACGAAGATCAGGCACCTCACAAACCGATGCCCTGAGAAAGATCAGCGCATCTCCCGAGAAAGGTCGGGGTACCAACCGGTGTCTTTGACAGAAGTCAGACACCCCAACAATATATGATGCCCTGAGAAAGGTCGGCGCATCCCCCGAGAAAGGTCGGGTTCCAACTGGTGTCTTTGACGAAGATCAGACACCTCACAAACCGATGCCCTGAGAAAGATCAGTGCATCCCCCGAGAAAGGTCGGGTTCCAACTGGTGTCTTTGACGAAGATCAGGCACCTCACAAACCGATGCCCTGAGAAAGATTAGCGCATCTCCCGAGAAAGGTCGGGTACCAACTGGTGTCTTTGACAGAGGTCAGACATCCCCACAAAATCGATGCCCTGAGAAAGGTCGGCGCATCTCCCGAGAAATGTCGGGTACCAATTGGTGTCTTTGACAGAGGTCAGACATCCCCACAAAATCGATGCCCTGAGAAAGGCGACCGAAGAATGGTTCGAGTCCTGGAGAAACAGTTTACCGTCAAGGCGACCGAAGAAAGGTTTGAGTCCTAGACGAATCATTGATTGTTTTAACAGGCGATCGAAGAATGGTTCGAGTCCTGGAGAAACAGTTTACCGTCAAGGCGACCGAAGAAAGGTTCGAGTCCTAGACAAATCATTGATTGTTTTAAACAGGCGACCGAAGAATGGTTCGAGTCCTGGAGAAGCAATTTCCCGTCAAGGCGACCGAAGAAAAGTTCGGGTCCTAGATAAATCGTTGATTGCTCTAACAGGCGACCGAAGAATAGTTCGGGTCCTAGAGAAGCAACCCTCTCATATCACCAGGTAAGATGACACCTTAATACTTGCCAAAACTCGGGGTTTACACCCTATCTCACTCACTCTCGGTAAGTAATTACAGGTATCTTCTTGGCTGTTTTAGTATATGTAATGTTATATTGCTCTTTATGCATAGAATAGTAGGTCCCAAATAAAATATAACCTGCTACGCATGTATGGATAAAATTTAGGCATCAGTTTGTCTTTGAATGTAACCTCTGCGAACTCACCTTCAAAGAGGGGCAGCTGTTGACGCCTAAATTTCATTTTCTCAAATTAGGTTTTTTTCCTTTTTTGGATGATAAATGATAAAAAACAAAAAAAAAATAACAAAACAAAACAAAGAAAAAAACAGAAGGGAAGGGAGAAGGCCTCCGCATGGGCCTCCACGGCCCATCCTCCTCCTTAGCCCGGCCCGGTCAGATCTTCTTCTCCCTCGCGCCTCTGCAACGCACGCGCGAGGGTGCGACGCCGGAGGGAGATCGTCGACCGGCAGCGCACGTGGAGCAGAGGAGCAGGTGGCGTCGGATGGGACGCCGGTCTGGCCGCCCGGAGTCGCTCGGCACGCAAGGGGGACCGGCGGTCGAGGTTCCATCGACCGGCCACCCCCTCGCCTATAAATACCGCCGTCTCCTCCTCCGTTGAAGGCACGAGCAGCCGCCAGCGAAGCTCCAAGCCCCCCTGAGAGACTTCGGGGAACTCAGAGCAGAGCAAGGGCGAGGCGAGTCGGGTCGCGAGCTCGCCGATCTCCCTCCGAGAGACTTCGGGGGAGACCGGTGGCGAGCGAAACCCGGATCCGCAGGCTCGCAGAGAGAGAGAGAGAGAAAGGGATCCCCGCCGCTCCGCCGTCGCAGTTCCGCCGTCGCCGCTGCTCACCACCACCACCTCGCCATAGGTAGCCGCCGCCGTCACCATCACCCCCCCCTCGGTCACTGACGTCGCCGCCATCGCCGCCGCCGCATCCGCTCAAACCACCCCTCTCGCGCGCCGCGAATCGGGAACCCTAGGGTTCCCGATTTTTCGGTCGCGACCGTCATGGGTCGGACCCGGTCGGGGAGCGAATGGGGTTTCCCCAAAACGACGCAGTTTTTCTAAAAAAAAGGGTCGGGTCAGGTCCGGGTAGGGTTCCGTGCGTCGGGTCGCTGGGTCGGAGGACGGGTCGGATCCGGGTAGGGATTCCGCGTTTTAAGGGCGGCAGGAGTCGGGTCGCTGAAGTCGGACCCGGGTCAGGGAACCGGGTAGGGTTTCGCCGGTTCCCACCGAAACGACGCCGTTTCAATTTTTAAAAAAGAAAAAAGAAAAAAGGCCAAAAAATCAGAGTCCGGCCCGCGTTGCGGGCCCGTACGTCGTCGTTTTTCTAAAAAAATATTTTAAATAAATAAATTATTTATTTATTTTCCGAAAATATAATTTTCAAAAAAAAAATTAAAAAAAAAGTATTTTAATTTCCAAAAAAATAGAAAATATTTAAAAATATAAAAATATATATTTTTATTTCGAGAAAATCAAGAAAAAATTAAAAAATATTTTATTTTCCAAAAAAAAAAAAATCAATCAAAAATCAAAAATCAAAAAAATTCCATATTTTCCAAAAAAATGCCAAAAATCCAAAAAAACAAAAATCCCTTTTATGTCCAAAAAATAGAAGATGACCCCAAAAAATGTATTTTTCCAAATAATGCATGGAAAATCCCTAAAACATCCAAAAAAACCTCAGGGTTTAAACAATGTTAGGTACCGAAAGGGCATTAGTGATTAACTAGTGTAATCAAGTCCCCGATCTTAATTTCTCTGGTTGCGCAGGAGCGAATATTTCTCCCAATATTTCGCATGGGTTTCTAATCAACCCACCCCAAATCGATTAGTGGCGACTCCGTTTTAAAAATTAACTTACAGGTTAAAAACTTTGACCATTAAAGTCGTGAATTGGTGGACTTGGGAGAGTCCGGGCTTAATTAATCCAGCCGAGCCATTAGCCTCCTTAGGCGCCCGCCCCGATCGGGCGCCGAAAAAAAAGAGGTCGCGACAGTGCTCACACAAGGCTAAAGCCCGAAACATATTCTATGATTTAATACGCTATGAACTCGGGTTTAGAGAACTCTTGAACCTTTGTAATTGAATCAAATCACCTTAAGAAATCGAGCAATGAAAATCTTATACATAGGGCCCGTTTGGTTCAGCTTTAGGGAAATACCCTTGGGAGAATGCAAATACCTTTGAGGTAAAGGTGTTTTCCGAAATGCTAGACTATTTGGTAAACTATAACTGAAAAGTGCTTTAAGGAAATGCAAGACTGTTTGGTAAACATATATTTGAAAAGTCCTTTAGTATGACCAAATTAAGTATTTTAGTTTTAGTATTTTTAAAATTGCAAAAAAGAAACAATGTCTATATAACATTTTACATTTTCATGTTGAGAGTAATGTAAAAGATATATATTAGTAAATTTATTTAAAAATTATATTAAAAGAATTTGATTATAAATTAGATGCAAAGCTTAAAAAATTAAGTTTTTTAGTTTTAGTATGTTTAAAATTGCAAAAAAATAAACAATGATTATATAACTTTTTACATTTTCATGTTGAGAGTACTGTAAAAGATATATATTAGTAAATTTATTTTAAAATTATATTAAAATAATTTGATTATAGATTAGATGCAAAGCTCAAAAAATTAAGTTTTTTAGTTTTAGTATTTTTAAAATTGCAAAAAATAAACAATGACTATATAACATTTTACATTTTCATGTTGAGAGTACTGTAAAAGATATATATTAGTAAATTTATTTAAAAATTATATTAAAAGAATTTGATTATAGATTAGATGCAAAACTCAACTTTTGACTTAAAGTTCTTTAAGGTTTGTTTTCAACTTTGAATAATTTTTTAAAATTATTGTAGTATTAATCATCTTCGTTAATTAATGATTATTCTAGTGTATTGATAAAAAGTTGGGCTATTGATTGCCAAAAGATAAAAATGACAAAAAAAGAAGGTAAACCCAACATTTGCAAAGGGTTTTTATTATTTTTTTAAAAAAATAAAAATAAAATCCGATGAAATTCCATAGCCAATCAACGGCGGTTGGGGTGTGGAGAAGATGATCGGTTTAAAAAAAAAAAGTCAACAGATGAATTGTGGAGGTGAACTTGCATTTCAAATGCTAGCATTTGGCCAAAGACACCTCCAAATGCTGAACCAAACGCCTAAATTTTTTCCCAATGGGCTTTCAAGGCTGAAAGCCCATTGGGAATGCTGAACCAAATGGGGCCATATTATAGTCATCTTTGTTGTGGAGGAAGTAGGAGAAATTCGGAAGACAGGTTTTGACTGCTTTCACCTATGAATTCGAAACAACTTTGAGATTAGTGCATTAAATAATCATGGTTTCCAATTCTTCTCTCTTCGCGTGAAGCATGAAAGCGGTTGAAACCGTGAAAACATCCCATACATCAGAAATCAAAGGGGGAACTTCTGCATAACTTCTGTATTTGTTACGCTATGTTGTGATCACTTTATCGTGGAGAAATACTTGAAATTAGAAGCTTACAAGTCAAGCAAGGATAGTCAATCAAGACGAGAGAGTGGCAAAGTTGAACCAAAGCAAACGAGAATCCTCTCCAGGCGCAAAAGACTATGGACGCCTACAATGTATGTGGCTACTTTAAACCGGCCCCTTTCCTATGAAGCCCTTCCTCATCTACTCCGTCGAAAATTCGCTCGATCATCGGTCATTGATCGTCTGGAACCATCGATGGGTCATGTGGGTCATGATTGAGCCCCTTCTATTGACAAGTCACATAATAGTTTTCCTTCTTGACGTAAAAAAATATACTAATGTCGCACGAAATTCTTGATTTTGTTGTCCATGTCGTGGACCTGTGTGCGTGTTTGCCTGCAATATATAGTGATGTAGAAGGAGGTGCGGCTTCTGAATTAAGGGAGAAAGATTCTAAGTTGCTTTTGTTCTTTGAATGGAACATGTCATTAGTATGAGTGGTTTTCTTCAATCCCCTTCTAAGAATCGGTCCAAATACATTGGAGTGGGCGTATATTTTAGGGTTTGGACTTTTGAGGAACACTAGCTGACCTTGGGCCTCCGTGAATTTACACTTGGTGATCTCTCCAGCCTCCTGGGCCCTTGCCCAGACATTGGGGCTCAAAAGCCTTCAGACTCTACGTTTTTCTGTCAATCTAGGCGGTTCAGCTCAATATGGCGTTAGTGTGTACTTCTTGGTGCTTATAGTTAGGCCTGTCAAAGGGTAATTGACCAATTTCTTGACATATACGGGAGTTAAATGAGTTAGTTATATTAAGCAAATTGATCATAAATGGGTGTAAATATAATGAGTCTTAAATGGGTTATAAAAAGGTTTATAACTTATTTAGATCCAATCCACTTTCATGACTCTATTTTCATTTCTTATCCCCCTTACTCGATCTCGCTTGTTCACTTCACTTCGCACTTTTATCTCAATTTGGATATTATTTTTCGTTGATTGGGTTAAATATAGAGGGCAAGTCGAGTATGATTCAATATGAGTCGATTCGAGTATAAATCACTAAATTTGTATTGCATGAAATTTGGCTTATTTGAGGTGACCCAACCCATATGTTTGACGAGTGGTTGGTATAGTTGTTGAGTATAATAAGATGCATGTTTGATTTTTTGAGAAATATGGATGAAGTGCTTTATTTGTGATAGAGGTAATTGTGTCCAAAAATTATTGTAGAGTGAGTAAAGGTGCAAGTGGAGTTTGTATTTGATAAGGTCCATCACCATGGCAAGAGCTCTTGAGGGGTTGTAAGAAGGAAGCGGCAATGATGATATCAAAGCTTTAATGATGTGATTGTGATTTAGCTTAAACATCAAGTCAAGATGGATATTTGTTTAGCTATTTAAGTAAGGATCCTTGTGCACGTTGGAGCCCAAGGTGATGTGAGCGTGGGAGGGAAGAGGACTTTAAACTAGCAAATTGGGGTCTGACTTTGACCAAGGGCTTTGCTTGCTTTATATTATAAATATTCCTCTCTCGTCTCGCCTGAGTGTGCAAAAAAGGGGTGGATTACGTCAAGGGGAAAATACCATCGGGAATGGCATCCAAGAGAAATTCTGGGTTTATTCGCCAAGGTATACTTGTGCTGACTATTTAATGCGTTCTTCTGCAAGATTGGAAGAAAGTTTCCTCCGAAATTATGCGAGGCTAGATACCTTAAAAGATTTTTTGATATAATTGGTGTTGAGATAGACTAAGTGGAACGGCAATTCAGTCATACTGCTTAAGTATAGTGGATTCTCATGCTTCTCTCCTGCCATGTAGGTCAGATTTGATCGAACGACATAAGTCCGGTGTCCAATTTTATCTTCTTGTCCCGTTTACGAATGTGTGGGACAGCTTGTTTTCCATGGTCACTATATGAGCCAGAAGTCTTAAAAACAAATCCAGACAACAATGGTCATGAGCTCTTGGACGGAAACGAAGGGCGCTTCAATCCTTCGTTAGCTTACCCTTGCAACTGCAGGCCACGATCGATTTGCAAATGGCGGAATCATCGCCGTCATCGGCGATGACGGCCGGGTCGGACGCAGAGTTGGAGGAGATGCTGGACCGTATGCTGACTCGCTTGGCGCTCTGCGACGACTCCAATCTTCAGGCCCTGCTCTCCAAGCTCCTCCCTCCCGCCATCTCCTCTCTCTCATTCCCTTCCTCCGCCGTCCGAAACAAAGTACGCATTCCCAATACGACTGTGATTTCACGCTCGTTCGAACTTCATTTAGTCGGTCCGGTTGATGTTAGCTCCACTTCGGTGCCTGGTGATTCTGTCATCCTGTTTTTTTGTCTTTTTTATTTTCCCAATTCGCGCTACTTGCAAACTTCTCCGTGCGTGCGGGATAGTGGAACTATGGCTTTTAGCTTTGGTCAGTTGGCACAGAAAACATTTTAGAGTTGAACGTATCGATGAAGGCTTCTCCCATTTGCCTGATACCGAAAGTGGCTCTATGGCTTCGCGCCTCTCTCACTCTACCCTCCCTCTCTCTTTCCGACGAACAGGACACGACCTCCCAGAGGCCGGCGACGTCATCGGCGCTTGCTACTCGACGAACGCGTCGTCGTCGTCTCCAGACTAGGGGCTCTCATGGTTCGATGAGATCGAGAACATCTTGATGAAGGACGACGAGGACGGCGGAGTTGTCGGTGGTGGGATTAGGGCTGATTCGAGCCAGGAGTTCTGCGATAGGTTCCTCGCTTACGTGCTCGTTGACTCCCCCGGAGATGGGTCCGTGGAGATAGCCGATGGTCCGGCGACAAGGAGGAGCCTAGATCGTCGGATGACGGCTGGGTCGAGGCTGCGAAGGTTAATGGGGCTATCGGTGGCGGTGAAGCCTATGATCCTGCTTCTAAGAAGCTCAGGACGTACGTTGATTGATCGGTGCTGCTGAATTATTGGATTGGTAGCTTTATGTTGAATTTTGGACCTTCGTTAATTCGTCTTTCTGGAGAAGAAGCCGGTTGAATTTTAGAATTCATGGGTGTGCTTTTTGCACATGGAATTAGTCGCGAAGGAGTTTTGCCCTTCAAGTCAACATTCTAGAATTTCGTGAAATATTGTATTTTATGTTAGTGGTATTGAATCTAAATAGGAATGTTTGCTCACGGAATTGTGGGCATCGAGGCCTTGCCAAGGTGGAGTGCTTCGTAATTTCTTTCACTCAATTTAGGCGTATAGTCGCCCCCTGTACAGTGGAGTGATTATCGATATATTGCTTAAAATGCTTCCAAATGATTTCTGAATTGTGAATAGGACCGTCCGAGAATTTCTGTAAGGGATAAATATGTAGGGATAGAAATTGCTAATTTGTTAATTAGTCAGCATGTATGATATTATCGAAGCCGTCCCAACGGAAGGTCATTTGATATAATTCAGGCAGCTGAGGAACAGGGATGCTGCTGTTAGGTTGAGAGAGAGGAAGAAAGCGTATGTCAGAGATCTGGAGGTGAAGAGCAAATACCTTGAGGGGAAATGTAGGAGACTTGGGAGGTTACTTCAGTGTGTTATGGCTTAAAACCAAGCTCTGTGTTTTAGTTTGGAGAACAATGCATGTGGTGCTAGTGTGGCCAAGCAGGAGTCTGCCATGCTCTCGGGTATGCATCTCGAACCTTGAAATCAGTCACTGAGCTTTTCAATCTCGATTACCACCATTTTCCTGCTCGATATGTTCAAATATGTTCTGATTAGAAAATTAACTTCAATCCAGATGTAGGAAGTACCGATGATATGTTACTGTGCATATTTATTACCCCATGTTGCAAAGTGAATGAACTATTTTAAAGAGTAAACTGAAGGTTACAAGCAGTGCATTCTGCTTGTATGGTGTTCTTCGCTGATGGTTATCGTGATATCTGGTGTAAGTAGATGATAGATGATTGATGTGTTTGAATTTAAGGAGCCTCTCCTTCATCTTATAAACCAACATGTTTGTTTTGAATTCGCAAGATTTTGTGTTGGAGGTCATCAAATCTTTGAAGTCATCGTGAGCCGTTTCAAGCTTTTGGTTCTTTCATTTGTCAAGTAGCATTGTCTTGGTCAGTTATAAACATTCTGTGTACTTGGTTGAGCCACCTGCTGTTTATGAGTTCCTAGAAATTTCCTCTCCTCCTTCATGGAAGGAAAATCGAAGAGAAATTTATGATAGAAATTAGCATATAAGTTTCTGCTGCTGCTGTCTTTTTGCATGTCGCTTGATACCAATTTTAACTGTTGTGTTGCAGAACCCCTGCCGCTAGGTTCCCTGTTTTGGTTCCTATGCATCACATGCCTATTTACCCTGCCCTCGCCGCTCTTGTTGGCACTCGAAGCAGTGTTGCAGAAAACGCAGGAAAGGGAAATCCGAAACCTCTGGCAGCTCTGGATCCTATGGGGTACAAACCCTCGACAAGAGCAAGAGATACAAAGCATCAAGGACGAAGATGAAGGCGGGATTTTTGCTACCCCGAGTTTTGGCATAGGCTGATTCTCTTCTTTGTTTCTCGTTCCGTGGTCTAAAATGGTGTAAGATACTGGAATAATTGGCTAGGAGATGAGGACTTTTCGAGTAGATCCGAGCTTTTTATGTAAATCCCCCCAGAACTACACCCATGATTAGCCCGTATGATTATAGCAGTTGCTTTGCCTAAGTGGGTTCATGATTTGGTTCAGCGCCTTCTTGTGTGTCCTTTAAGCGGAAAAACGCAGGAAAGGGAAATCCGAAACCTCTTAAGCGTGATATGTTGCCGCATTTCAACCCTCTCTACCAGCGGTTGCCACCTACCACCGCCATGGGCGGCGATGGTGGCACGCCTCTAAGTTCAGCAATGGTTTGGTCTCCCGTTGGATAGGAAGGACTGCCGAGGGGACATAAAATCATTTGAGTTTTTCCTCTTTCTTTGTCCTAGACCAGAACTGTTTTTCCTTCTCTCTGCTCAAATCGAATACAAAGTGACCGATTCCCTTCAATTTTTCTTTCTTTTTCTTCGGTGAATATCTAAAGAAAATCAAATAGGTCTTCTCTTTCATTTCTCTTCTTACGTTGTTATCATCGAGAGTCCCTTTTCTACCCTTATCTCTATCTGAAAGAAACAGAGTCGGCAATCTCAGATTGAGATCTCTCCGTTCTAAAATAGGATCAAGCTGTGTTTGACCAGAGGGCAGCATGGAGTTAGATGGAACAAAATGAGGGATTGAAAATTACAATCCTTGAACTTCTTTATATCAAATCACTTATCCGACGACTCATTTCATATATAATTGTACGTACTACGGATGCTTTCTAATATAAATTACAATATAAAATACTAGGATTAGAAAAGAAATCAAACAAACAAAAAGAAAACCTAGACCTAATGACTGCCCCTGAAACTCTAGGACAACAGCGACATCCTCCTCGATGGCGGGCGACACCAACACCACAACGACCCCCACGGTGGCGGTCGTCTCTGTTGTAATGGTCACTTAAGACCGTCATAATTGATTCTCCATCTCACACGCACCCGTGAGAGATACAAAGGCGACCACCACACACCATTCAGGTGAGAGATAGAGAGAGAGCGAGGAGAGAGATGGCCACTCGATAAATAAAGCAAGGTCATTGTTAGATATCATTGTAGCAACAAAATAGCACAATAGCACATGGCGAACAAAACATTTAACTCAACTGATGAGAGAATAATATAACCAACCAACTCTAATATAAGCTCACATCCACCTAATGTGAACATTTAAACTCCAGCTTGAAATGAATATTCACAATACCTACTCAGCTTTCAAGGCGACTCCAATTGAATCGTTGACATAAGATAAGGACACTTCCATATTGTATAGGGACAAATCAGGATAAACGAATGACTCCCCATTAGAGTATATCACTTCAACTGGTTCAACTTCATACTTCTTCCCACAGTATGCTGAGAAGATTGTCACCTAAAGGAAAACACTTGCCCGCATTAGTCCTCTATGCAGAAGGATGGGTGTAGAGAAAAGGACAAACAATTGAGTATGCTCACCATTGTATTTAGAACTATCTTAGCCTTTGTTAAGTCCGTCGCAATACATTCAATAAGAACATTTTTCGTCTTTAAAGTTATTGCCGAATGTGCACCATTGATAATTGGCGGCAGAGACAGGACAGTTCTGCATGGAGTAAAAAATTAGCCTTTTCAGTGATAAGAAGCTTAGTCAATTGTATCATTTCAGTCAATGTAGATGCTCGCTAATCAATCAGATCATACATCACAAATATCTGTCAAATTGTTGATTGCAAGACACCCAAAAAGTGGATGAAGCATCACTTTGCCCACACTGTTTGGCTATGACAGCTAAATAGTCACTGCAATTTGTTCACATTAAGCATATTCAATGGGAACCAAAACTGTGAAGCCAATGGCAACAGTGTAATCTATCTGCAACTAGAGTAACCAAATATCATTGAACCTGAATGAGCTAAGATTAGAACCCCATGTGCAAAAAAATTCGAAACCAATCTTTTTAAAAAGCTGACCCCTGTTCAAACAGGATAAACAGCTTAATGGTCAACCATAATTGGTTGTTGCCTAATTAAGACATTACCAATAAACATCAGTCCATAGCTAATCAATAATTTATGAAACAATCAACTGTATCATTTCTAATTATTCAGGACGTCAGAAAAGAAAATATCATCCACTGTTGTCACGCAGGGCCCTAGCCTAAAATAAGGGACGTGTTACATAAAAAGTTTGGGATGAATCCTTTAGCAAGAAATTTTTTTAACCTTTTCTTTAAATGAACCCAAAGAATGTATTAGCAAGGTAGGTCTTAAGTCATGAAATGATATTCCGGAAAAAATTAATTTTTATACTACATGATAGCATCTTTCTTATTGACATTAGGCACTTGCTTTCCCTATCAAATTTTGTGACACCGCATGCAAAAGTCCTTTTTCCTGTTATGGTACCTAGCAATCGGTGGAGAGAGATGAAATAAGAACATACTGCTAAGTTCAGTGTAAAGGTGTACATAGGAAAGACAAAAGGGTCAAAGAACATGACCTAATTTCATATTTTTCCTTGAGGGAATGCCTCAGTGAATGACCAGCCTTACTTGAGGTGCTTTTGAAGTCGCCACATTGGGTGCCTGCCCAGGCAACTCCAGTGCTTTTGAGAACACTAGTGACACCTAAACAGAACAGTTGATCTCACTTCAACTCATAAACGAGATCAAGCACTTAGTGGCTTAACGTGGCAGAAGATGCTTGAAGGCCTAGATTATTTTCTCTTTGCAAACTGAACCCACTGCATCGATCAACCCCCAAATAACTCAAGGTTGCAATATTAATGACTTAAGTGGCAATGGTTGAATCAAAACTAAGTCAACATGTCATTACAAACCACTGGGATTCGCCCTAGTGGCCACCCTTCCAACATGGAAGGGGGAGGTGAGGGGTTCAAATCCCCACCTTCTCAGGGGGATGGGGTGGGGACGCGTAAGTTTCAAGAGTGGGTTTTCGACTTCCACGCCTTGCAAGAGGCATGGCAAAAGTTTGAGAGTAAGTACAGAATATGAATAAAATAGGACTGACAAAAAAAAAATAAACATGTCATTACATTTAAGTGGTTATTTATTATTTTCCCTTAACATCAATATACACACTTCATATTTATACATGGAACGCACGTTACAAAGAAGAGTGTATGAAGAAACCAAGATACCTCTTTGAATCATAGATAACAGGGAACACAGGCGAGTTCTCTATTATGTGCAAGAACTTCTTCAATTTCAAATCTGACTGCAACAAAGTAGCGAAAACGACATGGCAAAAATGAGGAACTATTACATAATTCTTCATTTACAGGAAGATATCAACTAGCACACTGAATAAGCAAGTTCCAAGCATAAGATATATGTAACAAAACAAATATGACAGTTATAAAAAGACCATTAAAAGGAGCAGCTATTGAGGACCCACCTTATAAAATTCCATTAGTTCATCAGCTCTGAAGTTCTTCACGTAATATCAGAACAGAAACTAAGGCGCGATCAGCCACAACATCAATCACAGTTGGTAGAGAAAACAAAACAAATATATAAATGAAAGCAATCTCATGAACTCAAAAGTGGCATTGACATGTTAAACATACTTAAAATTTGGAATAATTCACTTTGCAAAATAGTAATTAGAAACATGTTAAACATACTTAAAATTTGGAATAATTCACTTTGCAAAATAGTAATTAGAAATAACACGCTAATGCATCGGAAACTACAAAATTTCTTTTTTAGTTACTTAGTAAGTCTCCTTAGAGCACTGTTAACAAAAGGGCACATGTTAAGCATACTTATTTAATATGATTCACTTTCCAAAGAAAAAATTACAAATACCACAAGAACAATCTGTGCATCCAATTGAAAACCATAAAAATTTCTTAATCAACTACTTAAGAATTGCCCCTTCAGAACAGTTAACAAAATCCTTACAAATACATAGATCTTCACTACAGATCAGACTCATGGCACATGCATGAACAGAAAAATACAATCTTTATCATGAAACTACCTGCTTCAAGGGGACGAAACTTATACTAGAAGGCGGCAAGACACGTGCGGAATTCTTCATTTTAGATTCTAGTTTAGGCGATTAGTTCAAACACACACCTCATAGCTGAAGGGGCCTTCTAGCGTATCCAAGTCATGAGTCCCAATTGCAACCAGTGTTCTTCGCCTGAAATATCGAGAGGATCCGAGCATAAGCACAAGCATCTGATGTAGTAAGTGGAGGGATTGGGGGTCTGGGCATCTATTACATGCAAATAAAATATCAAATTGAATATAGATCTCGAGAATGAAATCTATTACCCATTCTAGCCCTCTGCAAGGTCAATCTTATGAGTTGGATATGCTAATGTTGATTTTTTTTTTATTTTTTTTTTTGCATTCAAAAATAGGTCTTCGAGAATATATATAAATAAGGTTGACTCACTACCCTAGGATCCAAAATAAAACGGTGGATTGGGCCACTAAAGTCCAGCTCTGCGGACTCTTCCTAGTGCTGGTTTCCAAACCTCTCTACCCCTTTTTGGGCGTTTTATGTGCTAAGACCCATATGGATTGTTTCTTTACTTTAGTCACTCAACAAAGAGGACAACATTGTAAAACTCGGAATGTGGCTCCAATCATATCGATTTTATTGGGAGTTAATCGCTTCGCTTAATATGGGAAAAAAGTATGATATCCTCAAAGCTAAGTTGGACCAATATCATATCAACAGATCGAATCCAAGTTCATTATAATTGTCATGTCATTGCCATTGCTATTTTATAATGTTCGGTACGGTAGAATTGATTGAAATGAAACGGAACGATCATTTTGATACTTTGATTTGATGAATTGTAGGAATGAAATGAGATCGTAGTTGATTGCAAAAGAATATTTCGTGGGCAATGGAAATTGACCGAAAATCAATATAAAGCTCGCGCAAGATAAAAAAATGCAGCACGTTGGTGTGCAAGCTTCACCCATTTTCTAATGAGTTGGATTCACTGCTGCTAATCTTTTTTCGCATTCAAACATAGTTCTTCGATACGTATAATTTGCTTGAACACATTGCGAGCTTGAAAAAACACTAATCACACAAAGACATAATAAAGTAAACCTTATTTATGTTCGACTCACTATTCTAGGACTCGAAATAAAACAGTGGATTGGGCCATTAGAGCCCAACTCTGTGGACTCTTCCTAGGTGCTAGTCTTCATCCCCTTATCCATTTTGCGCATTTTTATGTGTTGAAACCCATTTGGATTATTCGTTTACTTTACCTACAGGTTTTTTTTATCAAAAAAGAAAAAAGTCAAGCCGTCGTTTGCCCCACGAAATGATAATTTCACCTAGATACAGGCAGTGAAGTTCTCGATTCAAAAAATCAAACGAAAACATATACACATTTAAAATAAGGAATCCCATTATATCATTTGATATAATTTAATTGAGGAACTGGTACCAAAAGGGTGGACCTCAGGACATTGCTTCCCTGTCCTTAACCAAATCATTAGATTGAGCTATTTAGTTAAAAAAAATTACATTTAAGTTGTATTTAGATGAAAATATCCCTAATTAATCGGAATTTTTTTACGGATAAAGCTAGGCCTTTATTTAAAATGACAATAACTATTTCAAGCTTTTTTTTCTTTTTTAGATTGATATGATCAGTTTAGGTTCTTATTTAAAACAAACTTAACTTCAAATCCTAATCTAAAATTATAAGGTATTTGAAATTTTCACCTAAAGTCGTATGAATTTTAGGATCCCAGAGAGCTCATTCGAATGATGCGGAGGATATTCATGTGTCGAATCCAAATCAAAACCAATCAATTTTGCATCCGGCTTCGTTCATTGTGATCCGGCATTCGGGGCGTGCGATCAGCTCTATTAAGAACAGGTAGGGCGGATCTCAATCTCGTCGCTCCGTTAGATGCATTTTGCTGAACCCAGAATTAGGAATTCAAGGAGGAGGGTTGACCAATTCGGATGGTAACAGTATTGAACGAGTCCCCCCGTGTTTTCCGTATTTGTTTTGCCGTTCGTAAAATTTGTGGCCGGCATTCAAAATCGCGATACCGTCGCACGATTATAGGATCCAATATGACTGTCAAAACGGCAATATCGTTGCACGATTATAGGATCAGAAACGACTGTCATTCCTCTCCTTTTTCATCTCCCCCTCCCCCTTTCCTATCTCGCATTGCTCTCTCTCTCAGGCATTCCTCTCCTTTTCCATCTCCCTCTCCTCTTTCCTATCTCTCTCTCTCTCTCTCTCCGGGCGAGATGGAAACCATTCCAAGATGTTTCGTCGACGAAGCGCAGAAACCGCTGATCGTCGCAGGAGCGATGCTCACCTTTTTTTCGTTCAAGGGCGGGTTCGATCCGCAATATGCTGTGTTGTCGGACTTCCCGATTATCGGGACTATTTTTATACCGTCCTGTATCGCGGTGTCCCTGCTGCTGACGGGCCTCACTTCGAGGCACGCGCTGTTCCTCTTTGCGACGAGGGTGCTCATCTATGTAGCGCTTATCTCGTTGGCCTTCGTCCATGTGCATGTGGTGAAAGCCACGTCGCCCGGGGATTACGCCGACAAGCATGAACTCGCGTTCAAGATTTGGGCAGGAGTGATGATCACGTTCTTGGCGGCGCATCATTCAATGGAATTTCTGCCAAACACTATTTTGAAGATCAAAAGATGAGTCGCCGGCGAGGAAGATCTTCTGCGCAGCCGCACCTGATTCGCCTGTCTATATAATTGATTTTCTATATATGTCACTTCTCTCCTCTTCCCATTTACCTTCGGTTACCAAATTGTTAATGTGGGTTGTGGGTTTGCATGTTTACAAAAGATCCAATTATCGATCCATATAATTTCATTCTTATGTGTTCTTCCTTGATCACCTTTGGAGGCGTGCCCTCAAATAAATTTGTGACAAGATAATGGTTGGCAATCACCACGTTATCAGCTCGCGTGGCGTGCGTAAACCAAGCTGGCTCCATTGAAAAATTGACGCGTGTGCTCTGACATAATTTTTTTGCTGGTTTCTCGCTCGAGATTTTTCTTCGTCATCTTCTCCAGAAAAGCAAACATTGAAGCGATTTCCACCAACAAAGATCGAGCAAAAGGCGAAGCTTCGGACGACCAGGGCACGGAGAGTGGGAGTCAGTTGCAGTCTCCGGAAAGAATTTGGTTGGAAGCTTAGGTTTCTAACTTAAGTTGTCAGAGCTAGAATCGAAGAAACGGTAATGAATTCGAGAAAAGTTTTATTCTGGAAAGAATTTTAGTCCTCTTCTACATGCAATAGGACGCCGAGCTGATTGTGCTACTTTCGGTATGCAGGTGTTGTTTTGTACATTTGATGGGCATGGAGGTGGAATGGCTGCTAAGTTTGCAGCGGAAATCTTTAATAAGAATATCGTAGATGAAGTGGTGAGAAGAGACGAGGATGAAACGAAGACAACTGTGAAGCATGGTTACGTAAAGACAGGGGCAACCACTTTGTGTATAATGCTGGAGATTGTCGATCTGTTCTTTGTAGAGCTGGCACTGCAAAGGCTCACATTCGATCATAGGCCTTGTGGGGAAGATGAAAAGGAACGCATTGAGGCTCTCACAACATTCTGTTCATTCTTTACATGTACAAACATACGAAATAAGTTCTTTTATCTTAGAAGCTTATGAGACTTGTATCCATTTCAGGAAAAGTAGATTTAAGGATCGAGCTGCTGTATTGGCATGTATATAATGTTTTAACCTTATGTATACAGAGTGATCCACCCACTAATGCTGTGATGGGCGCCTTTGTTCGTTCATTCAATATGATCATACAGTGGCTTCCCTTCTCATCCTGGAATTTCGGACAGTTAAGTTGAAGCATGTGGATATCAAGAGCAAGATCTGGATATCAATAAAATGGATGGTTTTTGATGATTAGTATTGCGATTCAACATTGTGCTAGTTTGAGGCGCCATTGGCAAAGATACTTGCTCCCTTCTCTCTCTCTCAAGCGTTTCTCATGTACTCTATTGGAATCAAGGCATAATGTGGCAAGTCCCATGTTCATGGACTTAAATCAAGGCAGAATCGTCCTTCCCTTCCTTTCATTTTTACTTAAAAAGTGCTACGACGAAAGAAGCGCCTTCAAACTGAAAGATCGATAAATGGGTTTATGGAGTTTAGCTAGATAACCCGTACTCGGACAATCAGCATTTCCCGATGAGGACGATGATATACACCACACAAAAAAGGACTTCGTAAATGGGCAGACCATCATCTCCTTTTTCTAATCAAATTAATCGAACTACTTTTCAAATAAAATAACATCTCAAGCAAGCTCATCCACTTAGCCTAGAGTTAAACAGAAAATGGAAAGTGGACCAGCTAGATTTACGCATGCCACGCAAGCTGGTGATGTGGTGATTGCGCAAGCATCTCCAAGTTCTGGCATTTGAAAAAACTTGACCACAAATCAATTGTGACGACCAAATTTGAGTCTTTAATTCGGGTTTGAAATCTTAGCAAGTTGAAGTTAAATATTACTTTTGGAAGAGGATGGCTAATATTGCATTTATGGACCAATTTGTAAGTTAAAAATAGTAGTTCGTAGAATCGGTTAGAAGTAATAGTGATCCCAACTAGAATTATTTACATTGAAAAGTTAAAATTTATTGTCAAAATTGGTCCCACCTACTAATTATTTTGCTTATTTCGCATAACCAATTCGTCATCTATATATATATAAACGATTTTTATCTCGAAGTCGTCTATTGTTCTTCTCCATCTAGGATGCTTCTAATTACTAAAATTCCGTGATACCATTCGTGCTCACGCAAGGCTAAAGCCCGAAACATATTGTGGTTGAATCAAATCACCTTAAGAAAGCGAGCAATGAAAATCTTATACATATTATAGTCATCTTTGCTGTGGAGGAAGTAGGAGAAATTCGGAAGACAGGTTTTGAATGCTTTCACCTATGAATTCGAAATAACTTTGAGATTAGCGCATTAAATAATCATGGTTTCCAATTCTTCTCTCTTTGCGTGAAGCATAAAGCGGTTGAAACCGTGAAAACATCCCACACATCAAACATCAAAGGTGCGGCTTTTGCATTTGTTACGCTATGTTGTGATCACTTTATCGTGGAGAAATACTTGAAATTAGAAGCTTACAAGTCGAGCAAGGATAGTCAATCAAGACAAGAGAGTGGCAAATTCAAACCAAAGCAAACGAGAATCCTCTCCAAGCGCAAAAGACTATGGACGCCTACAATGTATGTGGCTACTTTAAACCGGCCCCTTTCCTATGAAGCCCTTCCTCATCTACTCCATCGAAAATTCAATAAAGGAGACCCGGGGAAGGAAGATCTGCTACCCAGTGCCCGTGACCCAAGGGTTCACTTATCTATATAATGACTCTTTCATTCAATATGTTATTGACTTAATAGTTATCCATTATGAAGTTCCATTTCTGCTCCTTCCACCAACGCAAAATCGCTTCCGAATTTGGTAACTTTCGTCGAACGGGGAGAGCCTTGCGTAGGATGAGGAACTCCTCTCAGTTCCTTCTGATGGCCTTTTATGAAGGATAGGGTAGATTTCACTTTTGCCACTTATGGCTTCTGGTGTCCCATGCTCTGTCATCTTGTCACAATTCCTTCCTCGTACCATGTATTAATGAAAACTTTTAGTACATCCTGCGTTTCCATTCCAAATCAAAACGAATATAATCAAACGACCGACCAATGATCGTTGATGAGCACACTGTATGTACATTCCGAAGTTCCCTATAGTCCATATCGGTAATCTAATAGTAATAAGTGAATGAGCATGGACATTTATCTTCAACCCACTGAACATTTCAACTTCAATGCCCGAAGTGCAGTTTCCCCTAAAAAAATATGAAAACTTCAAAAGCCAACATTTTTCAGCCAAACAGGACATGAACGGTAGGCAGTTTTTGACTTGGAACTTAGCCATAACTTTTCCAGTATTTGGGCATTTGTACCATGCTCTTTCGTAGCCAGGACTCGTGAAGGTTCAAACCCATGAATACAAAGTAGTCAGCAGCGCTTTGATCAAGTTCACAATCACAAAATAGGACAAACCAGGGGTGACTGTTTCAGAGTGATAAAATTTCGGAGCTGAAACTTGAAACCTACCGTCTTTTAATCGGTTCCCAACTTTCGGATTTTAGAACCTACCATGTTCACTTGGAACCGATTATGGAACCTGCCCAGTTTTTTGGCCCGGTTTTAGAGTCTACTCAAGAACCTATTTTATATATTTATTTCTTTTTTTAGTTCATTTTTTACAGCAAAATCATATGAGGCCATAGTAATGAAATGATTCAAAGTAAAAAATAAACAACAGAAATCCTAATCCGCCAAAAACAACAATCCATAAGACATGTATGCAATCACATACAATTATAAACAATAAAAAGTTCAAACATATAATATAAAACATAAATTTTGAAACTCCATTTCCCATTCATCCATAAAAGTTTAAGGTAAGAAGAAAGACTGGTGGGAAGTTTTGAGGATGGACAAAGGACGAAAGAGTGTTGAGACTAGAATTTAAGGGAAAATGAAATTACGATTTTGGTTTGTTAGCTTATAAAACCAGTTTTGAAACCAATTTCAAAAGAGGGTGGTTCGGTCCAGTTCTCTGGTAGTTATTCACTCGGAACCTATTTCCAAACCGTTTACAACCAATTCAAAAAAATTGGAATCTGTTCCCAAACTAGTTCCAACGGGAACTAATTCTCAAACCTATTTTTCGAACAATCCGGTCCAACTCCCAAGTAAAACCGATTTGGTTGCACACCCCTAGGACAGACAACAATAGCCCTGCAAAACTATCGATAGAGAATAGTAAAAGTTAGACGAGGCATAGAGCCCATCGAAAGTCGAAACTATGCTAGCATGCATCTTCATCATCATTCTATATTGTGAGGTTAAAATTGACGATATTTTCAACCAGGAAAGAAAATGCACTTTCGAGTCTTTGTATTACATCTCGAAATCACTTAAATTAACTTGAAAAAAAAAAGAATTGAGATTTCCTTCGTCTTACTCCCCCAATAATGCTTAGATAATTATGACAAAATCATCCAAACATACTAATCGAACTGCCAAAATAGAAACGTGTACTTCGAGATCGTAGAGGAAAACATTTAACGTAATTATCGGTTTAAAAAAAATAAATATGGGTTTTTGATGGTTCTGTGATTGATGTTGGGGACTCTTAAATGTCCATCACGAAAGCCCATGTAATAGTAATAGCCTTATGATATGGCTAAATGAGCATTAATGGCATGGGCATAATGCAATGCATGTCTAGGTAGTAGCTACTTTAATGGGAAAAGCACTAAGACCTTTTCTTTTCTTTTTTTTAAATAATGAGGAGAGACCCATTTTAGCAATCTGTAATCTTATGTGGCAAGTTTTAGGGCAACACTTAGAGAAGATTAGTAATAATATTTTCGATAAAAAGATAGATCAAATTGTCAAATGAAGACCAGACTTGATCAGTGAGATTGGTCGACCCTCAAAATTCTCATCCAAGCCCCCATATGATTTTCTATATATGTTACTTCTCTCCTCTTCCATTTACATTCAGTCACCAAATTGTTAATGTGGGTAGTGGGTTTGCAATTTACAAAAGATCCAATTACCAATCCATATAATTTCATTTTTATGTGTTCTTCCTTGATCACCTTTGGAGGCGTGCCCTCAAATAAATTTGTGACAAGATAATGGAGTTAAAGAACCCTAACTTGTGCAAGGATCTCCAAGTTCTGGCATTTGAAAAAACTCGACCAGCAAATCAATTGTGTCGACCAAATTTGAGTCTTTCAATCGGGTTTGAAATCTTAGCAAGTTGAAGTTAGATATTTCTTTTTTGAAGAGGATGACTAATATTGCATTTATGGACCAATATGTAAGTTAAAAATATCAGTTCATAGAATCGGTTAGAAGCAATAGTGATCCCACATAGAAATATTTACATCAGGAAGTTAAAATTTATTGTCAAAATTGGTCCCACCTACTAATTATTTTGCTTATTTCGCATAACGGAATTCGTCATCTAAAAACAAAAAACAAAAAAGAATGTTTTCTTACTTTACTCAAATGATTATTATGTCAAAGTCGTCTATTGTTCTTCAGCTAGGATGCTTCCGGTTACTAAAATTTCGTGGTACCATTCGTGCTCACACAAGGCTAAAGCCCGAAACATATTCTATGATTTAATACGCTATGAACCTCGGGTTTAGAGAACTCTTGAACCTTTGTAATTGAATCAAATCACTTTATGAAATCGAGCAATGAAAATCTTATAATAGGGCCCGTTTGGTTCAGCTTTAGGGAAATACCCTTGGGAGAATGCAAATACCTTTGAGGTAAAGGTGTTTTCCGAAATGCTAGACTATTTGGTAAACTATAACTGAAAAGTGCTTTAAGGAAATGCAAGACTGTTTGGTAAACATATATTTGAAAAGCCCTTTAGTATGACCAAATTAAGTATTTTAGTTTTAGTATTTTTAAAATTGCAAAAAAGAAACAATGACTATATAACATTTTACATTTTCATGTTGAGAGTAATGTAAAAGATATATATTAGTAAATTTATTTAAAAATTATATTAAAAGAATTTGATTATAAATGAGATGCAAAGCTTAAAAAATTAAGTTTTTTAGTTTTAGTATGTTTAAAATTGCAAAAAAATAAACAATGATTATATAACTTTTTACATTTTCATGTTGAGAGTACTGTAAAAGATATATATTAGTAAATTTATTTTAAAATTATATTAAAATAATTTGATTATAGATTAGATGCAAAGCTCAAAAAATTAAGTTTTTTAGTTTTAGTATTTTTAAAATTGCAAAAAAATAAACAATGACTATATAACATTTTACATTTTCATGTTGAGAGTACTGTAAAAGATATATATTAGTAAATTTATTTAAAAATTATATTAAAAGAATTTGACTATAGATTAGATGCAAAACTCAACTTTTGACCTAAAGTTCTTTAAGGTTTGTTTTCAACTTTGAATAATTTTTTTTAATTATTGTAGTATTAATCATCTTCGTTAATTAATGATTATTCTAGTGTATTGATAAAAACTTGGGCTATTGATTGCCAAAAGATAAAAATGACAAAAAAAAGGTAAACCCAACATTTGCAAAGGGTTTTTATTATTTTTTTAAAAAAAATAAAAATAAAATCCGATGAAATTCCATAGCCAATCAACGGCGGTTGGGGTGTGGAGAAGATGATCGGTTTAAAAAAAAAAGTCAACAGATGAATTGTGGAGGTGAACTTGCATTTCAAATGCTAGCATTTGGCCAAAGACACCTCCAAATGCTGAACCAAACGCCTAAATTTTTTCCCAATTGGCTTTCAAGGCTGAAAGCCCCTTGGGAATGCTAAACCAAATGGGGCCATATTATAGTCATCTTTGTTGTGGAGGAAGTAGGAGAAATTCGGAAGACAGGTTTTGACTGCTTTCACCTATGAATTCGAAACAACTTTGAGATTAGTGCATTAAATAATCATGGTTTCCAATTCTTCTCTCTTCGCGTGAAGCATGAAAGCGGTTGAAACCGTGAAAACATCCCATACATCAGAAATCAAAGGGGGAACTTCTACATAACTTCTGTATTTGTTACGCTATGTTGTGATCACTTTATCGTGGAGAAATACTTGAAATTAGAAGCTTACAAGTCAAGCAAAAAAAGTCAATCAAGACGAGAGAGTGGCAAAGTTGAACCAAAGCAAACGAGAATCCTCTCCAGGCGCAAAAGACTATGAACACCTACAATGTATGTGGCTACTTTAAACCGGCCCCTTTCCTATGAAGCCCTTCCTCATCTACTCCGTCGAAAATTCGCTCAATCATCGGTCATTGATCGTCTGGCACCATCGATGGGTCATGTGGGTCCTGATTGAGCCCCCCTATTGACAAGTCACATAATAGTTTTCCTTCTTGACGTAAAAAAATATACTAATGTCGCACGAAATTCTTGATTTTGTTGTCCATGTCGTGGACCTGTGTGCGTGTTTGCCTGCAATATATAGTGATGTAGAAGGAGGTGCGGCTTCTGAATTAAGGGAGAAAGATTCTAAGTTGCTTTTGTTCTTTGAATGGAACATGTCATTAGTATGAGTGGTTTTCTTCAATCCCCTTCTAAGAATCGGTCCAAATACGTTGGAGTGGGCGTATATTTTAGGGTTTGGACTTTTGAGGAACACTAGCTGACCTTGGGCCTCCATGAATTTACACTTGGTGATCTCTCCAGCCTCCTGGGCCCTTGCCCAGACATTGGGGCTCAAAAGCCTTCAGACTCTACGTTTTTCTGTCAATCTAGGCGGTTCAGCTCAATATGGCGTTAGTGCGTACTTCTTGGTGCTTATAGTTAGGCCTGTCAAAGGGTAATTGACCCATTTCTTGACATATACGGGAGTTAAATGAGTTAGTTATATTAAGCAAATTGATCATAAATGGGTGTAAATATAATGAGTCTTAAATGGGTTATAAAAAGGTTTATAACTTATTTAGATCCAATCCACTTTCATGACTCTATTTTCATTTCTTATCCCCCTTACTCGATCTCGCTTGTTCACTTCACTTCGCACTTTTATCTCAATTTGGATATTATTTTTCGTTGATTGGGTTAAATATAGAGGGCAAGTCGAGTATGATTGAATATGAGTCGATTCGAGTATAAATCACTAAATTTGTATTGCATGAAATTTGGCTTATTTGAGGTGACCCAACCCATATGTTTGACGAGTGGTTGGTATAGTTGTTGAGTATCATAAGATGCATGTTTGATTTTTTGAGAAATATGGATGAAGTGCTTTATTTGTGATAGAGGTAATTGTGTCCAAAAATTATTGTAGAGTGAGTAAAGGTGCAAGTGGAGTTTGTATTTGATAAGGTCCATGACCATGGCAAGAGCTCTTGAGGGGTTGTAAGAAGGAAGCGGCAATGATGATATCAAAGCTTTAATGATGTGATTGTGATTTAGGTTAAACGTCAAGTCAAGATGGATATTTGTTGAGCTATTTAAGTAAGGATCCTTGTGCACGTTGGAGCCCAAGGTGATGTGAGCGTGGGAGGGAAGAGGACTTTAAACTAGCAAATTGGGGTCTGACTTTGACCAAGGGCTTTGCTTGCTTTATATTATAAATATTCCTCTCTCGTCTCGCCTGAGTGTGCAAAAAAGGGGTGGATTACGTCAAGTGGAAAATACCATCGGGAATGGCATCCAAGAGAAATTCTGGGTTTATTCGCCAAGGTATACTTGTGCTGACTATTTAATAAGTTCTTCTGCAAGATTGGAAGAAAGTTTCCTCCGAAATTATGCGAGGCTAAATACCTAAAAAGATTTTTTGATATTATTGGTGTTGAGATATACTAAGTGGAACGGCAATTCAGTCATTCTGCTTAATTATAGTGGATTCTCATGCTTCTCTCCTGCAATGTAGGTCAGATTGATCGAACGACATAAGTCTGGTATCCAATTTTATTTTCTTGTCCCGTTTACGAATGTGTGGGACAGCTTGTTTTCCATGGTCACTATATGAGCCAGAAGTCTTGGAAACAAATCCAGACAACAATGGTCATGAGCTCTTGGACGGAAACGAAGGGCGCTTCAATCCTTCGTTAGCTTACCCTTGCAACTGCAGGCCCCGATCGATTTGCAAATGGCGGAATCATCGCCGTCATCGGCGATGACGGCCGGGTCGGACGCAGAGTTGGAGGAGATGCTGGACCGTATGCTGACTCGCTTGGCGCTCTGCGACGACTCCAATCTTCAGGCCCTGCTCTCCAAGCTCCTCCCTCCCGCCATCTCCTCTCTCTCATCCCCTTCCTCCGCCGTCCGAAACAAAGTACGCATTCCCAATACGACTGTGATTCCACGCTCGTTCGAACTTCATTTAGTCGGTCTGGTTGATGTTAGCTCCACTTCGGTGCCTGGTGATTCTGTCATCCTGTTTTTATGTCTTTTTTATTTTCCCAATTCGCGCTACTTGCAAACTTCTCCGTGCGTGCGGGATAGTGGAACTATGGCTTTTAGCTTTGGTCAGTCGGCACAGAAAACATTTTAGAGTTGAACGTATCGATGAAGGCTTCTCCCATTTGCATGATACCGAAAGTGGCTCTATGGCTTCGCGCCTCTCTCACTCTACCCTCCCTCTCTCTTTCCGACGAACAGGACACGACCTCCCAGAGGCCGGCGACGTCATCGGCGCTTGCTACTCGACGAACGCGTCGTCGTCGTCTCCAGGCTCGGGGCTCTCATGGTTCGATCAGATCGAGAACATCTTGATGAAGGACGACGAGGACGGCGGAGTTTTCGGTGGTGGGATTAGGGCTGATTCGAGCCAGCAGTTCTGCGATAGGTTCCTCGCTTACGTGCTCGTTGACTCCCCTGGAGATGGGTCCGTGGAGATAGCCGACGGTCCGGCGACAAGGAGGAGCCTAGATCGTCGGATGACAACCGGGTCGAGGCTGCGAAGGTTGATGGGGCTAACGGTGGCGATGAAGCCTATGATCCTGCTTCTAAGAAGCTCAGGAGGTACGTTGATTGATCAGTGCTGCTGAATTATTCGATTGGTAGCTTTATGTTGAATTTTGGACCTTCATTAATTCGTCTTTCTAGAGAAGAAGTCGGTTGAATTTTAGAATTCATGGGTGTGCTTTTTGCACATGGAATTAGTCACGAAGGAGTTTTGCCCTTCAAGTCAACATTCTAGAATTTCGTGAAATATTGTATTTTATGTTAGTGGTATTGAATCTAAATAGGAATGTTTGCTCATGGAATTGTGGGCATCGAGGCCTTGCCAAGGTGGAGTGTTTCGTAATTTCTTCACTCAATTTAGGCGTATAGTTGCCCCTGTACAGTGGACTGATTGTCGATATATTGCTTAAAATGCTTCCATATGATGTCCGAATTGTGAATAGGACCGTCCGAGAATTTCTGTAAGGGATAAATATGTAGGGATAGAAATTGCTAATTTGTTAATTAGTCAGCATGTATCATATTATCGAAGCCGTCCCAACGGAAGTTCGTTTGATATAATTCAGGCAGCTGAGGAACAGGGATGCTGCTGTTAGGTCGAGAGAGAGGAAGAAAGCGTATATCAGAGATCTGGAGGTGAAGAGCAAATACCTTGAGGGGAAATGTAGGAGACTTGGGAGTTTACTTCAGTGTGTTATGACTTAAAACCAAGCTCTGCGTTTTAGTTTGGAGAACAATGCGTGTGGTGCTAGTGTGGCCAAGCAGGAGCCTGCCGTGCTCTCAGGTATGCGTCTTGAACCTTGAAATCAGTCACCGAGCTTTTCAATCTCGATTACCACCATTTTCCTGCTTGATATGTTCAAATATGTTCTGATTAGAAAATTAACTTCAATCCAGAGGTAGGAAATACCGATGATATGTTACTGTGCATATTTATTACCCCGTGTTGCAAAGTGAATGAACTATTTTAAAGAGTAAACTGAAGGTTACAAGCAGTGCATTCTGCTTGTATGGTGTTCTTCGCTGATGGTTATCGTGATATCTGGTGTAAGTAGATGATAGATGATTGATGTGTTTGAATTTTAGGAGCCTCTCCTTCATCTTATAAACCAACATGTTTGTTTTGAATTCGCAAGATTTTGTGTTGGAGGTCATCAAATCTTTGAAGTCATCGTGAGCCGTTTCAAGCTTTTGGTTCTTTCATTTGTCAAGTAGCATTGTCTTGGTCAGTTATAAACATTCTGTGTACTTGGTTGAGCCACTTGCTGTTTATGAGTTCCTAGAAATTTCCTCTCCTCCTTCATGGAAGGAAAATTGAAGAGAAATTTATGATAGAAATTAGCATATAAGTTTCTGCTGCTGTCTTTTTGCATGTCGCCTGATACCAATTTTAACTGTTGTGTTGCAGAACCCCTGCCGCTGGGTTCCCTGTTTTGGTTCCTATGCATCACATACCTATTTTCCTTGCCCCCGCCACTCTTGTTGGCACTCGAAGCAGTGTTGCAGAAAACGCAGGAAAGGGAAATCCGAAACCTCTGGCAGCTCTGGATCCTATGGGGTACAAACCCTCGACAAGAGCAGGAGATACAAAGCATCAAGGACGAAGATGAAGACGGGATTTTTGCTACCCCGAGTTTTGGCATAGACTGATTCTCTTCTTTGCGACTCTCGACTAATTTCCCACATCAGGGTTCGCCTTTGTTTCTCGTTCCGTGGTCTAGGAGATGAGGGCTTTTTGAGTAGATCCGAGCTTTTTATGTAAATCCCCCCAGAACCACACCCATGATTAGCCTGTATGATTATAGCCTGTATGGTTCAGCGCCTTCTTGTGTGTCCTTTAAGCGGAAAAACGCAGGAAAGGGAAATCCGAAACCTCTTAAGCGTGATATGTTGCCGCATTTCAACCCTCTCTACCGGCGGTTGCCACCTACCACCGCCATGGGCGGCGATGGTGGCACGCCTCTAAGTTCAGCAATGGTTTGGTCTCCCGTTGGATAGGAAGGACTGCCGAGGGGACATAAAATCATTTGAGTTTTTCCTCTTTCTTTGTCCTAGACCAGAACTGTTTTCCCTTCTCTCTGCTCAAATCGAATACAAAGTGACCGATTCCCTTCAATTTTTCTTTCTTTTTCTTCAATGAATATCTAAAGAAAATCAAATAGGTCTTCTCTTTTGTTTTCTCTTCTTACGTTGTTATCATCGAGAGTCCCTTTTTTTACCCTTATCTCTATTTGAACGAAACAGAGTCGGCAATCTCAGATTGAGCTGTGTTTGACCAGAGGGCAGCATGGAGTTAGATGGAACAAAATGAGGGATTGAAAATTACAATCCTCGAACTTCTTTATATCAAATCACTTATCCGACGACTCATTTCATATATAATTGTACATACTACAGATGCTTTCTAATATAAATTACTGAAAAATTACAATCTAAAATACTAGGATTAGAAAAGAAATCAAACAAACAAAAAGAAAACCTAGACCTAATGACTACCCCTGAAACTCTAGGACAATAGCGACGTCCTCCTCGATGGCGGGCGACACCAACACCACAACGACCCCCATGGTGGCGGTCGTCTCTGTTGCAATGGTCACTTAAGACCGCCGTAATTGATTCTCCATCTCACGCGCACCCGTGAGAGACACAAAGGCGACCACCGCACACCATTCAGGTGAGAGGTAGAGAGAGAGCGAGCAAGAGAGATGGCCACCCAATAAATAAAACAAGGTCATTGTTACATATCATTGTAGCAACAAAATAGCACAATAGCACATGGCGAACAAAACATTTAACTCAACTGATGAGAGAATAATATAACCAACCAACTCTAATATAAGCTCACATCCACCTAATGTGAACATTTAAACTCCAGCTTGAAATGAATATTCACAATACCTCCTCAGCTTTCAAGGCGACTCCAATTGAATCGTTGACATAAGATAAGGACACTTCCATATTGTATAGGGACAAATCAGGATAAAAACGAATGACTCCCCATTAGAGTATATCACTTCAACTGGTTCAACTTCATACTTCTTCCCACAGTATGCTGAGAAGATTGTCACCTAAAGGAAAACACTTGCCCGCATTAGTCCTCTATACAGAAGGATGGGTGTAGAGAAAAGGACAAACAATTGAGTATGCTCACCATTGTATTTAGAACTATCATAGCCTTTGTTGAGTCCATCGCAGTACATTCAATGAGAACATTTTTTGTCTTTAAAGTTATTGCCAAATGTGCACCATTGATAATTGGCGGTAGAGACAGGACAGTTCTGCATGGAGTGAAAAATTAGCCTTTTCAGTGATAAGAAGCTTAGTCAACTGTATCTTTTCAGTCAATGTAGATGCTCGCTAATCAATCAGACTATACATCACAAATATTTGTCAAATTGTTGATTGCAAGACACCCAAAAAGTGGATGAAGCATCACTTTGCCCACACTGTTGACAGCTAAATAGTCACTACAATTTGTTCGCATTGAGCATATCCACTGTTGTCACGCAGGGCCCTAGCCTAAAATAAGGGACGTGTTACATTAAAAGTTTGGGATGAATCCTTTAGCAAGAAATTTTTCCTACCTTTTCTTTAAATGAACCCAAAGAATGTATTAGCAAGGTAGATCTTAAGTCATGAAATGATATTCTGGAAAAAAATAATTTTTGTACTACATGATAGCATCTTTCTTATTGACATTAGGCACTTGCTTTCCCATATCAAATTTTGTGACACCGCATGCAAAAGTTCTTTTTCCTGATATGGTACCTAGCAACCGGTGGAGAGAGATGAAATAAGAACAGACTGCTAAGTTCAGTGTAAAGGTGTACATAGGAAAGACAAAAGGGTCAAAGAACATGACCTAATTTCATATTTTTCCTTGAGGGAATGCCTCAGAGAATGACCAGCCTTACTTGAGGTGCTTTTGAAGTCGCCACATTGGGTGCCTGCCCAGGCAACTCCAGTTCTTTTGAGAACACTAGTGACACCTAAACAGAACAGTTGATCTCACTTCAACTCATAAACGAGACCAAGCACTTAGTGGCTTAACGTGGCAGAAGATGCTTGAAGGCCTAGATTCTTTTCTCTTTGCAAACTGAACCCACTGCATCGATCAACCCCCAAATAACTCAAGGTTGCAATATTAATGACTTAAGTGGCAATGGTTGAATCAAAACTAAGTCAACATGTCATTACATTTAAGTGGTTATTTATTATTTTCCCTTAACATCAATGTACACACTTCATATTTATACATGGAACTCACATTACAAAGAAGAGTGCATGAAGAAACCAAGATACCTCTTTGAATCATAGATAACAGGGAACACAGGCGAGTTCTCTATTATGTGCAAGAACTTCTTCAATTTCAAATCTGACTGCAACAAAGTAGCCAAAAACAGGTAAAACGACATGGCAAAAATGAGGAACTATTACCTAATTCTTCATTTACAGGAAGATATCAACTAGCACACTGAATAAGCAAGTTCCAAGCATAAGATATATGTAACAAAACAAATATGACAGTTATAAAAAGACCATTAAAAGGAGCAGCTATTGAGGACCCACCTTATAAAATTCCATTAGTTCATCAGCTCTGAAGTTCTTCACCTAATATCAGAACAGAAACTAAGGCGCGATCAGCCACCACATCAATCACAGTTGGTAGAGAAAACAAAACAAATATATAAATGAAAGCAATCTCATGAACTCAAAAGTGGCATTGACATGTTAAGCATACTTAAAATTTGGAATAATTCACTTTGCAAAATAGTAATTAGAAATAACACGCTAATGCATCGGAAACTACAAAATTTCCTTTTTAGTTACTTATTAAGTCTCCTTAGAGCACTGTTAACAAAAGGGCACATGTTAAGCATACTTATTTAATATGATTCACTTTCTAAAGAAAAAAATTACAAATACCACAAGAACAATCTGTGCATCCAATTGAAAACCATAAAAATTTCTTAATCAACTACTTAAGAATTGCCCCTACAGAACATTTAACAAAATCCTTACAAATACATAGATCTTCACTACAGATCAGACTCATGGCACATGCATGAACAGAAAAATACAATCTTTATCATGAGACTACCTGCTTCAAGGGGACGAAACTTATACTGGAAGGCGGCGAAGCCTGAGACCAAAAGAAAAGGAACATGAACCAGTGATACGCTGCACTTCTCGTGACATTTTATCATACTTTGATCTAAGAAACATTTGGCTGTATCAAATATATAACTCATACATATTAAGAAGAAACATTTAGCTGTAGCAAATATATAACTCATACATATTAAGCTAAACCAAATGTGCAATTCCTTGTCATGTCTGTTTTCGTCTATGCTTTATCTAGTAGATGAGCACTCCTGATAGCGAAACATAATACTACGAATTTTCGGGATCAAAATAGAGTATCTCGGATATATATATATATATAGTAATACCATCCTCTGGGACAAGCTCAGAGGATGACAAAACTTGAACTGGTCAAAGCTTGTCTAGCTAGCTGCAACTCCTCGAAAACATGTAATAGATGCCGAGGCAAAGTGTGGGGGTAGAAAGAAGCTTCAAGAGGGAATCCTTCAGGCATTTAAGTTCTAGCTGGGCCTTAGCTTCAAGTGAGGATAGCAAGACACGTGCAGAATTCTTCATTTTAGATTCTGGTTTAGGTGATTAGTTCAAACACACACCTCATAGCTGTTGACGCCTTAAATTTTATTTATGTTTTATTAATTAAGTTTTCGGATAATAAATAATAAATAATAAATAATAAATGAAAACAAAAACAAGCAAAACAAAAGCAAAAGAAAAAGAAAATAAGAGCAACTTTAGCTCCCCCCCCCCATGGGCCTCCACGGCCCAAGCGCGAGGCCCGGCCTCCTTCCAGTCGTCCCCTTCCTCGCGCCTCTGCAACTCACGCGCAGAGGGCGCGACGCCGGAAGGATGGCCGGACGACGACGCACGTGGAGCAGGGAGGAGCAGACGTCGGATGGGACGCCGGTTCGGCCGGCGAAGAGCGTGGCAGCCCTCGGTCGAGCTCCGTCGACCGGCCGCCCCTCGCCTATAAATACCCCCGTCCCCGCCTCCGTTGAAAGCACGACACCACCACCAGCACCACCAGAGAGAGAGAGAGAGGCAACGAGCGATCTTGGCTGCAGATCTTCGGGTTCCCCCCTCTGAGAGACTTCGGAATGGGGGCCGAAGACGAGCAACGCCTGGATCCGCGAGTAGCCGAGGTCGAGAGGGAGGAGGGGTCTCAAGATCCGAGAGGAGAGACTCGCCTCGACCGCAGCCGTCGTGCCAACACCGCGAACAGGTAATAGCCGTGCGGTTCCGTCCTCCGCCGTTGCCTTCATCGTCGCCATCGCCGTCATAATCGCCGTCGCCGTCGCGACGCCTCGGATCCCGCCCTCCGCGCCGCAAATTCGCAAACCCTAGGGTTTGCGATTTTACGGGTCGCGAGGCGGATCCGGATCCCAAGGTTCGGGTAGGGTTCGCCATTTGGGGGCGGCGGAAGTCGGATCGCGACCCGGATCCGGGTCGGGTAGGGTTCCGAGGGAGCCGGGTCGCGAGTCGGAGCCGGGCCGGGTAGGGTTTCGCCGAGGAGAGTGGGTCATCGGGTCAGGGGACCGGGTCGGGCGTATGACCCGGTTCCTCTAGGGTTTCGCCGTTTCCCCCAAAACGGCGCCGTTTCCTTTTTTTTAAAAAAAAAAAAAGAAAAAATGTTGAAAAATCCGAGCCGGGCCCGCGTTGCGGGCCCCAGTGCGATCGGCCTTTTTTTTTATATAAATAAATATTAAGTAATTTATTTATTTTCCGAAAAAATCAAAATCCAAAAAAAATATTTTATTTTCGAAAAATATTAAAAATATATTTTAATTTCCAAAAAGCAGAAAATATTTAAAAATATTAAAAAATATTTTATTTTCCAAAAAATCAAAAATACTTTATTTTCCAAAATATATTAAAAATATTTTATTTTCCAAAAATCAAAAAATCAAAAAAATCAAAAATATTTCATATTTTCCAAAAATGCCAAAAATTCAGAAAAAGCCAAAAAAAAAACTTGTATTTTTCCAAAAATACCAAAAATCCAAAAATCCCTTTTATGTCCAAAAAATTGGAAAAAGGTCCAAAAAAATATCTTTTTCCAAATAATGCATGGAAAATCCCTAAAACATCCAAAAAACCTCAGGGTTTAAACAAGGTTAGGTACCGAAAGGGCATTAGTGATTAACTAGTGTAATCAAGTCCCCGATCCTAATTTCTCTGGTTGCGCAGGAGCGAATATTTCTCCCAATATTTCGCATGGGTTTCTAATCAACCCACCCCAAATTGATTAGTGGCGACTCCGTTTTAAAAATTAACTTACAGGTTAAAAACTTAGACTATTAAAGTCGTGAATTGGTGGACTTGGGAGAGTCCGGGCTTAATTAATCCAGCCGAGCCATTAGCCTCCTTAGGCGCCCGCCCCGATCGGGCGCCGGAAAAAAACGAGGTCGCGACAGCTTGGCGACTCCGCTGGGGACTCTGAGGACTTAGGCCTTTTTTATCTTGTTTAATTCCTTTACTGACTTAGGTTTTTCTTTATGCAGGTCAATAGCTTAGAAATTTATTTTAACTTTGCTTAAAATAGATTGTCTTGTGATTATGAATTGTGGTGCATGCTTTACTGTTTTAGCACTACACATGGCACACACAACCCGGCCGCCGGACCTGGGCCGCCATAGGATATTTAGGATGGTGTCAAGAAAGATACGACCTCGAACGCGAGACTGCGATGTAGAGGTTGCCTTTCTTTTCCCCGAATTTCTTTAGCCGAGGTTAGGAGGGTATGCTGCTAACGCGAGACTGCGACGGGCAGATACCCTTTTAATTTCAACAAGCCTTCTCAGTTAGAAATCGAGCCGCACATCTCATGTGCATGTCTTTGTGCTTGCCATTTTCTTTAAAAGCAAAGTAATTTATTTACTTTTACTCAGTCCTTTTATTGACCCATGGCAATTTAGGAAAGTTTTTTTTTTTGAGTCACAGTTTATATGCGATGGGAGAAGATGACATCCAGTTTATTCCCACTCCCAAAGCAGAGCTCTTCAGATGGTGGGGTCAATTGGACCAGTATGCCCAAGAACGAGTGAAAGCCAAAGTCGGTCATCTTCTATCGTTGATTCGAATCCGTGTTCATCCCGAAGTCATGCAGGCCATGGCACATTTCTGGTGCCCGAAGACGACTACTTTTATATTTGGGAGGTTCGAGCTAACCCCAACTCTGGAAGAATACAGCATCATCACTGGAATGCCTCTCGAGAAAAGGCTTGTTAGGCCATCAACAGGCGTTATCCCGTTGCGTGGGTTAGCACGACTCTTAGGAACTGAAGTCCATGTTATGAGGCAAATTCTTGAAAACAATTATAATACCTGCCCCCTAACATTTTTGACTGCCTGTTTCGAAAATCAACCCATGACTCAGAAAAGCGAGATTTTCCTCTTGGCCTTTTTCGGACTCATCATTTTCCCCCATCAAAGAAATGTCATAAGTCCAAAGATGGCATGGATAGTTGACCAGATCTTAAGGGGGCAAAATTACGTCAACATGATCTTAGCTGAAACATTCTTGTCCCTCACTCGTTTTAAAGAAAACATGGAAAAAGTCATGCGAGTCTCCCCGGAAATTTTACAAGTCTGGTTCTTTTCTCACCTAAGCGAATTTCGAGGCTTCATGCGGTCGCGTGAAATAAATGATTTCGAAAATCCTTTTGAGAAATTTATGGTTTTAGGACCATACATTCCTAACCAAAGCTGTTTAAATTGGATAAACTTTCTAAGAAACCCAGCTCCCGAGGCGTTCCAATGGTGTGCTGGTTGGTTCCATGAAAAGAGAGCCTACTTTGCTTATAGACGCCACCATCCAATTCCGTTGCTTGGTTTCACCGGCGGCATCTCTTATTTCCCATATCGGGTGGCGCGACAGTATGGAGCCCTTCAGGAGATCCAACCGCCTTTCAAGAGGAAGGATCATCCACTCTTCTTCACCCAGCAAAGTCGCGAATACACATTCGAGATTGACATTGTCGAGGAAACATGGAGCAGGTGCCATCGCAAAAGAATTGTGATACCTGAAGGGCTCGAGGGACGAGAAAAAGCCCACCACGCCTCTGAATCATACATCATCAACCATCGTATCCCGACAAAGTGGAAGCCATCAATCCCTCACCCAATCAGCGAGATCAGCTGGCATGAACAAGCAGAGCCTGTGCAAGGAGATTTGGGAATGAACAGGATACATGTCTCAGAGCCGGCCCAAGAAAACAAGCATCGGCGCAAGAACAAGGCTCCCCGTCGCATATAGATTAGCAGTCATGTGTTTCCTAGTGTTGATATAGTGAAAATTTCGTCCCATTGTTTAGGGACTTTTGTTTAATATATAGTATTTCCTTCTGTCATTTCAAGTTTTAAATATCGGAAGTGTGTGGTCTATGAAATCCTCTTTTGATGAATAGAGAAGCAGTTAGACCATTGCCATGGGTCAATCTTTGTTTACTTTCGTGCTTATTTTTGATTTTTGCGCCACAGGTAATTATGAATCGTCAACTATCAGCCACATGCGAATGGCCTCACGTGATAGGACCCGATCAGAATGAGGTACAAAATCGCCTCACCAACATTGAAGATGGCGTAGGACAGATGTCCATTGTCCTTCGACAACTCTCAAGGCAAATGGAATCCACTCAAGCTAAACCCAACTCCATAACTACTTTAAGCACACTCCTGGCACCTGCAAATCTGCCAGATAATGACCAACAAGATGAACAGCTTGAAAAGATCATGAAAAAGTTGAGACAGCTGCAAGAGCCAAATCCCATTGACTCGTCCAATTATGTCAGTTTTAAGATCCCTGAAGAACTCAGGACACCTGAATGCGAAAGGTATGCTAATACCTCCCGCCCGGAGACCTACTTACAAGCCTACCTGGTCCAAAAGATGATTCAATCATACCAATCAAACCTGACCGGCCCTGCCTTGCGATGGTACATTGTCAGGAAGATTAGTTCCCTTAAAACCTGGAAGGAACTAATTCATGTTTTCCACCAAGAATATGATATTGACATCAGCCCTGACATCGCCCTGCCCTACGAAAAACCGATGATCCCGGGGCACGAGGAGCCGTCAAATGTCAATGAAGCCTTGCATGATAAATGGGCAACTGAGCAACATCATATTATTGAAAAGTTTCCCACTCGGAAGGGTAAGGAACCTATGTACAAGATCACAGGTACAGAGCCTGTTCAAGACCGGGGCACGACAAGACGACTCCCCAAGCTTACTACAAGAGCTAGGGTTCACAGAATACCGACCCCTATCGACATAGAAAGTGAAACAGAGAGTGAAGCCTTAATATCTCTCGTTCCCGTTGACAAAATCGAACTGGCAAGACGAAGGGCCTTACTCAAAAGGTCTGGACCAGGAGCCAAGAAAAGAAAGCCTAAACCGATCAATTCAACATCTACCACTGAGTATAGGCGAAATTTGATAACTGGCGAACCACTGCATCAAAACTTCGAGCATTCTCTGGAATACAACTCTGAAGGCTACCTTCCTCTAGAATATGACCCTGATGACTTCCAGTCCCTAGAATACAAACCCAAGGATTTCCAGCGTTATTTCGATGGAGCTGATCACTCATCATATAATTGCTTCCTACCGTCACCCGGCGATGAGGGCCCGTCAGAAGAAGAAACGTACGTCCTTATCCGCTATGATCCTAACGAGCTACTAAACTCGTCCTCCGACCATGAAGATAGCTTCAATACTTCATCCTCATTCGGAAATTTTGACCCAGAAGAAGGCAATGGAGTGATCTCGGTAGAGTCCAACTTCTCTCAAACAGAAAAATTCACCACTTCAACGAATATGCAGTGGGAAAACCAGTGGCCTAACCAAGACATGTCAAGCCCGCCTTGCCCTCATATGATCTTGACCCCCAATGAAGTATGGATACCTAATTTCCGCAAGTACAACGGCACGACTTGCCCCGTGGCTCATTTGCAATATCTCCATACTGAGATGAGTCAGTACCATGGCCCGATGACATTCACAACTCAGGCGTTCCAGGAAACTCTTACGGGGTCTACATTGCAATGGTTCGTCACAGCAAGTATTTACCTCATAAAGGATTGGAATGAGCTGTCTTCCACATTCTTGCATCAGTACCAAAACCAGGTTGGAACTGAGCTGCCTTGCGAGAGTTTGGCCCACTTCAGAAGAAGACCAATGGAGGATTGCCGAGCATATGCAGGAAGGTGGAGGGCTTTTATGATGCAAACCTATCCTCAACTGACTGAAGAAGAATTGATAAAGCAGTTCACGGAAACTTTGCCCCACGAACATCGTTGTTGGCTGCATGGGTTACACTTCCGTAGCTTCAACGAAATAGTCATCGCATGCGAATACTTCGAGTCTACTGGAGACGAGGAATTCAAAGACGCTTGACTTCAGGACCAACACTTTCAAATCACTCCTTTTCATAGGAGTTTTCATTAGTTTTGCTTGTCTTTATGTTTATTATCTAGTGTGCTACTGTTGTATTTCCAGTACTTTAATGTATGGTTATAGTATTTTGTTTTGAAAGCATGAGGCGGTATTCCAAACCAGCCCAGTGATGCTATCCAACCATGAAAAGAAAATATCATCCAAGGAGAATACTGAGGGCTGGGCTTCCTCATGCTTTTCTCCCCCCAAAGGCATGTTCTGAAAATAAAAAAATATTTCATCACCAAAAGCTTTTGTCAAAACAAGATGATAAACTTAACCGTGTTTGTCTTTCTGACTCTCTCACTTCATGTCTCAGAATATCATTCCCTTTGACTTAGTGTAACAGAAAGCATTTAAAACTGGCACATCATGTGAACAGACCAAATTCAAAGACACCCTTTCAAGGAAGCAGGGGCAAGCAAAAAGGATCATCCTGTTTCAAAGAAAGTAAGTCTTATTCCCCGAACATAATTTTGAAAATGATGTCTCATCTCTTCTGTATACAGGAAACAAAAGATCGGACATAATAGGCATAAGCGTGCGGTTAAACCCGACACACGCACACCATGGTAGCTCGAGGCAGGATAACCTCCTCCAGGTTGCTTTCGACCTTCCCATATTTGCAGGCTGTCCTCAGGAGCTCTGTGTATTCCACCTCACTCCTGTCCAATTCCTTTTCAAGACGGAGCAAATATCTCCTCCCTCTGACATGCCCGAGCAATTAGACATTGAAGGGATTTCCAGCTTCGACAAGCCAAGAAGTATAAGGAAGAAATTTCTTCTCTTCCTTTGAATTCATTACTGTCAATAGGGAGAAAATCCAGACAGTCAAGGCGATTTATAGCCCCCACTCCAGACAATGACTCTAGAGTCTGGAAGCTTCACTCCGTGTTCTAGACACGTATTCTTCAAAAAAATAATTGCTATCAGAAAGCTGGGGGTTTTTGATTGTCCATCTCATAGAAGCTTGAGGTATGTGACTTTTTGCTCAATGCAGCTATAGTCAAAGACAGAAGAAAAATTCCACAGAAGGAAGGCGTTGAAGATGAATCAACGACCAGCAACCATGCATACAGGGCCACTAATAAGGAGGGCCAATCAAAAGAGACATTGAACAGTGTCAAAGACAAAAGGCCGTCATTGACACTCAAACATCCCTAGGAGTCAACAAATAAGAACTCTGGGGAAGAGTAATTTGGTATCGTTTCCAATACTCTCAGTATCTGAATTCACTTTTGATATATTTTCTCCTATTTGACAGGAAGCATAAGATTCGAGAGCACAAGCTTAGTGATTAATTTGGGCAAACCAAGTAGCCCATATCAATTTACCTGGCTTGGTATGAAAGGACGTGTCATCCAGAAGCCGATTCCGTCAAATGAAAAAAGAAGCGCCCCCTGCAGACATTATCGGCGCCTCTAGCCAAGTGCTACCCGAGAAGAAGCAAAATGGTCCAAAGTCGAGGGTTCGATTCCCCGACGCAACAGTTAGCCGCTTAAAAAAATATAATAAATAAAATTTTGCTTCTCTTGCACCTGCAAATTACAAGAGAGCAAATGACCTAACAGAGTGAAAATTACAGGAATTCATATCCTCCTCGTACTTCAGGTCCATTCAAACATTTGTAAACCAGTGAAGGGTAATGTTGTATCACTTCCAAGTTATTCGACTCTGGAAAGAGCTTCTAACTAATATGATCCATCTCGTCTGTTGCAGGATCACCTGATCTTCAAAGATGCAGAGAACAAATCAATGAGAGTCATGTCAGACCGTAATAAGCTCTCCCAAGCCAAATGGCGTCTCAAGTATCGCCAAAGCAAATGACAGAAACCTTTCAGGCCTCAAATCATGTGTGATATTGACCCTACTAATTGATCTATTTCCACATCTTCTCTTCTGCAGGGGCAAAAGCAGAAAGGTCGTCAAATCAATGATCAGATCCCTAATCCCAGCTGATCCTTCTTGTGTCATTTCCCTACTTAACAAGGACAATCCATCGACACCCCTTTGTGAATAACTCTTTTGATGTTCAAAATTCAACACATTTGTAAATATAATTTCACCAAGTAAACACCCCTAAAGTTGTCAATAGGGTCTCTTGAGTAAAAATTCATTCATTTGTTTTGAGAATACAAACTCTCTCATACTTCAAAAAATGTTGCATGCCTTTCTCCAAATGGATTTTTGCAGGATGATTTTGTCTGTCTAAATCACTAATTCTATTGAGGATTACTAGAATAGACAGCTAAGTGAAGAATGCAAGATTAGTTGAGCATGCTGGATGAGGCACGTCAGAATGATGATAGGCAAGCCATATCCTACACACAGTCCCCCATCTATACACTTGTGAGATGAGTGCAGAAAATTCCATGACTGCAGGGTAAAGAGTTCTCTCGCGAATGGTACGATAACCAAAATAGTGAGAGGCATTTCATTGCTCACCCCCTATTGAGCCCCCATACACTGGTAAAGCTTCTCTCATCAAGAATCACCCCACAGTGGAGCATGTCAAAGACAAGGCAAATCAGTATCACAAGGTGAGAAGAGGGATAGAAATTCTCTTGCTTGCACTTGCATCAATCTTCGAGTGTCTTTATTGCATATGAACACTCACATTAATTTAAGTGCCTTAGAATGACGAAGAACAATGCATTTGTATACATTGTACAACCCAAGTGAGTCTGTAATTTTACCCTCACATAGAGACAAAGCAGAAGTTATTGCCATAGCCTAGAGCGTTGGCCGAAGATGAAGACTCAAAGTCTAAATAATGGTGCTTCGATTGAACTCGCCTAGATCAGTTCCTCAAGCAACAAAAATGAAAAAGCAGGGGCCTAAAAAAGCAATGTACCTGGTAAAAGCAAGGTCAATGCCCATAAATGAGGAACTGGAATAAAAGCAGGGGCATAAAAAAGCAGTGTGCCTGGTAAAAGCAAGGCCAATGCCCCCAGTCAAAAAATGCAGCCAAGAAAAAGTTGTGGTTGTAAAATCTCCATTTGATAATAGGAAGAAAGACTAGTGACGAATGCTAAGACAGTCACCAACTCTCACCCTTCTACATGTGAGTCGAGTCTACGTTATATTCCCATTGTAAAAAGTCTCTTCAGACTATGGGCACTTCAATTAATGTAAGATTTCATATGTGCATAAACATCGCTCGAAGAAGTACGAGCAAGATTACTCTATCTCTTTTCGCAGGGTTCCTGACTTGTAAACCCGGAGAGAATCGTGCAACATTTTCATCCATCGACTTCAACCTTGATGATCTCCTTCGATGAGCTGCTAACCAAGTCTTCATCACAATTTCAACAAAGACCTCTCACATTGGTAAAGTCGTACCACTTGCGAGATTACTCGGACCCCTGCTGACATGATGACAGTGAGAAGTGTGATCCTTATAAATCCTGCATCAATGGTCAGGATACAACAGCCTTTCCATGAGAGTGAGTGAAAAATCCTTTCAGACTGAAAGTCCCTCATCTGGCATGCTCAAGACATCTACATTCTAAATGAAGGTTGTCTTTCAAAATCTTCCCCAGTGGAATTCGGATGATACAAAACTGACAAAGTTGTCATGCATAAATCACATTTGAATTTATAGCATATACAATCATTGTGTACATGTCTGCATAGCAAACATACTCTCAGTGATCAGAGATATTGCCAGGTAAGCATATCCCTATCCCCATCTGTCTTAAAGTGCCTACCACTGTCTAGGTACGCCCTTCTTGTCACTCGACCTACTCGAGTCGTCCCCTGAGTTTGGGTGCCCGCAGCGGTCTGAGTATCCCCTTGTCTTTGAGTACCTGCCATTTGCCTGGTACTCCCTCTTATCGACGCTCAACATGCGCGAGTTGTCCCCAGAGTATTAATATTTGCAACTGTCTAGATAACCCCCTGCTTTTGAGTGCCTACCATTACTTAGGTACTCCCTCTGTTGACACTCGACCTGTTCAAGTTGTCCTTAAAGTTTGGATGCTCATGACTATCCGAGTATCCTCTTGTCTTTGAGTACCGATCATCATTCGGATACTCCCTTTCCGTGACACTCGACTTGTCCGAATTGTCCTCAAAATCGTATCTTTGAATTCTAGCAGCTACTCAAGTATTCCACCACATTATGCGCCTGCAATCACCCAGGTATGCTTTCTTACACTTGGACCAGTTGAGTGGTCCCTGATTATATCATTAAATGTCTGTGTTCATCCAAATATTTCTCTACTTTGTACACCTGTGTGCCTGCCGCCATCCAGGTAAGCCTTGTGCTACATTTAAATCCTCAATTACCAGGAGGTGAGAGACCTTCACGAATATCTCAGGTACGTCCTTGATATTCCCAATTTCCAGAAGGTAAGAGACCTTCACGAATATGCGAGGTACGTCCTCGATATTCCTCATAACCAGGAGGTGAGAGACCTTCACGAATATGCGGGGCATGCCCTCGATATTCTCAATTACCAGGAGGTGAGAGACCTTCACGAATATCCCAGGTATGTCCTAGATATTCCCTAATTACCAGGAGGTGAGAGACCTTCATGAATATCCCAGGTACGCCCTCGATATTCCCAATTTCCAGAAGGTGAGAGACCTTCATGAATATCCAAGGTATGTCCTCGATATTCTCAACTACCAGGAGGTGAGATACCTTCACGAATATCTCGGGTACGTCCTCGATATTCCCCATACCAGGAGGTGAGAGACCTTCATGAATATCCAAGGTATGTCCTCGATATTCTCAACTACCAGGAGGTGAGATACCTTCACGAATATCTCAGGTGCAGCCCTCGATATTCCCAATTACCGAGGAGGTGAGAGACCTTCGCGGAATATCGGTATGTCCTCGATATTCCTTGCCGGAGGTGGGAGACCTTCACGAATATCGAGTACGTCTCGATATTCCCCATACCAGAAGGTGAGAGACCTTCACGAATATGCGGGGCATGCCCTCGACATTCCCTAATTGCCAGGAGGTGGGAGACCTTCATGAATATCCCAGGTACGCCCTCGATATTCCCAATTTCCAGAAGGTGAGAGACCTTCATGAATATCTCAGGTATGTCCTCGATATTCTCAACTACCAGGAGGTGAGATACCTTCACGAATATCTCAGGTACGCCCTCGATATTCCCAATTACCAGGAGGTGAGAGACCTTCATGAATATCTCAGGTATGTCCTCGATATTCCCTAACTGCCAGGAGGTGGGAGACCTTCACGAATATGCGAGGTACGTCCTCGATATTTCCCATACCAGAAGGTGAGAGACCTTCACGAATATGCGGGGCATGCCCTCGACATTCCCTAATTGCCAGGAGGTGGGAGACCTTCATGAATATCCCAGGTACGCCCTCGATATTCCCAATTTCCAGAAGGTGAGAGACCTTCATGAATATCCAAGGTATGTCCTCGATATTCTCAACTACCAGGAGGTGAGATACCTTCACGAATATCTCGGGTACGTCCTCGATATTCCCCATACCAGGAGGTGAGAGACCTTCATGAATATCCAAGGTATGTCCTAGATATTCCCTAATTACCAGGAGGTGAGAGACCTTCATGAATATCCCAGGTACGCCCTCGATATTCCCAATTACCAGGAGGTGAGAGACCTTCATGAATATCTCAGGTATGTCCTCGATATTCCCTAACTGCCAGGAGGTGGGAGACCTTCACGAATATACGAGGTACGTCCTCGATATTCCCCATACCAGAAGGTGAGAGACCTTCACGAATATGCGGGGCATGCCCTCGACATTCCCTAATTGCCAGGAGGTGGGAGACCTTCATGAATATCCCAGGTACGCCCTCGATATTCCCAATTTCCAGAAGGTGAGAGACCTTCACGAATATCCCAGGTATGTCCTCGATATTCCCTAACTGCCAGGAGGTGGGAGACCTTCACGAATATGCGAGGTACGTTCTTGATATTCCCAATTTCTAGAAGGTAAGATACCTTCACGAATATGCGAGGTACGTTCTTGATATTCCCAATTTCTAGAAGGTAAGATACCTTCACGAATATGCGAGGTACGCCCTCGATATTCCCCATAACCAGGAGGTAAGAGACCTTCACGAACATGCAAGGCACGTCCTCGATATTCCCCAATTATCAATAGGTAAGAGACCTTCACGAATATGCAAGGCACGTCCTCAATATTCCCCAATTATCAATAGGTGAGAGACCTCCACGAATATGCGAGACCGATCCTCGATATTTAATTTGCCGGGTATTCTTTAGAAATTCATACTTGTGATTATCCAAGTACCTCTTCAATGACTGCAACGTTCAGACATCCTTCAAAGTCTGTAATTGTTAAACATCCAAGTACTCTTTTGACACTTGCAATCAATCAGGTATTTTCCAGCATCTAGTATTTGTGATCATACAGGTACCCCTTCGATATTTGCAAACATCCAGGTATCCTCCAAGAGTTTGTACTTGTGAGCATACAGGTACCCCATCGATATCTGCGAACATCTAGGTATCCTCCAAAAGTTTGTACTTGTAATCATCCAAGTACCCCTTTTGACGCCTGCAAAGGCCCAAATATCCTCTAGGTTTGTACTTGTGAATATCCAGGTACTCTTTCTGTGAATGTCCAGGTATCTTCCACAAATTGATGTCCTGAGAAAGGTCGGTGCATCTCCCGAGAAAGGTCGGGTTCCAACAGGTGTCTTTGACAGAGGTCAGACATCCCCACAAAATCGATGCCCTGAGAAAGGTCGGCGCATCTCCCGAGAAAGGTCGGGTACCAACCGGTGTCTTTGACAGAAGTCAGACACCCCAACAAATCGATGCCCTGAGAAAGGTCGGCGCATCTCCCGAGAAAGGTCGGGTACCAACCGGTGTCTTTGACAGAAGTCAGACACCCCAACAAATATGATGCCCTGAGAAAGGTCGGCGCATCTCCCGAGAAAGGTCGGGTACCAACTGGTGTCTTCGACAGAGGTCAGACATCCCCACAAAATCGATGCCCTGAGAAAGGTCGACGCATCTCCCGAGAAAGGTCGGGTACCAACTGGTGTCCTCGATACAAATCAGACACCCACAAATGAGATGCCCTGAGAAAGGTCGGTGCATCTCCCGTCAAGGCGACCGAAGAAAGGTTCGAGTCCTAGACAAATCATTGATTGTTTTAAACAGGCGACCGAAGAATGGTTCGAGTCCTGGAGAAGCAATTTCTCGTCACGGCGACCGAAGAACGATTCGGGTCCGAGACAAACCCCTAATTACTCTAACAGGCGACCGAAGAATGGTTCGGGTCCTGGAGGAGCAATTTCCCGTCAAGGCGACCGAAGAAAGGTTCGAGTCCTAGACAAATCATTGATTGTTTTAACAGGCGACCGAAGAATGGTTCGGGTCCTGGAGGAGCAATTTCCCGTCAAGGCGACCGAAGAAAGGTTCGAGTCCTAGACGTATCATTGATTGTTTTAACAGGCGACCGAAGAATGGTTCGAGTCCTGGAGGAGCAATTTCCCGTCAAGGCGACCGAAGAAAGGTTCGAGTCCTAGACGTATCATTGATTATTTTAACAAGCAACCGAAGAATGGTTCGAGTCTTGGAGGAGCAATTTCCCGTCAAGGCGACCGAAGAAAGGTTCGGGTCCTAGATGAATCGTTGATTGTTTTAACAGGCAACCGAAGAATGGTTTGAGTCCTGGAAAAGCAACCTCCTCATATCACCAGGTAAGATGACGCCTTGATACTTGCCAAACTCGGGGTTCACACCCTATCTCACTCACTTCCGGTAAGTAACTACAGGTATCTTCTTAGCTGTCTTAGTATATGTAATGCTTTTTCTGCATAGGACAATAGGTCCCAAATAAAATATAATCTGCTGCACATGCATGGATAAAATTTAGGCATCAGTTTGTCTTTGAATGCAACCTCTGCGAGCTCACCTTCAAAGAGGGGCAGCTGTTGACGCCTTAAATTTTATTTATGTTTTATTAATTAAGTTTTCGGATAATAAATAATAAATAATAAATAATAAATAATAAATAATAAATAAACAACAAAAAACAGAAAACAAAACAAAAAGCAAAAGAAAAAGAAAACAAAAAGCAGCAGCAGCAGCCTCCCCCTCCGCATGGGCCCCTGCGGCCCATCCTCCTCCGGCCCAGCCCGCGCGAGTCAACCCTTCTTCCTCCTCCATCCCCCTCTGCAACACACGCGCAGAGGGTGCGGCGCCGGATGGACGGACGGACGGCGACACACGCGTGGAGCAGCTGGCGTTGGATGGGACGCGCAAGTGGGTGGAAGGGACGCCGGTTCGGCCGCACCTAGGGCCGGTCGACGCACGCCGGACGACGGCCGAACCTCCGTCGACCGGCACACCCTCCGCCTATAAATAGGCCCCCGACGAAGGCCAAGAACACACACAGAGCGAGGGAGAGCCAGATCTGGGGCTTGCCAACCTCGGACAACCCACTGAGAGACTTCAGGGGAGGTCCGAGGTCGAGCGGCCACAGATCCGAGCTTCGCCGGAGGGAGAAGCAGCGAGGGAGAAGCAGCGAGGGAGAGAGAGGGAGAGGCGGAGGAGATCAGAGCCGCGACCCTTGGACACCCCCACTGAGAGACTTCAGCGGGGGACCCTTGGACACCCCCACTGAGAGACTTCGGATCCGAGCGCGCCAGAGAGAGAGAGAGAGAGAAAAAGGGATCCCCGCCGCTCCGCCGTCGCCGCTGCTCACTGCCACCACCTCGCCACAGGTAGCCGCCGCCATCGCCATCACCCCCCTCCCCCGTCGCTGCCGTCGCCGTCGCCGCATCGAGCCGCGTCCCCCTCTTCAGCGCCGCGAATCGGGAACCCTAGGGTTCCCGATTCTTTCCGGGTCGCGACCCGGGTCGTTGGGTCGGACCCGGGTCGGGGGAACCGGGTAGGGTTTCCCCGGTTCCCCCCAAAACGACACAGTTTAAAAAAAAAAAAAAAAAGCGGGACCCGGGTCGTTGGGTCGGACCCGGGTCGGGGAACCGGGTAGGGTTTCACCGGTTCCCCCCCTCCCCCAAACGGCGCCGTTTCCTTTTTTTTAAAAAAAAAAGAAAAATGTTGAAAAATCCGAGCCGGGCCCGCGTTGCGGGCCCGAGTGCGATCGGCCTTTTTTTATATAAATAAATATTAAGTAATTTATTTATTTTCCGAAAAAATCAAAATCCAAAAAAAATATTTTAATTTCGAAAAATATTAAAAAATATTTTATTTTCCAAATAAAAAAAAATCAAAAAAATAAAAAAAAATCAAAAATATTTCATATTTTCCAAAAATGCCAAAAATTCAGAAAAAGCCAAAAAAACTTGTATTTTTCCAAAAATATCAAAAAATCAAAAAATCCCTTTTATATCCAAAAAATTGGAAAAATGTCCAAAAAATGTCTTTTTCCAAATAATGCATGGAAAATCCCTAAAACATCCAAAAAACATCAGGGTTTAAACAAGGTTAGGTACCGAAAGGGCATTAGTGATTAACTAGTGTAATCAAGTCCCCGATCCTAATTTCTCTGGTTGCGCAAGAGCGAATATTTCTCCCAATATTTCGCATGGGTTTCTAATCAACCCACCCCAAATTGATTAGTGGCGACTCCATTTTAAAAATTAACTTACAGGTTAAAAACTTAGACTATTAAAGTCGTGAATTGGTGGACTTGGGAGAGTCCGGGCTTAATTAATCCAGCCGAGCCATTAGCCTCCTTAGGCGCCCGCCCCGATCGGGCGTCGGAAAAAAAGAGGTCGCGACAGCTTGGCGACTCCGCTGGGGAAGATTTTGAAAGACAACCTTCATTTAGAATGTAGATGTCTTGAGCATGCCAGATGAGGGACTTTCAGTCTGAAAGGATTTTTCACTCACTCTCATGGAAAGGCTGTTTTATCCTGACCATTGATGCAGGATTTATAAGGATCACACTTCTCACTGTTATCATGTCAGCAGGGGTCCGAGTAATCTCGCAAGTGGTACGACTTTACCAATGTGAGAGGTCTTTCTTGAAATTGTGATGAAGACTTGGTTAGCAGCTCATCGAAGGAGATCATCAAGGTTGAAGTCGATGGATGAAAATGTTGCACGATTCTCTCCGGGTTTACAAGTCAGGAACCCTGCGAAAAGAGATAGAGTAATCTTGCTTGTACTTCTTCGAGCGATATTTATGCACATATGAAATCTTACGTTAATTGAAGTGCCCCTAGTCTGAAGAGACTTTTTACAATGGGAATATAACGTAGACTCGGCCCACATGTAGAAGGGTGAGAGTTGGTGACTGTCTAGGCATTCGTCACTGGTCTTTCTTCTTATTATCAAATGGAGATTTTACAACCACAACTTTTTCTAGACTGTATTTTTTTGACTGGGGGGCATTGGCCTTGCTTTTACCAGGCACACTGCTCTTTTATGCCCCTGCTTTTATTCCAGTTCCTCATTTATGGGCATTGACCTTGCTTTTACCAGGTACACTGCTTTTTTATGCCCCTGCTTTTTCATTTTTGTTGCTTGAGGAACTGATCTAGGCGAGTTCAATCGAAGCACCATTATTTAGACTTTGGGTCTTCATCTTCGGCCAACGCTCTAGGCTATGGCAATAACTCCTGCTTTGTCTCAATGTGAGGGTAAAATTACAGACTCACTTGGGTTGTACAATGTATACAAATGCATTGCTCTTCGTCATTCTAAGGCACTTAAATTAATGTGAGTGTTCATATGCAATAAAGACACTCGAAGATTGATGCAAGTGCAAGCAAGAGAATTTCTATCCCTCTTCTCACCTTGTGATGCTGATTTGCCTTGTCTTTGACATGCTCCAATGTGGGGTGATTCTGGATGAGAGAAGCTTCACCAGTGTATGGGGGCTCAATAGGGGGTGAGCAATGAAATGCCTCTCACTATTTTGGTTATCGTACCATTCGCGAGAGAACTCTTTACCCTGCGGTCATGGAATTTTCTGCACTCATCTCACAAGTGTATAGATGGGGGACTGTGTGTAGGATATGGCTTGCCTGTCATCATTCTGACGTGCCTCATCCAGCATGCTCAACTAATCTTGTATTCTTCACTTAGCTGTCTATTCTAGTAATCCTTAATGGAATCAGTGATTTAGACAGACAAAATCATCATGCAAAAATCCATTTGGAGAAAGGCATGCAGCATTTTTGAAGTATGAGAGTTTGTACTCTCAAAACAAATGAATGATTTTTACTCAAGAGACCCTATTGACAACTTTAGGGGTGTTTACTTGGTGAAATTGTATTTACAAATGTGTTGAATTTTGAACATCAAAAGAGTTATTCACAAAGGGGTGTCGATGGATTGTCCTTATTAAGTAAGGAAATGACACGAGAAGGATCAGTTGGGATTTGAGGACCTGATCATTGATTTGACGGTCTTTCTGCTTTTGCCCCTGCAGAAGAGAAGATGTGGAAATAGATCAATTAGTAGGGTCAATATCACACGTGATTTGAGGCCTGAAAGGTTTCTGTCATCTGCCTTGGCGACACTTGAGACGCCATTTGGGCTTGGGAGAGCTTATCATGGTCTGACATGCCTCTCATTGATTTGTTTTCTACATCTTTGACGATCAGGTGATCCCTTTACTAGTTTACAGATATTTGAATAGACCCGAAGTATGAGGAGGATATGAATTCCTATAATTTCCACTCCGTTAGGTCAATTGCTCTCTTGTAATTTGCAGGTGCAAGAGAAGCAATTTTTATTTATTTCTTCAAGCGGCTAACTGTTGCGTCGGGGATTCGAACCCTCGACTTTGGACCATTTTGCTTCTTCCCGGGTAGCATTTGGCTAGAGGTGCCGACAATGTCTGCAAAGGGGCGCTTCTTTTTCATTTGACGGAATCGGCTTCTGGACGACACGTCCTTTCATATCAAGCCAGGTAAATCGATATGAGCTACTTGGTTTGCCCAAATTAATCACTAAGCTTGTGCTCTCGAATCTTATGCTTCCTGTCAAATGGGAGAAAATATATCAAAAGTGAATTCAGATACTGAGAGTATTGGAAACGATACCAAATTACTTTTCCCCAGAGTTCATATTTGTTGACTCCTAGGGATGTTTGAGTGTTAATGGCTGCCTTTTGTCTTTGGCACAGTTCAATGTCTCTTTTGATCAGCCCTCCTCATTTGTGACCCTGTATACATGATTGCTGGTCGTTGATTCATCTTCAATGCCTTCCTTCTGTGGAATTTTTCTTCTGTCTTTGATTTGAGCAAAAAGTCACATACCTCAAGCTTCTATGGAATTTGAGATGGACAATCAAAAACCTCCAGCTTTCTGATAGCAATCATTTTTTTGAAGAATAGGTGTCTAGAACACGGAGTGAAGCTTCCAGACTCTGGAGTCATTGTCTAGAATGGGGCTATAGATCGCCTTGAATGTCTGGATTTTCCCCCTATTGACAGTAATGAATTCAAAGGAAGAGAATAAATTTCTTCCTTGTACTTCTTGGCTTGTCGAAGCTGGAAATCCCTTTAAAGAAACTATGACGTCTAATTGCTCGGGCATGTCAGGGGGAGGAGATATTTGCTCCGTCTTGAAAAGGAATTGGACAGGAGTGAGGTGGAATGCACAGAGCTCCTGAGGACGGCCTGTAAACATGGGAAGGTCGAAAGCAGCCTGGAGGAGGTTATCCTGCCTCGAGCTACCATGGTGTGCGTGTGTCGGGTTTAACCGCACGCTTATGCCTATTATGTCCGATCTCTTGTTTCATGTACACAGAAGAGTGGAGATATCATTTTCAAAATTATGTTCGAGGAATAAGAATTACCTTCTTTGAAACAGGATGATCCTTTTTGTTTGCCCCTGCTTCCTTGAAAGGATGTCTTTGAATTTGGCTTGTTCTCATGACGTGCTAGTTTTAAATGCTTTCTGTTACACTAAGTCAAAGGGAATGATATTCTGAGACATGAAGTGAGAGAGTCAGGAAGACAAACATGGTTAAATTTATCATCTTGTTTTGACGAAAGCTTTTGGTGATGAAATATTTTTTTTTTTATTTTTTTATTTTCAGAGCATGCCTTTGGGGGGAGAAAAGCATGAGGAAGCCCAGCCCTCAGTATTCTCCTTGGATGATATTTTCTTTTCATGGTTGGATAGCATCACTGGGCTGGTTTGGAATACCGCCTCATGCTTTCAAAACAAAATATTATAACCATACATTAAAGTACTGGAAATACAACAGTAGCACACTAGATAATAAACATAAAGACAAGCAAAACTAACGAAAACTCCTATGAAAAGGAGCGATTTGAAAGTGTTGGTCCTGAAGTCAAGCGTCTTTGAATTCCTCGCCTCCAGTAGACTCGAAGTATTCGCATGCGATGACTATTTCGTTGAAGCTACGGAAGTGTAACCCATGCAGCCAACATCGATGTTCGTGGGGTAAAGTTTCCATGAACTGCTTTATCAATTCTTCTTCAGTCAGTTGAGGATAGGTTTGCATCATAAAAGCCCTCCACCTTCCTGCATATGCTCGGCAATCCTCCATTGGTCTTCTTCCGAAGTGGGCCAAGCTCTCGCAAGGCAGCTCAGTTCCAATTTGGTTTTGGTACTGATGCAAGAATGTGGAAGACAGCTCATTCCAATCCTTTATGAGGTAAATACTTGCTGTGACGAACCATTGCAATGCAGACCCCGTAAGAGTTTCTTGGAACGCCTGAGTTGTGAATGTCATCGGGCCATGGTACTGACTCATCTCAGTATGGAGATATTGCAAATGAGCCACGGGGCAAGTCGTGCCGTTGTACTTGCAGAAATTAGGTATCCATACTTCATTGGGGGTCAAGATCATATGAGGGCAAGGCGGGCTTGACATGTCTTGGTTAGGCCACTGGTTTTCCCACTGCATATTCGTTGAAGTGGTGAATTTTTCTGTTTGAGAGAAGTTGGACTCTACCGAGATCACTCCGTTGCCTTCTTCTGGGTCAAAATTTCCGAATGAGGATGAAGTATTGAAACTATCCTCATGGTCGGAGGACGAGTTTAGTAGCTCGTTAGGATCGTAACGGATAAGGACGTACGTTTCTTCTCCTGACGGGACTTCATCCCCGGGTGATGGTAGGAAACAGTTATATGATGAGTGATCACTTCCATTGAAATAACGCTGGAAATCCTTGGGTTTGTATTCTAGGGACTGGAAGTCATCAGGGTCATATTCTAGAGGAAGGTAGCCTTCAGAGTTGTATTCCAGAGAATGCTCGAAGTTTTGATGCAGTGGTTCGCCAGTTATCAAATTTCGCCTATACTCAGTGGTAGATGTTGAATTGATCGGTTTAGGCTTTCTTTTCTTGGCTCCTGGTCCAGACCTTTTGAGTAAGGCCCTTCGTCTTGCCAGTTCGATTTTGTCAACGGGAACGAGAGATATTAAGGCTTCACTCTCTGTTTCACTTTCTATGTCGATAGGGGTTGGTATTCTTCGAACCCTAGCTCTTGCAGTAAGCTTGGGGAGTTGTCCTGTCATGCCCCGGTCTTGAACAGGCTCCGTGCCTGTGATCTCGTACATAGGTTCCTTGCCTTTCCGAGTGGGAAACTTTTCAATAATATGATGTTGTTCAGTTGCCCATTTATCATGCAAGGCTTCATTGACATTTGACGTCTCCTCGTGCTCCGGGATCATCGGTTCTTCATAGGGCAAGGCAATGTCAGGGCTGATGTCAATATCATATTCTTGGTGGAAAACATGAATTAGTTCCTTCCAAGTTTTAAGGGAACTAATCTTCCTGACGATGTACCATCGCAAGGCAGGGCCGGTCAGGTTTGATTGGTATGATTGAATCATCCTTTGGACCAGGTAGGCTTGTAAGTAGGTCTCTGGGCGGAAGGTATCAGCATACCTTTCGCATTCAGGCGTTCTGAGTTCTTCAGGGATCTCAAAACTGACATAATTAGACGAGTCAATGGGATTCGGCTCTTGCAGCTGTCTCAACTTTTTCATGACTTTTTCAAGCTGTTCATCTTGTTGGTCATTATCTGGCAAATTTGCAGGTGCCAGGAGTGTGCTTAAAGTAGTTATGGAGTTGGGTTTAGCTTGAGTGGATTCCATTTGCTTTGAGAGTTGTCGAAGGACGATGGACATCTGTCCTACGCCGTCTTCAATGTTGGTGAGACGATTTTGTACATCATTCTGATCGGGTCCTATCACATGAGGCCATTCGCAGGTGGCTGATAGTTGACGATCCATAATTACCTGTGGCGCAAAAATCATAAATGAGCACGAAAGTAAACAAGGATTGACCCATGGCAATGGTCTAACTGCTTCTCTATTTATCAAAAGAGGACTTTAGAGACCACAGACTTCTGACATTTAAAACTTGAAATTAAAATGACAGAAGGAAATACTATATATTAAACAAAAGTCCCTAAACAATGGGACGAAATTTTCACTATATCAACACTAGGAAACACATGACTGCTAATCTATATGCGACGGGGAGCCTTGTTCTTGCGCCGATGCTTGTTTTCTTGGGCCGGCTCTGATACATGTATCCTGTTCATTCCCAAATCCCCTTGCACAGGCTCTGCTTGTTCATGCCGGCTGATCTCGCTGATTGGGTGAGGGATCGATGGCTTCCACTTTGTCGGGATACGATGGTTGAGGATGTAGGATTCAGAGGCGTGGTGGGCTTTTTCTCGTCCCTCAAGCCCTTCAGGTATCACAATTCTTTTGCGATGGCACCTGCTCCATGTTTCCTCGACAATGTCAATCTCGAATGTGTATTCACGACTCTGCTGGGTGAAGAAGAGCGGAGGAGCCTTCCTCCTGAAAGGCGGTGGGATCTCCTGAAGGGCTCCATACTGTCGCGCCACCCGATATGGGAAATAAGCGATGCCGCCGGTGAAACCAAGCAACGGAATTGGATGGCGGCGTCTATAAGCAAAGTAGGCTCTCTTTTCATGGAACCAACCAGCACACCATTGGAACGCCTCGGGAGCTGGGTTTCTTAGAAAGTTTATCCAATTTAAACAGCTTTGGTTATGAATGTATGGTCCTAAAACCATAAATTTCTGAAATGGATTTTCGAAATCATTTATTTCAGGCGATCGCATGAAGTCTCGAAATTCGCTTAGGTGAGAAAAGAACCAGACTTGTAAAATTTCTGGGGAGACTCGCATGACTTTTTCCGTTTTTTCTTTAAAACGAGTGAGGGACAAGAATGTTTCAGCTAAGATCATGTTGACATAATTTTGCCCCCTTAAGATCTGATCAACTATCCATGCCATCTTTGGACTTATGACATTTCTTTGATGGGGGAAAATGATGAACCCGAAAAAGGCTAAGAGGAAAATCTCGCTTTTCTGAGTCATGGGTTGATTTTCGAAACAGGCAGTCAAAAATGTTAGGGGGCAGGTATTATGATTGTTTTCAAGAATTTGCCTCATAACATGGACTTCAGTTCCTAAGAGTCGTGCTAACCCACGCAACGGGATAACGCCTGTTGATGGCCTAACAAGCCTTTTCTCGAGAGGCATTCCAGTGATGATGCTGTATTCTTCCAGAGTTGGGGTTAGCTCGAACCTCCCAAATATAAAAGTAGTCGTCTTCGGGCACCAGAAATGTGCCATGGCCTGCATGACTTCGGGATGAACACGAATTCGAATCAACGATAGAAGATGACCGACTTTGGCTTTCACTCGTTCTTGGGCATACTGGTCCAATTGACCCCACCATCTGAAGAGCTCTGCTTTGGGAGTGTGAATGAACTGGATGTCATCTTCTCCCATCGCATATAAACTGTGACTCAAAAAAAACTTTCCTAAATTGCCATGGGTCAATAAAATGACTGAGTAAAAGTAAATAAATTACTTTGCTTTTAAATAAAATGACAAGTACAAAGACATGCACATGAGATGTGCGGCTCGATTTCTAACTGAGAAGGCTTGTTGAAATTAAAAGGGTATCCGCCCGTCGCAGTCTCGCGTTAGCAGCATACCCTCCTAACCTCGGCTAAAGAAATTCGGGGAAAAGAAAGGCAACCTCTACATCGTAGTCTCGCGTTCGAGGTCGTATCTTTCTTGACACCATCCTAAATATCCTATGGCGGCCCAGGTCCGGCGGCCGGGTTGTGTGTGCCATGTGTAGTGCTGAAACAGTAAAGCATGCACCACAATTCATAATCACAAGACAATCTATTTTAAGCAAAGTTAAAATAAATTTCTAAGCTATTGACCTGCATAAAGAAAAACCTAAGTTAGTAAAGGAATTAAACAAGATAAAAAAGGCCTAAGTCCTCAGATTCCCCAACGGAGTCGCCAAGCTGTCGCGACCTCCTTTTTTCCGGTGCCCGATCGGGGCAGGCGCCTAAGGAGGCTAATGGCTCGGCTAGGGTTATTAAGCCCGGACTCTCCCAAGTCCACCAATTCACGACTTTAATGGTCAAATTTTTTAACCTGTAAGTTAATTTTTAAAACGGAGTTGCCACTAATCAATTTGGGGTGGGTTGATTAGAAACCCATGCGAAATATTGGGAGAAATATTCGCTTCTGCGCAACCAGAGAAATTAGGATCGGGGACTTGATTACACTAGTTAATCACTAATGCCCTTTCGGTACCTAATATTGTTTAAACCCTGAGGTTTTTTGGATGTATTAGGGATTTTCCACGCATTTTTGGGAAAAACATATTTTTTGGGGTTCTCTTCTATTTTTTGGACATAAAAGGGATTTTTTTTGGATTTTTGGTATTTTTTGGAAAAATACAAGTTTTTTTTTTGGCTTTTCTGGATTTTTGGCATTTTTTGGAAAATACAAGTTTTTTGGCTTTTTCTGGATTTTTGGCATTTTTTTTTTGGAAAATATGGAATTTTTTTTTATTTTTTGATTTTTTTTGGAAAATAAAATATTTTTTAATATATTTTGGAAAATAAAGTATTTTTTGATTTTTTCTTGATTTTCTCGAAAATAAAATATTTTTTTATATTTTTAAATATTTTCCTTTTTTTTTTTTGAAATTAAAATACTTTTTTTTTTAATTTTTTTTAAAATTATATTTTCGGAAAATAAATAAATTATTTATTTAAAATATATTTTTTTAGAAAAACGACGCCGTACGGGCCCGCAACGCGGGCCCGACTCAGATTTTTTCGGCCTTTTGTTTTTCTTTTTTTTTTTATACAAAACGGCGCCGTTCGGGGGAGGGAACCGGCGAAACCCTACCCGGTTCCCCCCCGAACCGGATCCGGCTTGCGACCCGGTTCGCTCGGAACCCTACCCGACCCGGATCCGGGTCGCGATCCGAACCCTACCCTTTCCCGGGATTTGCGGAATCCCTACCCGGTTCCCGATCCGGGTCCGACCCAACGACCCGGGTCGTGACCCGGAAAATCGGGAACCCTAGGGTTTCCGCAAATTTCGGCGCCGAGGAGGAGGAGAAGCGGATCGACGCGGTGGCAACGGCGGCGATGGTGGTGGCGGCAGCGAGGGGGGGGAGATGGCGACGGCGAGTGGTGGCTACCTGCGGTGGGGCGCGGCAAGTGGTGGCGGACGACGGTCCGGCGACGGCGGCAACGACCCCTTTTCCCCTTCGTCTTCCCTTTCTCTCTCCTTCTCTCTCTCTCTCTCTCTCTCTCTCTCTCTCTCTCCCTCTCTGTGCGAGCCCGCGGATTCGGGTTTCGCTCGCCCCCGACCTCCTCCGAAGTCTCTCGGAGGGGGATCGACGGGCTTGCGACCCGAATGCCTTGCGCCGGCTTCTCTCCAAGCTCCCCGATGTCTCTCGGGGGACCTCGGAGCTTCGCCGGTTGCTCGTGTGCTTCAATGGAGGTGGGGATGGGGGGTTTTTATAGGCGAGGGGGTGGCCGGTCGACGGAGCTTCGACCGCCGGTCCCCCTCGCGCGCCAAGCGGCTCCGGGCGGCCAGACCGGCGTCCCATCCGACGCCAGCTGCCCCTCTGCGTCACCGTCCGTCTGCCCATCCGGCATCGCTCCCCCCTGCGCGTGCGTTGCAGAGGCGCGAGGAAGGAGAAGGCGTGGATGGGCCGGGCCGAAGCGGAAATGGGCCGAGGGCCCATGCGAAGGCTGCTTCCCCTGCTTTTTCTTTTGTTTTGTTTCTCTTTTTGTTTTTGTTGTTTATTTTTTTGTCTTTATTATTTATTATCCAAAAAAGGAAAAAAAGATAATTAATAAAAAACTTAATTTAAGGAGACGAAATTTAGGCGTCAACAGCTGCCCCTCTTTGAAGGTGAGTTCGCAGAGGTTACATTCAAAGATAAACTGATGCCTAAATTTTATCCATACATACGTAGCAGATTATATTTTATTTGGGACCTATTATCCTATGCAAAAAGAGCAATATAACATTTCATATACTAAAACAGCTAAGAAGATACCTCTAATTACTTACCGAGAGTGAGTGAGATAGGGTGTGAACCCCGAGTTTTGGCAAGTATCAAGGTGTCATCTTACCTGGTGATATAAGAGGTTGCTTTTCCAGGACTTGAACCATTCTTCGGTTGCCTGTTAAAACAATCAACGATTCATCTAGGACCCGAACCTTTCTTCGGTCGCTTTGATGGGAAATTGCTCCTCCAGGACCCGAACCATTCTTCGGTCGCCTGTTAGAGCAATTAGGGGTTTGTCTCGGACCTGAATTGTTCTTCGGTCGCCGTGACGAGAAATTGCTTCTCCAGGACTCAAACCATTCTTCGGTCGCCTGTTAAAACAATCAATGATACGTCTAGGACTCGAACCTTTCTTCGGTCGCCTTGACGGGAAATTGCTCCTCCAGGACCCGAACCATTCTTCGGTCGCCTGTTAGAGCAATTAGGGGTTTGTCGCGGACCCGAATCGTTCTTTGGTCACCGTGACGAGAAATTGCTTCTCCAGAACTCGAACCATTCTTCGGTCGCCTGTTAAAACAATCAATGATACGTCTAGGACTCGAACCTTTCTTCGGTCGCCTTGACGGGAAATTGCTCCTCCAGGACCCGAACCATTCTTCGGTCGCCTGTTAAAGCAATTAGTGGTTTGTCTCGGACCCGAATCATTCTTCGATCGCCTTGACGAGAAATTGCTTCTCCAGGAATCGAACCATTCTTCGGTCGCCTGTTAAAACAATCAATGATTTGTCTAGGACTCGAACCTTTCTTCGGTCGCCTTGACGGGAAATTGCTCCTCCAGGACCCGAACCATTCTTCGGTCGCCTGTTAGAGTAATTAGGGGTTTGTCTCGAACCCGAATCGTTCTTCGGTCGCCGTGACGAGAAATTGCTTCTCCAGGACTCGAACCATTCTTCGGTCGCCTGTTAAAACAATCAATGATTTGTCTAGGACTCGAACCTTTCTTCGGTCGCCTTGACGGGAGATGCACCGACCTTTCTCAGGGCATCTCATTTGTGGGTGTCTGATTTGTATCGAGAACACCAGTTGGTACCCGACCTTTCTCGGGAGATGCGCCGACCTTTCTCAGGGCATCATATTTGTTGGGGTGTCTGACTTCTGTCAAAGACACCGGTTGGTACCCGACCTTTCTCGGGAGATGCGCCGACCTTTCTCAGGGCATCGATTTGTTGGGGTGTCTGACTTCTGTCAAAGACACCGGTTGGTACCCGACCTTTCTCGGGAGATGCGCCGACCTTTCTCAGGGCATCGATTTTGTGGGAGATACCTGGACATTCACAGTCATTGAAAGAGTACCTGGATATTCACAAGTACAAACCTAGAGGATATTTGGGCCTTTGCAGGCGTCAAAGGGGTACTTGGATGATTACAAGTACAAACTTTTGGAGGATACCTAGATGTTCGCAGATATCGATGGGGTACCTGTATGCTCACAAGTGCAAACTCTTGGAGGATACCTGGATGTTTGCAAATATCGAGGGGGTACCTGTATGATCACAAATACTAGATGCTGGAAAATACCTGATTGATTGCAAGTGTCAAAAGAGTACTTGGATGTTTAACAATTACAGACTTTGAAGGATGTCTGAACGTTGCAGGCATTGAAGAGGTACTTGGATAATCACAAGTATGAATTTCTAAAGAATACCCGGCAAATTGAATATCGAGGATCGGTCTCGCGTATTCGTGGAGGTCTCTCACCTATTGATAATTGGGGAATATTGAGGACGTGCCTTGCATATTCGTGAAGGTCTCTTACCTATTGATAATTGGGGAATATCGAGGACGTGTCTTGCATATTCGTGAAGGTCTCTCACCTCCTGGTTATGGGGAATATCGAGGACGTACCTCGCATATTCGTGAAGGTCTCTTACCTTCTAGAAATTGGGAATATCAAGAACGTACCTCGCATATTCGTGAAGGTCTCCCACCTCCTGGCAGTTAGGGAATATCGAGGACATACCTGGGATATTCGTGAAGGTCTCTCACCTCCTGGTAATTGAGGTTGTACCTCCTGGTATGGGGAATATCGAGGGCGTACCTGAGATATCCGTGAAGGTATCTCACCTCCTGGTAATTGGGAATATCGAGGGCGTACCTGAGATATCCGTGAAGGTATCTCACCTCCTGGTAATTGAGAATATCGAGGGCATGCCCCGCATATTCGTGAAGGTCTCTCACCTCCTGGTTATGGGGAATATCGAGGGCGTATCTGAGATATCCGTGAAGGTATCTCACCTCCTGGTAATTGGGAATATCGAGGGCGTACCTGAGATATCCGTGAAGGTATCTCACCTCCTGGTAATTGGGAATATCGAGGATGTACCTGGATGTACCTGGATGTTCATGAAGGTCTCTCACCTCCTGGTACGGGGAATATCGAGGACATACCTTGGATATTCATGAAGGTCTCTCACCTCCTGGTTATGGGGAATATCGAGGGCATGCCCCGCATATTCGTGAAGGTTTCTCACCTCCTAGCAATTAGGGAATATCGAAGACTTACCTGGGATATTCGTGAAGGTTTCTCACCTCCTGGCAATTGGGGAATATCGAGGGCATGCCCCGCATATTCGTGAAGGTCTCTCACCTTCTGGAAATTGGGAATATCGAGGGCGTACCTCGCATATTCATGAAGGTTTCCCACCTCCTGGCAATTAGGGAATATCGAGGACATACCTGAGATATTCATGAAGGTTTCTCACCTCCTGGTAATAGGGGAATATTGAGGACGTACCTCGCATATTCGTGAAGGTCTCTTACCTTCTGGCAATTGGGGAATATCGAGGGCATGCCCCGCATATTCGTGAAGGTCTCTCACCTTCTGGAAATTGGGAATATCGAGGGCGTACCTCGCATATTCATGAAGGTTTCCCACCTCCTGGCAATTAGGGAATATCGAGGACATACCTGAGATATTCATGAAGGTTTCTCACCTCCTGGTAATAGGGGAATATTGAGGACGTACCTCGCATATTCGTGAAGGTCTCTTACCTTCTGGCAATTAGGGAATATCGAGGACATACCTGGGATATTCGTGAAGGTTTCTCACCTCCTAGCAATTAGGGAATATCGAGGACGTACCTGAGATATTCGTGAAGGTCTCTCACCTCCTGGTAATTGAGAATTTGAATGTAGCACAAGGCTTACCTGGATGGCGGCAGGCACACAGGTGTACAAAGTAGAGAAATATTTGGATGAACACAGACCTTTAATGATATAATCAGGGACCACTCAACTGGTCCGAGTGTAAGAAAGCATACCTGGGTGATTGCAGGCGCATAATGTGGTGGAATACTTGAGTAGCTGCTAGTATTCAAAGATACAATTTGGAGGACAACTCGGAGAAGTCGAGTGTCACGGAAAGGGAGTATCCGAACGGTGGTCGGTACTCAAAGACAACATGATACTTGGATAGTCATGAGCATCTAAACTTTAAAGACAACTTGAACAGGTCGAGTGTCAACAGATGGAGTACCTGAGTAGTGGCAGGCACTCAAAAACAATGGGATAACTGGACAGTTGCAAATATTAGTATTATGGGGACAACTCGAACAGGTCGAGTGTCGATAAGAGGGAGTACCAGGCAAATGGTAGGTACTCAAAGACAAGGGGATACTCAGACCGCTACGAGCACCCAAACTCAGGGGACGACTCGAATAAGTCGAGTGACAAGAAGAGCGTACCTAGACAGTGGTAGGCACTTTAAGACAGATGGGGATATGTTTATTTGGCAATATCTCTGATTACTAAGAGTATGTTCATTATTTACACAACATGTAGACATGTATACAATGATTGTATATGCTGTAAACTCATAAGTTCAAATGCGATTTATGCATGACAACTTTGTCAGTTTTCTATCATCCGAATTCCACTGGGGGAGATTTTGAAAGACAACCCTTATTTAGAACGTAGATGTCTTGAGCATGCCAGATGAGGGACTTTCAGTCTGAAAGGACTTTCCACTCGGTCTTATTGGCTTTTATTGGATCGTTTTGAATTTTTTTTTATTTTTTTATTTTATTATTATTATCCGAAAAAGGCCAAGTAAATAAAAACCTAATTAACGAAATTTAGGCGTCAACAGCTGCCCCTCTTTGAAGGTGAGTTCGTAGAGGTTGCATTCAAAGATAAACTGATGCCTAAATTTTATCCATGCATGCGTAGCATATTTTATTTAGGACCTATTATTCCATGCGGAAAAAGAGTAATATAACTTTACATATACTAAGACAGATAAGAAGATACCTGGAATTACTTACCGAGAGTGAGTGAGATAGGGTGTGAACCCCGAGTTTTGGCAAGTATCAAGGTGTCGTCTTACCTGGTGATATGAGAGGGTTGCTTCTCTAGGACCCGAACCATTCTTCGGTCGCCTGACGATAAACTGTTTCTCCAGGACTCGAACTATTCTTCGGTCGCCTGTTAAAACAATCAATGATTTGTCTAGGACTCGAACCTTTCTTCGGTCGCCTTGACTGTAAACTGTTTCTCCAGGACTCGAACCATTCTTCGGTCGCCTGTTAAAACAATCGATGATTTGTCTAGGACTCGAACCTTTCTTCGGTCGCCTTGACGAGAAATTGCTCCTCCAGGACCCGAACCATTCTTCGGTCGCCTGTTAGAACAATCGATGATTTGTCTAGGACTCGAACCTTTCTTCGGTCGCCTTGACGAGAAATTGCTCCTCCAGGACCCGAACCATTCTTCGGTCGCCTGTTAGAGCAATTAATGATTTGTCTAGGACTCGAACCTTTCTTCGGTCGCCTTGACGAGAATTTGCTCCTCCAGGACCCGAACCATTCTTCGGTCGCCTGTTAGAGCAATTAATGATTTGTCTAGGACTCGAACCTTTCTTCGGTCGCCTTGACAGGAGATGCACCGACCTTTCTCAGGGCATCTCATTTGTGGGTGCCTGATTTGTATCAAGGACACCAGTTGGTACCCGACCTTTCTTGGGAGATGCGCTGACCTTTCTCAGGGCATCTGTTTTGTGGAGTGCCTGATCTTAGTCAAAGACACCTGTTGGAACCCGACCTTTCTCGGGGGATGCGCCGACCTTTCTCAGGGCATCGATTTTGGGGGGATGTCTGACCTCTGTCGAAGACACCAGTTGGTACCCGACCTTTCTCGGGAGATGCGCCGATCTTTCTCAGGGCATCATATTTGTTGGGGTGTCTGATCTTTGTCAAAGACATCGGTTGGTACCCGACCTTTCTCGGGAGATGCGCCGACCTTTCTCAGGGCATCGGTTTGTGAGGATACCTGGACATTCACAGGCATTGAAAGAGTACCTGTATGCTCACAAGTACTAGATGCTGGAAAATACTTGATTGATTGCAAGTGTCAAAAGAGTACTTGGATGTTAACAAGTACGGACTTTAAAGGATGCCTGAATGTTCGCAGGCGTTGAAGAGATACTTGGATGATCACAAGTACGAATTTCTAAAAATACCTGGCAAATGGAATATCGAGGATGGGTCTCGCATATTCGTGGAGGTCTCTCACCTATTGATTATGGGGAATATCGAGGACATACCTGGGATATTCGTGAAGGTTTCTCACCTTCTGGTAATGGGGAATATCGAGGACGTACCTCGCATATTCGTGAAGGTCTTACCTTCTGGTAATTGAGAATTTGAATGTAGCACAAGGCTTACCTGGATGGCGGCAGACACACAGGTGTACAAAGTAGAGAAATATTTGGATGACCACAAATATTTAATGATATAATCAGGGACCACTCAACTGGTCCGAGTGTAAGAAAGCATACCTGGGTGATTGCAGGCGCATAATGTGGTGGAATACTTGCTGCTAGCATTCAAAGATACAATTTTGAGGACAACTCGGACAAGTTGAGTGTCACGGAAAGGGAGTATCCGAACGATGATCGGTACTCAAAGACAAGAGGATACTTGGATAGTCATGAGCATCCAAACTTTAAGGACAACTTGAACAGGTCGAGTGTCAACAGAGGGAGTACCTGAGTAGTGGCAGGCACTCAAAAACAGTGGGATAACTGGACAGTTGCAAATATCAGTATTCTGGGGACAACTCGAACAAGTCGAGTGTTGATAAGAGGGAGTACCAGGCAAATGGCAGGTACTCAAAGACAAGGGGATACTCAGACCAATGCAAGCACCCAAACTCAGGAGATGACTCGAACAGGTCGAGTGACAAGAAGAGAGTACCAGGACAGTGATAGGTACTCTAAAACAGATAGGGATATGCTTATTTGACAATATCTCTGATTACTAAGAGTATGTTCACTATTTACACAGTATGTAGACATGTACACAATGATTGTATATGCTGTAAACTCATAAGTTCAAATGCGATTTATGCATGACAACTTTGTCAGTTTTCTATCATCCGAATTCCACTGGGAAGATTTTGAAAGACAACCCTCATTTAGAACGTAGATGTCTTGAGCATGCCAGATGAGGGACTTTCAGTCTGAAAGGACTTTCCACTCACTCTCATGGAAAGACTGTTGTATCCTGACCATTGATGCAGGATTTATAAGGATCACACTTGTCACTGTCATCATGTCAGTAGGGGTCCGAGTAATCTCGCAAGTGGTACGACTTTACCAATGTGAGAGGTCTTTCTTGAAATTGTGATGAAGACTTGGTTAGCAGCTCATCGAAGGAGATCATCAAGGTTGAAGTCGATGGATGAAAATGTTGCACGATTCTCTCCGGGTTTACAAGTCAGGAACCCTGCGAAAAGAGATAGAGTAATCTTGCTTGTACTTCTTCGAGCGATATTTATGCACATATGAAATCTTACGTTAATTGAAGTGCCCCTAGTCTGAAGAGACTTTTTACAATGGGAATATAACGTAGACTCGGCCCACATGTAGAAGGGTGAGAGTTGGTGACTGTCTAGGCATTCGTCACTGGTCTTTCTTCTTATTATCAAATGGAGATTTTACAACCACAACTTTTTCTAGACTGTATTTTTTGACTGGGGGGCATTGGCCTTGCTTTTACCAGGCACACTGCTCTTTTATGCCCCTGCTTTTATTCCAGTTCCTCATTTATGGGCATTGACCTTGCTTTTACCAGGTACACTGCTTTTTTATGCCCCTGCTTTTTCATTTTTGTTGCTTGAGGAACTGATCTAGGCGAGTTCAATCGAAGCACCATTATTTAGACTTTGAGTCTTCATCTTCGGCCAACGCTCTAGGCTATGGCAATAACTTCTGCTTTGTCTCAATGTGAGGGTAAAATTACAGACTCACTTGGGTTGTACAATGTATACAAATGCATTGCTCTTCGTCATTCTAAGGCACTTAAATTAATGTGAGTGTTCATATGCAATAAAGACACTCGAAGATTGATGCAAGTGCAAGCAAGAGAATTTCTATCCCTCTTCTCACCTTGTGATGCTGATTTGCCTTGTCTTTGACATGCTCCAATGTGGGGTGATTCTTGATGAGAGAAGCTTCACCAGTGTATGGGGGCTCAATAGGGGGTGAGCAATGAAATGTCTCTCACTATTTTAGTTATCGTACCATTCGCGAGAGAACTCTTTACCCTACGGTCATGGAATTTTCTGCACTCATCTCACAAGTGTATAGATGGGGGACTGTGTGTAGGATATGGCTTGCCTGTCATCATTCTGACGTGCCTCATCCAGCATGCTCAACTAATCTTGCATTCTTCACTTAGCTATCTATTCTAGTAATCCTCAATAGAATTAGTGATTTAGACAGACAAAATCATCCTGCAAAAATCCATTTGGAGAAAGGCATGTAGCATTTTTTGAGGTATGAGAGAGTTTGTACTCTCAAAACAAATGAATGATTTTTTACTCAAGAGACCCTATTGACAACTTTAGGGGTGTTTACTTGATGAAATTGTATTTACAAATGTGTTGAATTTTGAACATCAAAAGAGTTATTCACAAAGGGGTGTCAATGGATTGTCCTTATTAAGTAGGGAAATGACACAAGAAGGATCAGCTGGGATTAGAGATCTGATCATTGATTTGATGGCCTTTCTGCTTTTGCCCCTGCAGAAGAGGAGATGTGGAAATAGATCAATTAGTAGGGTCAATATCACACGTGATTTGAGGCCTGAAAGGTTTCTGTCATTTGCTTTGGCGATACTTGAGACGCCATTTGGCTTGGGAGAGCTTATTACGGTCTGACACGCCTCTCATTGATTTGTTTTCTGCATCTTTGAAGATCAGGTGATTCTGAAGTACGAGGAGGATATGAATTCTGTTGCATCGGGGATTCGAACCCTCGACTTTGGACCATTTTGCTTCTTCCCGAGTAGCACTTGGCTAGAGGTGCCGACAATGTCTGCAGGGGGCGCTTCTTTTTCATTTGACCGAATCGGCTTCTGGACGACACGTCCTTTCATACCAAGCCAGGTAAATTGATATGGGCTACTTGGTTTGCCCAAATTAACCACTAAGCTTGTGCTCTTGAATCTCAAGCTTTTATGGAATCTGAGATGGACAATCAAAAACTTCCAGCTTTCTGATGGCGATTATTTTTGGAGAATACGTGTCTGGAACATGGAGTGGAGTTTCCCAGTTCCAAGGTTATCGTCTGGGATAGAGGGCTTCTTTTATTTAACTGGACCGGTTCTTGAACGACACGTCTTTTTTACCAAGTTAGGTGAATTTGACATGGGTCACTCCTATGCGCTTGCTTGGGTAGTATTGATTATTTCATCAAGTTTGCTGCCTGATTCTCGACACTCCCTTAAATGCTAGTGATTACCATTCATTCTTCTTTGTTGAATCAGCCAAACACATTCTTATGATGGTGTAAATACATCACTCATAAAAGGCGCATAGGCATTTTCATTTTGATAGAGAAATGCTTGACAATACCAGGCAATGAACATCTTTCAAGGGTAGTACTTTTTTACAGCATCAGAATTAACCGGCTTGGAGAATTCCCGCCCATCCATTTCAGTCAGGATCAAGGCTCCTCCGGGGAGTATCTTCTTTATCACATAAGGACCCTTGTAATTTGGGGCAAACTTGCCACCGGGCTCCGGGAAGATCGGCAGTGTCTTCCTCAAGACTAGCTCATTTACCTCAAAGTTCCTAGGTCGCACTTTCTGATTGAACGATCGGGCTACCTTCTGTTGATAACACTGACCATGACAGAGGGCTTTCAGTCGTTTTTCATCGATCATATTCAGTTGCTCGAGCCTTTGTTGTGTCCACTCTTCCTCGGATAATCCTACCTGGGATAAAATTCGCAGGGATGGGATTTCTACTTCTATGGGCAAAACCGCTTCCATGCCGTAAACCAGGGAAAAAGGGGTTGCCCCAGTGGAAGTTCGAATCGAAGTTCGATATGCTGTTAGTGCGAAGGGTAACCTTTCATGCCAGTCGCGGTAGTTTTCAGCTGTTTTGGCTAGGATTCTCTTGATGTTCTTGTTGGCGGCTTCCACGGCTCCATTCATTTGTGGACGATAAGGGGACGAGTTCAGATGTTGGATTTTGAATTCGGAGAACAATTGATCAATCAACTTGTTGTTCAGGTTTGACCCATTGTCGGTGATGATAGCTTCTGGCACGCCATATCGGGCTATTATGTCACGTCTGATGAACTTCATAACGTTCCGCGCAGTTACGCTTGCATAGGATGTGGCCTCGATCCATTTTGAGAAGTAATCAATTGCAACTAAAATAAACCGATGCCCATTTGATGCCTTCGGATTGATTGGGCCAATTACATCGATGCCCCACATTGAAAATGGCCACGGTTCAGATAATTGATGTAGTTCAGTTGGAGGGACATTTATCTTGTTCCCGTGAATCTGGCAACGATGACAGCTTCGCACATGTTGTGCGCAATCGCCTTCCAAAGGGAGCCAATAATAACCTAATCTCATTATTTTCTTGGCCAACATGCGTCCATTCATGTGAGGGCCACATACTCCCTCATGTATTTCCTGCATTATCCGTGTGGCTTCAGTTGCATCAACACACCTTAGTAGGACTGAATCATATGATCTTTTGTACAGATTTTCACCGCTGACGAAGAACCTTGAGGCCATTTTCATTAGGTATTTTCGATCAGAGTGAGTGCTTTCTTCAGGGAATTCCTGCTTCTGGACGTATTTCATGATATCGTAATACCAGGGTTTTCCGTCGGGTTCTTCGGTTATAGCCATGCAGTGGGCCTGTCTTGTCAGAACTTCGATCTTCAAAGGTTCTACTTCTAACCCTTTCGTTACTTGTAACATAGATGACAACGTTGCTAGTGCATCAGCGAACTGATTATGAATTCTAGGAAGGTATTCAAACGAGATGTCTTGAAATTCTCCCACCAATTTTTCCAAGTAGTTGTGATAAGGCACAAGTTTGGTATCTCTCGTCTTCCATTCACCCACAGTTTGGAGGATGATTAAGGCGGAGTCACCGAATACTTTTAGTTTTGTCACTTCCATTTCAATAGCTGCTTGTAAGCCGAGGATGCATGCTTCATATTCGGCTATATTGTTGGTGCATGGAAAAATCAATTTTGCAGCCACAGGATAATGTTGCCCATTAGGGGATATCAAAACTGCCCCAGTGCCAGAACCTGACAAATTTACAGCTCCATCGAAAAACATGGTCCATGCGTCTTCTTCTATTGCTGAAATCCGGTCGTCTGGTGCATTATCCTCGTGTACCTCCTTAGGGCCATCTGCTAACATATCCGCAATCACTCGACCTTTAACTGATTTTCGTGACATAACTTGGATGTCGAATTCTGAGATCAGGATTTGCCATTTGGCCAATTTTCCTACCAAGGCCGAACGACCGAGCAAATACTTGATCGGGTCACTCTCAGTTACGAGGAACGTTTGGTAGTGCAAGGTATATTGCCGGAGCCTGTGCAACACCCATACCAATGCAGCGCATGTTTTTTCTGATTTGGAGTAGTTTTGTTCCGACATGGTGAACTTTTTACTTAAATAGTAGATGGCTCGCTCCTTCCCGTCATGAGGTCCTTCTTGTGCGAGCATTGCGCCTAAGGATTCACTGTTGATGGTAAGGTAGAGGGTTAAAGGGTGCCCCGGGACCGGAGGTACCAGAATCGGGGGCTTCATCAGGTATTGCTTCAGATTTTCGAATGCCAGTTGGCAGTCATCATCCCATTTAACTTGTGCACCCTTCTTGAGAAGTTTAAAGAAGGGTTTCGCAGTTTCAGAAAGTTGAGAAATGAACCGCGCAATATAATTTAATCTTCCCAAGAGGCTTCGGACTTCCTTTACAGTCGAGGGATGAGGCATCTCAAATATTGCCTTGGTTTTCGATGGATCTACTTCTATCCCTTCACAGCTCACTATGAATCCAAGTAATTTACCAGAAGTCGCCCCGAATACACATTTTGCTGGGTTCAAGCGCAGCTTGAACTGGCGGAGTCGGTTGAATAATTTCTCCAGGGTTTTCACATGGTCTTCTCCATGTTTGGTTTTGGCGATCATGTCGTCGACATATACTTCAATTTCTTTGTGCATCATGTCATGGAAAAGGGTGACCATGGCACGTTGGTAAGTTGCTCCAGCATTTTTCAGGCCGAAAGGCATAACCTTATAATGAAAAGTCCCCCATGGAGTAATGAATGCCGTTTTTTCCTTGTCTTCTTCCTTCATCTTTATTTGGTTGTATCCTGAGAATCCATCCATGAAAGAGAAAAGCTTAAATCCAGCTGTACTATCCACAAGAACGTCTATATGAGGTAACGGGAAATCATCTTTTGGGCTTGCTTTGTTCAAATCGCGGTAGTCAACACAAACTCGGATTCGACCGTCTTTCTTCTTTACCGGTACAATGTTTGCTACCCAACTAGGGTATTGCGAGACTTCGAGGAAACCTACTTCCAGGAGCTTCATCACTTCTTCTTCGATCTTTTTTGATAACTCTGGTTTAGTTCTCCTTAGCCGCTGCTTCTTGGGGGCCACATCAGGGTTAGTTGGCAAGCTATGTTCCACAATCATTGGATCGAGGCCTGGCATATCGGCATATGACCATGCAAATACATCTTGATATCTCTTTAGGAGGGCGATTAAGCTTGCAGCTTCTTCTTTAGGAAGGTTCGTGCCAATCCTTATCTCCCTCGAATCTCCTGTGCTGCCTAAATTGACAACGACGGTGTCTTCAGTAGTAGAGGGCCTGGCCTCTTCATGTCGCTCCCAATTCCGTTGAACTTCATCGGAATCATCAAAATCTTCATCTGAGTTATCAGAATGGTTACTTACGGTGTTGGTTTGGACCGTTCCCATACCCTCGCCTGCTGCTAGATTATTCCTGTATCATAAAATATACAGGTTAAGGGGACAAATAAGTTTAACAGCATGTATGCTTCTTTTTTGAAAATGGGGATGAGTTGTTCTTTAAGATGAGGAAGCATGAGGAAACCCGGGCCTCAGATTTCTTCTTTCATATTGCGGCTGGCTATCATCAACGGGCCGGTTTGGTGTATCCCCTCATGCCCTCAAAAGGTTTTCAACTTTATTTATTAGTAGATGGATTTACAGAGTGGTTTCAAAAAAGGTTCCCTAGATGGAACTGAGGCAAAACAAGCCAAACTTTAAAAAGATATGTACAGGCTCCCGCGTAGGGGAGTATGCAGAGGAAAATAAAGGATTCTACTCGAGCGGGTCTGCACCCATTTCCCCTGACGGTCCTTCATTGATAGCGCCCACGAAGAAGTCTTCATACCAGTCACCAGTTTTGCCTCCTTGTGCTCCCAGCTTTGTGAACTTCATATCATCCATGCCTCCCCATCCGTCAGGGATGATGCTTTGATGATGGTCATAGAAACTTTGGGGGATTGAGTAGTTGACATAGTAGTCGAATTTACCACTTGGTTGGCCTAAAGTGTCCATGATCGCCTTTCCTCTATGCACTTCTTTAGCATGCTCAGGGAACATGGTACGTGTGCTAGGTACCACGAGGAGATCTTCTTTTCCATAACATAGCCATGGGGAGCGGAAAGTAAATACCCCAGCATCCAAAAGATCCTGAATCTTGTCTTTTAGGATGGTACAGTCATCTAGCGAGTGTCCTAATTCCCCCGAATGATAGTCACAGTACTTGGATGGATCATAATCAAGGAAGTATTCGGGAGTAGGACGTCTCAGTTCCTTAGAGATTATTCCTTGCTCTAGGAGGATGGGGAAGATAGTGGCCAATGATTTAGGAAGAGGCGAATATGGTCGCGTGTTTCTTGAGGACTGGGGTAGCCGAGGCCCTTGCCAGCTCGTGTCAGTAAGGTCTTCTTCGTTTATTTCGGCTGCCAACTCCTCATTATGACGAGAGAGGAATGTACGGGCAACTTGGGCGAAATTTTCCGTCAAGTGGTGTACTGTCTCGTGTAGCTCATCGACTTGACGTTGAAGTTGGGCGAACGAGAAGTTATCGCCTGTTTCTTCTAATTGTTCCTCATCGATGGCACCTACAAAAAGGTCTCCAAATATGGTAGTCACGCCGTCTGGCTCTTCTTCCTTCGTAAGTATGGGCCGAATTGTGTCTTTCTGGGTCATGGGCAATTTCGCGCCTCCGGGGTTGAACTGTTTTGAAGTATTCACTTCTCCTTCCGCATGCATCATCTTGGCTGGGCCTGGGAAAGTTTCCTCGAGACGGGGGTATACAAGGCTGACTTTTTTCTTTGCTTTTCTATCCGGGGAATATCCTAAACCGATAGTATAAGGTCTCCTCAGAGCTTCAATAGGCTGACGGATGCCCTGGCCTGTCCTACCAAGCCCTTGTCCTGGAATGAAACCGTGTCCAATCATGATTTTTCCTACCATGATTGCAGCGCTTGATACCTCGGGGACGAGGGGCAAAGTCCCTCGAGTTTCATGTATAGTAGACACGAGCTCGAACGATTGATAGCTGGCTTCGCTTTTGTCGCTCGGTTCAACGTAAGGGATGGCCGTCTCGTGGTAGATGCGGTGATCTTCTTCTCCTCGGACCGTAATCAGCTTTCCTCCAACCACGAACTTCACACTTTGGTGGAGGCTTGAAGGTACCGCTCCTGCGACGTGGATCCATGGGCGCCCTAAGAGGAAATTGAATGCAGTGGGGATATCCATCACTTGGAATAAAATTTTGAATACGGTTGGGCCTATTTGAACATCAAGTTCGATTTCTCCTACTGTTTCCTTCTTTGTTCCATCGAATGCTCGAACGGAAGTCTTGGGTACCTGGATCCATGATCTCTCTATTTTAAGGCGACAGAGTGTCGCTAGTGGACATATGTTAAGAGCAAATCCATTGTCAATCAGCACTCAAGCGACGTGAGATGCGTTGCACTTGACTGATATGTAGAGGCCCTTGGTGTGTCCTCTACCTTCCTCAGGAATTTCTTCATCAGAAAATGCCATTTGATCTTTTAAAAGGATGGTACTGACAAATTCCTCGAGTTTGTCATGCTCAATCGTTTCAGGGACATGTACCTCACTTAGTACTTTCATGAGGGATTTCTAGTGCTTGAGAGATGTCTGAAGCAATTCCAGCAGAGAGATCTGTGCTTGTGATTTTCGCAACTATTCCACCACATTATATTCGCTGGCCTTAACCACATCCAAAAACTCCTTGGCTTCTTCATCAGTGACGGGCTTAGCAGACTGAGTGTTTGTTTGATCATAGGTTCGTCCAGATCTCGTGACTAAACCAACATCAAGGTCATAAGACCATGGTACTGCATTGTTGTATTCGTATTTGTAAGGCTGGGGAATCTCGATGACTATAGTTGTTTCTGCTGTTTCTGCTTGAACAATGGCTCCCTTCCTTTCAAAGATGCTCTCAGGTGAGGTGGAATCCTCCTTTTCCTCTTTTAACGCGGCAAATTCTTCCTCCCAGTTGATGAGGACTTGCGATATGGTAGAAACTATGTTGGCGTGGCCAGAGTATATGATTATTCCGGTCTCTATCATTCTTAATACCCTTTCTTCCATTATTATAAAGGGTGGTGTCTCATTGCTTGAATAATACCCAGCTTCCACCAGTCCTCGATAGATGTCAACAGTAGGTACTTTGACATTTCTGATTTGACCGGCCTCTAAACTGAATATTGCATTTACCCTGTCAGCGTGATCAGGGAGTGGATTGCTTTGGACATTTGGTTTTGTAGTTTGGAACGAGAATGCCTTAGTATCCAGCAAGTTCTGGATCCGATGTTTAAGGGTGAAACACTCGTCAGTTGAGTGGCCTACTTCTCCCGTGTGATAGTCACATTTTTTAGACGGGTCATAGCTGGGGAAGCTTTCAGCGTTGGGTCGCTTTGGTTCGGTTGAGAGGAGATTCTTGTTCCGGAGGATTGCCAGAACTTGTGATGGAGATCCGGGAAGCGGAGTGAACTGTCTTCTATTGTTGTAGCGCTGAGGCGGTTGACGATTGATGGTCTGTCGCTGTCCTGTGCTTGTCTGAACAGTTGGGAGGTGACCGGTGCTTGTAGTGTAGGTTGCATTAACATCAACCAAAAGTTCTTTGTCTTTTTTCATGTTGAGCCTTTTGCTGATGGGTGCAGGCTCAGTGAACCAGCCATCCCTTAATCCTATCTCAATCTGTTCTCCTACTGGAATGAGTTGATTGAATGATTCAGCGATCGTAGTTACCATACGGTTGCGGTATTCATAGGGGAGGGTTTTGATGAACATTTTTCTTAGTTCGAAATCAGTTGGTTCAGGACTGATTTGGGCGGCCAGATTCCTCCATCTAATGGCATATTCTTTGAAAGATTCCAGCTTTTTCTTTTCCGTGCGCTCTAGATCCTCACGAGAAGGAGTAATGTCCATTATAAATTTGTACTGCTTGAGGAATGCCTCAGTTACTTCACTCCATGCTTCGAGGAGGTTTATATTTTTTGTGATATACCACCTCAGGGCAGGGCCTACTAGACTTGACTGGAACAACTGTATCATTAATGGTGCATTATTAACGTATTGGGTCATTCGAACCAAGTACATTTGCAAATGGGCCCTTGGGCAAGTCGTGCCATCGTACTTCTCAAACTCAGGTATTTTGAATTTTTCTGGCATTTTGACTTTGGAATAAATGGAGAGATCTGTCAGAGTAGGATCCTGGAGGCCTTGCAATTGTTTCAGTCTTTCCTCAAGCTTTTCGAGGCGTTTGTCATGCTCGATTTTAGACAAACCGCCTGGCTTAGCTTTCTCAATCGCGGTTTGGTGCGGATCGTCTTCCAATTCAGGCATGTTATCATCAGTATCTCTTCCTTGATCACCTCGAATGGATGATTGTGGTAACAGTACCTCGATTGAGGCCGGGGCAGGAGCCAGTCTGCCTTGAATGGAATCTATCTGCTTTGAGAGTTGCTGGAGCACATTGAAGACCTGCTTCATTTCATTTTCCATGATCTCGATACGGCTTGGTACGTTTTCTTCAGCCATTCTAGCTTTTGAATGCAGCTATGTCGTAATTACCACAGGGTCAATGCGGGTCAATGGCTTGGCGAGCTCCTTCTCCAGGGGCATTCCTATGGCGAGACTGTATTCCTCCAAGGTCGGAGTCAGTTCAAATTTGCCGAACATGAAGGTGGATGCTTCAGGGCACCAGAAATGTGGTAGTGCTTGCATGACTCCGGAGTGGATATTGATTTGGAGCAACGGAAGGAGATGACCGATGATTGATTTGACATACTCCTGGCCGAGCTGATCTAACTGATTCCACCATCTGAGGAGCTCTTTCTTGGGAGCCGGAATGAACTGGATATCGACTCTTCCCATCACATATGAGAAATGGAGTTACATGACCTGACCCTATGCCATGAGCCAATAAAAAGACTAAGTAAAAGTAAATAAATTACTTTGCTTTTAAAGAAAATGGCAAGTACAAAGACATGCACATGAGATGTGCGGCTCGATTTCTAACTGAGAAGGCTTGTTGAAATTAAAAGGGTATCCGCCCGTCGCAGTCTCGCGTTAGCAGCATACCCTCCTAACCTCGGCTAAAGAAATTCGGGGAAAAGAAAGGCAACCTCTACATCGCAGTCTCGCGTTCGAGGTCGTATCTTTCTTGACACCATCCTAAATATCCTATGGCGGCCCAGGTCCGGCGGCCGGGTTGTGTGTGCCATGTGTAGTGCTGAAACAGTAAAGCATGCACCACAATTCATAATCACAAGACAATCTATTTTAAGCAAAGTTAAAATAAATTTCTAAGCTATTGACCTGCATAAAGAAAAACCTAAGTCAGTAAAGGAATTAAACAAGATAAAAAAGGCCTAAGTCCTCAGAGTCCCCAGCGGAGTCGCCAAGCTGTCGCGACCTCTTTTTTTCCGGCGCCCGATCGGGGCGGGCGCCTAAGGAGGCTAATGGCTCGGCTGGATTAATTAAGCCCGGACTCTCCCAAGTCCACCAATTCACGACTTTAATGGTCAAAGTTTTTAACCTGTAAGTTAATTTTTAAAACGGAGTCGCCACTAATCAATTTGGGGTGGGTTGATTAGAAACCCATGCGAAATATTGGGAGAAATATTCGCTCCTGCGCAACCAGAGAAATTAGGATCGGGGACTTGATTACACTAGTTAATCACTAATGCCCTTTCGGTACCTAATCTTGTTTAAACCCTGAGGTTTTTTTTTTTTTTTTTGATGTTTTAGGGATTTTCCACGCATTTTTGGGAAAAACATATTTTTTGAGGTTCTTTTCTATTTTTTGGACATAAAAGGGATTCTTTTTGGATTTTTGGTATTTTTTGGAAAAATACAATTTTTTTTATTTTTCTTTTATTTTGATTTTTTTTTTTGAAAATAAAAATATATATTTTTTTATATTTTTTTTGGAAAATAAAGTGTTTTTTTTTTTGATTTTCTCGAAAATAAAAATATTTTTTTTATTTTTTTTAAATATTTTCTATTTTCTCGAAAATAAAATATTTTTTTATATTTTTAAATATTTTCTATTTTTTTGGAAATTAAAATACTTTTTAATAATATATATATATTTTTTTTTTTTGAAAATATAATATATTTTTTGGATTTTTTAAAGCCGAACGCACTCGGGCCCGCAACGCGGGCCCGGCTCGGATTTTTCAACATTTTTCTTTTTTTAAAAAACAAAAAAAAGGAACGGCGCCGTTTTGGGGGAGGGGGGGGAACCGGTGAAACCCTACCCGGTTCCCTGACCCGGGTCCGACCCAACGACCCGGGTCCGCCCTTTTTTTTTATTATTTAAAACTGCGTCGTTTTGGGGGGAACAGGGGAAACCCTACCCGGTTCCCCCGACCCGGGTCCGACCCAACGACCCGGGTCGCGACCCGGCAAAAAATCGGGAACCCTAGGGTTCCCGATTCGCGGCGCTGAAGAGGAGGACGCGGCGACGGCGACGACGGCGGCGGTGGCGGCGACGGTGGTGACAGGGAGGGGGGAAGTGAGCGCGACGGCTACGCGACCGGAGGCGGCGGATACCTGGTGGTAGCGATGGTGGTGGTGACAGGGCAGCGGCTGTACGGCGTCGAGGCGGGGGACGACAGCGAGCCTTCGCGGTAGGGACTTGGTCGCGGCGTCGGCACGGCGTCCGGCGGCAACAACAGCAGCAAGAACTCCAGATCTGAGGCGCAGATCTCGGCCGGACCTTCCTCGACCTCGATTCTCTCTCACTCTGGCCAGATCCGAGCCTCCACCGGCCAGATCTGACCTTCTCGAAGTCGCTCGCCGCCGACCTTCCCCGAAGTCTCTCGGTGGAGGATGGGCTGAGCTCGCGACTCGAGTTCTCCCCTGCGCTCGCCCTTCGATCTTTCCTGATGTCTCTCAGTGGAAGATCTCCGAGCTCGCCGCCCCTTCCGATGGTACTTGCGGTCGCCTATTTATAGGCCAAGGAAAACCGGTCGACGGAGGGCCTCGGCCGCCGGCTTCCAGCTTGCCCACCGGTTCCCCTTGGCTGAACCGGTGTCCCATCGAGCTTTCCAGCGAAGCCTGCTCAACATTAATGGCGCCTGAGATCTTATCTTCTCCGGCCGACGTCGACCTATTCTCCTCGGCCGTAGGTCGTCCTTCGCGCGTCGATGATGATGCGCGTGAAATACAGAGGCGGGGGAGGGAAGGCGCAAGGAAGAAGAAGGAAGAAGAAGGAAGAGAGGGGCTGGGCCAGAAAGAAAAGCTGGGCTTGGGCCTGCGAAAAGGGGAAAAAGATGGGGGGGGGCTGCCAATTTTGCTTTCTTTTGCTTTTATTGGATCGTTTTGAATTTTTTTTTATTTTTTTATTTTATTATTATTATCCGAAAAAGGCCAAGTAAATAAAAACCTAATTAACGAAATTTAGGCGTCAACACACGTCAGCTGGCACGTGCCACGCACGCGCCACGCACCCGCCACGCACGTGTCTACAATGAACTTCTTTCTCACTTTGGAAAGTGTTCCGCCTTCCTTGATGATATTCGAGGAGGGTTAAACCAGAAGGGTGAGTCTCGTTGCAAGAGGAGTCACTAAAGGAAATTGATAGTGCCAATGCACCAAAAATTATTAGGGGAGTTGATTACGGAAGGGAGAGGATAGTGGGAACACTTCGTAGTAAGAAGTTTCTCCTAGTTCTTGATGACGTTGATGAGATAAAGCAAATTGAGAATCTAATTGGACTAGATCGGTTGCGTCCTGGAACAAGAATAATTATCACCACTAGGAACGTAGGTGTGCTGGAGACTGTGGAAAAAATGGAGTCGAAGAGTTCTATCCTTGCACTCCAAATTATGGCTTATGAAATGGTAGAAATGAAATTTAGCCACGCACTCCAACTTTTCAAGAGTCATGCACTTTTCGAAGGTTCTCCGGCAAATGATTTTGATTTTGACAACCTCTCAATAGATATTGTCTATACTACTAGGAGCCTTCCTTTAGCCCTTGAGGTTATAGGTTCATTACTTTATGGAGAGCCCAAAAATAAATGGGAGAATACATTAAAACACTTAAAGAAAATGCCTCATAAAGAGGTACAAGTCACATTGAGGATTAGCTTTGACGCCCTAGAGGATATTCAGAGTGATATTTTTCTCGATATCGCATGCTTTTTCATCAATGTGCAGCATATTACTGTTGCCCATTATATGTGGGAGGCTTGTGAATTGTATCCTGACATTGAGGTCCTTGTTAGGAAGTCTTTGATCGAGATAATGGACAACAAATTTTGGATGCATGACCAACCGAGAGACCTGGGACGGGAAATCGTCCTTCGAGGAGATGCTGCAGATGCTAAAAATCTCAAGAAGTGGAGTTGGGTGTGGACGAGCGAGGAGTTCCTCGATTTCATAAGAACTAAAGAGGTAAGACAAGTATAGGGTTCAAATGAAAAAGCGACATCCTGCCTTTGAGGATCCAACTTTCTGCTCATGGTCTTTTCTTCCATTTCTTTCATTAAAATCGTAAATAAAATTACTAGTCACTGACAAACTTCAATTAATCACGGCAATTGATTTATTGACAGAGGTATCAAGATGTTGAAGCACTTGATCTATGGAGGAGTTCTCATATCTCAATTAGCCATGAAGAACTTGGAAGGTTTAAAAATTTGAGGTTCTTGAGATTATCTTATGGGACCTTGAATGGGGATTTCTTTGTTATTTACCAAAGTTGAGATGGATTTCGTGGCATCATTCCCCACCAAATGTTAGTGTGACTAGTATCTCTTCAGATAATTTAGTCGTCCTTGAATTTTTTGAAAATAGGTTCACAGATGATTCAAAAATATGGGACTTAATTAAGGTATGGTTTCATCTCAATTTATAACGGCTGTCTCGTACATTATTTGACTTATTTATTTACTTATTTATTTATTTATTTATTTATTTATTTATTTATTTATTTATTTATTTATTTATTTATTTATTTATTTATTTATTTATTTATTTATTTATAGTGTTTATATTCCTTTTTGTAGATGAAAACCAAACTTAAAAGTCTCTCTTGTGTAAATTGTCATTGCATTACAAGAATGCTAGACTTGTCTAGATGCTCAACTTTAGAGAGGTTGACTTTTGATAATTGTGAGAGGTTGAAGGAAATAGGCAACTCCATTGGAAAGTTAACGCACTTGCATGAACTGAATATCACCGATTGTAAGCTCATTGAGCATGTGCCTGATGAATTTGGAGGGCTAGTGAAGCTTGAGCGCTTCTCTTTCATTGGCTGCTACAGTGTGAGCATACTCCCCACCTCTATCGGCGACTTGGCATCATTAAAGAAGCTGGACCTTTCAACTACTCGAATTGGAAGCCTACCGGAGTCCATCAGAAGGCTACGGTGAATGTCAGATCTCTTCCTACAATTCTAAGGAATCACCGAAATTCCCGGTGCAATTGAAGGGTTAGTAAAACTGCGACATCTTCATCTGGCAAGTAGTGAGATTAAACAACTTCCCGACTTCATTGGAGAATTAAAATCATTGTGCACTCTGAATTTGTAAACTAATGGTTGGCTTAGCTCAAATTCAAGTCGATGAAAGTTACCCAAAGCCATTGGAAATTGGGAGAAACTAGAGGAGCTTTATCTTGGTCGTCGCAAGGAGTTGGAAGGCGATATTCCCGATGAGATAGGACATCTTTCCTCTCTAAGAGTCCTAGATTTATGTTCTTCCAAAATCTGTCGAGTTCCGAGAACAACTAACATGCTTTCTTGCCTCTCAACACTTGACTTAACGAGGTGTGATGAGATTACAGAGTTTCCCAAGCTTCCAACGAGTTTAGTCTATTTACATGTTCAATCTGGCGCGCTGGAAGTAGTCCCAAATCTCTCAAAGTTTACCAATCTAGTAGATTTGGCCCTATCCGATTTCTCTACAAATCAAAATTCGTCAAATGTAAAGTACACATGTGACCTGGGGTGGATTGGAAGGCTATCCAAACTAAAAGAGTTGAGCTTGTATTTTCTCAAGTTCACTGCACCGATTCCGGAGTTGGGTCAATCGAGTCGGTCTAGCCGAGTCGGGTTGGGTCAAACCGACAACCCGGCACGTGCCCTGCGCGTGCGCAGGCAACCGCCGGCTGACGTCACGATGACGTCAGCTGGCACGTGCCACGCACACGCCACGCACGCGCTACGGTTGCTGCACGCGTGCGACGCACGCACAAGCGGCGAAAACCGCACGCGCATGAAACTTGTGGACACGATAGTTGAAGTGGTTTTGCAGGAGTTAAAGATGAGAGAAACGTCTGTGACTAAAGATTTAGTCGGACTCGATGATCGCGTGGCAGAAGTATTGGAAAAGTTAGATGTTAACCGTAGTGATGAAGTGAGGCTGCTCGGAATTTATGGAATGGGTGGTAGCGGTAAAACCACTCTAGCCAAGGTTGTCTACAATGAACTTCTTTCTCACTTTGGAAAGTGTTACGCCTTCCTTACTTTCTTTAAATCTTCACAATTTCAACTCCATAGGATCGCCACTATTTAAGTAGAAAGTTCTGTCAGATCTAACGCTTAATGGCTCGGGATTGCAAGAAATTCAACTCGGGGGACTTTCACAATTGTAGCACTTATCTTTGCTCGATTGTGAACTTCGGAGCTCATCCATACAATATAGCTTATGGACACTGTATGTACGCTGTTGCCCTAATATGATTGGGATTCAGTCTGTTGGGATGTCCGCACCACTGGAGATATTAAATATCTATGAGTGCTGGTCAATTGGAAGGATAGTATTATGTAGTGAGGTAGGATCTTGCGGGGTCCTCGATCAATCAGAGTCTTCTTTGATTAAGACTAGTGATTGTTCACCGGGAGTACTTCATCTTCCTAATGCCTTCAAGAAACTAAAATGCCTTAGATTGTCGACGTGTGAAAACCTACTTGAGATTCAAGTCGTCAGTACATTGTTATTCTTGCAAATGATTGAAATTTATAGTTGCAATGCTATGGAAAATTTCAGCGGTATATCGAACTTGAAGAACCTTCACCGTTTGTTCATCGGTGGGTGCTCTAAGCTGTGGGTTGTCAAGGGCCTTGATGAACTAGAGTTTTTGACCCCGTTGTCTGTCAGAGATTGTCCTTCACTAGAAACATTGCTTGACATATTGAACTCAAAAATACCAGATGAGTGCGAAACACGAGTTAGCAATTGCAGAAAGTTGCTCGACTCTCGACTAGCATGGTGTTCTACTTTCAAGGATTGCAGAAGGATGGCTCAATGACTCACACCTCATTCAAAGGAAAACACGGTGAGCCTCGGCCAGGATTTTATCATAACACCAAAGAATTTCACCTAAAATATGGCTATATGTAAAGTTCAAATAAGGTTTCAGAATCAAAATGTCACTATGTTTCCAATCATCATCTAAAATCCTAACTTGAAATTATCATTAATATAATCTTCTATGCAAAATAAGTTCTTTAAAGCTACAAAAACTTCTAAGAACTACCCACAACAGTTAATAATAACAGAAGCAAACGATATGAGACATCCACTAAAGATTCAAGAAAATATTTCCACATAATGTAACTAACACATCAATTGTTACACCGATATCAACTAGGTAGAAAATATTCACATAAGATGTCCATAAAGCCTATTAAATAAAGACAACTCGAAACATCTAACGCTAAGTCAATATACGAACGGGGAATTCTTATTTTTGGTTTAATTTCTCGTTCTTTTCTTTTGTAAATTGTTTAAGCATTCTCGACAGCCACGGAAAAACTAACGGATATCCCTTAGGATTTCTTCTTCGCACATTCATCCCCCGCCTAATCGAAGTCATTCCTTGGGTCACAGTCTTTGTGGCTCCAACCCGAAGATATTTATCTATGAAAGCCATTACTAGCTCCTTATACCTAGTAAATCTTTTGACCTCCCATAAGTTATTCAACACTCCTTGCCATTCTGGTGGAAGAGTGTTCATGAAGAATCGCACCATCTGAGAATCTAGCATGGGATAACCGTTCCAAATGACTTCTTGAATTTTGTTGTTGATCTCGAGAACATGATCAATTATATTATCACTCTCCCATCGATAATCATTCAATTCAGCTATCAACCTTGAAAGCTTTTCCTTTTGTTCATTTGTAATAGCATGAATAGGTGTACGCACCTGAAGGGGAGCCATTGTTCCTGCAACAAATGCTGAACAAAAAGGGATTACATTAATCCACATAGACATAATTAAAAAAGAAACACATTTTTTTTCAACGGTCAAAGTCAATAGTCAATTGGTCAACGGGTCAACGGTCAATCAGGTCGATCCAGCCTGGTCGAGTCGGGTCAAACCGACAACTCGGCACGTGCCTTGCGCGTGCGCGGGCAACCGCCAGCTGACGTCACGATGACGTCAGCTGGCACGTGCCACACACACGCCACGATTGCCACACGTGTGCGACGCATGCACAAGTAGCAGAAATTGCACGCGCATGCAACGTGCGTTGCACACACCGACGACGCCGAACACTTCGGCTGTGTGTGGCGGCACGTCCGGCGACCTTTGGCGGCGAGCCACCAGTCGATTTACTCGTATCGATGAAACCTACAACCCTAAATAATCATAAACAAGCTTCGATTTACCGAAAATCAAAAGACTAGGGGGGAACAGTATGGTGTTGGGATTTTCCGTCACCGATCGGCCGACGGCAGCGTTTCACGAAAAATTCAACCAAAAGCAATTCACAAACACGAAAAGTGATCGGGAAACATGAACAATGCTCTAATATCAATGTTGGGAAAAAAGGATTCCCAAAAATAGTGATCCGACACTTAATCGAACCCCAAAAACAACGAACATGGAAGCATACCCAGGAAAACACATGTATCACCGATCGAAAAGCACGTTATGGAATCGAACGTACCTTGTTTTCCACAGATTAAAACACCGATGTTGCGCTTTGAGGAGGAATCCGGACACTGTTCTTCCGAGGAGAATACTGTTCTTTTAGGGAGAAAACAATGAGACATCAACTAAGAGAACGTAATATCACTTCTTAAAATTACGTATCTTCTCTTTAGATAACCACATTTTGAAAGATTTTCCCTTTTATTCTTTTATCTATAATAATTTCCTCTTCTTCAATGGGCCCTTCATTTAAGGGTGGGTTTTTGGGCCCAACATGGGCGGACGGGCCTACTTAGGCCCATAAAAAAAAACCCATCACATTGTAAGAGCCAACTTTTGGCCCCACTTACTAACGATATTGTTTGCTTTAGGCTACAAGACTCAGCTGTCCTATACCTTCATAGTTTTGTTTCTCTTGATTTCACCCATGAAGAAGACCTTGTGCTACTACTCCTTATATAGTAAATTATTCCACCGTCTCCAGTGATGTGGGATTCAATTCATTCCTGCCTCCTTAGCCATCCTTAAAGTAGAGCTATACTCCCATATCTCACAAGATCGGGTCATTACAGTGTCCCTTCTTGGATGAGTCTTGAGCATTTAGGAGTGTGTGCCTTGGCCGAGAGTCCTTCAATGGCTGAGTGAATTCTTCAATGCCGTGTGAGTTTTTGCATGATACTGTCCTTACCCGAGTATGGTTATGCTTGATCGTCCGTGAGGTGCGAATATGTGATCGAGTATGAGTGAGTCATCTTGGCCGAGTTCTTTTTTATTTTTTGCGTGAGCTCCCCCTTGGCTGGCCTTGCTTGGCCTTTGACTAATCTTGGAAATCCTAATCCTAATCCAAGTCCAACTCAGGAATTTGGATGGAAAACTCTGCTTGATCCTGGCCCAAAATCCATCTAGAAGATGTGCATGGCACATATATGGCTCACGCATGACATATGTATGGCACATGCAAATTTCGGCTAGGCAATGGGAGAGAGAGTGATCGAATTTCTAAGAGGGTCCAGGCTCCAATGGGCTAAATTTTGAGAAAGTAGTGAGTTTGGAGCTCAATTTGAATGAAATTCACAAGATGGCCTACATTTAGAATTAATGTGGACATGCAAATTATAAACAAAAATATCTTTAATTTCTAAATGTAGAGGAATACAGTGAAGAATGAGAATGCAAACTATGTAACATTGATCTGTTGTTTAGGAGTCACATTCTCTATTATTAACAGGTTCTGTCCCTTATATTCTTAAGAGACCCTCAAATGAGAAATTAGGTATCAACATGATATTTTGAGGGAGATAAATCCCAAGCGCTTTCCATGTTCTAACAAATTCACCATATCCGAAAGAACGACAAGAAAATAAGTCTGCTCACCATAGCCAAAGCAATCACCATATGTTCTCGCTTATAGCCCCAAACCCGAAATTCTCCACACTTCCATGGTTCTACACCAAGAACTCAGGCACATCAACTTCAATTTTTTATATAAGTTCAAGCTCGACGTGATATCCTAAGTTTCTTAATTGGAGTGATTTATATGTTCCATTTTTGTGAATAGAAACTATATTTATTAAATTTGTGATATCCTAAAATTCTTAACTTAAGTGACTTACATGTTTCATTTTCGTGGATAGAAATTATATTTTGCCCTTTCACTTTGAGTAGTGACAAGCATAACCTGAGTTAATTATAAATGAAGTAATACCGAAAATTTTTGCCTTTTTTTTTTATCTGTTTGATATCTTTGTGTAAGAGCCCGAGTTAATTATAAATAAAGTGATACCGAATTTTATTTTATTTTTTGTTTGAAATCTTTCTTTTCGTCTAAGATTGTTCTTCCTTGGCTAAATAATATTTTCCTTAGTATGATAATTTGACATTTTAGATTAGTTAGCAGTTTTCTCCTCATGGCACTGAAGCAGGAGATCTTCCGTTTGAATCTCTTAAAACTCCATGAACACTTACGTTTGTCTCGTAATATAATTAATTTTCATGCTTCAGTCTTAAGCCATATCACGAGAAGCATTAGAAATTTATAAAACATTAAACTAAAAACATCTATTAGATCAATCACAAAATTTTACATGAATTTCTTTTTACGTGCAAAAGAAATTATACCTTCGAAAAATTGGGCTTTATCATTAGCTCCTCAAACCAAAGATACAGAGAAACCAAACATATGTAGAGAAAGAATGAATGTTTATACATGTAGGATTCTTTACTGTTACAATAAGTACAATTCATGTGTGGCTAGCGGAACGAAGTTGGTCTTCGAAATCTCAATCCTTGCTACTCTCTTCCGCCGGACATCAGGACACGAAACCAGAAAACTTTCCACTTTGGCACGGCCTCTAGATCAGGATAAACCGTGTCAACGATATATGAGATGTGCAAGTGACCTGATGAACTTGAATTCATGAGGACTGTGTATACCATTTTTCCAGACTAACATATGCAGTTGGAGAACGGTCTCTCAGGTTCATTGAGCTCATGTGGGTGAATTTTTCATCCTTTCAAGCGGTGCATCGGTATCTAGCCACCATGGTCTTCAGAATGCTCGGAAGCAGATTGCCCAACTATTTCCGGGACACGATCAAGCAAGCGATTCATCTCCTCAGGAAATTCGGCTTTTGCTCGGTTTGTCTTTCCTCCGACAACCACTGCTGTTCCATCTTGCAAGGCCCAAACCTTAAAAAATTAATGGAAGAGCACAGATCAATGAGTACATGAACAAAGGGATATGTGCATAAATTGTGATGCTAATTTGTTGGTTAGAAAAAGAACTGATGCTCATTTGGAGAAACTGTGTATGTTATGCTCAGTCACATTAACTCTGCTCACGGTTCAATGTTTAGTAACTTTATGCCATGTCATGCCACACCTGATGACAAATCTTCTTGTGACCATCAAAATAAAACATTTACAACCTTGATCTGTTGGCTGAAAACATGAAGTTTCCTCTTCAATAAGCATGTAGTCGGCTCATTTCAAGAACAGAATGTTTACCTGGGTATGAGATAAATAACTGATGCAAGTCGTGAGCATAAGAGCGCCAAACCCAGCATATACAATTGGCACACCTGGGTCGGTCTGAGATATA